>CM077673.1:343696787-344373037 GCA_039707655.1 Elymus sibiricus
CCACTGGGTGTCTTCTGGTCCAAAAAAAATCTCCAAAAAGTTTCATCGCGATTGGACTCCGTTTGGTACTGGTATTCTCCGAAGTAAAAAAAACAAGCAAAAACAACAACTGGCACTTTGGCACTATGTCAATAGGTTAGTCCCAAAAAATGATATAAAGTTGTTATAAAGTGATTGTAAAACATCCAAGAATGATAATATAACAGCATGGAACAAGCAAAAATTATAGATACGTTGGAGACGTATCAATGCATCTCATCATGATTTCAAATTGAGACAAATGGATGTGAAGATTGCATTTCTTAATGGTCCTCTTAAGGAGCAACCCCCGGGGTTCGAGGATCCCAAGTTCCCCACTCATGTATACAAGCTCGATAAGGCACTCTACGGCCTTAAACAAGCCCCACGTTGATATGTCTCCGTCGTATCTATAATTTTTGATTGTTTCATGCCAATGTTCTACAACTTTCGTATATTTTTGGCAACATTTTATATTATTTTTGGGACTAACTTACTTATCCAGTGCCCACTGTCAGTTCCTGTTTTTTGTGTGTTTTTTGTTTCGCGGAAAATCCAGATCAAACGGAGTCCAAACGAGATAAAAATTTACAGAGATTTTTTTGGAATATATGTGAATTTTGGGGAGAAGAATCAACGCCATATGATACCCGAGGCTCTCACAAGGCAACAGGGCGCAGCCAGGGGGGTGGTCGCACCCTAATAGCTTATGGCTCCCCCTTAAGTCATTGGGGCCTTTCTTTCGCTACAGGAAAAATAATTTCGCGATAAAAATCCCCTCAAAATTTCAGCCCAATCGGAGTTACAGATCTCCAAATATTTAAGAAACGATGAATGGATCAGAAAATAGTCGCGAAAACAGGAGAGAAACAGAGAGAGAGAGAGAGATCCAATCTCGGAGGGGCTCTTGCCCTCTGGGTGCCATGGCGTCCATGGAGCAGAGGGGAAACTCCCCTCCCATCTAGGGGGAGACCAAGGAATAAGAAGAAGGAGGGGGCTCTCTCCCCCTCTCTCCCGGTGGCGCCGGAGCGCCGCCGGGGCAACCATCGTGATGACGATCTACACCAACAACCACGCCGCCATCATCACCAACTCTCTCCCCCTCTATGCAGCGGTGTAAAACCTCTCTTCCCTGTTGTAATCTCTACTTAAACATGGTGCTTAATGCTATATATTATTATCCAATGATGTGTGTCTATCCCATGATGTTTGAGTAGATTTCTTTTGTCCTATGGGTGATTGATGACCGTGATTGGTTTGAGTTGTATGTTTTATTTTGGTGCTGTCCTATGGTTCCTTCCGTGCCGTGCACACGTGGAGGATTCCCGTTGTAGGGTGTTGCAATACGTTCATGACTCCCTTACAATGGGTGGCTAGAGTGATAGAAGCTTACACCCGAGTAAGGGGGTTGTTGCGTATGGGAGTAAAGAGGACTTGATGTGTTAATGATATGGTTGGGTTTAACCTTGATGATCTTTAGTAGTTGTGGATTCTTGCTAGAGTCCAATCATAAGTTCATATGATCCAAGTACGGAAAGTATGTTAGCGTATGCCTCTCCCTCCTATAAAACTGCAATAATGATTACCGATCTGGTTATCGATTGCCTAGGTACAAATCTTTCTCTTGTGTTACAAAAAAGCTTTCTACTAAACAACTAACTTAATTAATCTTTATCTAAACAGACCCTAACTTTTATTTACTTGTTTTTTATTTTCTTGCCAAACTATCTATTACACCTACTAAGTACTTCTAGTTTTATTCTCGCAAAATAGTTTCATACTTGTTCTAGGTAAAGTAAGCGTTAGCGTGCGTAGAGTTGTATCGGTGGTCGATAGAACTGGAGATAATATTAATTCTACCTTTAGCTCCTCATTGGGTTCGACACTCTTACTTATCGAAAAAGGTTACAAACGATCCCCAACACTTGCGGGTTATCAAGACCTTTTTCTGGCGCCATTGCTGGGGAGCAATAGCGTAGCAGTTGATATTCTCATGTGTGCTTGTTTGCTTTATCACTAAGTAATTTTATTTTCTGTTATAACTTGTTTTATATCTTTAGTTATGGATTTGGAACTCGAAACACCAAAAAAATTAGTTTTACTTGCTACTCATGGAGATGGGGAACCTCCTAAAATCCTCGATGTTGGTTACGTGAAAACATTAAATACTACTTTGATAATCCTGAGAAATCCCCATTCAACTTGATAATGGGAGACATGTTGTATCAACGTGAGTATTTTAGGGATTATTGCTTGTCTCAAAAAGGGAAACACTTATGGGATCAAATTAAAATGTTGCGTTGGTATGCTTGGAATTTATGCTCGAGATGTGATTATACTTGTTGCACTAAGATTAAGGGTCGACACCTTCCCTCTAAATGCGAATTTAATGATAATTAAATCTTGGCTTCTTATTCTAAGGGTATATATGATTACTATAATGTAAAACAAATAGAAGAATTTGTTGCTTTTAAGGGTGCTTATGAAATTGAATCGTTCTTTGAAAAGTATGATAGCTATGTTGATGTTGTTTACAGATCTGAAAATTTTGGCATGCTTAAATATTGCTATGAGAATTATGAATACAATGTCGATATTAATGAATTTATTGAGAGAATGTCTGATGCTTTGGAAGAGACTAATATTTTGCAGGAACCTATGGTAGAAGAAATTGTTGAAATTGTGAGCTCATCAGATGAAAAGTATGAGGAGGAGAGCGAAGAACAAAAGGAGGAAGAGTGGATTAGCTACTTGTGCCCACCTTCTAATCATAGTAACTCTTCAACTCATACATTATTTAATTTCCCTTCGCACATACCGAAGGATGAATGCTATGATGATTGTTATGTTCCCTTGGATTCATTTGAAATATCCCTTTTTGATGAACTTGATGCTTGCTATGCTTGTGGCCATGATGCCAATATTATGATTATGGAGATGAACTTGCTATAGTTCCTTATGTTAAGCATGAAATTGTTGCCATTGCACCCACACATGATAGTCCTATTATCGTTTTGAATTCTCCCAACTACACTATATCGGATAAGTTTGCACTTATTAGGGACTATGTTGATGGGTTGTGTTTTAATATCACACATGATGATTTTGATGAATATAATATGCATGTGCTTGCTGCTCCTACTTGTAATTATTATTAGAGAGGAACCAAATCATCACCTCTCTATGTTTCCAATACGATAAAATTGCATGAAACTACTTATGCTATGTATTGGCCTTTACTTGATGTGCATGAATTGTTCTTTCATGACATGCCAATGCATAGGAAGAGAGTTAGACTTTGTTTTTACATGATATATATTACTTTGTGCTCACTATTTAACTACAAATCACTGTTAATTAAAATTGGCTTTGATATACCTTGGGATCCGGGTGGATCAATTACTTGAGCACTATATGCCTAGCTTAATGGCTTTCAAGAAAGCGCTGCCAGGGAGACAACCCGGAAATTTTAGAGATTCATTTTATTATGTTGTGTTCTTTTAAAATAATTAAAAACAAAAAAATAAAGTGGGGAACCTAAAACTTTTTCAAAAAGAAAAGTGAAAGTGAGAAGGACGAGCACCGTTGAAGTGGGGGCTAGCCTTGAACTTTGTTCATGCCCATGGAAACTTTGTGAATCTTGATTCCTGAAACTTTTCAAAAAAAATAATTGTACCCTTGTACAAATCCATTGTATTATAAAAATAATGTGCCAAGATTTACCTTTAGGATGTTTAAATTGCGTGTTTGATATGTGCTGTGCAAAAACAGAAACTTTTGCTGTAGTATCTGAATTTTCATATTTTACTGGAGCGTGGAAAAATTCTGAAATTTTTACACAGTACTTTTATGAATTTTTTTTATTTATTCCATTTTTTTCAGAATTTTTTGAGTTACGGAAGTATAGGTTTCATCTACATCTTTACAGACTATCCTGTTTTTCACAGATTGCTGTTATAGTTGCTTTATCTGCTTATGTTTGAATTCTTGTTGAGCCCCATTTACTTGGGAACCATAGAATTGTGATAGAATAAAGTAGGTAATGTTGGATTATAATTATACAATAATGTTATGGCAGGACATGATGAGATTTGATGTTATATGTACTAACCTTTCTAATAAAAGTTCTGTCAAGTTTTGTGTGGATGAAGTGTTCGAAGAGCGAGGAGGTATTGATATGAGAAGAATAAGGAGATACAAGAGTTCAAGCTTGTGGATGACCGAGGAACCCCAAGTAAATATTTAAGGAGACTCAAGCGTCTAAGCTTGGGGATGCCTCGGAAGGCATCCCATCTTTCTTCTTCAACAATTATCGGTATGTCTCGGTTTTTGTTTTGTTCACATGATATGCGTAAATTCTTGGAGCTTCGTGTGCCTTTTATTTTCCTTTTAGCAATGCACTATACTGGTATGGGAAGGTCCATGGTTGATTTATAGAATGCTCTTTGCACTTCACTTATATCTTTTGAGTATGGCTTTATAGAATGCTTCATGTGCTTCACTTATATCATTTGAAGTTGGATGCTTGTTTCTCTACATATAGATAACAGTTATTTGTAGAATGATCTTTTGCTTCACTTATATTTATTAGAGCATGGTATTTTGTACAAAGAATTAAACTCTCATTCTTCACTTATACCTATTTAGAGAGTCAACAAGAATTGGTCATTTACATGGTTAGTCATAAAATCCTACATAAAACTTGTAGATCACTGAATATGATATGTTTGATTCCCTGCAATAGTTTTGCGATATTAAGATGGTAATATGTGGGGGTACTAGTGAATGATTGTGGTCTAGTAAGAATATTGATGTTAAGGTTTGTGATTCCCGAAGCATGCACGTATAGTCTCTAGTTATGCGATGAAGTTGGAGCATAATTTATCCTTGATTGAAATCCTTTGTGCTGTTCAATCGGGGGTGCGCGATGGTTAAATCCTCCCAACCTCCTCCCTAGGGGCATGCGACTAGTACTTTGCTTCGAGAGAGCTAATAAAACCTTGAAATAAGTATGTGAGTTCATTATGACTAATGGGAATCCATGGATATACGCACTCTCACCTTTCCATATTTGCTAGCCTCTTCGGTACTGTGCATTGCCCATTCTCACCTCGAGGATTGGTGCAAACTTCGCCGGTGCATCCAAACCCCGTGGCATGATATGTTCTGTTGGACATAAGCCTCACTATATCTTCCTCAAAACAGCCACCATACCTACCTATCATGGCATTTCCATAGCCATTCCGAGATATATTGCGATGCAACTTCCACCGTTACATCATATGACTAGTACACTCATTGTCATATTGCTTTGCATGATCATAAGATAGCTAGCATGATATTTCCATGGCTTGTTCATTTTTTTGATATCTTTCACTACGCTAGATCATTGCACATCCTGGTACACTACCAGAGGCATTCATATAGAGTCATATTGTTTAGTAGTTTTTCATTTCGAGTTGTAAGTAAATAAAGGTGTGATGATCATAATTATTAGAGCATTATCTCAGTGAGGAAAGGATTATGGATACTATGATTCCCCCACAAGTCGGGATGAGACTCCGGACGAAAAATAAAAAATGGGGGAGGCCAAATGAACCCACCAATAAAAAGAAAAAAAAGAAAGAAAGGAAAAAAGAAAGAAAGAAAAGAAAAGAAAAAGGAAAAATAAATGAGGGAAAAGGAGAGAAGGGACTTGCTACTATCCTTTACCACGCTTGTGCTTCAAAGTAGCACCATGTTCTTCATATAGAGAGTCTCCTGATTTGTCATTTTCATATACTAGTGGGAATTTTTCATTACAGAACTTGGCTTGTATATTCCGATGATGGGCTTCCTCAAATGCCCGAGGTCTTCATGAGCAAGCAAGTTGGATGCACACCCACTTAGTTTCATTAGAGTTTTCATAGAATTATAGCTCTTAGTGCATCCGTTGCATGGCAATCCATACTCCTCGCATTGATATCGATTAATGGGCATCTCCATAGCCCGTTGATCCGCCTAGTTGATGCGAGCCTTTCTTTCCACTTTTACTCCTTTGAAACCTACCACCATAGTCTATTCCACCTAGATGCTATGTCCATGGTTCACGCTCATGTATTGAGTGAGGTATAAAATGCTGAAGCGCGTAAAAAAGTACAATCCAATTGCTTGGTTTGACACCGGGGTGCTCATGATTTATACTTTATGCTAGGAAGACCAAGCATGACAGGTTATATGATTTTTTAGGGATAGCGTTCTTTAGCATTGTTATTTTGAAAGGACATGATTGTTTGCTAGTAAACCTGAGTATTGATGTCTTTATGTCAAATGATAGACCATTGCCTTGTATCACTTGTATCTTAATATTCATGCCCTGATTAGACGTTTGTTCAAGATTATGTTAGGTAGCATTCCACATCAAAAATTATCTTTTTATTATTATCTACTCGGGGACGAGAAGGAATTAAGCTTGGGGATGCTGATACGTCTCCGTTGTATCTATAATTTTTTATTATTTCATGCCAATATTCTACAACTTTTGTATACTTTTGGCAACATTTTATATTATTTTTGGGACTAACTTACTTATCCAGTGCCTAGTGCCAGTTCTTGTTTTTTGAGTGTTTTTTGTTTCACAGAAAATCCATGTCAAACGGAGTCCAAACGCGATAAAAATTTATGGAGATTTTTTTTGGAATTCATGTGAATTTTGGGAAGAACAATCAATGCCACACGATGCCCGAGGCTCTCACAAGGCAACAGGGTGTGGCCAGGGGGTGGTCGCGCCCTGATAGCTTGTGGCTCCCCCTTAAGTCAGATGGGGCCCTTCTTTCTCCGCAAGAAAGATAATTTCTCAATAAAAATCCCCTCAAAATTTCAGCCCAATCAGAGTTACGTATGTCTGGATATTTAAGAAATGGTGAAGGGGTCACAAAACAGTCGCGAAAACAGGAGAAACACACACACACACACACACACACACACACACACACACACACACACACACACACACACACACACACACACAGAGAGAGAGAGAGAGAGAGAGATCCAATCTCGGAGGAGCTCTTGCCCTCCGGGTACCATGGCGGCCATGGACCAAAGGGGAAACTCTTCTCCCATCTAGGGGGATACCAAGGAAGAAGAATAAGGAGGGGGCTCTCTCCTCCTCTCTCCCGGTGGCGCAGGAGCACTGTCGGGGCAACCATCGTGATGACGATCTACACCAACAACCACGCTGCCGTCACCACCAACTCTCTCCCGCTCTACGCAGCGGCGTAAAACCTCTCTTCCATGCTATAATCTCTAATTAAACATGGTGCTCAATGCTATATATTATTATCCAATGATGTGTGGCTATCCTACGATGTTTGAGTAGATTTCTTTTGTTCTATGGGTTGATTGATGATCGTGATTGGTTTGAGTTGTATGTTTTTTTTGGGCGCTGTCCTATGGTGCCTTCCGTGCCACGCACACGTGAAGGATTCCCGTTGTAGGGTGTTGCAATACGTTCATGACTCGCTTGTAGTGGGTGGCTGGAGTGACAGAAGCTTACACCCGAGCAAGGGGGTTGTTGCATATGGGAGTAAAGAGGACTTGATGTGTTAATGCTATGGTTGGGTTTTACCTTAATGATCTTTAGTAGTTGCGGATGCTTGCTAGAGTCCAATCATAAGTTCATATGATCCAAGTACGGAAAGAATGTTAGCGTATGCCTCTCCCTCATATAAAACTGCAATAATGATTACTGATCTAGTTATCAATTGCCTAGGGACAAATCTTTCTCTTGTGTTACAAAAAGATTTCTACTAAAAAACTAACCTAATTAATCTTTATCTAAACAACCCCTAACTTTTAATTACTTGTTCTTTATTTTCTTGCCAAACTATCTATTACACCTACTAAGTACTTCTAGTTATATTCCCGCAAAATAGTTTCATACTTGTTCTAGGTAAAGTAAGCGTTAGCGTGCGTAGAGTTGTATCGGTGGTCGATAGAACTTGAGAGAATATTAATTCTACCTTTAGCTGCTCGTTGGGTTTGACACTCTTACTTATCGAAAAATGCTATACAAACGATCTCCTACACTTGTGGGTTATCATACGTTCGTGGTATGAGCACCTTACCGAGATGTTGCAAGACCGTGGGTTCGAAATTGGGAAAATTGATCCCACTCTTTTCAAGAAGAGGGTTGAAGGGGACTTGTTCATATGCCAACTATATGTTGATGACATTATCTTTGGTTCTCCTAACAAAGCTTTCAATGATGAGTTTGCCGCACTAATGACCAAAGAGTTTGAGATGTCCATGATGGGAGAGTTGAAGTTCTTCCTTGGATTCGTAGTCAAGCAACGAAGTCAAGGAACCTTCATAAACCAAGCAAAATACACTCAAGACATGCTCAAGAGTTTGAAGTTGGATGATCTCAAGCCGGCCAAAGCCAACACTCCCATGCCACTCGAATGCCAACTTGACAGTGATCCCAATGGTAAAACTGTGGATCAAAAAGTATATCGCTCCATGATTGGATCCTTGCTTTATCTTTGTGCATATAGACCGGATATTATGTTGAGTGTGGGAATTTTTGCACAATTTCAATCCGCACCTAAGGATAGCCACTATGTGGCGGTCAAGCGAATCTTTCGATATTTGGCTCATACCCCAAACTTTGGCTTATGGTACCCCAAAGGTGCTTCATATATCTCATAGGATATTCGGACTCGGATTGGGCAGGAGACCGTGTGGAGAGGAAGTCCACTTCCAGAGGTTCCCAATTCCTTGGTCGCTCTTTGGTAAGTTGGTCTTCAAAGAAACAAAATTGTGTTTCTCTCTCATCCACCGAGGCCAAGTATGTAGCCGCCGCAAGTTGCTGTGCACAGTTGCTTTGGATGAGGAAAACTTTAAAGGATTATGGTGTCACTTGTGACAAAGTGCCTCTTTATTGTGACAATGAGAGTGCAATCCAGATCTCCAACAACCCGGTTCAACACTGCAAGACGAAGCATATTGAGATTTGTCATCACTTCATCCGGGAGCATATCAAGCGTGGGGAGATTGATCTTATTCATCTCAACACTCATGATCAACTTGCAGATATATTCGTGAAGCCATTGGATGAAGCAAGATTTCATGAGTTAAGGCATGAGCTAAATATCATTTATTCGAGCAATGTGGCTTGAAGTATTGCACACCCGACCACACTCATCATTGTGTCTTGTTTAGATGTAGGCATGGATATAGAGTGAGCGTTGTTCTCTCAATGAACTCTCCCTTCCCTTATTATGCATAAATCGATCAAGTCTTTCACATTAGCCATTCTTGATGGTACTTGTGCTTCAAAGACGAGTTTTGGTCATGGGCCCAAGGTTAAAATCTTCGCGGTGCCATACCAATTCACTCAAACATAGGTAGCCTCGGCCACCGCCCCCTCCTAGTGAGGTATTTGCTATAAAGTGCTCTTGTTTGGTTTGTACTTGTCCTGGATCTTGTTCACTCTTGCTAGATCTTTAGATCCTAGGTGCGTGTATCCTTCAAGTGTTGGTCTTTCGTGTTTACTTTTTGCAACCTTGGGGCTTACCTCATCATATTTCAATGTCATGCCTCCATCCCAAGCCTCCTCTTCTCATAAACCATCTTATTCCAATTGTACGCATCATGATCTTGACGTTGGTGACTGTGACCGGGCGGTACAACCGGTGGCTCTGGCGGTTCAACCGCTCGGCCAGTCGGGTGTATCGTCCCAATGGTACAACCGGTGTAGCTCTGGCGGTTCTACCGCTAACTACCAGACCTGTATAGTTGGTTGCTGGTGGTTCTACCGCAGCCTCCCAACAGTATCGGGGGTGGTACAACCGCTCGTTTGAGTGGTACAACCGCCAGCGGTGTGGACAGGTATATAAAGGGGCCGGGCCGAAGGGGTATCCTTTTCTTCCCCTTGTGCCCAACCTCCTCTCCTGCCCTAGCCCCCGGCCGCCATCGCCATCGTCCCAGAGTGATCTCCGGCGCCCTGGATGTGCGGGACTCTCACGGATTTGCTCCGTGGAGGCCCCCTCCTCTCCGATCTCTTCCCATGGACACCGGTAATGCCTTGTTCCTCCTCTCCCTTGGTTCCTCTCCTTGGATCCACCATTCTTAGGGCATTACTTGGTTTCCCGCGTTTATGACTAAACTTTTGGGTGGAAGAGATCTCCGGTATACCTCCTATTGCTTGTGCATGCTTAGAACTTCAAATATTGCTACATGGTTCGAATCTGGGTGTGTCGGTTCCTCCACGACTTGGTGCCGTCTATAACCTGCGGTTCAACCACTTACAATGGCGGTACAACCGCCTCAGTGGTACCACCATGTGGATGACGGGTTCAATCGGCTTCTCTGAATCTCGTAGCACTGTTTTATTTTCTCCGCTTTAAAACAATATATTCCTCTGTTTTTGCGTACAATCCCCTCATCTTTTCTGGGTTCTCTTGTGTGCTTCTCGTGTGTGTCTGCAGGTGGCTCAGATTCTCGCTCTGCTCCTCGTAAGAATACCAAGAAGCGAGTTCGCAGGTGCAAGCGCACTAATGAGGTGGAAGAAGAGGAAGCGGTGCTCCCCACCAAGCCAACTTGTCGTGAGAAGTCTTTGGCTGCCAAGCAAAAGCCAGCTATACCTTTGAACAAATGGAAGCAGATGGATTGGGGAAAGTTTTGTATTCAAAACCCCTATGAAGTTGATACGTCTCCAACGTATCTACCATACCAAACACTTTTGCTCTAGTTTTGGACTCTAATTTGCATGATTTGAATGGATCTAACCCGGACTGACGCTGTTTTCAGCAGAACTACCTTGGTGTTATTTTTGTGTAGAAATAAAAGTTCTTGGAATTGGACGAAACTTTTTGTGAATTATTTTTGGAATAAATAATGAATTGTGGAGCGGAGATCCACCGGAGGGGGCTGCCTGTGGGCCACAAGCCAACAGGGCGCGTCCACCCCCCTGGGCTTGTGGGGCCCATGTGGCTCCCCGACCCTAATTCCACTCCTATAAATTCACATCTTCGGAGAAAAAAATCAGAGAGAAAATTTCATCGTGTTTCATTATACGGAGCCGCCGCCACCTCCCGTTCCTCCTCGGGAGGGCTGATCTGGAGTTCGTTTGGGGCTCCGGACAGGGGGATTCGCCGCCATCATTATCACCAGCCCTTCTTCATCAACACCACCATGATGCTCATTGACGTGGCTTGAGACTGCGTCGGTATTTCCCCAAAGAGGAAGGGATGATGCAGCACAGCGACGGTAAGTATTTCCCTCAGTTATGAAACCAAGGTATCGAACTAGTAGGAGGATCACGCAACACTATGTAAACAGCACCTCCACACAAAGAACAAATACTTGCAACCCGACGCGAAAGAGAGGTTGTCAATCTCTCCACGGTAAAAAGATAGATTAGGTTGTAATAGATTGGATAGATAGATCTCGCAAGAACACAAAATAAAAGAGGGAAATAAAAAGTGTAGCAAGGTATTTTTGGGTTTTTGGAATAATAGATCTGAAAACAAAAGTGACAAAAAGATAGATCGGAAAGCAATATGTTGGAAAAGTAGACCCGGGGGCCGTAGGTTTCACTAGTGGCTTCTCTCATGAGTATAGCACACGGTGGGCGAACAAATTACTGTTGGGCAATTGATAGAAGATCAAATAATCATGACGATATCCAAGGCGATGATCATTATATAGGCATCACGTCCAAGATAAGTAGACCGACTCCTGCCCGCATCTACGTCCGTATCAAGTAGACCGAAACGATTCTGCATCTACTACTATTACTCCACACATCGACCACTATCCAGCATGCATCTAGTGTATTAAGTTCATGGAAAAATGGAGTAATGCAATAAGAATGGTGACATGATGTAGACAAGATCTATTCATATAGGAATAGACCTCATCTTGTTATCCTTAATAGCAACGATACATGTGTGCCTCGCTGCCCCTTTTGTCACTGGGAGAGGACACCGCAAGATCGAACCCATCACAAAGCACCTCTTCCCATGGCAAGAAAAATCGATCTAGTTGGCCTAACTAAACCAAAGATTCGAAGAAGAAATACGAGGCTATAAGTAAGCATGCATATAAGAGATCAAAGAAGACTCAAATAATATTCATGGATAGAAACTGATCATGAACTCAAAATTCATCGGATCCCAACAAACACACCGCCAAAAGTCATTACATCAAATAGATCTCCAAGAGACCATTGTATTGAGAATCAAAAGAGAGAGAGGAAGCCATCTATCTACTGCCTACGGACTCGTAGGTCTATGGTGGACTACTCACGCATCATCGGAGAGGCACCAATGAGGATGATGAACCCCTCCATGATGGTGTTAGATTGGATCTCGCGGTTCTGGAACTTGCGGCGGCTGGATGTATTTTTCGTCGACTCCTTTAGGGTTTTTGGAATATTTGGGTATTTATAGAAGTCAGAGGCGGCGGAGAAGGTTCCCGAGGAGGCCACAACCCACCAGGGCACGCCTGGGGCCCCTAGCACGCCCTGGTGTCTTGTGGGCGGCCTGGGCTCCCTGCTGGTTACTTCTTTGGCCCACTGGCCTTCTTCTGGCCCAAAAAATCTCCAAAAAGTTTCGTCGCGATTGGACTCCGTTTGGTACTGATATTCTGCAAAGTAAAAAACAAGCAAAAAATAGCAACAGGCACTTGGCACTATGTCAATAGGTTAGTCCCAAAAAATGATATAAAGTTGCTATAAAATGATTGTAAAACATCCAAGAATGATAATATAACAGCATGGAACAAGCAAAAATTAGATACGTTGGAGAAGTATCTCTCATCACCGGGAGCGAGTAATTCCTTTGTAGGCTTGCTGGACAGTGATGGTATTGAATGAGATTGATCATGTAATCGAGTTAAGTTTGATAGGGCTTGATCCCTAGTATCCACTATGTTCTGAGATTGATGTTGCTATGACTTTGCTATGCTTATTGCTTGTCACTAGGGCCCGAGTGACATGATTTCAGATCTGAACCTACTATGTTTTCATGAATATAAAAATGATTTGGATCCTATCTTGCGAGCTGTATGCACCTATTACGTGTCTTGATCCGCATACCCCAAGGTGACAATAAATGGGATTCTTTCCAGTGATTGCCGTAGTTTGAGGAGTTCATGTATTCACCATGTGTTAATGCTTTGTTCCGGTTCTCTATTAAAAGGAGGCCTTAATATCCCTTAGTTCCTATAGGACCCCACTGCCACAGGAGGGTAGGACAAAACATGTTATACATGTTGTTATCGCAAGCATGTATGACTATATACGGAATACATGCTTACATTACATTGATGAATTGGAGCTAGTTCTGTGTCGCCCTAGTGTGTAACTGTTACATGATTGATGTCATCTAAATCATTATCCATCACCGATCCAAGTGCCTACACTTTACATATACTGAATCTTGCTAAGTTACTATTGTTGCTATTATTATCACAACTGCTACAAAATTACTAATGTCACTGTTACTATTACTGCTGCTACTATTATTTGCCGTGCTACTAAATCTTTGCTGCAGAGAGATATCTCAGGTGTGGTTGAATTGACAACTCAACTGCTAAGGCCGATAAATATTCTTTCGCGCCCCTTGTGTCAAATCAATGAATCAAGGTGGAATACCCGCGAAGACTGTTGCGATCCCCTATACTTGTGGGTTATCAAGACCTTTTTCTGGCGCCGTTGCCGGGGAGCATAGCTATATTTATTGTGTTAACGTGAGGATATCCAAATACTACTATGAAGAATCTGAAAGATACTCGAACTAAGATCATCCCCTCTCACACGAGAGGGGGTAAGGAACTGTGATACGTCTCCAACGTATCTATAATTTTTTATTGTTCCATGCTGATATATTATCATTCTAGGATACTTTTTGGGTCATTATTTACCAATTTATAATATTTTTGACCACTAACCTATTGACCTAGCGCCCAGTGTCAGTTGCTGTTTTCTGCCTGTTTTTGCCTTTGCGGGTTTACTGTACCAAAGGAAGTCCAATTGCCACGAAACTTTTTGATGATTTTTTGGACTATATGAAGACCTAGAAGCTTTGGAAGGAAGCCGGGAGGCACACGAGGGCCCCACCACACATCAGGGCGTGTCCTAGGGGGCGCGCCCTGATATGTGGTGGCCCCCTCGGGCACCTCCCGATGTCCCTCTTCGGCCTATAAATTCTCTAAAAACCTGAAAACCCCAGAAGTAGTCCCGGAACACTTTTTCTGCCGCCGCAAGTCTCTGTTCCGTTAGCAAGGCCATCTGGAGCTCCGTTCCGGCACCCTGCCAGAGGGGGATCGATCATGGAGGGCCTCTTCATCAACCTTGCTGCCCTCATGATGAAGTGTGAGTAGTTCACCACAGACCTACGGGTCCATAGCTAGTACCTAGATGGCAATCTCTCTCTCTTATGATCTTCAATACAATGGTCATCGCATCGTCGCTTTGATCTATCCGATGTAATCCTATTGTGCGGTGTGTTTGTCGGGATCCGATTAATTGTGGGTTTATGTTCAGATTATTCATGAAAAGTATTTGAGATGCCTCTGAATTATATTATCTCTGATCATTATAGCTTCGTAGTGCTCTCCAATCTATTGATATGCTTTGGCCAAGTAGATTGATATTTCATCGGTGGGAGTGGTGCGTTGTGGTAGGTTCAACCTGGCGAGTTTCTATATCCCAGTGACAAAGTAGGGGACAAGATGCGTCTTTGTGTTGTTGCTACTAAGGATAAAACGATGGGGTTCATTCATATTGTTTGAGTTTACTTTGTCTACATCATGGCATCGTTCTCCAAGCATTACTCTGTTTTACTTAATACTCTAGATGCATGCTGGATAGCGGTCGATGAGTGGAGTAATAGAAATACGTGCAGGCAGGAGTCGGCCTATTTGCTTATGGACGTGATGCCTATATATACATGATCATTGCCATGAAAATCTCATAACTATCCGCTTTTCTATCAATTGCCCAATAGTAATTTGTTTACCCACCGTATCTGCCTACATGAGAGATGCCACTAGAGAAAAATATGGCCCCGAGTCTATTCACTTATATATTTGCAAACACTATTATTACCTCGCTGCCTTTATTTAATTTTTACTTATTTCGCTTTTATCAACAATTATCTACACAACTCATTTGCTTGCAAATAACGAGATCAAGGGGATTGGCAACCCTCTTGCTCGCGTTGGGTGCAAGTTGTTTGTTCATTTGTGTGCAGCCACTAAAGACGGTTGAGGATTGATATTCCTATTGGTTCGATAAACCTTGGTTTCATAACTGAGGGAAATACCTATCCGCTTTGTGCTGCAATTATCCGTTCCTCTTCATGGAAAACCCAACGCAGATCACAAAAACTGCCATCTAGCTTTGCTTTTGATTCACCTACTGTTTTGAATCAGCTTGTTACACCACCACATGTTGATTGTCCTGATTTGTCACATGAACTTGATGATGCTACTTCTGAAATTAATGATGATACTATTGCTACACATGATGAAACTAAAACTGTGCTACTGAGTGAATTACTTGATGCTCATATTGCTAAAGCTAGAGAACTTGAGCATGCCGAAACTGGTGAAGATTTTGAATCACCTGTTACACCTTGCTCTCCTAATAGATATGAATTGCCTTATGTACCTGAAGGTTATGTTATGGATGGACAGGTAGCTAGGGACTTTCTTGCTTGTGTTAATAGAGATGATTTGAAGAAACTACTATGCAAACTAAAAGAAAAATCTATGATGGAGAAAAGGAAACATGATCCTAAATTTGCTACTTCTCCTATATTTTTCACTAATAAGGATTATGAATTCTCTATAGACCCTGAATTGATTCCTATAGTAGAGTTTGATCCTTTCCATGGTTATGAAACTGAAACTGTTGTCGAACATCTCATGAAATTAAATGATAATGTTGCTTTATTAACTAATGAGGAAAAGATACGCTACTATTATATCCTTAAGCTTTTTCTTTCTCGCTAAAAGGCGAGGCTAAAGAATGGTTCCTGTAACATCCCAAATTTTGTAATGTTATATTAATTAAATAAATGATTGATTGTCTGAGTGAGTGATTGAATTTGAGTGAAATTTGAAACTTTTGAAACTTTTAAAAGAGAGGGAATAACATGACTTTCCCAAAACTTTCACTTTGTATTTATCCCCTTATATTCAAACCCAATTCAAAATCATAGAGAGAAGATGACATGACTTCTTCAAATAAAGTATTTGAAATTTGGAATTTAAAACTACAGAAATTTTGTATTTAAAAATGTATTTCATGATTAGTTCTATCTCAATTTTCAAGTTGAATGAATTCAAATGCTCTTGCCCAAATTCAAAAAATTTGAGAGGAGCAATATGACACTCCAAACCAGAGGTAAATTTGAATTTCATTTGAATATAAAAAAACTTAGAAAAATATTTGGAAAACATTTCCTATTACATTTCAAGCCATTTCGAATTTTTGAAAATATTTGTTTTTTAAAACTACTTCAAAAATTCTCAACAATATGTTCATGATTGAGGATATTTTCTGCTGAAAATTTTGATATACAATATGTCTATATATAGGTTTATTTCTATTTCCTTTTTTGTTCTTTTTCGTTTCTTTGTTTGTTTTATTTTCAAAAGAATGGCCAGCCATCATCGCAGAAGGCCCAGCCCACCTCGTGTCTTCTTCCACCTCCACGCACTTGCACATTTGCAGGTACACGTACACAGAAACAAGAACGGCATGGCTTGCCCTCTTCCTTCCTTTCTCCTATTGATTTCTTTCCCCGATTCATTCCGGTGTCTACACGAAATTTGTGAAGAATATTATGACGAATCCATTCAGGGAAACTAAATCTCGTTTTAATGCGTTGATTTTCTGGAAATACCTCCACCGACACCATTAATGGCCTCCACAATTCTCGCCTCAGATCTCCTTGAACCGACCTCCCCTCCTCCTATAAAATGGACCCCGAGAGGCTCCTCGATCCAATTAATCTCCAGACCAGAAAACCCCCTTGCTATTCGTCCTACTCCGCGAGGAATTGCTCGTCGGAGTTCGTCAACTCTGGCGACATCTCTACCACCGTGTGTGGCTCGGTTGGCCCTGACCTGGCCTCCCCCAAGGTTTCTGCAACGATCCCTTCACCGTCCCGTGTTCACCTTCCTCCGGGGGCCACTACATCATCAGATCCGAGCTCCTCTTCCCCAACTCCGACGACTAACTCCGGTGAGCTCCGGAAATCCCATAATTGATTTTTTTCAGAAAAATGCCAATCTTATAAAATTCATATCAATTAGTGTACAACTCCAAATCCAGTGATTCTTTTTGCTACGGATTCACAAAAATCCCATCTATCTCATGGACCCAACAAAAAAACATTTTTGAACTTTTAATTTTCGAATTCAAACAGATTTGTTCAAACACTAGATTGTTAATAACTCTTATTTAAAAATAGCTTTTTGATTGATTCTTTTTGCTAGTAGTCACTAGGTGAATTGTTTATCCAGTGGTATTTACTGATTTATTTATACTTTATTTTAAATTAGGCTTTGAGCAAAAACAGTACTGTTTTACTTATAGTTTTGTTTTAGTCTTTTCTTTGCTGTTTTTAATAGTTTTAAATTATTTCCTTTTGTAACTTTTGACAAATTATTTGTTGTTTTGTTATTCCACAGTAGCCATTTTTATTTATAGTTAAAATAATTTTCATTATTTTGTTTCTCTAGTTTTGTAGCAAAACTTGGTTTGGTCATAAGGAGAGTTTTATAAAAGCTTTTCAATTAATTCTTTTTGCTACTAAAACTTTCAATAAAATACTTTCTGTTAACATAGTTGTTTTATATTTTATTTTCTGTTATTCTATTTTTTTAAAGTGTATTCTTTGCTGTTATGTTTTATTAGGACAAAAACTTATATTGTTTAGGGTGTTGTTTTTCATATAGTTTCTCTAATTGTTCTTCAAAAGTAATTCTTTTTTGCTAGTAAAAGATTTACTAAAATACTTTTGTAAAGACTTTATTTTGATGTTTTGTTGATGTTGATAATATGCTATTCCTAGTTGCATTAACAAGGTTTTATTGTTTTAACTTTTGTCTTCAGTATTTCCGTCATCACAACACTTTTGTGTTTAGGAATTTCTTTTGTTCCTTGGTTGTTAGAATGATTGCTAGAGTGAATGCTTACGTGAATATCATGTTTATATAATATAGATTTCATCGGAGAGTGACGAATAGTTCTACCAAGTTATTTCAGAGAGCCATATTTATCTTCCTCAACCATACCAGGCAAGTTCACTTTGATCATATTTTGAATACCTATGATTTTATTGCATTAGTGCCATTTTTTTCATCTTGCATTCAATAGGAATATTAAAACTTGTAGCTTGAGTAGAATCATGAGGTAGGAACACACACGCTTGTTACCAAGCCCCGGGAATCGTTGTTAAGTTAGTTGCAGCTATGCTTCCATGGACGGGGATTGGTATGAGTGTTACATGTGAGATGTGAGTGTGATAATAATATATGGATCAACCTCAAGACTACAAGATTTCAAGATTTCAATACACCTCTGGGTGGACTGCCTGCAAGAAGAGAGGATCCTAGGGACTGACTAGTGATAGCCTGGTTCTATCGACTCAAGAGGGGATCATAGGGATTGACTAGTGATCACCCAGCTTTATAGACTCAAGGGGGGATCCTAGGGATTGACTAGTGATCACCCAGTGCTACAGACTCAAGAGGGGATCCTGGGGCTTGACCAGTGACCACCCATTTATACTAGGGGATCCGGGGGATTGACCAGTGATCACCCAATTTTACGGAAGGCCACCCAGGCTCAAAGAGATTGATGGATCTTTCAAGACCAGAAGCTTCCATGTGCAACCGCAAGCTATTATGGGCTCTAGCATAGTTGAGTACTTCAGAAAGACCGTGTCTCGGTCATCCTGTTCTCAAGCACCAGGCAGTGCGAGGACTTCAAAGGAGGCGATCGAGTCTTGCGGGAAAAGTGTGCAAACCTCTGCAGAGTGTTAAACTAATCGATTAGCCGTGTCCCCGGTTACGGACAATTTGAGCGTCTGGAATTGGATTATCTGGATATTCTCAACACTTGATACATCAAATGAATTTGGGATTTATGACAACTTTTGGATATGAGAATTTGGTTGGCGGAACCATCTCATTAATGACATTTACATTGTAGTAAGTTTTGATTAATTTTCAGTTAGGGAAAACCCCAGCTTTTATGCAAAAACTCAGACATAGATCCTCCACTGCCATATTGCATATAGTGATAGACTTATCTTTCATCTGTGATCTTGCCAGTACATTCAATGTACTGACCTACATGGCTGCAACGTCTTATGTTGCAGATATTTTTCTACGACGAGTAAGGGTACGATTTAGGGTTACGGTCTACACTCAACCTGCCGTTGATGTTGATGGGACTCCACTCCCAGGTATATATCAGTTTTACGTTATTTACATGTGATTGCACTTTGATATATACATTGATGTATTGTGTGTGCCAGCATACTGATCCAGGGATGGTACAGACACACAGAGACTTGACTCGTTTTGAGTTGGGTCGCTACAGAAATGGTATCAGAGCACATGTTGACTGTAGGACGTGACCCTAGAAAATGGAAAGCCCTAGGACGGGATATCTCTAAAACTTTATTTTCAAAAAGATCCTTTACTTATCATATTTTCTCATTTTATCAATGACCCATCTTACCTCAAGTAGTTAGAATACACCCTCTCCCTTTTGGCCACCGGCGAATCAACTAAGGACCACCTCAGAGTACAAGGATCGAAGCTACAACAACTGAAGACTCCAAAGACTCGAAGAATTCGAAGACCCTGGAGCATTCCAATATTTATATCACCTTTAGAAGACTAAACCCCTGATGAATACTCACGTTAGATGCGTTGATTTCTTCGTTGTCCCTTGTGTATGTGTTTTTATTTGTTCGATGTCATAAAAACACATACACATACTGTAGCACAGTATTTACACGACTGAAGCTTTACAATATTTACACGACTATGGCCACTGTGGCCACTGGGGTATGTTAGCAAGCTTTTCGCACTGCACATGTTTCAGCTGGAGCCATGAGTCTCAAGAAGAGGGAATTCCGCAACCTACGCCAAGGAAGCCGTACAGTAGCACAGTATGTGGATGAGTTCTGCCAGCTAGCCCGTTATGCTCCAGGAGACATAGCCACAGACGCCGCTAAACAGGAGAAGTTTCTGGAGGGACTGAATTATGAGCTGGGAATGCAGTTGACCATGGCTACCTTTAATAACTATCAAGAATTAGTTGACAAGGCTATCATTCTTGAAGGCAAGCAGCTGCAGATGGAGAACCGCAAGAGAATGTACGGACAGGGAAGGTATAACTCTGGAGTTCAGCAGAAGCTCCGCTACACCCCGTACCCAGGAAATTCTAGATCAGGACCCAAGAAGTTTGGAGGACACAACCATCATAACCATGGAGGTCATTCTCAGCACGGAAGCATTGGATACCACCCCAGTGGCCACAGTCATGACAATGGAACTGGAGGAATTGGAAAACAACATCATCCCAACCCAGTTGCACCCACATAGAAAGATAAGAGTCGTATTACCTGTTTTGAGTGCAAGAACACGGGACATTATGTCACAGCCCTAGTTTCCCTTGTTTGGTAATGCATTCATGCATGCATTTATTTTTGCAATGAAGTTGAAATGAGGATTTGATCAAGCCTCATCATTCAAATTTTTGTCAAATAAGCAATATAAAAATTGCTTCAAATAGATCCAAGAAAATGTCCCTGGTGTTCTAATAAAATATTGGCATGAGGTAAAAATGCCATCCAATATTTTGAAGTCACAGAAACATTTTATCTTGGGCATTTCAATTAATTCAAACCCTATTTGCAATAGATATATATTTTCTATATTGAAAATATATGTCCAATAATTCTGAGAATTATTATGTGGCATTGGATAATTCCAATTAGCCCACATATATATTTTGAGGGTTTTATGAAATGGTTTTATATTTTAATTATAAACCAAAACAAATAACAGAAATAGAAAAGAACAGAAAAAAAGAAAGAGGCAAAGGACTTACCCGGGCCTTACCGTTTGAAGAAGCCGGCCCAGCCCATAGGAGCACGCTCGTCTTCTACCTTCGGCCAGTAGGCCGAGGAGAGGCGTGGTGAGCTCGCTGAGCTCCCGAGCCACCTCCTGCTTGCCCCGCGCCACGTCGACGACGGGGTTAGGCCCCAGCTGCCGTCTGGATCAGCCCGACCTCCCATTCCTCCCCCCCTCGCCCTGTTGCTCCTCTCCCTCACCACCCGAAGGTCGCCGTCGCTTGCAGCCGCCGCGGCCACCGGCCTCGCCGAGCCCCCCTGCCGTGCCCTCAGCTCCGTCCCCTCGAGCAGCTCCTCCCCGTCGAAGGAATCAAGGCCGGAGGCCCTCCAACGACGCCATCTCCGCCGTCTACTCCACCTCCGACCGCCGCTCGCGCTCGTCGATTCGCCGTCGTCTCCGCCTCCCCGAGCTCTCCGTCGACTCCATCCGCTTCTTCGTGAGCCCCTGGCCGTTTTCCCCCGCTCCCCTTCTCTTCCCGTGCCCTGTAGCTCCCGCACCGCTCGTGGCCGAGCCGCTGCCGCCGCGCACCTCGTCGCCGGCGTAGCTACCGGCGTTCCCGTGACCAACGGTTGGTACCAGTCGATGCGGCGCATCGTTAGCTACCTTCAGTAGCAAACCGCACGCAAAATGAGGCCGCGCAGCGCGATCCCGAGCTACTCTGGCGAGCCTCCGCTGTTGAACTGGTCGCCGCCGGCCAAAGTCCGGTGGGCGATGACGTGGCCGGCCACTTAGTGCTAACCCCCACCCCAGAGCAACTGACAGAGGGCCCCACAGGGGGTCAAAGCCCAATTAGCTCCGGGTTTGACCGGGGATTAGCCCTGTGTCACTGACATGGGGCCCCACTGCTCATATTTGACCAGGAATGGCTCAGTTGACTAGGTGACGTCATGATGACGTCAGGCTGACCTAATAATTTAATTTGTAGAATAAAAATAAATCCAGAAAATAGTAAAATTTTTGAAAAATCATATAAAATAATCTGTAAGTCATATTAAAATAATTTATATATGAAAAATTATCAGAAAAATCCAATGAATCTGATGGTGGCATTTTCATGCATGTTAGAGCAACCGAAATAGGAGAACTTGGACATTTTGTTCCAAACACAATAGGCCACTTCACATATGGAGTTGAATCTGAACCTTTGGTTCAAACCATCTTCATTTAACATGTTGATAGACGCATTAGCTCAATCCAGCAACATATTGCCATGCCATTATCATGCATAATTGTGAAGCATTTGTCGTGCTGAATTTATACCTTGTTTGTCCTTGTCGATAGACTTGCGAGACGTAGTTATCGACGACATCGAAGAACAGCTGAGTTCTTCCGATAAACATGCAAGCAACCCCCCCCCCTTGAGCATATTTGATACAATCCCACTCTCTCGCTCTTGCTCTCATTTCAATGCATTAGCACAATGCGATTCAACTGCTACTTGTGTTGCGGTAGATGAACCCACTCCTTTGCATGACCTCTCATTGTCACAGTAAATAGCTGAACCAAGCAACCTAGCATACCTGGTAGATGCTTGAGCCATGTTGTGCTATCACCCTGTTATGCTTTTCTATGCTTAGAGTTGTGTCAGGTCTGATTCATCTGGGTGATGAACCGGAGTGAAACGATTGTGTCCTGATGACGAGGGTTAAGTGTTGAACCTGTTTAGGTAAAGGTAGCGATAAGAGGCCATGTAGGAGTACATGGTGGGTTGTCTCATTGAAGCCGCTCATAGGAACTGAGTTCTGTGTTTGTGTTCCAAGACTAGGTACTACCGCACATTAGGCTCCGGTAACTCGAGCTCTCTCGGCCTATTAACCTACCCTGTTCTCTGCCCAGGAGTCGCACTAGTTCGAAACGTTGATAGGATGTGGCCGGGCCTGCGAAGTGAATGAACGGCCCAACCGGGACCGGCTTGGGGCACTGTACACAACTTCTGAGTCTGAATCGTGAAACACGGCCGGATTCTCGATTGTGGTGACCAACTCAGTTAGGCGACTGCCTTGGGCTAGAGTCGTTGTAAGTTAACGTCCGTGGCCGACTCCCTCGTTGGGCTTCCGCTTGAAGGTTGCTAAGGTGCCTTTTTACGTGCACATGGCGATAAGTGGCGGGAGCATGTGTGACGAAGTATACCCCTGCAGGGTAATCTACCTATTCGAATAGCCGCGTCCGCGGATATGGACTACTTGGAGACTTGCATTGTTCATAGACAAATTAAATGGATACTCTAAAATACTCCAGATAAGTGTGAGCCGCGTCCGCGGATATGGACTACTTGGAGACTTGCATTGTTCATAGGCAAATCAAATGGATACTCTAAAATACTCCAGATAAGTGTGAGTGCTATGGATGGCTTCTCGTAGGAAGACGAGAGAGGATCCATAGTGGTGTATTGATATGGTGAACATGTGGACTCGTGTGTGCTCTCTCGTAGGGAGACGAGAGAGTAGTGATATGTTGGATACCTTATCATATTTCAGTCTAGCCAAAGGTCACAGCTGGCATTCTGCAGTGAACCCCACAATCCCGTTCTTGATACATGATGCATATGTAGTTAGTTATGATGTAAGACTTGTTGAGTACCTTCGTACTCACTGTTGCTTATTTACATTTTTGCAGAGATAGACGTTGTTCAGTTATGTTTCTTCTGACGTTGACATCGACGGATTAGCTTAGTAACCCAGACAGGAGTCTGGCTCCTTTGGTAGGGTCGTTGTAGCTTTTCAGGCTCTTCCAGCCGCTTTTAGTAGATGTGTGTACTCAGACATGTAACTTCCGCTTGTTATTTGTATGCTCTGAATGTTGGGTCATGTGACCCATCCTGCTTGTAACATTATACTATGTTGGCTCTTCGGAGCCTTCTAAATAAATGCTATGATGTAGAGTTTTGTTGTGATGCCATGTTGTATCTACACATATCGTGCATATTGCATGTATGTTTGAAATGCATTGGTATGTGTGGGATTCGACACCTAGTTGTATACCTTTAGTAGCCTGCTTTACGGGGAAATGCCTCTTTGTGCTTCCACCGAGCCTTGGTAGCTTGCTACTACTCCGGACACATTGATTGACCGGCGTGTATCCTTCTTGCTGCTGTGTCTGTCCCTTCGGGGAAATGTCTCGCAGTGTAATGGAGTCCATGTAGCCTGCTATGACTCGTCTACGCGCAGTTGATGACATTTATGTCCCACGGAGTAATGGGGTCCCCGTAGCTTGCTATGACTCGTCTACACACGCTGATGACCGACACCTGCATTGTTGGGTTACGTATGCATGTCCCTGTACGGTTGTGCCACTTGGGTCTATAACTAGTCATGTCGACCCGGGTTCTTTGACGTGTGAATGCTAGCGACATGTTCATATCCGTGAGCCAAAAGGCGCAAACGGTCCCGGCCAAGGTAGGGTGGCAGCCGTGGGTTACCGTGCGTGAGGCCGCAAAGTGGTGTGACATGTTACAGGCTGGATTCATATGGCTTAGGATCGGGGTCCCGACAGCGTTGGTATCAGAGCTGAACTGTCTGCAGGTTTACGAAGCCAAACTGGTCAATGTTGAGTCTAGTAATGCTTCAGTTATATAAGGTAATTGATTGTGGAAGGGAACGTGAGGCTCTTTTTACTTCTTTCCTCAAGTTGCTCTATTCTGGGTCACCCTCTCCTTTTTCTTCGGGGATTAAGGACTAGGCTTCTTACCTATCTGCTAGGATGATGAGTTACTGGACCGCAGACTTATAGAATGGTTGTTGTGTCAGGTATTGTTCCATCAGAGTTGTGAGAAGTGATGCCTATATTGTCCCTGTGCCTTGGACCATGATGTTGAGCTGTTATGCTGCCCAGGTTTTGTGCAGGTTGCCTCATATTTCATGCCCGTACAGCCGTTATGCTGTCCGAGTTCCTCTAGGATTAGATATGTTCTAGTGTTCTTCCTTGTTTCTGAACCCTGGTTTTCCTTGAGGATGTCACTAGTAAACCGGAGATTTGCTAGTCGTGGTCAGAATCATGGAGATGGTAGGGATGCAGAAGATCCTCCCAACCGCCTCTGTTGGCAGAGGTTATGCTAGAAGTTGAGTGGAACAAGCATGCCACCAACCGTCTGTTGGAGCACATCGAGCAGAATACAGCCCATCGTCGCAATGAGCTAGTATCCATCAGAGACTTCATCAAGTTGCAACCGCCCACCTTCCATCATTCCATTGAGCCACTGGATGCAGATGATTGGCTCCGCAGTATCGACAACAAGCTGCGTTATGCAAACCTGGCTGAAGGAGACAAGGTCACCTATGCCGCATATCACCTTGAAGGTTCCGCCAGCCTATGGTGGGAAAACTTCGAGGCCATGCGACCTGCAGGCCAAGCTACTTCCTGGAAGGAATTCTGTGAGGCTTTCCGAGAGCATCATATTCCCCAGGCCCTGATAGATCGTAAGCAAGAGGAGTTCTGCAATCTGACCCAAGGCAAGATGGATGTGGATGCCTATAGTCGAGAGTTTGGACACCTCGCACGTTATGCACCTGAAGAAGTATCCACAGACGCCAAGAAGCAAGCAAGGTTCAGGAAAGGTCTCGACCCAGAGCTACGTCGTGACCTCAATCTGCATGAGTTCGCTACCTTCCAGGTTCTTGTGAACAAAGCCATCCAAGCAGAAACTGGTAGGATGACCTATGAGGAATCTCGCAAGCGCAACTATGATTTTGGGTCATCCTCAGTCTCTATATCTCAGAGGCGTAGATTATGGATCCCGAACGCCGCTCTCCCTCCCGGATATGCACCGAGGCCATCCTATGTGGCGCCTCATCTACCGATGCCATGTGTTCCCCAGAAGAACCTCATCAACCGGATGATCAACCCAGATCCCCGGCCCATTCATGTAGCATGCTTCAAGTGCAGTCAGCCTGGACACTATTCCAAGAATTGCCCTTTGCGAGCAAATGTTCCATCCTCTTCAAGCAATGTTGCCAGTCGTGGCAGGCCCCCAATCAAGAAGTTTAATGCCAGGTCAGTTCTGTATACTCGTGGATGTGTGCACCATGTAACTGCAGAAGAAGCTGAAGATGATGCTAATGTCATGCTTAAGACGCTTCTTGTCAATTCTCATCCAGCTTCAGTTCTATTTGACTCTGGAGCATCCCACTCTTTCATCTCTGACAGGTATGCCCTGTCGCATGATATGTCCTTTGATATTATGCCAACTCCTTTGGAAGTTCAAACTCCAGGTTCTAGATGGCAAACTGCTAGAGTGAGCCATGGAAATCAAATCCTTGTTGATGGTTTGGTGTTCCTTGCTTCTCTGATAGCTCTTAAGTCTTCAGACATTAATATCATTTTGGGGATGGACTGGATGACAGCCCATCATGCCAAAATTGATTGTTTCACTAGGTCTATTCAGCTTACCCACCCTTCTGTCCACATAGTCAAAGTCCAAACCCGTATTCCAGAAGGGCGGATATATTCTCTCAATGCCAATCCTCTCCCAGACCTTGAGAACATCCCGGTAGTCCGTGACTTCCCGGATGTCTTTCTAGAAGAACTGCCAGGTGTTCCACCTGACAGAGAAGTAGAGTTTGTCATAGACCTTATTCCAGGAACTGCTCCCATTGCTAGGAGACCATATAAGATGTCACCTCAAGAGTTAGCTGAGCTTAAAATCCAACTCGATGAATCTTTGAAGAAAGGTTTCATCCGTCCTAGTTCTTCTCCATGGGCTTGTCCTGTCCTCTTCGTCAAGAAGAAGGATGGTACGGACCGGATGGTTGTCGATTATCGACCGGTTAATCTGGTCACGATAAAGAACAAATATCCGCTCCCCAGGATCAATGATCTGTATGATCAGCTTGCTGGATCCGCAGTCTTTTCCAAGATGGATTTGAGATTAGGTTATCATCAATTCAAAATCAGGAACGGGGACATTCCAAATATGGCTTTTGTCACTCGTTATGGCCAATATGAGTACACCATCATGTCCTTCGGTCTAACCAATGCCCCAGCCACCTTCTCCCACTTATTGAATTCGATCTTCATGGAGTATTTGGACAAATTTGTCGTGGTTTACCTCGATGATATCCTCATATACTCGAAGAACGAAGAAGAACATGCTGAGCATCTTAGGCTGGTATTGATGAAACTTCGAGAGCACCGCCTTTACGCCAAATTCTCTAAGTGTGAATTCTGGTTGCCAGAAGTGACCTATCTAGGTCACGTAATCTCTGCGAAAGGTATTGCTGTCAATCCCGAGAGAGTTCAAGCTGTCCTTTATTGGACTCAACCTGAATCGGTGAAGCAAGTTAGGAGTTTCCTTGGCTTAGCGAGCTACTGTCGCCGCTTCGTTGAGAACTTCTCCAAAGTTGCCAAACCTCTAACTGAACTCCTCAAGAAAGATAAGAAGTTCGAGTGGACTCCAAAGTGTGAGGAAAGTTTTCAGGAGTTGAAAAGACGACTGACTACTACCCCGGTACTTGTACCCCCGGATTTCAAAAAGGACTTTGTTATCTACTGTGATGCCTCGCGACAAGGTCTAGGTTGCATTCTTATGCAAGATCGTCATGTGATTGCCTACGCATCTCGACAGTTGCATCCACATGAGGAGAATTATCCAACACACGATCTGGAACTTGCCGCAGTAGTCCATGCACTTGTCACTTGGCGACATTACCTTCTGGGTAATCGTTGCGAAATATACACTGATCACCAGAGTCTCAAATATATATTCACTCAACCGGATTTGAATCTTAGGCAAAGACGGTGGATTGCGGTGATTACGGACTATGACTTAGGAATATCTTACACCCCAGGCAAAGCCAATGTCATGGCTGATGCACTAAGTCGTAAATCCTATTGTAACAACCTCATGTTGCTACAAAGTCAACCACTTCTCCACGAGGAATTTCGTAAGTTAAATCTTCACGTTGTTCCTCGAGGATTCCTTTCTACCTTGGTGGCGAAACCGACTCTTCAGGATCAGATCATTGCTGCTCAGAAGCAGGATACGGGAATTTCCCGGATCAAGAGCAACATCGCTAGAGGAGTTGCTGGATGCTTCTCGATAAATGATCAAGGTGTGGTATTCTTTGAGAACCGCTTGGTGGTTCCCAAGAAGCAACAACTTCGAGAGCTAATCCTTAAAGAAGCCCATGAATCTCCTCTCACGATTCATCCCGGTAGTACTAAGATGTATCAGGACCTACGCCAGAGGTTCTGGTGGACCCGGATGAAGAGAGAAATCGCTCAGTTTTTTGCTAACTGCGATGTTTGTCGTCACGTTAAGGCAGAGCATCAAAGGCCTGCTGGCACTCTTCAGCCCTTGGCTATTACCGAGTGGAAATGGGACAAGGTCGGTATGGATTTCATCACCGGCTTTCCAAAGACTAAGAAAGGGAACGATACCATCTTCGTGGTCATCGACCGCCTTTCGAAAGTTGCTCATTTCCTTCCAGTTCGAGAAAGTATAACTGCTAGTCAGTTAGCAGACCTATATATCTCTCGAATAGTTTATCTTCATGGTGTTCCTCTAGAGATCAATTCAGATCGTGGAAGTCTTTTCACCTCTCGATTTTGGGAAAGTTTCCAGAATGCTATGGGAACCCATCTCTCCTTTAGCACCACTTATCACCCTCAGTCAAGTGGTCAAGTCGAAAGAGTCAATCAAATTCTCGAAGATATGCTCAGAGCCTGTGTTATCTCATTCGGAATGAATTGGGAGAAATGTCTTCCATTCGCCGAGTTTGCTTATAACAACATCTTCCAGTCTAGTCTGGGCAAAGCTCCTTTCGAAGTTCTGTATGGACGAAGATGTCGAACACCATTAAACTGGTCAGAAACCGGTGAAAGACAATTCTTTGGACCGGATATGATCCAGGATGCAGAAGAGCAAGTTCGCATCATTCGTGAGAATCTGAAAATAGCCCAATCTCGTCAAAAGAGTCAATATGATCGTCATCATAAGGACGTAAGTTATGAAGTTGACAAGAAGGCTTACCTTCGGGTTACACCTCTTAAGGGTACCCATCGTTTTGGTATCAAAGGCAAATTGGCTCCTCGTTACATTGGTCCTTTCCGCATTCTTGCCAAACGAGGAGAAGTTGCCTACCAGTTGGAACTACCTCCGCAGCTTTCCAAGGTTCATGATGTGTTCCACGTTTCTCAACTCAGGCGTTGCTTCAAGGAGCCTATCCGCGAAGTGGACCACAAAATGCTTGATCTTCAAGATGACCTTTCATATCGAGAATATCATGTTCTTATCCTCGATGAAGCCGAGCGCAGCACTCGACGTCGCAGCATCAAGTTTCTCAAGGTTTAGTGGTCACACCATTCCGAGGATGAAGCAACCTGGGAGCACGAAGATCGTCTTCGGCTTGAGTACCCTGCACTCTTCCCGACTACTCCGGAATCTCGAGACGAGATTTTTGTTTAGTGGGGGTGAGTTGTCACAGCCCTAGTTTCCCTTGTTTGGTAATGCATTCATGCATGCATTTATTTTTGCAATGAAGTTGAAATGAGGATTTGATCAAGCCTCATCATTCAAATTTTTGACAAATAAGCAATATAAAAATTGCTTCAAATAGATCCAAGAAAATGTCCCTGGTGTTCTAATAAAATATTGGCATGAGGTAAAAATGTCATCCAATATTTTGAAGTCACAGAAACATTTTATCTTGGGCATTTCAATTAATTCAAACCCTATTTGCAATAGATATATATTTTCTATATGGAAAATATATGTCCAATAATTCTGAGAATTATTATGTGGCATTGGATAATTCCAATTAGCCCACATATATATTTTGAGGGTTTTATGAAATGGTTTTATATTTTAATTATAAACCAAAACAAATAACAGAAATAGAAAAGAACAGAAAAAAAGAAAGAGGCAAAGGGCTTACCTGGCCCTTACCGTTTGAAGAAGCCGGCCCAGCCCATAGGGGCACGCCCGTCTTCTACCTTCGGCCAGTAGGCCGAGGAGAGGCGTGGCGAGCTCGCTGAGCTCCCGAGCCACCTCCTGCTTGCCCCGCGCCACGTCGACGACGGGGTTAGGCCCCAGCTGCCGTCTGGATCGGCCCGACCTCTCATTCCTCCCCCCTCGCCCTATTCTCCTCTCCCTCACCACCCGAAGGTCGCCGTCGCTTGCAGCCACCGCGGCCACCGGCCTCGCCGAGCCCCCCTGCCGTACCCTCAGCTCCGTCCCCTCGAGCAGCTCCTCCCCGTCGAAGGAATCAAGGCCGGAGGCCCTCCAATGACGCCATCGCCGCCGTCTTCTCCACCTCCGACCGCCGCTCGCGCTCGTCGATTCGCCGTTGTCTCCACCTCCCCGAGCTCTCCGTCGACTCCATCCGCTTCGTCGTGAGCCCCTGGCCGTTTTCCCCCGCTCCCCTTCTCTTCCCGTGCCCTGTAGCTCCCGCACCGCTCGTGGCCGAGCCGCTGCCGCCGCGCACCTCGTCGCCGGCGTAGCTACTGGCGTTCCCGTGACCAACGGTTGGCACCAGTCGATGCGGCGCATCGTTAGCTACCTTTAGCAGCAAACCGCACGCAAAATGAGGCCCCGCAGCGCGATCCTGAGCTACTCCAGCGAGCCTCCTCCGTTGAACTGGTCGCCGCCGGCCAAAGTCCGGTGGGCGATGACGTGGCCAGCCGTTAGTGCTAACCCCCACCGCAGAGCCACTGACAGAGGGCCCCACAGGGGGTCAAAGCCCAATTAGCTCCGGGTTTGACCGGGGATTAGCCCTGTGTCACTGACATGGTGCCCCACTGGTCATATTTGACCAGGAACGGCCCAGTTCACTAGGTGACGTCATGATGACGTCAGGCTGACCTAATAATTTTATTTATAGAATAAAAATAAATCCAGAAAATAGTAAAATCTTTGAAAAATCATATAAAATAATTTGTAAGTCAGATTAAAATAATTTATATATGAAAAATTATCAGAAAAATCCAATGAATCTGATGGTGGCATTTTCATGCATGTTAGAGCAACCTAAATAGGAGAACTTGGACATTTTGTTCCAAACACAATAGGCCACTTCACATATGGAGTTGATTTTGAACCTTTGGTTCAAACCATCTTCATTTAACATGTTGATAGATGCATTAGCTCAATCCAGCAACATATTGCCATGCCATTATCATGCATCATTGTGAAGCATTTGCCGTGCTTAATTTATACCTTGTTTGTCCTTGTCGATAGACTTGCGAGACGTAGTTATCGACGACATCGAAGAACAGCTGAGTTCTTCCGATAAACATGCAAGCAACCCCCCCCCCCCCTTGAGCATATTCGATACAATCCCACTCTCTCGCTCTTGCTCTCATTTCAATGCATTAGCACAATGCGATTCAACTGCTACTTGTGTTGCGGTAGATGAACCCACTCCTTTGCATGACCTGTCATTGTCACAGTAAATAGCTGAACCAAGCAACCTAGCATACCTGGTAGATGCTTGAGCCATGTTGTGCTATCACCCTGTTATGCTTTTCTATGCTTAGAGTTGTGTCAGGTCTGATTCATCTGGGTGATGAACCGGAGTGAAACGATTGTGTCCTGATGACGAGGGTTAAGTGTCGAACCTGTTTAGGTAAAGGTAGCGATAAGAGGCCATGTAGGAGTACATGGTGGGTTGTCTTATTGAAGCCGCTCATAGGAACTGAGTTCTGTGTTTGTGTTCCAAGACTAGGTACTACCGCACATTAGGCTCCGGTAACTCGAGCTCTCTCGGCCTACTAACCTACCATGTTCTCTGCCCAGGAGTCGCACTAGTTCGACACGTTGATAGGATGTGGCCGGGCCTGCGAAGTGAATGAACGGCCCAACCGGGACCGGCTTGGGGCACTGTACACAACTTCTGAGTCCGAATCGTGAAACACGGCCGGATTCTCGATTGTGGTGACCAACTCAGTTAGGCGACTGCCTTGGGCTAGAGTCGTTGTAAGTTAACGTCCATGGCCGACTCCCTCGTTGGGCTTCCGCTTGAAGGTTGCTGAGGTGCCTTTTTTACGTGCACATGGCGATAAGTGGCGGGAGCATGTGTGACGAAGTATACCCCTGCAGGGTAATCTACCTATTCGAATAGCCGCGTCCGCGGATATGGACTACTTGGAGACTTGCATTGTTCATAGACAAATTAAATGGATACTCTAAAATACTCCAGATAAGTGTGAGTGCTATGGATGGCTTCTCGTAGGATGACGAGAGAGGATCCATAGTGGTGTATTGATATGGTGAACATGTGGACTCGTGTGTGCTCTCTCGTAGGGAGACGAGAGAGTAGTGATATGTTGGATACCTTATCATATTTCAGTCTAGCCAAAGGTCACAGCTGGCATTCTGCAGTGAACCCCACAATCCCGTTCTTGATACATGATGCATATGTAGTTAGTTATGATGTAAGACTTGTTGAGTACCTTCGTACTCACTGTTGCTTATTTACATTTTTGCAGAGATAGACGTTGTTCAGTTATGTTTCTTCTGACGTTGACATCGACGGATTAGCTTAGTAACCCAGACAGGAGTCTGGCTCCTTTGGTAGGGTCGTTGTAGCTTTTCAGGCTCTTCCAGCCGCTTTTAGTAGATGTGTGTACTCAGACATGTAACTTCCGCTTGTTATTTGTATGCTCTGAATGTTGGGTCATGTGACCCATCCTGCTTGTAACATTATACTATGTTGGCTCTTCGGAGCCTTCTAAATAAATGCTATGATGTAGAGTTTTGTTGTGATGCCATGTTGTATCTACACATATCGTGCATATTGCATGTATGTTTGAAATGCATTGGTATGTGTGGGATTCGACACCTAGTTGTATACCTTTAGTAGCCTGCTTTACGGGGAAATGCCTCTTTGTGCTTCCACCGAGCCTTGGTAGCTTGCTACTACTCCGGACACATTGATTGACCGGCATGTATCCTTCTTGCTGCTGTGTTTGTCCCTTCGGGGAAATGTCTCGCAGTATAATGGAGTCCATGTAGCCTGCTATGACTCGTCTACGCGCAGTTGATGACATTTATGTCCCACGGCGTAATGGGGTCCCCGTAGCTTGCTCTGACTCGTCTACACACGCTGATGACCGACACCTGCATTGTTGGGTTACGTATGCATGTCCCTGTACGGTTGTGCCACTTGGGTCTATAACTAGTCATGTCGACCCGGGTTCTTTGACGTGTGAATGCTAGCGACATGTTCATATCCGTGAGCCAAAAGGCGCAAACGGTCCCGGCCAAGGTAGGGTGGCAGCCGTGGGTTACCGTGCGTGAGGCCGCAAAGTGGTGTGACATGTTACAGGCTGGATTCATATGGCTTAGGATCGGGGTCCCGACACATTATGCCAATGATTGTCCAGAAAAGAAGCAGAAGCCGAGAGAATTGTCAGAAGTTAATTGCTTTCGTTGCAATGTTGTAGGACATTATGCCACTGACTTTCCAGATCTGAAGAAGGCTGGAGTTGAGATCTTAGTTGATATCTTTTATAATGGACTAACCGATGCTTCTAGGGACTTCCGAGATAGTTGTGCTGGTTGTGTTTTCTGGGAAAGAATTGTTGGACAAGCTGAAGAACTATTGAATAACATATTGCAAAATGACGATGATTGGACACTTCGTGAACCACCGCCGGAACCGATTCAAAAGAAGAGAGGTATTCTATTCCTCAGTCCTGAAGATATGCAAGAAGCAAAAAGATCTATGAAAGAGAAAGGTATTAAAACTGAAGATGTCAAGAAATTACCATCTATCGAAGAAATACATGGACTTGACACCCCGACACAGGTAGTAGAGGTAAATTCTCTCCGTACCTTTAATGAAAATGATATACCTTATACTAAGACTCCTAGTCAATGCATGGATGAATTTGATAATTACATTGTTAAGCAAGAGCATTTCAATAATTATGTTAAGGATCAATTGAGACGTAATGCCATGATGATAGATCGCTTGAGTGGCTTGATGTTTAGAATTGCTAATGATGTGAAGGGTCTAGGTAAAGATGCATCTATGGTTCACACCCAACTAGACCAAGTTGCTAAGTTACAAAATGATTTGCTTGCTGAAATAAATAATAATATGAATGATCATGCTATTAGAGTAATGACTAGAGGAGGTAGAATGACTCAGTAACCTCTTTACCCTGAGGGTCACCCTAAAAGAATTGAACAAGATTCTCAGAGAATTAATGATGATGCACTTAGTCCATCTAAGAAGAAAAAGAAAAATAAAATGATAGAACTTTGCATGCTTCTAGTGAACCTGTTACAGAATAACCTGCTGAGAAACATAATGATGTTTCTATTTCTGATGCCGAGACACAATCTGGTAGTGAACATGCACCTAGTGATAATGAAAATGATAATGATAATGATGATGTTCATGTAGATGCTCAACCAAATGATAATAAAGAACATGATAATGATGTGGAAATAGAACCCGTTGAAAATCTTGATAACCCACATCCCAAAAAGAAACGCTATGATAAAAGAGACTTTGTTGCTAGGAAAGACGGTAGGGAAAGAGATCCATGGGTTCAAAAACCCATGCCATTGCCTCGTAAGTCTTCTCAAAGTAAGGACGATGAAGATTTTGAACACTTTGTTGAAATGATTAGACCCGTCCTTTTGCGCACTCGCTTGACTGATATATTGAAAATGCATGTGTATGCTAAGTATATGAAGGATATTATTACCAACAAAAGAAAAAATACCTGGAACTGAAATTGCTACCATGCTTGCTAATTATTCTTTTGATGGTGGAGTACCTAAGAAGTTGGGAGATCCGGGTATACCCACAATACCTTGCTCTATTAAAAGAAGTTATGTTAAAAACTGCTTTATGTGATTTAGGAGCCGGTGTTAGTGTTATGCCTTTCTCCATATATAAAAGACTTGATTTGAATAAGCTTACACCTACTGAGATATCTTTGTAAATGGACGATAAATCCACTGCTTTACTTATTGGAATTTGCGACGACGTTCCTGTTGTGGTTGCAAATGTTACTATCTTAACGGACTTTGTTATTCTTGATATGCCCGAGGACGACAACATGTCGATCATCCTTGGTAGACCCTTCCTAAATACTGCAGGGGTTGTTATTGATTGCAACAAAATCAAGGTTACTTTTCACGTCAATGGCAAACAACATACTGTGCATTTTTCGAAGAAGTAAACTTTGGTTAATAATATTAATGTCATTTAGCCTAGTGTCATGGTTATCATTGGAGGTTTTAAAATCCCTCTACCTACTGCCAAGAAGAAATATTATAATCTTATTGTTGGAGAGATGCAAATCCTCATTGAGGTAACTTAGTGTTATACGAAAATTGTTCGGTTTCATGCCAATCGGAAATGGTTATTAATAAGACTTGATCAACCTTATTAATGAATACTTTTTGAAAGACATGTGATTGATGAATTTAGTATGCACAATTCTCTGTCTCACAAGTTTATCCTCTATTATTTTTAGTTAAGAAAAATAAAATGACATGATTATCCTGTTTTTTGTTTTTCCCGTGCAATAAAAATGACCCGAAAATAAAAAGTCTCAGATTGCGACAAAATTTTAACATGAATTTTTCTGAATTATTTAGAAGGGAGGTGCACCTGTGGGCCACAAGCCAACGTGGCGCACCTACCCCCTGGGCGCGCCCTGATGGCTTGTGGGGCCCACAGGCCCCCCTGCCTTATCCCTTCGGCTCACTTCATCCCTTACCTCCAGCAAAAACTCTCCAGCTCTCTCTCTCTCCCATATTCTTCCACCTAGAACTGAAATTTTTGACCTCTTTGTTGGAACTACGTTTCCGAAACTGTTTTGAGGGATTGCTCCTTGGTATGTGACTCTCCCATTCCTCCAATTAGTTTTTGATTTAGTGGTTTATATTTTGCATATTTTGCTGCACTTGGTGCTACAGAAAATGGGCTTGCATGCTAAATTCCTTGAGTTCTAAGTAGTATGTATGCTTGATATGGCCTCTAGGTACCTATATGAGTAGTTGCTATCAATCTTACAAAGTTTTATTGACATGAATTTGTGGCTCAAAAATTTCAGAAATTTGTGATTAGGAAGATGAGTTTCTTTAGGAGGAGCTCCTCCATAGGCATACTTCAGGCGATTAATCGAGCGAGGGCTCTGTACGACAAGCTTATGTTGAGCCCCAGACAAGCCTGATAGTCATGGCCGACGCCAAATCATGCCCTTGGCCAAGTGATACGTCCATTTTGCATCATGATTTCTTATTCACATTTATGTTATTCTTTTCCATTATTCCCTATTATCATATGATTTTTATGCCCTTTCTCTCTGAATATGCAAGGTACATCACAAAGAGGGAATTATCTGGAAGCTGGAATTCTGGACCGGAAAACCGAGAAAAAGGCAGAAAAATCACCAGACTCCAATGAACAGAAACTTCACGAGGAATTTTTATTGAATATATGTGAATTTATGGGCCAAAAATATACCAGAGGGGGCCACCAGCCAGGCACAAGCCAACAGGGCGTGCCCCCGCCCTAGGTCGCGCTCTGATGTGTGGTGGGGCCCTGGCTGGCCTCCCGACGCCCCTATTCTCCTATATGGCGTGTTATACCCTATATAAAAATCATAAGAAACCTTTTGGGACGAAGCGCCGCCGTTTCGAGGCGGAAACCTGGGCAGAGGCCCTTTTGCACTCAGGCAGTCAGATTCTGTCGGGGAAATCCCTCTCCGGGAGGGGGAGATCGAAGCCATCGTCATCACCAACGCTTCCTCCTTCGTGGGAGGACCAATCTTCATCAACATCTTCACCAGCACCATCTCATTTCCAACCCTAGTTCATCTCTTGTATTCAATCTTTGCCTCAAAACCTCAGATTGGTACCTGTGGGTTACTAGTTGCGTTGATTACATCTTGTAGTTGATGCTTGTTGGATTACTTGGTGGAAGATATTATGTTCAGATCCTTAATTATTATTATTGCACCTCTCATCTTGAACATGTTGATGAGGTGTGAGTAGTTACTATTGCTCCTGAGGACATGGGAGAAGTCTTGTTATAAGTAATCATGTGAAGTTGGTATTCGTTCGATATTTTGATGATATGTATGTTGTTACTTATCTTAGTGGTGTCATGTGAACATCGACTACATGACACTTCACCATGCTATGGGCCTAAGGTAAGTTATTGTGGACTAACAAGTAGATGATGGGTTGCTATAGTGACAGAAGCTTAAACCCCAGTTTATGCGTTGCTTCATTGGGGGTTGATTTGGATCCACATGTTTCATGCTATGGTTAGATTTATCTTAATTCTTCTTTCGTAGTTGCGGATGCTTGTGAGAGAGGGTAATCATAAGTAGGTTGTTAGTTCAAATAAGAACAACACCTTAGCACCAGTCCACCCACATTTCAAATTATCAAAGTAGCGAACGCAAATCAACTCAACATGATGAACATGACTAGGCATAATTCCCATGTGTCCCCGGGAGCGCTTGCTTAATATAATAGTACTTTCAGGCTTGTCCTTTTCTACAAAAAGGATTGGGATATCTTGTTGCACCCTTGCTAATATTGTTACTTGTCACTTGTTACGATTTATCTTGCTACAAAACTATCTACTATCGTTACTTACAGCACTTGCAGAGAATACCTTGCTGAAAACCGCTTATCATTTCCTTCTGCTCCTCGTTGGGTTAGATGCTCTTACTTATCGAAAGGACTATGATTGATCCCCTATACTTGTGGGTCATCAAGACTCTTTTCTGGCGCCGTTGCCGGGGAGTGGAGCGCCTTTGGTAAGTGGAATTGGTAAGGAAACATTTTTCGCTACGTGCTGAAATTTACTGTTGCTTGTCGCTATGAACGGTCACCCTTTAAGTGGCTTGTTCGGGGCATCTTCGCCCCGAACTGAAGATGAGGAAATTGTTCCTCAACCTACTGAACCTATTGAAAATATTTATTATGAGATTCCTTCGGGTATGCTTGAAAAACTCTTATCACATCCATATGATGGAACGACTCATCCTGATTATCACTTGATATTTGTTGATGAAGGTTGTGGATTATTTCAGCTTGCAGGGTTGTCTGGAGACAAAGTTAAGAAGAAATTTTCCCTTTATCTTTGGAGGGAAAGGCATTAATGTGGTATAGGCTATTGGGCGATATTGGATCATGGGACTGGAATCGCTTGAAGGTGCAATTTCATCAGAAGTTTTATCCTATGCATCTAGTTCATCGTGATCAGAATTTTATTTATAATTGTTGGCCTCGTGAAGGAGAAAGTATCGCTCAAGCTTGGGGGGGGGCTTAAATCTATGATGCACACCTGCCCCAACCATGAGATTTCAAGAAGTACTATTATGCAAAAAAAATGCTCGGCTTTCTCATGATGATCAAGCACTACTCGATTCTTCTTCTACTGGTTCCTTCATGAAGAGGACTATTAAATTCAAATGGGATCTTCTGGAAAGAATTAAACGCAACTCCGAAGATTGGGAACTCAACAAAGGTAAAGGGTCAGGTATAAAGCTTAAGTTTGATTGTGTTCAATCTTTTATGGAAATTGATGCTTGTTACAAGTTAAGTAATAAATATGGCCTTGACTCTGAGATAGTAGCTTCTTTCTGTGAATCATTTGCTACTCATGTTGATCTCCCTAAGGAGAAGTTGTTTAAATACCATCCTCCCATTGAAAAGCAATTAGATAAACCTATTAAAATTGAGAAGGAAGAAATAATTGTTAGCCATGTTGATCCAATTGTTCATACTGCTTACATTGAGAAGCCACCTTTACCTGTTAGAATTAAAGAACATGCTAAAGCTACAACTTTGGTTAATAAAAGTCATGCTAGGACACCTACACCTCCTGAACAAATAAATGTTGAGCCTAAAGTTACTATGGTTAAAGATGTTCTAGTTGATAATGTTGACGAACAGGTTATCTACTTCTGTGATGAAACTACTAGAATTGTAAAACCTGTTAGACATAAGCAAGATGAACTAGATAAAAATAAACCAGTTGTTGGCATGCCGGTGGTTTTGGTTAAAATTGGGGATCATTGTTATCATGGCTTGTGTGATATTGGTGCTAGTGTTAGCGCTATACCTTTTACCTTATACCAAGAAATTATGAATGACATAGCACCTTCTGAGCTTGAGGACATTGATGTTACTATTAAACTTGCAAACAAAGACACTATTACACCACTTGGGATCGTTAGAGATGTTGAAGTATTGTGTGGAAAGGTCAAGTACCCCACTGATTTTCTAGTACTTGGTTCAGAACAAGATAACTTTTGTCCCATTATATTTGGCAGACCTTTCTTCAATATTGTTAATGCTGAAATTAATTGTGCTACTCAGAAGGTTAAAGTAAGCTTTGGTGATGTGTCTCATGAATTTAATTTCTCCAAGTTTAGTAAACAACCACATGAGAAAGAATTACCAAGCAAAGATGAGATTATTGGTCTTGCTTCTATTGGTCGTACCTCCTACCGACCCGTTAGAACAATATTTACTAGACCATGAAAACGATATGCATACGAATGAGAGAAATGAAATAGATGATATATTTCTGAAACAAGCGCCTATTCTTAAACACAACTTACCGGTTGATATTTTAGGGAATCCCCCTCCACCCAAGGGAGATCCCGTGTTTGAGTTAAAGAATTTACCCGATACTTTGAAATATGCTTACCTTGATGAAAATAAGTTATATCCTGTTATTATCAGTGCTAACCTTTCAGAGCATGAAGAAAAGAGATTACTTAAAACTCTGAAGAAGCAACGGGCTGCTATTGGATATACTCTCGATGATCTTAAGGGCATTAGCCCCACTCTATGTCAGCACAAGATTAATATGGAACCGGATGCTAAACCTGTTGTTGATCATCAACGCCGCTTAAACCCTAAGATGAAGGAAGTGGTAAGAACTGAAATATTAAAGCTTCTGGAGGCCGGTATAATTTATCTTATTGCTGATAGTAGATTGGTAAGTCCTATACATTGTGTTCCTAAGAAAGTAGGTATAACCGTTCTCCCTAATGATAAAAATGAACTTATCCCACAAAGAATAGTAACTGGTTATAGGATGGTGATTAATTTCAGGAAATTAAACAAAGCTACTAGGAAAGATCATTGCCCTTTACCTTTTATTGATCAAATGTTAAAAAGATTATCTAAGCACACACACTTCTGCTTTCTTGATGGATATTCTGTTTTTTCTCAAATACCTGTGTCAAAAGAGGATCAAGAGAAAACTGCTTTTACTTGCCCTTTTGGAACGTATGCTTATAGACGTATGCCTTTTGGTTTATGCAATGCACCTGCTACCTTTCAAAGAGGTATGATGGCTATATTCTCTGATTTTTGTGAAAAGATTGTTGAGGTTTTCATGGATGATTTTTCCGTTTATGGAACTTCTTTTGATGATTACTTGAGCAACCTAGATCGAGTTTTGCAGAGATGTGAAGAAACTATTCTTGTTTTCAATTGGGAGAAGTGCCATTTTATGGTGAATGAAGGCATAGTACTTGGGCATAATATCTCTGAGCGGGGTATTGAAGTCGACAAAGCTAAAGTGGACGCCATTGAGAAGATGACATGCCCCAAAGATATCAAAGGTATAAGAAGTTTCCTTGGTCATGCTGGTTTTTATAGGCGTTTCATTAAAGATTTCTAGGCCGCTAACTAATCTTCTTCAAAAAGATATTCCTTTTGTTTTTGATGATGATTGTGTAGAAGCTTTTGAAATACTTAAGAAAGCTTTAATTTCCGCACCTATTGTTCAACCACCTGACTGGAACCTACAATTTGAGATCATGTGTGATGCTAGTGATTATGATGTTGGTGTTGTTCTAGGGCAAAGAGTAGACAAGAAATTGAATGTTATCCATTATGCTAGTAAAACCCTAGATGTTGCTCAAAGAAATTATGCCACCACTGAAAAGGAATTTTTAGTAGTTTTCTTTGCATGTGATAAGTTTAGACCTTATATTGTCGATTCCAAAGTAACTATTCACGCGGATCATGCTGCTATTAAATACCTTATGGAAAAGAAAGATGCTAAGCCAAGACTTATTCGGTGGGTGCTTTTGCTTCAAGAATTTGATTTGCATATTGTTGATAGAAAGGGAGCTGAAAACCCCGTAGCAGATAACCTGTCTAGAATGGAAAATATTCTTAATGACCCACTGCCTATTGATGATAATTTTCCTGATGAACAACTTGCTGCTATAAATACTTCACGTAGTACTCCTTGGTATGCTGATTATGCTAATTATATTGTTGTTAAATATATCCCACTTAGTTTCACCTATCAACAAAAGAAAAAATTTGTCTATGATTTATGACATTACTTTTGGGATGACCCACATCTTTATAAAGAAGGAGTAGATGGTATTATTAGACGTTGTATACCTGAGCATGAACAGGAACAAATCTTAAGGAAGTGTCATTCTGAACCTTACGGAGGACATCATGCTGGTGACAGAACTGCACACAAGGTATTACAATCTGGTTTTTATTGGCCTACTCTGTTCAAAGATGCTCGTAAGTATGTCCTTTCATGCAATGAATGTCAAAGAGTTGGTAACCGTGAGAGCCTGGCTTAATAGGAATGATAGACTACTCATATCAACAAGGAATTCCTTCTTTTCTGGGAGCCTATTCGAAAAGAACTCCAAAGTTAAGCATGCTTGGCTTGGAGCGATTCTAGGATGGGTGACCGACCGGGAAGTTGGTCCCGGGTGCGCACGAGTGAGGACAAAGTGCGCAGGAAAGACTAGTGTTGGTCTGTGGGGCCAGTCTAGATCCCGCCAGGCGTAACGGGGTGTTACAATTGGTATCAGAGCCGACCCTTGCGGTTACACGGGCATGCCCGGGTCAGGTGTGTGGGCATGGGGCGCATGGCGCGTGTGGCCCGTTGTGGCACACGGCCTGGCACATGTGCGGGATTGGACGCGCATACGTGTGCCAAGAGGGAACGTTCCTGATGGGCCGACGAGGACGTCGGTTTCTTTGAGTGGGGATGTATGTGAGAGTCTGCCTTAATAGGAATGATAGACTACTCATATCAACAAGGAATTCCTTCTTTTTTGGGAGCCCATTCGAAAAGAACTCCAAAGTTAAGCGTGCTTGGCTTGGAGCAATTCTAGGATGGGTGACCGACCGGGAAGTTGGTCCCGGGTGCGCACGAGTGAGGACAAAGTGCGCAGGAAAGACTAGTGTTGGTCTGTGGGGCCAGTCTAGATCCCGCCAGGTGTAACGGGGTGTTACAGTAACATTGGTAAATGTCAGGAAATGCCTATGAATTATTCACTTGCCATTGAACCATTCGATTTTGGGGTTTTGACTTTATGGAACCTTTTCCTTCCTCAAATGGGTACACTCATATTTTAGTTGTTGTTGATTACGTTACTAAGTGGGTAGAGGCTATCCCAACTAGTAGTGCTGATCATAACACCTCTATCAAAATGCTTAAGGAAATTATTTTCCCGAGGTTTGGAGTCCCTAGATACTTAATGACTGATGGTGGTTCACATTTTAGTCATGGTGCTTTTCGTAAACTTCTAGCTAAATATGATGTTAACCATAGAATTGCATCACCATATCATCCTCAGTCTAGTGGCCAAGTTGAATTGAGTAATAGAGAATTAAAATTAATCTTGCAAAAGAATGTTAATAGATCTAAGAAGAATTGGTCTAAGAAATTAGATGATGCTCTATGGGCTTATAGAACTGCTAATAAGAACCCCATGGGGATGTCCCCATATAAAATGGTGTATGGAAAAGCTTGTCATTTACCTCTTGAGATGGAACATAAGGCTTATTGGGCAATTAAAGAACTTAATTATGATTTTAAACTTGCCGGTGAAAAGAGGTTATTTGATATTAGCTCACTAGATGAATGGATGACACAAGCCTATGAAAATGCTAAGTTGTTTAAAGAAAAAGTTAAAAGATGGCATGACAAAAGGATTCAAAAATGGGAATTCAATGTAGGAGACCTTGTGCTTTTGTACAACTCTCGCTTCAGATTTTTGCAGGAAAACTTTTATCCAAATGGGAAGGCCCATATGTTGTCAAGGAGGTCTATTGCTCCGGTGCCATAAAAATTAATAACTTTGAAGGCAAATACCCGAGGGTGGTGAATGGGAAAATAATCAAGCATTATATTTCAGGTATGCCCATTAATGAAGAGACAAATGTTATCCAAGTGATAACACCGGAAGAACACATACGGGAGGCCTTCCGGAACACTCCAGAAAACTGAAAAAGTGATAGGCATGTGGTACGGTAAGTAAACCGACTCCAAAAATTCCAAAAAATAATAATTTCTGTTGGTTTTAGTATTTTAGAAAAATTCCAAAAATAAAACAGAGTCAAGGGACCCACGAGGGAGGCACAAGCCAACAGGGCACCCCCCCGGGGCGCGCCCTGATGACTTGTGCGGCCCTCGTGTGCCTCCCCGGCTCCAATTTCTTCCCGAACATGTATTCTGACCTAGAAAAAATCATTATATATACTCCCGTATGTTTTGACCACCGCATCGCGAGTTTCTCCTCTGTTCTTGTTTCGAGCTATTTCCCTGACTGATCTAGATCGCCATGACTTCCCCAAGTTCATCTAAAGACAAGTTCTTCGAGAAGGTCATCAATCCCTACTTGCCGGAGGTGATGAAGCACCCTCAAGCTATTGAGATGCGTGAGGGGGTGCTTCACATCCGGGATGTCCAAGGCCCCAAGAAGGAGGGAAGCGACAAGGCCAGGCTTGCAGAAGTGGAGCAGGAGATCTTCAAGTGCCAAGGGATGGCTGAACGTGGTCTGAGTGCTAATCACTCTATGATCACGGACTTCGTCCGCGAGAACAAGCTTGACACAAGGAGCGTGGGAGAAGCTCTTTTCAAACTTCAAGAGCGGATCGAGCACCATCAAGATCAAATCTATGAACTCCAAACCCAGAACTATGAGTATGAATCTAGGTTTAAAAGGATGAGCCTCGCTGCTGATTTCAGGATTCTAGAGACAAGAGTTTCTTCCATGATGGGGAGCCTATGCCTTGGAAGATGGAGGATTTCCGCACACACCACCATCACCGAAGAACACTTGAGTACACGGGTATGGGCACAACCCCTAGCTTGTTCCAAGCTTGGGGGAGGTGCCCCAGTAACGTATCACCATCACTTTCCACCGTCATCTTCTATTTTAGTTTGATCTTTACCTATTTTGTGGTTTAGCGAAATAAAGTTTCAGAGTTGCTTTGCTTAGCATTTTGCTTTGAGTTCTACCTATCCTTGTAATCGAGTGTGAGAGTTATATAATAAAGATTGGTTGAGTTCGTGTGCTTTACTCTCTTGCACCAATCATCATAGCATGACAATAAAAAGAATAGTAAAGATCATATGCTTATCCCATGGGAAGTAATGACTTAACATAAAAAGAAAGTATGAACTATGAAAATTGTTGGGAATAGAACAAACATAGCCTTAGTCATTGTTATAATCTATGCAAGATTATGATAGGGAGGAGAAGATCCACATACAAATATACTATCTTGGACATCATCTATGATTACGAACACTCGCCAAATATTAAATAATGATCAAGTGTTGAAGTTGGACATGGAAGACAACCTAATGGTCATGATTGCTTACATTTTCATAGAAGATATATAGGCATGGATCCTTTAACATGTGATGCTTCCTTTATAACTTTTGCCAGTCAAAATTTCTGCACCAAGTAGAGATACTACTTGTGCATCCATAACCCCTTGAACCCAGTTTCATTTTGTAAGAGTCCACCTTACCTACCTATGGATTGTATAAGATCCTTCAAGTAAGTTGTCACCAGTGCATAAGCAATAAAAATTGCCTTTAATCATGTATGATCTTTTATTGAAAAGGAAAATAAGCTTTGTACGATCTTGTGATGGTGCAGAAATAAAAGCGACAAATTGCATAATAAAGTTTGCTATCGCAAGGGGCAATATAAAGTGAAGTTCCTTTGCATTAAGAGATTGCACATCTAATCAAATAAAAGCGCATGCCAACCTCTGCTTCCCTCTGCGAAGGGCTTATCCTCCACTTTCATAAAGTTTTTACTTCTACCCAAGAGTCATTAATATTTCCCTTCTTTCAAGTTATAAACTCTCTTAGTGGCAAGCATCACATGTTGAGGAAATATCCAAGTACATATATCCAGTTGAATTAAGGAATCATGATTCATTATTGTTGACATTATCCTTGAGGTAAATGAGTTGGGTGGCAAATGAAGCCTCTATCTTCCTATGTGTCCGGCAAAAACATTAGCTCCAGAAATATGCAATGAGTGTCAACAATCATAGATGACTAAATGATAGTCGAGTATGTGGGTTTGCTACAATGAAAGCTCTTATATAGACTCTTCTCTTGAATAGGATGAATTGTGATTATCACCGTGACTAAAGGCATCGTTTGTTGGTTGTCAATAAGGTTTATGCTTCATACTTCGATAATTGTGAATAGATCTTTACTTGATTATGAGAAGTTATAAGATGAAATGCTTGCTGCTATAATGATATTCATGATGCTCCCATGTCCGTATTCTGTTTTTATCGACACCTCTCTCTCAAATTATGTGGTCATTACTTTCGAGTTCGGCTTTCGCTTGAGGACAAGTGAGGTCTAAGCTTGGGGGAGTTGATACGTCCATTTTGCATCATGATTTATTATTCATATTTATGTTATTCTTGTCCATTATTACCTATTATCATACAATTCTTATGCCCTTTCTCTCTGAATATGCAAGGTACATCACAAAGAGGGAATTATCTGGAAACTGGAATACTGGACCGGAAAACCGAGAAAAAGGCAGAAAAATCACCAGACTCCAAGCGCGTGTTTGGTTCCCTGTGTATCTTTTGGCTGGATGGCATGAGGCATGCTGGGTGAGTGTGGCCTGGTTGAGCCGATGCAAGATGGGCCGAGACAAGTGTTTGGTGAAAATTGTATGATATGATTGTACGAGGTGCAGGTTCTTCAGAATGTAGTTGAAATCAGGGATGAAAAGGGATCACGCGACAGTGTTGGGCGACGGGATCCGGGGCTACGCGGCAGGACCTGGCGTGCGGCGCTTGGACGAGGGAGAACGAGGTCGACGACAACGCTTGACCAGGGCACAACTGCGGTGGCGGCGACGCTTGACCAGGGTGCGGTGGAGGCGGCGCTTGACCGAGGCGCTGCGGCGACGGCGACGCTTGACCGCGGCGGCCACGGCGGGGTGCGGCAGAGGCGGCGGTTGACCGAGGCGCTGCGGCGACGGCGACGCTTGACCGCGGTGGGCACGGCGGCGCTTGACCAGGGCGCTGGGTCGGCGGCCACGACGGCGCTTGACCAGGGTGCGGCGGCGGCGCTTGACCAGGGCGTGGGGGTGGTGGGCACGGCGGCACTTAACCAGGGCGCGGAGCCGGCGGCCACGACGGCGCTTGACGAGGGCGGGTGCAGTGCTTGGTCAGAAGTGGACGAAGGAGGATAAGAAAAGCGAAGGAACGTTCCTGCACGCGAGCTATGCTCGATCTCTACGTTTCCCTTAGCCTGGCTGAGAGGCCCCCTTTTGCATCCACTGGGCCAGGCTAAAAAGCCCATACAGCACCAAACAACAAAACTTTACATGGTGGATACGAGCCACATGCAGCGCAGGGAACCAAACACGCCCCAAATGACCTGAAACTTCACGAGGATTTTTTTATTGAATATATGTGAATTTATGGGCCAAAAATATACCAGAGGGGGGCCACCAGCCAGGCACAAGCCAACATGACGCCCCCCCAGGCCGCGCCCTGATGTGTGGTGGGGCCCTGGCTGGCCTCCCGATGCCCCTCTTCTCCTATATGGTGTGTTTTACCCTAGAAAAAATCATAAGAAACCTTTCAGGACGAAGCGCCGCCGTCTCAAGGCGAAAACCTGGGCAGAGGCCCTTTTGCACTCTGGCAGTCAGATTCTGCCAGGGAAATCCCTCTCTAGGAGGGGGAGATCAAAGCCATCGTCATCACCAATGATTACTCCTTCGTGGGAGGACCAATCTTCATCAACATCTTCACCAGCACCATCTCATCTCCAACCCTAGTTCATCTCTTGTATTCAATCTTTGCCTCAAAACCTCAGATTGGTACCTGTGGGTTACTAGTTGTGTTGATTACATCTTGTAGTTGATGCTTGTTGGATTACTTGGTGGAAGATATTATGTTCAGATCCTTAATTATTATTATTGCACCTCTGATCTTGAACATGTTGATGAGGTGTGAGTAGTTACTATTGTTCCTCAGGACATGGGAGAAGTCTTATTATAAGTAATCATGTGAAGTTGGTATTCGTTCGATATTTTGATGATATGTATGTTGTTACTTCTCTTAGTGGTGTCATGTGAATGTCGACTACATGACGCTTCACCATGCTATGGGCCTAAGGGAATTCATTGTAGAGTAACAAGTAGATGATGGGTTGCTAGAGTGACAGAAGCTTAAACCCCAGTTTATGCGTTGCTTCATAAGGGGATGATTTGGATCCACATGTTTCATGCTATGGTTAAATTTATCTTAATTCTTCTTTCGTAGTTGTGGATGCTTGCGAGAGCGGGTAATCATAAGTAGGTTGTTAGTTCAAGTAAGAACAGCACCTTAGCACCAGTCCACCCACATATCAAATTATCAAAGTAGCGAACGCGAATCAACTCAACATGATGAACATGACTAGACATAATTCCCATGTGTCCTCGGGAGCGCTTGCTTAATATAAGAGTACTTTCAGGCTTGTCCTTTGCAACAAAAAGGATTGGGCTATCTTGCTGCACCTTTGCTACTATTGTTACTTGTCACTTGTTACGATTTATCTTGCTACAAAACTATCTGCTATCGTTACTTACAGCACTTGCAGAGAATACCTTGCTGAAAACCGCTTATCATTTCCTTCTGCTCCTCGTTGGGTTCGACACTCTTACTTATCAAAAGGACTACGATTGATCCCCTATATTTGTGGGTCATCACCAAGTGATGAGTTCATGACAGGTGCCGGTATCAAGGAGGAATTTGATCATTACATTTATAATACCGGCCTCACCGACTTCCTTGTAGATAAGTGTGTCCAACACTATAACCTTACCTGTACATTCAGGCATGGATTTCGATATCATACCAATACTTCTAGGGTGCTATTTAATCTCTATGATAAATCCTTTAGTACGACTCTAGAAGAATTCTCCGATGCATGCAAACTTCCAATATGGGGCTCTCTAGAAAAACCAAAAAAAATTGATTATAATTTGTTCCTTGAAAGTCTTGCGTTGGAGAGGATAGATGGGTGACACAAGCTAGAATAAAAAGTATCCATTTCCCCTCTATTTGTTACTTTGCACTGTTTAATGGGAAATGTGTAGTAGGTCAACAAGATTGCAGTGCATTGTGTGCTCCGGACTTGAGCCTTATTCACACTGCGATGACCCATGAAAAACATTATAACCTTGGTGCAACTGTTGCCCGCAGGCTGCATGCTAATGCAGGTAGCGGTGATCTGTATGGAGGAATTTATGCCTCCCGCGTAGCTGCAAAATTGAGAGTGTCACCTCAACCTAATGACCCTATTTTTCCTGAGAGACATTTAGACTTTGAGGCCATGCGTCGTCATGACTTTATCATGGACTATGCTAGGGGTTATGAGTACAACCTAACATTTTATAAATATACGCCTGTTTCTATTATGTTGCTTGCGCCTGCTCTCTTTGATTTTAAGGCTCGACAGAGCTACTATGTTCTTGAGGACCAGGTGCGGGAGTATAACGCTGCAGTAGAGACCTCTCACTTGGCGGAGGAGGCGGCAAGGAACGCCTCCATGAGCTACCACTTCAACTATCATCCACACCAGCAATGGTGATCACCAAGCTAGGAAAACACCTAAGCTTGGGGGAGTACGTATTTCTCACCGACATAACATTGATGTTCACACACTTCATATATATTGTCGGTGTTCATCCTCTTTCATTGTATATCCATGTTAGCTTTATTTTTACGCAATCTTCTTGTGTGTTAAAAAACTTTGAAAATCCAAAAATATTTCTTGCTTCTTTTTGGTTTCTCTTTCCAGTTTAATTAGTTGTAGGACTAAAAAGAAAACCCAAAAAGATTTCCTTTGCATGTTGGGAGCTTTCCCGTATAAATAATTTTCTCGTTCTAGTTTTTCCTTTATTTATTTGCTTTCTGGAGAAAAAAACTCCAAAAATATTTCAGTGTGTTTCTTTGAGTTCCTTTTCTTTTTATTGAGTCATGAAAGGAGAAGACCACGATGAAAATGTTGAGTGGCTCCCATATGCTTTATTGTTGATCTAACAGAGAGCCAATATTACCATGTCTTCTCCTTTGTATAGAACTGCCTTGCAGATTCCAGCTTAGTCCACGGCATTCTTGTACTATTATTAGGGCTTTCTATTCTCGTGCCCCTGGTTTCTTAGTTGTACTCATTCATCCCCATGCTCTTAACGGTTGCTCACTTTTCCCCACTCTCTTGTCCGAAACCCTCACAAATGGTCACAGTGAAGGATGTCGTCGGGTCAATGGTTTGACCGTTAACTGCTGACGAGTGGGGCCGCGCTGGACTATGTCGCCCGTTGGACCTGACAAGTGGGGTCGCGTTGGATAGTGGCGCTGGTTGGACCGCTGGGCCCTGGTTTCGTTGGACTATTGGGCCGTTGCATGCGTAGATGTATGCCGCCACGATACAGAAGCCTGCTATGCATGCCACGTGATCCAGCTAGCCTGCCTGCATGCGCCGATGCGTGCCGCCACGGACGCAGCGATGGTCGCTGCCGCTGGTTCCTCTCTTCTCACACGCGTCTCCACCTTCCATCTGCCACAGACCGAGGCGAGGGTGCAGTACTACGTGCGGGCTTCGCCCACCTTATTTACCCACATATCTATGTTATGCTTGCTTCTTTCATGGGGATGAATGTCACTCCCTCCATCTAGAAAAATGTCACTCCCTCCACCTATGTTATGCTTGCGTCTTTTATGGGGATGAATGTCACTACAGCTTCCAGCTACCACAGACCGAAGAAGGACTGCCACCGCAGGTTGTGCTCGTTTAGAAAAATGTCACTCCCTCCATCCATTATGTCCATACAAAAGCATGCAATATATATCGTCCCCTATATCCATACAAAAGCATGCAATATATATCCTACGTTCTACCTAGTGCACTACGCGTCTTCGTCGTCGGAGATGGCCTGATCCGCCTACGCCGGAGCCCGTGCCTCCTCCTGTGCCGCCCGCGCTGCCTCCATTTGCTGCTGACGAAAACACCGGGCCTCCGCAGCTGACTTCGAGCGGATGGAGTTGAGGATGGCCAGCTGCTTGAGCCACAGATCCACGACCGCCGGCGCCTCCTCCTCTGGCTCTTGTGGCTCCTCCTCTGGCGCCTCCTCCTCGTGCTCCTCCCCCATCTCCTGCCCTCCTCGAAATCCTCCGCCGGTTCCATAGGTAGCCCCGCTTACCTCCAGATTTGGACCTGCCGAAGGAGGAAGAGACGGTGTTCGATCGTGTAATACTGGCGGCGTGGTGGCATGGCTGAGAGCTCGGAGAGGGGAGTGCTCGGGTGCCAGCGAGCAGAGGGAGCAGGCGGATGAGCTAGGGCTAGGGGACGCCGTCCGGCTTAAATAGCCGGCTATGGATAAGGACGGGGAGCCGGAGCGGCGCCTCCTCCTTCGACAGTCAACGCCTAGCGAAGGCCCAACCAGGACTTGGTTTCATTTTGGGTGGACGACTGGGCAGGCAGAACCAACCTCTCGCGGATCGCCCAACGATCCAACGATGCAGAGCCGTCCATGTTATCCAACGGCACGGAGCCTGTACGCAGTCTACCCTCGGAATTCCTTCTATAAGACCATATCTGAGGGTTGTCTCTTGGCGCTAGGGTATGATCGCACGGCTGCAGTTCAGCACTAGGGTTTGGAGAGATGCTGCGGGGTTTTGAGCCAGTCAGTGGGGTTATCTTAGGTTTGACCAACTTTCAAATGATGTTAACTTATTAAAAAAAATAAAAAAAATATGAAACCTTCCATGTTCGTCGTTTTATAAGACATAGTTACCCTAAAAATATAAACTTGGTTTAGGGACATTTTTATGAAAAAACTTTTTTTGAGGTGAGCTACCATTTCCAAGTTCAAATGAGCAGAACTAATTTCAAAAAAAATCAAAAAAATGGAAGACCTGCGCACAATGTCGTTGTATGTGACATGGTTATGACAAAAAAATCTTGGTTTATGGACATTTCCATGAAAACTCCTTCACACATATGAGCTATCACGTACGGGGTTGTATAGAGTCCAAGAAGAGAGTGGTAGTGGGTTTAGGTTTACGAAAAATAAAAAAAATCACCAGAGCTTCATTTCAGTGTTAGTAAGAAGGATCTGAACTTATTTTTTCATTTTTGAAAATTTGAACTGTCTTTATAATAATTTTCAATAAAGGGTTAGGGTTAGGGTTTAGGAGTCTATATTTGTTTTGTTTGCTGTTAGATCATTGCAACATAGGGTAACATGATCATTGCAACTTAGGATCAACTTAGGATCAACATGTCGCTTATAATTCAAATGTTAGTTCAAATTCAAGTTTTGCCTTAATTAAACATCACATTATATCACCATGCATTAGCTTTAATTAAACATTAATGCCGGCCACACAGGCCGACGATAGTTCATAGGGCACCCTAGTTCATAAGTCTGCCATTCATTAACTAGCCAAGTTTAAATATAAAACATAGATAAAAGGGTAAAAATATACACAAGGCCCGTAGCAACTAATATAAAAACACAGATAAAAATATAAAACATAGATAAAATATAGACAATGCCGCCCGCCGGTGAAGCCGCTGTCGTCTTCAGGAGCGCCGTCCTACTCCTCGTCGTTCTTGGTGAGGTCGACGTAGGGAGGTGGCTGCCAAAGGTGGGCTGGCGGCCCCTGCCAGGCCGGAGGCGCTTGCGGTGCATGCAACACCTCCTCCCGTGGTTCCTGCGGGCGTGGGTGCCCACGGCTGGAGAGCCAGCGTGTCGGCCATCTCCGATGCAGTGGGCGACCACCCCCACTTCTGGCCCACCAGCCGGGGGTTCCACGCCGCAAGGGGGCCTCCTCCGCCACCTCCTCCTTCACCTCCTCCTTGACGAGGGCGGCCATCTCCAGCTCAGGGATGGCCACGTCGCTCGCCGCAGAGAGGGCCATCGCCCTCTCCATGTCCTCTCATTGACGCTCATCGTGCGTGTGCATGGATTCCTGCATGACACACCTAATGAACTCGGCCTCCTCCTCGTCGGTCATAGGAGGTGATGGTGGCGGGGATGGAGATGGTGTCGGTGTGAGGCCGTGGACTCGCCTACGACCGCACACTTGGGGCTGGCTAGCAGCACGTCATTGGCGTGGGCTAGGTGGATGACCGGCAAAAAATGACTGTCGCCGCAGGTCGTGCTCGTCGCGGATCCAAGTATCCCACAGCGGTGAGTTGATGCCGTACCTTGGGTCGTGTAGGAGATCCGGAGGCAGGCGCGCGCAACGTTGGTCGATCTCCTCACGGAGGGCGTGGTCGCTCACCGGCACCGGAGGGATTGGCACCCGATCCGCGAACAGGTGCCAGTTGTTGGGGAGGTGGGCATCTCCCCACGGCGATGGCATCACCGTCTCCCAGTACCTCCGGCATATTTTTGCGCCGACGTACGGGCGCGCATGACACGTCTCCAACGTACTACTTTTCCTCACTCTTTTGCCCTTGTTTTGGACTCTAATTTGCATGATTTGAATGGAACTAACCCGGACTGACGCTATTTTCAGCAGAATTGCCATGGTGTTGTTTTTGTGCAGAAATAAAAGTTCTCGGAATGGAACGAAACTTTCTGGAGATTTATTTTGGAAAATTTAAAAAATACTGGAGCTAGAAACCACCGGAGAGGGGGCCCAGGGTGCGCAGCACCCACTAGGGCGCGCCAGCCCCCTCCCGGCGCGCCCTAGTGGGGGCTGGGCACCTCGGGGCCCCACTTGCCCTATCTCCGCCACTATAAATTCCTAAATTTGGAGAGAAAAAATAGGAGAGAAAGAATTATCACGTTTCACGAGACAGAGCCGCCGCCACCTCCTGTTCTTCATCGGGAGGCCAGATCTGGAGCCCGTTTGGGGCTCCGGAGAGGGGAATTTTCGGTCTTCGTCATCATCAACCTTTCTCCATTGCCAATTCCATGATGCTCCCCACCGGGAGTGAGTAATTCCTTCGTAGGCTTGCTGGTCGGTGAGGAGTTGGATGAGATTCATCATGTAATCGAGTTAGTTTTGTTAGGGCTTGATCCCTAGTATCCATTATGTTCTGAGATTGATGTTGCTATGACTTTGCTATGCCTAATGCTTGTCACTAGGGCTCGAGTGCCATGATTTCAGATCTGAACCGTTTATGTTATCATCTCTATATCTATGTTCTTGATCCGATCTTGCCTTGTCATATGCACCTATTACGTGTTATGATCCGTCAACCCCATAGTGACAATATTTGGGATACTTCGCGGTGATCACCGTAGTTTGAGGAGTTCATGTATTCACCATGTGCTAATGCTTTATTCCGGTTCTCTATTAAAAGGAGGCCTTAATATCCCTTAGTTTCCTTATGGACCCCGCTGCCACGGGAGGGTAGGACAAAATATGTCATGCAAGTTCTTTTCCATAAGCACGTATGACTATTTATGGAATACATGCCTACATTACATTGATGAAATGGAGCTAGTTCTGTATCGCCCTAGGTTATGACTGTTATATGATGCATATCATCCAACGAGTTACCGATCCAGTGCCTACGACCTTTCCACTTATTGCTCTTGCTAAGTTACTACTGCTGTTGCTGCTGTTCCAACTACTACAAAACTACTGCTACTACTGTTACCGCTACTATTACTATTCCTACTGCCATCAAAACTATCATATTACTGTGCTACTGATCACTCTGCTGCAGATATTTAATCTCCAGGTGTGGTTGAATTGACAACTCAACCGCTAATACTCTCAAGTATTCTTTGGCTCCCCTTGTGTCGAATCTATAAATTTGGGTTGAATACTCTACCCTCGAAAACTGTTGTGATCCCCTATACTTGTGGGTTATCAAGACCTTTTTCTGACGCCGTTGCCGGGGAGCATAGCAATATTTGTTGAGTCACTTGGGATTTATATCAATTTATCACTATGAAGAATTTGAAGGATCCAAGGACCAAGATTTTTCCCTCTACTACGAGGGGAGGTAAGGAACTGCCATCTAGCTCTGCACTTGATTCACCTTCTTTTATGAATAAGCTTGCAACACCACCACATGCTAGTAATCCTGATATGTCGCAAGTTATTGATGATGCTACCTCTGCTATGAATAATGCTTATGATGATGCTAGTACCATGCTTGATGATAATGTGCCGCTAGGAGAGTTTCTTGATGAACAAATTGCGAGAGCTAAAGAAAATGAAATTGCTAAAACTGATGAAGCTTATGAAACTGATTATGATTATGAAACTCCTATTAGTCCTAGTTCTGCTAAGTTTGAAATGCCTAAGATACCTGAAGGTTATGTTATGGACAAGGAGATATTTAGAGAAATTATTTCTTGCAAGGATAGAGACGATCTTAAGAAATTGCTATGCAAGTATAAGGAAAAGACTTTGAATGCTAGAATGAAATGTGATCCTAAGTTTGCTACTTCACCTATCTGTGTTACCGATAAGGATTATGAGTTCTCTATCGACCCAGAGTTAATTACTTTGGTTGAATCAGATCCTTTCCATCGCTATGAAACTGAAATTGTAGTGGCACACCTTACTAAGCTGAATGATATAGCCACCCTCTTTGCTCATGATGAGAAGATTCGCTACTATTACATCCTTAAGTTGTTTCCGTTCTCATTAAAGGGTGATGCTAAGACATGTTACAATACTCTTGCTCCTGGTTGTGTGCGTAGCCCCCAGGATATGATTTACTACTTCTCTCAAAAATATTTTCCTGCTCATAAGAAACAAGTTGCCTTACAGGAAATATTTAACTTTGTGCAAATTGAAGAAGAGAGTCTCCCACAAGCTTGGGGCAGGCTTCTCTAGCTGCTTAATGCTTTGCCTGATCATCCTCTCAAGAAAAATGAAATACTTGATATCTTTTATAATGGACTAACCGATGCTTCTAGGGACTTCCTAGATAGTTGTGCTGGTTGTGTTTTCAAGGAACGAACTGTTGAACAAGCTGAAGAATTATTGAATAATATATTGAAGAATTATGATGATTGGACTCTTCCTGAACCACCGCCTAAACCCACTCCGAAGAATAGGGGTATCTTATATCTCATTCCTAAAGATATGCAAGAGGCAAAGAAAGCTATGAAGGAAAAAGGTATTAAAGCTGAGGATGTTAAGAATTTGCCACCTATTGAAGAAATACATGGCCTTGACACGCCACCACCTCCACAGGTGGTAGAGGTAAATTCTTTATTAAAGTTTAATGAAAGTGACATTCCTCACAATAAACCTCCTAGTCAATGCTTCTATGAGTTTGATAACTATATTATGAAGCAAGATCATTTCAATGCTCATGTTCTGAAACAATTGAAATACAATTGTGATATGATTGCTCGCTTGAGTGACTTGTTATTTAGAATCGGTAATGATGTTAAAGGCGTAGGAAAGCATGCCTCTATGGTTCAAACTCAGTTAGAACAAGTTGCTAAGTCTCAAAAAGAATTGCTTGATGAAATGAATAATAATATGCATGACTTTGTTGCTAGAGTAGTAACTAGAGGAGGTAGGATAACCCAAGAACCACTTTATCCTAAGGGTCATCCTAAAAGAATTGAACAAGACTCTCAGAGAATTAATCCTGATGCACCTAGTCCTTCTAAGAAGAAAAAGAAAAAGAAAAATGATAGGACTTTGCATACCTCTAGTGAACCCGAGACACAAAAACCTCCTGATAATAATGATGTCTCTATTTCCGATGCTGAAACTCAATCTGGTAGTGAACATCAACCTAGTGATAATGAAAATGATAATGATGATGTTCACAATGATGCTCAACCTAGTAATGATACAGAACCAGATAATGATGTTGAAATAGAGCCTGCTCCTGATCTTGATAACCCACAACCTAAAAACAAACGGCATGATAAAAAATACTTTGTGGCTAGGAAACATGGTAAGGCAAGAGAGCCATGGGTTCAGAAACCCATGCCATTCCCACCTAAGCCATCTAAGAAAAAGGAAGATGAAGAATTTGAGCGCTTTGCTGAAATGATTAGGCCAGTCTTTTTGTGTACCCGCTTAACTGATATTTTAAAGATGGCCCCTTATGCAAAGTATATGAAAGACATCATCACCAACAAAAGAAAAATACCTGAAGCTGAAATCTCCACCATGCTTGCTAATTATTGTTTTAAGGATGGAGTACCTAAAAAACTTGGAGATCCTGGAATACCAACTATACATTGCTCCATCAAAAGAAACTATGTTAAAACTGCTTTGTGTGATTTGGGAGCCGGTGTTAGTGTTATGCCTTTCTCCTTATATAAAATACTTGATTTGAATAAACTCACACCTACTGAGATATCATTGCAAATGGCTGACAAATCAACAGCCATACCTATTGGTATTTGTGAGGATGTGCTCGTTGTTGTTGCAATTGTTACTATCTTAACGGACTTTGTTATTCTTGAGATGCCCGAGAATGACAACATGTCGATTATCCTTGGTAGACCCTTTTTGAATACTGCAGGGGCTGTTATTGATTGCAATAAAAGCAAAGTCACTTTTCATATCAATGGTAATGAGCACACGGTGCACTTTCCGAAGAAACAATTTCAAGTGAATGGTATAAATGTTATTGAAGAATCTCCGACCATCACTATTGGAAGTTTTCAATTACCTCTTCCTACTTCTAAAAAGAAATATGATATACTTATTGTAGGGGATATGCACATCCCCATTGAGGTAACTTAGCGTTTTACGAAAGTTCTTTGGTTTCATGCTAATCGGAAGTGGTTGTTAATAAGACTTGATCAACCTTATTAATGGATCATTTTTTAGAGGTATGAGGTCGATGAATCTAGTAAGAACAACTCTCTGTTCTCACCTTTTATTTTTCTGTTTTAGTTAGTTGAATAAAATAAAATGCCATGATTATCCTGTTTTCTGTTTTCTCCGTGCATTAAAAAAATGACCCAAAAATAAAAATTCTCAGAATGCCCTGAAAATTTAACATGAATTTTTTCTGAATATTTATGAATTTTTGGTGCAAATAACACCTGAGGGGAGTGCACCTGGTGCCCACGATACACCAGGGCGCGCCAGCACCCCCCAGGCGCGCCTTGGTGGGTGGTGGCCCCACGTAGGCCCCCTCACTTATCTCTTTAGCCCACATTGTCACCTACCTCCAGCAAAAAATCACCACAGCCACCATTTTTGTGTTCTTGCTCTCAAACCCGTGGATTGCAACTTGGTATGTGGCTCCGTTTCCGAAACTGTTTGGAGGGATTGCTACTTGGCATGTGACTCCTCCATTGCTCCAATTAGTTTTTGTTTTTGTGGGTTATTTTTAGAGTAATTAGCTACTCTTGGTGCTGCTGTAGATGAGCTTGCATGTTGAATTCTTAGAGTTCTAAGTAGTTTGAATGCTCAGTATGGCCTCTATGCATGCTTGGGAGTAGTTGCTAACAATCTTACAAAGTTTTGTTGACAAATTTTTGTCGACTAAAAATTTTCAGAATTTTTATAGGAATAAAATGAATATCTTTAGGAAGTTCTCCTCCAAGAAAAATGCCAAGGGAGTCATTGGGGAATCATCGGACAATGAACTTCACACTCCAAGAAAGGTGGAGGTGCGGCCGTGCGAATGGCCGCATGATGCCTTCCTGGAGGAGGCCGGGATCCACCAAGAGTTCGCTCAGTTTGTCACAAACGCTGGGTTAGCCGAGTTCTTCGCAGATAAGTGTGACCAATATCACATCCTTACAAATTCCTTTGCACAAAGTTTTACTTATCTAGGGAGGAACAACCCTCCTGAAGTGCAGTTTAATCTTTATGATGAACCTCACACATTATCGCTAGCTGACTTCTGTAACATATGCTTGATCCCTTCTGATGGGGACTTGACAGAACCTAGGCCATCTGAGTTTGAGGATTTCCTCCTCGCATTAACCGTGGGTGAGGATAGAGGCGTGTCGAGTGCCACTGCTATTAGCTTATAGTTTCCCTCAGTACATTATTTTGCCTTAGTCATCACTAAGTGTTTAACCGCTAGGGAGAAGGTTAGCTCACTCAGTGCTCCAGACCTCGCTATTTTACGTCATGTACTTTATGATGATCACACCTTTAGTATGGGGGCTATTATTGCCCGGCGCTTACATCCCAATAAAACTAAGGGAAAGATACATGGTGGTATTTATGCTACTCGCTTAGCGAACCACTTTAGAATCCTCTTTCGCCCATATGATTACCTCTTACCCTGAGTTTACCTCGATCATAAGTTACTGCAGGCTCACCATTTTCTTGATGTAACTGACTCTCCATGTGATATTCACTATAACTTAGTATTTAGCAAGGAAACACGTGATATCATCCCGTTGCCTGCACCTGCTTTGTTTGATCCTATTGCCAGGAACAGATACAGGATTATGCCAGATGACATTACAGCTTACCGGAACAACCTAGCAGCTGCTGAGGAGGAGCACCAGGGATGGGACGCTCAGGTACCGCCTCCGCCTCACTACGACTTGGGACCGGACGGCTACTACGGATGGTGATTACCAAGCTAGGCCAAAAGCCTAAGCTTGGGGGAGTACGTATTTCCACCGACATTACATTCATGCTCGCACATTTCATTCCAGTTGTCGGTGTTCATACTTTTTCATTGTAATATCCATGTTAGATTTGTTTTCTCGCTTTCTTCTTGTGTCTTTGAAAAACTTTGAGAAAACCCAAAAACATTTCCTACTTCTTTTTAGTTTTTCTTTCTAGCTTAGTTTAATTGTTGCATCAAAAGAAAACCCAAAAAGATTTATCGCTTCTTCTTTTGTTTGTTGGGAGCTATCCCGTGTAAATAGTTTTTCTCGTTTTAGTTTTTTTTCTTTGATTTGTTCCTTCAAGAAAAACCAAAAACTCCAAAAATATTTCAGTGTGTTTCTCTAAAATTCTTTTCGTTTTACTCGAGTCATATCGAGGAGAAGACCACGATGAAATTGTTGAGTGGTTCTCATCTGCATTATTGTTTATCTAACAAAGAGCCCATGTTACTTTGTCTTCTCCTCTTGAATAAAATGTTTGCAGATTCCATCTTAGTCCTCGGCATTCTTGCACTATTATTATTCTCTTATCATTCGGTCATGCAAGTGAAAGGCAATAATGATGACATTTGATGAATTGACTATGGCAGGGAAAGGAGGGTATGAACTCAACTTGTTTTTGTTTTTGTAAATATGTTTAACCTAGTATCCCTTAATTCAGCTCATTATGATTAAACATGTTGCAATGACCATTAGAGATTATAGTTGTTCATGCCATGCTTAAGTAGCTAGGAGTGGATAATGATTTATCTTGGGTGTCAACATGCATTAAAATGGTTGTGATGCGGTATGATGATATGGTATCCTCCTCTGAATGTTTCAAGTGGCTTGACTTGGCACATGTTCACGCATGTAGTTGAATCAAAACCAACATAGCCTTCATGATATTTATGTTCATGGTGTCCATATCCTACTCATGCTAGTATTCAATGTTGATTATATGTAATGCATGTTCATGACCGTCTTCGCTCTCTAGCTGGCCGCTTCTCGATCTAATTGCTAGCCTTCGCCTGTACTAAGCGGGAATACTGCTTGTGCATCAAAACCTTTAACCAAGTTATGCCAGATGAGTCCACCATATCTACCTATATATGGTATTACCCTGCCGTTCCAAAGTAAATTTGCATGTGCCACCTCTAAAATTTCAAATAAACATCTATTTTGTGTGCCTGGACCGCTCATGGAGCGACAGGGGGCGGTCAGTATCTTCCATGCTAAGCGGGTTATTCTCATAACGAGTGTTTATTCACGTGTCCTTACACGAGAGGGGCGGTAATAGGGATTCCCAGTCCCGAAATCAAAAATCAAAAATAATTAAACAAAACTACCCCAGGAATGTTGTTGGTTTGGATGGTACCCATGGATGCGGCTTGCCGTGGAGTGTGATTGTTGGTGGAGGGGGAGTAAACCTTTACTTTTACCACTTGGGAACCGCTGCTAATTTGTTTAGTATGGAAGATATTGATAACTCTTGGTCGTGACATTGACAGGAAGGGTGTACCTCCCAAAATTATATCTATCTCTGTTTTAAACTTTGAGCTCTGGCACCGCTGCAAATCCATGCTTCCCTCTGTGAAGGGACTATCTATTTACTTTTAAGTTGAGTCATCACCTTCTCAAATAAGCGCCAGACCTAAGAATGCATTGTGTATAGTTGATGTTGGGTGCAGCATGACTGGATCTTTTCTACCATGAATTTCAATGTTTAGTCGCTGCTTGAACTTTGGAGGTGCTCTGCATTTATGTTTTGTGGTCTCAGAAAGGGCTAGCGAGATACCACTATTGCCATATTATATCACGATTGTTTTGACAAAATGTTGGCGCTTGAGATATCTTATTATTGCTCGCTAGTTGCTTATGTTATTGATATGAGTAAATATAATTCCTAAGAGTTATTGTTAACATGGTTAGTCATAATCTTTGCTGAAAACCTAGGTGCCACTTAAGCATATATATGTAAACAAGAACAAAAGAGTTCATAAAAGTTTTTCTTTATCACTTTCAGTTTATCAACTGAATTGCTTGAGGACAAGCAAAGGTTTAAGCTTGGGGGAGTTGATACGTCTCCAACGTATCTACTTTTCCTCACTCTTTTGCCCTTGTTTTGGACTCTAATTTGCATGATTTGAATAGAACTAACCCGGACTGACGCTGTTTTTGGCAGAATTGCCATGGTGTTGTTTTTGTGCAGAAATAAAAGTTCTCGGAATGGAACAAAACTATCTGGAGATTTATTTTGGAAAATACAAAAAATACTGGAGACAGAAACCACCGGAGAGGAGGGCCAGGGTGCACAGCACCCACCAGGGCGCGCCAGCCCCCTCCCGACACGCTCTGGTGGGGGCTGGGCACCTCGGGGCCCCACTTGCCCTATCTCCGCCACTATAAATTCCTAAATTTGGAGAGAAAAATAGGAGAGAAAGAATTATCACGTTTCACGAGACGGAGCCGCCGCCACCCCCTGTTCTTCATCGGGAGGCCAGATCTGGAGCCCGTTTGGGGCTCCGGAGAGGGGAATCTTCGGTCTTCGTCATCATCAACGTTTCTCCATCGCCAATTCCATGATGCTCCCCACCGGGAGTGAGTAATTCCTTCGCAGGCTTGCTGGTCGGTGAGGAGTTGGATGAGATTCATCATGTAATCGAGTTAGTTGTGTAAGGGCTTGATCCCTAGTATCCATTATGTTCTGAGATTGATGTTGCTATGACTTTGCTATGCCTAATGCTTGTCACTAGGGCCTGAGTGCCATGATTCCAGATCTGAACCGTTTATGTTATCATCTCTATATATATGTTCTTGAGCCGATCTTGCCTTGTCATATGCACCTATTACGTGTTATGATCCGTCAACCCCATAGTGACAATATTTGGGATACTTCGCGGTGATCACCGTAGTTTGAGGAGTTCATGTATTCACCATGTGTTAATGCTTTGTTCCGGTTCTCTATTAAAAGGAGGCCTTAATATCCCTTAGTTTCCTTATGGACCCCGTTGCCACGGGAGGGTAGGACAAAAGATGTCATGTAAGTTCTTTTCCATATGCACGTATGACTATTTACGGAATACATGCCTACATTACATTGATGAACTGGAGCTAGTTCTGTATCGCCCTAGGTTATGACTGTTATATGATGAATATCATCCAACAAGTGACCGATCCAGTGCCTACGACCTTTCCACTTATTGCTCTTGCTAAGTTACTACTGTTGTTGCTGCTGTTCCAACTGCTACAAAACTACTGCTACTACTGTTACCGCTACTGTTACTATTGCTACTGCCATCAAAACTATCATATTACTGTGCTACTGATCACTCTGCTGCAGATATTTAATCACCAGGTGTGGTTGAATTGACAACTCAACTGCTAATACTCTTAGAGCACGCTGCGGGGCGGCCGGCAGATCGATTGCAAATGCGGGTGGAGCGGGCGGAGCAGGTGGTGGTGGTGGTGGGCTCCTAGAGCGACCGGAGCAGTGCCTATCAGAGGATGAGCCGGCCTCATGGCCATGCTTCCCCTTGCCAAACCATGGCCAGGTCATGGCGACGGCGGCGGGCTAGGGTTTCTAGATCCTGCTAGGGGTGGAGGGCGCAGGATTGGCTTTGGAAGCGGAAGCTTCTGTGGAGTGTGGACTGGTCGGTCCATGGGTTTCCACTTAAAGAAGGACAATGACCCAAAGATGGGTGGCTAACGACCGGGGCCCGCCGCCCGTGCGCATTTACTTTGGGCGGTGGGGGTAGGTGGGACGCCTCCACGCGTCCCCGGGGTGACGGCCCGTCTGTGCGTTTTGCCCCAAGCGGACGTGGGCGGACGATTTGGAGTTGCCCTTATGACGCGGCCCCACTCGTTAGAGTTAATGGTCAAACCATTAACCTGATGGCATCCTCCGTTGTGACCATTCATGAGGGTTTCAGACAAGGAAGTGGGGGAAAAGTGAGCAGACGATAAGAGCGTGGGGATGAATGAGTAAAGCTACGGAACCAGGGGTACAGATGTAAAAAATCCCTATTACTATTATCATATCATTCGGTCATGCAAGTGAAAGGCAATAATGACGATATTTGATGAAGTGATTGTGGTTAAGGAAGCTGGTATGAACTCTTCTTGTTTTTCGTTTTTTGTAAATATGTTTAGCTCGTTCCAGTCGATTCAGTATATCATGAGTGAACATGTTTATGATGACAATTAGAGATTATAGTTTCCCATGCCATGCTTAAATAGCTCGGAGTGGATAATGATTTATCTTATGTGTCAACATGCATTAAAATGGTTATGATGTGATATGGTAGTATGGTATTTCCCTCTTAGTAATTCGAGCAACTTGCCTTGGCCCATATGCAAATATGTAGTTGATTCAAAACCAATGTAGCCTTCATGATGTTTAAATTCAGAGTGTTCATATCCTACTCATTCTATGTCCAATGTTAATTATTCCCAATGCATGCTTATGACCAGTTTCGCTCTCTAGCTAGTCGCTTCTCAATCTATTGCTAGCCTTCACCTGTACTAAGCGGGAATGTTGCTTGTGCATCCAAAATCCTTAAACCAAGTTATTCCACATGACTTCACCATACCTACCTATATACGGTATTACCCTGCAGTTCAAAGTAAATTTGCATGTGCCACCTCTAATATTCAAATAAACATCTGTTTTGTGCACTCGTACTGCTCATGGAGCGACGGGCGGTCAGTATCTTCAACGCTAAGTGTGTTATTCTTAAGATGAGCGTTTATTCGCCTGTCATTGCACGAGAGAGGCTGGTCAAAAGGATGCCCAATCCCGCAAAACAAAATTAATTAAACAAAACTCTCGGGATAGTTGAAATTTTGGAGGGCATCCGTGGATTCGGTCAACCATGGCTTGTGTATGTATGGTGGATGGGAGTAAACTTTACAATTCCGCTTGGGAACCGCCAATAATGTGTTTAGAATGGAAGATATGAAATCCTTTGTCGTGACGTTGACAGGAAAAGTGCACCACCCAAAAACTATAATTTTAATCCTGTTTTAAACCTTGAGCTCTGGCACCTCTGCAAATCAATGCTTCCCTCTGTGAAGGGCCTATCTATTTACTTTTATGTTGAGTCATCACCCTCTTACTAAAAGCACCAAACCGGAGAGCACTATAGTCATTCTTATGCATTGAGTCTAGTTAATGTTGGATATGAGCATGACTGGATCTTTTCTACTAATGTTTAGTCGCTGCTTGAACCTTAGAGGTGCTCTGCATTTATATTTTGCGGTCTCAGAAAAGGCTAGCGAAATACCATGTCACCATATTATATCATGATTATTTTCACAAATTGTTGGCATGTGAGATATCTTATTATTGCTTGCTAGTTGGTTATGTATTGCCATGAGTGAATATGATGTATAATTGTTATCATGGATATGGTTATTTATGATTTATGCTGAAAACTTGAACACTAGTTAAGCATGTGTATAACGAAGAGAACAAAAGAGTTTGTAAAAGTTTTCTTTATCACTTTCAGTTTATCAACTGAAATGCTTGAGGACAAGCAATGACTTAAGCTTGGGGAAGTTGATATGTCTCCAACGTATCTACTTTTCCAAACACTTTTACTCTGGTTTTGGACTCTAGTTTGCATGATTTGAATGGAACTAACCCGGACTGACGTTGTTTTATGCAGAACTACCTTGGTGTTATTTTTGTGCAGAAAATAAAGTTCCTGGAATTGGACGAAACTTTTTGTGAATTATTTTTGGAATAACTAATGAATTATGGAGCGAAGATCCACCGTAGGGGGCTGTCTGTGGGCCATAAGCCAACAAGGCGCACCGACCCCCCTGGGCGCGCCCTGATGGCTTGTGGGGCCCACGTGGCTCCCCCGACCCTAATTCCACTCCTATAAATTCACATCTTCGGAGAAAAAAATTAGAGAGAATATTTCATCGCATTTCACGAGACGGAGCCGCCGCCACCTCCTGTTCTTCCTCGGGAGGGCTGATCTGGAGTCCATTTGGGGCTTCGGAGAGGGGGGTTCGTCACCATCGTCATCACCAACCCTTCTTCATCAACACCGCCATGACGCTCACCACCGGGAGTGAGTAATTCCTTTATAGGCTTGCTGGACGGTGATGGGATTGGATGAGATTGATCATGTAATCGAGTTAAGTTTGATAGGGCTTGATCCCTAGTATCCACTATGTTTTGAGATTGATGTTACTATGGCTTTGCTATGCTTAATGCTTGTCACTAGGACCCGAGTGCCATGATTTCAGATATGAACCTATTATGTTTTCATGAATATAAAAGTGATTTGGATCCTATCTTGCAAGTTGTATGCACCTATTACGTGTCTTGATCCGCATACCCCCAAGGTGACAATAATTGGGATTCTTTCATGTGATTGTCGTAGTTTGAGGAGTTCATGTATTCACCATGTGTCAATGCTTTGTTCCGGTTCTCTATTAAAAGGAGGCCTTAATATCTCTTAGTTTCCGATAAGACCCCGCTGCCACGGGAGGGTATGACAAAAGATGTCATACAAGTTCTTATCGCAAGCACGTATGACTATATATGGAATACATGCCTACATAACATTGATGAATTGGAGCTAGTTCCGTGTCGCCCTAGTGTGTAACTATTGCATGATTGATGTCATAAAAATCATTATCCATCACCGATCCACGTGCCTACACTTTACATATACTAAATCTTGCTAAGTTACTATTGTTGTTGCTACTGTCACAACTGCTACAAAATTACTGTTGTCATTGTTACTGTTATTGTTGCTACTATTATTTGCCGTGCTACTAAATCTTTGCTGCAGAGAGATATCCCAGGTGTGGTTGAATTGACAGCTCAACTGCTAAGGCCGATAAATATTCTTTGGCTCCCCTTGTGTTGAATCAATAAATCAGGGTGAAACACTACCCGCGAAGGCTGTTGCGATCCTGTATACTAGTGGGTTATCAGAGGTCCCTGATACTTGTGATCTGCATTGGGTTTTCCGTGAAGAGGAACGGGTAATTGCAGCACAAAGTGGGTAAGTATTTCCCTCAGTTATGAAACCAAGGTTTATCGAACCAATAGGAATATCAATCCTCAACCGTCTTCAGCGGCTGCACACAAAAGAACAAACGACTTGCACCCAACGCGGGCAAGAGAGTTGTCAATCCCCTTGATCTCATTATTTGCAAGCAAATGAGTTGTGTAGATAATTGTTGATAACTGCAAAATAAATAAAAAGTAAATAAAGGCAGCGAGGTAATAATAGTGTTTGCAAATATATAAGTGAATAGACCCGGGGACCATAGTTTCCCCTAGCGGCATCTCTCATGTAGGCAGCATACGGTGGGTAACAAATTATTGTTGGGAAATTAGTAGAAAAGTGGATAGTTATGCGATTTTCACAGCAATGGTCATGTGTATATAGGCATCACATCCATAAACAAATAGGCGACTTCTGCCTGCACCTATTACTATTACTCCACTCATCGACTGCTATCCATCATGCATCTAGAGTATTAAGTAAAACAGAGTAATGCTTGGAGAACGATGCCATGATGTAGACAAAGTAAACTCAAGCAGTATGAATGAACCCCATCGTGTTATCCTTAGTAGCAACAACAGAAAGATGCATCTTTTCCCCTACTTTGTCACTGGGATATAGAAACTCGTCAGGTTGAACCTACCACAACGCACCACTCCCACCGATGAAATATCAATCTACTTGGCCAAAGCACATCAATAGATCGGAGAGCATTACGAAGCTATAATGATCATGCAATTAAGAGATAATATAATTCAGAGGCATCTCAAATACTTTTCAAGAATGATTTGAACATAAACCCACAATTCATCAGATCCCAACAAACACACCGCACAATAGGATTACATCGGATAGATCAAAGCGAAGATGTGATGACCATTGTATTGAAGATCAAGAGATAGAGATATTGCCATCTAGGTACTAGCTATGGACCCGTAGGTCTGTGGTGAACTACTCACACATCATCATGAGGGCAGCAAGGTTGATGCAGAGGCCCTCCGTGATGGATCCCCCCTCCGGCAGGGTGCCAGAACGGAACTCTAGGTGGCCTCACGACGGAACAGAGACTTGCGGCGGCAGAATAAGGGTTTTAGGACTACTTCTAGGGTTTTTGCGATATTAGAGAATTTATAGACCAGAAGGGGCGTCGGGAGAGCCAGGAGGGGGCCACCACATAGCGCGTCCTGATGTGTGTTGGGGCCCTCGTGTGCCTCCTGGCCTCCCTCCGAAACTTCCAGGTCTTCATATGGTCCAGAAAAAATCATCAAAAAGTTTTGTGGAAATTGGACTTCGTTTGGTAATGTAAAACTGAAAAGTAAAAAACATGTAGAAAACAGCAACTGGCACTGGGCACTGGGTCAATAGGTTAGTGCTCAAAAATATTATAAATTGGTAAATAATGACCCAAAAAGTATCCTAGAATGATAATATATCAGCATGGAACAATTAAAAATTATAGATACGTTGGAGACGTATCAAGCATCCCCAAGCTTAATTCCTGCTCGTCCTCGAGTAGGTAAATGATAAAAACAGAATTTTTTATGTGACATGCTATCCATTATGTAATCTTATTCAGGTATGCTCACTGAGAAAATATGAATCAACAAATATTAACACAGCAATATTCAAAGTGTAAGAAACAAAATCACTAATCCTTAAAAGTATACAATCCTTAAGAAATGTTTACCCCCCACATTCATCTTATTATACTAGAAGGCATGGCTCCATCTTCACCACATTAATACAAATGTTAAGCACCACGGTGTCCAAGTCAGGCAATTGGATCGTACTTTTTCAATATGCATCAAATTTTTATTCTTCACGCAATAGATGAGCATGAGCCATTGGACATAGCATTTAGGTGGAATAGAGTATGGTGATAGATATCAAAGGGGTAAAAAGTGGAGAAGATAGTCTCACATCAACTAGGCATACCAACGGGCTATGGAGATGCCCATCAATAGATATCAATGCGAGGAGTAGGGATTGCCATGCAAATGATGCACTAGAGCTATAAGTGTATGAAAGCTCAAATGAAGCTAAGTGGGGTGTGCATCCAACTTGCTTGCTCATGAAGACCTCGAGCATTTGAGGAAGCCCGTCATAGGAATATACAAGCCAAGTTTGTAATAATGAATAGGTAATTCCCACTAGCATATGGAAGTGACATATCATGAGACTCTCTACATGAAGAGCATGGTGCCGGCACAAGTGTGGTAAAAGATAGTAGAAAAGTCCCTTCTCTCATTTTCTCTCATCATTTTTTTGGATGGTGGGCTCATTTGGCCTCCCCCATCTTTACTTTTCGTCCGGAGTCTCATCTCGACTTGTGGGAGAATCATGGTCTCCATCATTCTTTCCTCACTGGGACAATGCTCTAATAATGATGATCATCACACTTTTATTTTACTTACAACTCAATATGGAGAACTGATATGAAGATATGACTTTGTATGAATGCCTCTGGCAGTGTACCAGGATGTGCAATGATCTAGCGTGACATGTATCAAAAATATGATGAACGGTGGCTTTGCCACAAATACTATGTCAGCTCTATATGATCATGCAAAGCAATATGACGATGAACAAACTAATCATGTGAAGTGACGATGGAATTTGCATGGCAATATATCTCGGAATGGCTATGGAAATGCCATGATAGGTAGGTATGGTGGCTGTTTTGAGGAAGATATAATAAGGCTTATGTGCAACAGAGCGTATCATGTCACGGGGTTTGGATGCACCGTCGAAAGTTGCACCGATACTCGAGGTGAGAATGGGCAATGCACGGTATAGAAGAGGCTAGCAATTATGAGAAGGTGAGATTGCGTATGTCCATGGTTTCACATTAGTCATAAAGAACTCATATAATTATTGCAAAGTTTTATTAGTTTTATCATAGATCAAAGTACTACTCGCATGTCTCGAGGGAAGAGGTTGGTAGGAGTGAACCATCGCGCGCTTCCGACCCGAAACAACACTAGGATTTCAACGAGGAATAGAAATGCTCACACATCATCACCATGCCTCTTTAATTTTTAGATGAACAAAAAGGTCAACCTTTCTTAATATCGACACTTCTATGGGTCAACAATTATGAACTCACACCTATTTCATATTACCACATTAATATCATTGACCCACAATTTCTCTATATGTGCTACATGATGGTTTTGATTATCACTCATTGAATACCTCATATTTTTGGATAGAAAAGCGATAGTTATGCGATTTTCATGGCAATGATCATTTGTATATAGGCATCACGTCCATAAACAAATAGGTCAACTCCTGCATGCACCTATTACTATTACTCCACACATCGATCGCTATCCAGCATGCATCTAGAGTATTAAGTAAAACAGAGTAATACTTGGAGAACGATGACATGATGTAGACAAAGTAAACTCAAGCAATATGAATGAACCCCATCATGTTATCCTTAGTAGCAACAACACAAAGACGCATCTTGTCCCCTACTTTGTCACTGGGATATAGAAACTCGTCAGGTTGAACCTGCCACAACGCACCACTCCCACCGAGGAAATATCAATCTACTTGGCCAAAGCACATCTATAGATCGGAGAGCATTACGAAGCTATAATTATCATGCAATTAAGAGATAATGTAATTCAGAGGCATCTCAAATACTTTTCATGAATAATCTGAACATAAACCCACAATTCATCGGATCCCAACAAACACACCGCACAATAGGATTACATCGGATAGATCAAAGTGAAGATGCGATGACCATCGTATTGAAGATCAAGAGATAGAGAGATTGCCATCTAGGTACTAGCTATGGACCCATAGGTCTGTGGTGAACTACTCACGCATCATCATGAGGGAAGCAAGGTTGATGAAGAGGCCCTCCGTGATGGATCCCCCCTCCGGCAGGGTGCTGGAGCGGAGCTCCAGATGGCCTCGCGACGGAACAGAGACTTGCGGCGGCAGAAAAAGGGTTTCGGGACTGCTTCTAGGGTTTTTGCGATATTAGAGAATTTATAGGCGAGAGAGGGGCGTCGGGACAGCCACGAGGGGCCCACCACATATCAGGGCGCCCCCCTAGGGCGCGCCCTGATGTGTGGTGGGGCCCTCGTGTGCCTCCTGGCCTCCCTCCGAAGCTTCAAAAAGTTTCGTGGCAATTGTACTTCGTTTAGTAATGTAAACCTGAAAAGTAAAAAACATGTACAAAATAGCAACTGGCACTGGGCACTGGGTCAATAGGTTAGTGCTCAAAAATATTATAAATTGGTAAATAATGACCCAAAAAGTATCCTAGAATGATAATATATCAGCATGGAACAATCAAAAATTATAGATACGTTGGAGACATATCAGTCCCCGTTGCTCCAAGATGGACCACCGTTCAGTTCAGGAATGAGATGCAGGTGAGGATTGTGCACGAGCTTTTTGAGCATCACAAGAACAGGCACACCAAGCAATGGACTATTGACCGCGAGCACTGGAGGAACAACTTGGACTACTTTGGTGAGGCTTTTGCAGTGTGCGAGGAGTTTGACTTGATCAAGCCCATTTCTATCAACTGTGATTTTGATGTGCAGCTTGTTCATCAGTTCTACGCTACAGTTCATTTTGGCACTGATGAGGCTCGTCATCTATCCTTCATGTGTCGTGATGAATTCTTTCGGGTTCCTTGGGGAGCTTTCTGCAATGCTCTTGGTTACGATGATACCGGTCTCACCAGGAATGGTGGCATCTGTCCTCACGACCGTGCCACCTCCATGGAGAAGGAGGAGCTTGCCCCCTTGTACATCCCACGGCGGGGTATACTTGGCAAGTCCAAGGATTTGCAGCAAGTTTATGATATCATGCATCGTGTCTTCCAAAATGTGCTTCCGCCCAAGGTTGGGAATCAAGATGAGATCTATGGCTATCTGGTGGATTTGCTTGTGGCTATGAAGACTGAAGTCGGCTCTAGTTCTACGTTTGATGTGTCCAAGTGGTTGTGGGAGGAGATGTGCAGCATGGTCATTTTTCGGAAGGTTCCCATATATTGTTCGTTTATCATGTGCTTTCTGAACTCTGTCTAGGCAGTTCGCAGGCCTGGGGAGGCTCTTTCCTCTCTAGACAACCTCACCGTGCATGAAGTCAAGCAACTCAGGAAGAAGAAGCATGTTGAGCCTCGCATTCCCCCTGACCACCCTGAGGATGTGTTTGCCACTTCCAGCGACAGTGACTTTGAGCTTCTAGCCGGGGTCAAGTCCTCTTGGGTCACCAAGCTCACTGATAAGGTAAACAAGACCTTTTGCTTGCAATCCCATGTCCAGAAGAAGCTCTATGAAGCCCATGTCAACGACAAGCTGGCCAGTCATAGACAAATTCAGATTATGCGGGCTCTCAACCTGAAGGTTGATTCTGGTTCTGAGAAGACCATCACTCCTGAGGAGAGATGGATATATGAGCATAGCACCTGGACTGATGAGGAGGCTTCATGCCATCCTGCTGCTTCCACCTCTACAGCTGCGGGTGATGATAATATTATGGAGGAGGAGGATGCTGAGGAGTCTGCTAGTGATGATCCAAAGAAGACCGAGGATTCTGAAGAGGACTACTGAGCTCTGGGGCGTTAGCATCGCTCTTTTCCTTTTTGGTGTCTTGATGCCAAAGGGGGGAGAGTTCTATTAGGTCGGGATGCATGGGTGTGGTTATCCTGCTTTGCTTCTTTCCAGTTGAACTCTTATTTGCTTTCAGTTGTTTGTCAACTTATCATGTGTGGAGACTTTATGCGTGATGTAAGACATGCGATCCCTGTCTTTTTTAAATTATATATCTTGTCTCGCATATTAAGTAGAGCCTGAGTATCATTGTTGCCCTTGTTATTATGCTCTACTTCTTATCCTATATAAATGCATGTTGGTATCTATTCTTTTCTTTTGTTCTCATTGGTCGGTCTATAAAATCAAGGGGGAGCCATGTCCCTTATGTGCGCAAATCACAATGGTGCACGCATTGAGGGGGTGCTCCGTTTTTATTTCCTAGACCCTCAATGCAAATCGTGTAGTTGTCATCATTCACCAAAAAGGGGGAGATTGTTAGGGCATTTTCCTGCCTTAGTGTTTTGGTGATGATGACAACTCACTTTGTGATCTAATCGTGTGCCAAGTTCTGCAGGTACTTTTTGTGTGACACAAGACGATTAGGCATTCCCTCCAAACGGAAAAGAATGAAGACGGTGTTCTCTATGTGTTTATTTCTTTAGTCGTAGGAAACACGTACTATTAAGAGGGAATTCACATCGGAAGGTATTGGGTGAATCAATGCACGTACACATTCCTTGTCACCCACCGCATACCCTTCTGTTTGATTGAGAGAGAGGTCCTCATTCTCTAACCAAGCGGTGGTTTTTCACTTCTGGCGGTTGTACCGATGGACCGGTACGTCCGGTGTAACTGCCGCCCCAGGGGTGAAACCCTGGGGTTGCTGCTCTCTCAGGGTATGGCTAGCGGTTGTACCGCTGCCCCCGGGTGGTTGTACCGCCACTAGTCTAGCCAACCCTAGAAGAGTGGCTTCATGCAGTTGTAACGGCCCAGTACCGCCCTACAACCGGACAAGGTTCTGTTCTCGTGCGGTACTTGTGCGGTGGTGGCCCGGTTATTCCGGTCGACTTATGTTAACCGGTACTACCGGTGTCGAGAGCGGTTGTACCGCTCTGGACTTAGCCACCACCCGTGCTTGGTCCTGACGGTTGCACCGGTGCATCCACCATCTCTTCTAGCGCTCGAGGGTGACACCTCTCTGTTTTCAAGCGGTAGTTGAGCGGTGGTGGAGCGGTTGTACCAGTTGTTTTCCTCGACCGGTACTACCGCCCTTCTGCCTAGTTGTACCGCTCGGTAAGGTTCCTGCAAGGTACCCGTGTGTACCGGTGCACTTTACGGTTGTACTGCTGCAGTGTAAAAATTGTTGTAACGGTTGGATATTGGGGGGCACTATATAAGGGGTGGTTCTTCCACCTACCATTTCACCTCTTACCTCTCTCTCTCTCCTCCATTAATGCCCTTCAAGCTCTCTTGCCCGGTCTCTCTCTTTAGCCACTCAAACTTGTTGATTTGCTAGGGATTGAAGGAGGAGATCTTGATCTACACTTCCACCAAAGGAAACTTGATTCCCCCATACTTTCTTGTGTAGATTTTGTTACTCTTGGGAGTTTGAGCACCCTAGACGGAAGAGATCACCTTGAAGCCACAATCCATTGTGGTGAAGCTTCGTGGTGGTGTTGGGAGCCTTCAATTAAGTTGTGGAGATTGCCCCAACCTTGTTTGTAAAGGTTCGGTCGCCGCCTTCAAGAGCACCACTAGTGGAAACACGGCATCTCGCATCGTGTGAGGGCGTGAGGAGAATACGGTGGCCTTAGTGGCATCTTGGGGAGCATTGTGCCTCCACACCGCTCCAACGGAGACGTACTTCCCCTCAAAGGGAAGGAACTTCGGTAACACATCCTCGTCTCCACCGGTTCCACTTGTTTACTTCTTACCTTTACTTTGTGCAAGCTTTGCTTGTGTTGTATTCTTTGCTTGCTATTATTGTTATAGTTGTTAGCATCATATAGGTTGATCGCCTAGTTGCATATCTAGACAACCTATTTGTTGCTAAACTTAATTTGTTAAGAAAAGCTAAAAATTGGTAGTTGCCCCCTCCTCTAGTCAACCATATCGATCATTTCACCCACGAGCCTGGTATGCTCCAATTGTTGCGTCCGATCGGTAACCGTCGTTGATGGTGGAGGTTGGGCCTTCTCGCGTGCCGATGGTGTTGCTGCTCCTAGTCATGGCTCCTCCTCTTCTTCGTGCATGTCCCACTTCACGATGTCGTGGTGAGATAGCGTGGGATGCCTCAAGACCGTGGTGGCGCAGGGTGGTGGATGGTATGGTGGCGTGCTTCAGAGTGCCTGAGGTGATGGTTGGGATCGGGAGAAATCCCTGTTGGCATGTCCGACACCGACGCGATGGCGCCTGAGGGTGTCGCTTGACCTTCCTGGAGGGTGTCGGGTGCTATCCTTCATTTCTCCCCGCCGCGTACCGGGGGAAACCCTTGGCAGTAGCGTTGTCATCATCGCGTCCCTTCTTGGAGGTATTGATTGGTGCCGGTGTTTCAGAGAATAGGAGCTTGGTGGGAGATCCTCGGTGGGCGAAACTGTTGAGAGGCTTCTTTGTTTTTGTTGATCCGTCGTTGTCGGCATTTGTTCCTTTTGTATGCTCTCTTTTGTTTCTTTTGGGCTTGACTGTGCTGCTTCCACCCCAGCACCTATCGTTGGCTATATCGGATGTTTGCTATATTAATATAGCGGGCCGTAAGCCTATTTCGAGGGGCAAAGGAAGTGCAAGGACCTTAATTGGGAGGATCTAGACATTGAGCCCAATGATTTACACAGCTTGAGGCTTCCATAACCGAGGAGGAGGTTCGTGAGGCTATCAACGAGATGCCAAGTGACAAGGCATCTGGGCCGGACGGCTTCACTAGAATGTTCTTCAAAAGGTGTTGGAACGCCTTCAAAGGCGACATCATGAGAGTGGTTCATCTCTTTGACTCCTTGCATACCACCAACCTCCACTGTCTCAATTCTACGAATGTCGTGCTCTTGCTCAAGAAAGATGGTGTGAAGGGGGTCTCGGACTATAGGCCCATTAACCTCATTCATGTGATTGCAAAAATCATGGCCAAGGTGCCGTCCATCCGGTTAAGCCCTCACATGGACGGACTTGTCTCCAATGCCCAAAGTGCCTTTATCAAAAGGATAAGTATCCATGATAATTTCATGTACGTTCGGAACCTTGCCCGAAGGCTCTACAAGGGCAAAACACCATCGCTCATATGAGGGCTTAATCGGATGGGGCTGGTCAAGGTTCCATACTAAAAAAATGACTTACAATTCTTGGAAAACAAGGTGGCCAAAAAGTTGGTCACTTGGGAAGGTCAAAACATAACTACCATTGGGCGCACGGATCTGGTCAAGTCTGTCGTCACCTCTCAAGCGGTCTACATCATCACTCCTCTTATCATTGCACCGAGCACGCTTCTTAATGACAACAAGCTTGAGAGGGCTTTTCTTTGGTCTGGTTCCAGTAAAACCACTTGAGCACAATGCAAGGTGAACTAGGACATTGTTTGCCGCCCAAAAGGATATGGTGGCCTTGGGATGCTCAACAACGACAAATTTGCAAGAGCCTTGAGATTGTGATGGCCGTGGTATGAATGTAGGGATTCGGCTAGGATGTGGGTGGGTATGGGAAGCCCATGCGATGAGGACGACCTCAACTTCTATTATGCCTTCACCATCATCACCGTGGGCAATGGTCGCCACGCCGTGGTAGGAACTGCCTTGGGATGGCCTCGTTGAGGCCGGGGAGGTCGAGGTTGCGGCAAAAGCCAGCATTGCCGCGCCGTCCAAGAGCTTCGAAGGAGCAGCGGCTCGGCTCGGTCGCGGCGGTGCCATGGTCAGCAGCGGCACTGTGGCGGCCACAACTCGACCTCAACGACCAGCAGAGGCGCTGCTACAGCCATTACAGGTGGCGGTTGGCGGAGGGGCAGCGACTGGCCGGAATCGACCCGGACGCAGGGCTGTAGCGGCCTTCCCGAGCGGCAGGGTCACTTGAAGGCAAAATATGAGGCTGCCCCAAAAGATTTGCAGCACCAAATAGAGATATGGCATCTGCTGAAGCTGAGCTTTTTGTTCAAGTGATCTGAAAAAAACAGTTTTTTGACACCTGCCCTATGACACATCATCGGTTGGAGACGTTATCACGGCCACAGGTTCTCTCAACAGATGCTCTGAGAAGTCAAATGTTCACAAGAGACTACACAGTTTCAAGGTGTAAAGAAAAATCGCAGCGGTCCATTCATGTCATCGTCATTATCCATACCTGCATCACCAGGATCTTGGAGGAAAAACAGTCACGCTTACCGTGTGGATTTTCAAACCGGAATCACCTTTGTTGCTGTCATGTCCTGATGATTATATTCGGGACCTCCTAACAAATTGGATTGGAACAGATGATGACCGTGTGAGATTATACCAGCACCCAGTGCTGTCAAAATCTCTGCTCTTTCAGATGAATGGGGTTAACGGCGCAAAAGAAGAAAGAAAAACGTACATACTGGTTATGTCAAGCTGGTAGGCTGCAAAACAAAAAAGTCGTGAATAGATGTTTCGATGGAGACCGTAACAATTTTCTTCTAAAAAACTAAAAGGCATAAGTGAAACTTCATGCAGATGAGATGAGAAACAACACATTCAGATTCAGCAACACCGACCCTTTTTATTGTAGCCATCAATGAACACATCTGAGGGTGTCTGAAACCTCAACACCAGCCCACTACTTTCACACGCAATAACAGATGAGTTTACAACTTCCCATATGTATAACAGACGCACACGTGAAAAATGGTATGCAACGGGCAAGCAGACTAGAGCACCTGCAACTTACTGAGATGCTCCAGGAGAGAGGTCGCCTTGCGCTTGGCTCTGTCCGAGCCGGTCTTGGACAGCTCCGTTAATGGTATTTGAGCACCCAGCCTCCCTATGCAAGCGAGATTTTGGGCATCCTTCTTGCAGAGTGCAAGTAAAATGGCCGCGGCATTCTCCTTGTTACGGGCCTGGCTTGATCTTAACAAATCGATCAAGAAGGGGATGGTGTGAGCCTTGGCTATGGCCGTCTTGCACTCGTGGTGACTCACGAGGACCGACAGGATTGTGAGCGCCTCGTCGGTGGCTCCGGTGCTGGATGAATCTTGCAGCATCTGAACCAGTGGTGACAATATTCCTGCCCGGACCGCGCGGACCTTGTTTGCCTGATATATGCACAGATTGAACAGTGCTGTTGCTGCATCTTTTCTACCTCTTGAACTGCCACTCTTCAGCAACTCAACCAATGCTTCGATCGCCCCGGGGGTGCTTCCTATCATTATCTTGTTATCGTCGATTAGTGACAAGCTGAAAATAGCTGCAGCTGCATTTTCTCTTGCCTCCATGCTGCCCGTCCTAAGCACCTGTATGATTGGGACAATGGCACCGCCGACCACTATCAGTTCCTTGTTTTGATCATATATGGAGAGATTCAACAGAGATGTAACTGCATGTTCCTGGGTTTTTGGGTCTTTTGAGGACAAAAGTTTCACTAGAGCAGGAATAGCACCGGACTCTGCTAGAAGCATGCGGTTGTCTGTACTTTTCTTGGCCAAAGATCTTATTTCAGCAGCAGCAGATTTCCGTTCATCCAATGAGCTGCAAGAGAGATTGCGTACTAATGCTTCAATTGCTAATCTGTCCTCACCGACTTCTACAGAAGAACCTTCATACTTAGATCTCGTAGGTGGTTCGATCCCTTTTTCCTCACACCATTGCAGTATCAAACTTCTCAACACATAATTTGGGGTTAATGTAAGGTTTTGGAGCTTCTGTTGAGTTTTTGGACAGGTCCGGTTTCCACCATCAATCCACCTTTGAATGAAAGCACGCTCATATGTCTGCAACATTAGCGAGCATATTGTCAGCAGATGCCAAATATATCTGAAGCATAAACAGTAACACTCTAAGTGCAGGGCAAATAAATAATTGTAGGTGATAGTGTGGAAATTTACCTGTCCTGTCGACACAATGACAGGATCTCTCATCAGCTCAAGAGATATTGGGCAACGGAAATCTTCAGGCATAACTACAGCGTCGGACTTCTTAACTTTGTCAGGTGAGTCTTTTGCTTCATCACTTGTTTGGCTATCACCATTGGTCGGTTTTGCAGAAACAGCAACTGTAGTGTTTTCAAGTCCTTCAATTAGCTCAGATGTTATTTTTTTAATGTCGGATTTAGATATCCCACTTATTTCTGAAATTAGTAAAGCAACGTGTTGCAACTCCAGGTGATCACTGTTCAAGTCTTCCAACGACAATGTCTCTGGCTGGCTGTGTGGTTCTTCAGATTGTGATCCAACATTATCAACATGACGAGCTATGATATCATGAATTTTTGTAAATATATTAAGATCAAGGGCCCCCTTCTTCTCCATTTCTCTTTTAAGCTGACCCCGCACTAAATCAACCTACAGATTAATCAAATTCAAGCAGGCATGATTACTTAATGAAGGACCAATCTTAGTAATGTATCAGTCAATCAGGTTAACCATACCTCTTCTTGAACTTCATCAGATATTTGAAAACAACTATGTGGTAGATTTGTTAGAGCTGCTTGCAACTGCCAGGTCACATACTTGAACTGAACAGCAATATTCTTGTCGTTGACATCCTTAACAATGAAAACAATGAAGCATAAGAATTGATACTAACATGTTATTACATGCAAAAGGGCATGAAGCATGTCAGACTATACAGATTCGATACAAATGCATCTGTGGTCATATTCAAAAGGTTGTTCTCAACTGAGTCAACTGACACGCACATACCAAGCCATTAGAGGTCGTAGCTAAGGTGTCGGTAACACAGAGGATGTCGATGCGATATGTATGAATGCAACATTTGAAAGGATAATGAACTAGATTTCATATTCAAATCTTATATGAAATTATTTAGACATGACAGTTTTACATTATTAGGAACTAATGCGAGAAAAGGTTTTTTCCTACATCCAATCCTGTCAGTTAGTATAACCATGTGCTAGCCTTCTAGGATATTTAGAATTAAAAAAACACGTCCTACTTATATCCTTCAAACAAGATCAGTTTGGCCCCACCCATATAACCATCATGTGGAGAGAACAATCCTGCAGGCAACACAAGCTAAAAGTATCATACAATTGTGCCTCCTCTTAAAGATAGAATCTAGTGCTAATAAATGTTGCTTAAATTAAAAGATCGTTTGTGCGCCTGAGTCCTGAAGTAAAGAGTGACTTGGGGACAAATAGCTCACAGAACCTGCTGAAAATTTAAGAGTTACGAATTTACAGTGACAACTAATAAACACTCATCTTCTTTGGACCAATTTTAGGAGAGATGGTTTCAAGTAGTCAAATGACTCGCTTATCTGTGCCACCGCATACACACAATCGTGGAAATTTGTAAATATTATCCCAAGTAGCATAGTGTGGTCTTGAGACCAAAAGCTAATTTGACGAAATACAAGAACAGAGATCAAAAGGCCCCAGTAAGAAACAATAATTTAGATAAGAAAACCCTGATACATACTTTTAGGTAACCTGTAACCCAATTTATACATGGTAAATGTTTATACCCGGCGCACCGGCCGAGTCTTTCCGCCGGTCACGTGCGGGTCATTCGATCTATTGGTTAATTAAAGCCTTGATTAGCCTCATCTCCCACGCGTGGCTGTTGGAGGTCCACGCACCGTCCGTGACCTGTGTCCTTATCTCTTTCCTGCTCATCTCCATCCATATTCTACTGCATCTTTCTTCCCGTTCCACCCAAGGCCAGGAGGTGGTGCTCGTCGCCATGGCCGCCGGTAGCTGGTAGTCGCCGCCATCGTCGCCTAATAGGCCTTTTTTGTGTCGTGCGTGGACCGCAGGTGCCTGATGCACCCCTCTCCATGGCCGTCCACGGTAGGGGTGTGCTCGTCGCCTTGTCCGCCGACAACTGGATGCCTCCATGGCCGCCGCAGCCATGGAAGATTGAGGCTACGAACGGTGCGACGACGGCGACGAATTTTGTTGTTGCAACCGTTATGGTTTTTTGCTACGTCCGGTTAACTTTTTGCTACATCCATTCACGGCGGAGTTGCGATCCATCACTGTGGGGACGATGATTTTTGTTGCAACCATTGTTGATTTTTACTACAACCGGCAACGAAAAAAGCTACAACCAGCGGACAGTTTTGCTACAACCACTGTTTTGCTACAACACTGTTTTGCTACAAATGGCGAGATGTTTTGCTGCAACCGTTTTTTGATTTTGCTACAACCGACAGATTTTTTTGCTACATCAATCACGCCGAAGCTGAGACCGGCGACGGCGGTTAGATGATTTTGCTGCAACTGTCCTTTGATTTTGCTACTATCGACATATTTGTTGCTACATCCACCATGCGTCGGCGAGGCAGAGCTGCATCCATGGCGTGCGCGGGCGGCGAGTGCGGGATCCATCCATGGCGAGCGCGGACGTCGCAGCTGCATCCATGGCGCTCGGCCCTGGCCAGCGGCGACGGCGCGCGGCTGCCCCCGAGAGATAACATTTTTCTGGCAACCGCGGCTGCCCCCGAGAGTGGGAATGGAGCGGAGGCGAGCTTCGAGGCCCACGGAGAGCTCATCCATGGCGAGGGAGGGGCGGGGCAGCGGGGGTTCGGTGGTTGTGCGGCCGAGCACGAGGGGCTACAGGAAATTGGATCTGGCTGACGAACGCATTGACTTAGATTGAAGACGAGGGAGGAAGGAAGAAGATGACGCTGGGTCCAATCAAACGGCTATACAACGTCTATACGCGCCTGTATCGGGCGGCTGGGGGCCGACCGGCCGAAACTTTCGGCCGGCGCGACGACGCCCAGTACTGCCCTTTATACATTCGATGAGTTCATGTATGGTGACTTGATATGCATTATTTATCAGATATTGAAGGTTGCAAAATACGAATTGGCAATGGCAATGAGCATTTCAGATGGACAATGGGAAAAAGGGATGGTAGGAAACCAGGTCAACATGACACCGTAAACTGTGGCCCTTGCTAAGCATGCTAAGACGTTACTTGTTTGACACCTTTGTTCTTCCTACTTGGTGCACACAAGTTTATATTCATCGATGCATTATAGAAGTATAGGAGGACACGCATGATCTGACCATATCAAGATGCACCCAAGTCTAATAAGATCTGCAGATATCAAAGTGCGATAGCTGCAACTGGAGCGGCTGGACGAAAGGATCTGTGCACGAGAGAAACTAAAACTTTCGTGAATGAATTTCTAAAATCATGCCCGCTATACTAATCGTCAACGGAAACGAACCACGACGCCGAAAAGAGAACAATATAGAGAGAGAAGGCCCGAACTAGACGCCATGCAATCGCGCTCCATGTGTTGGACGGAATCTGGCCAAGAGCCGCGCACCAAGAAGCGAGCAATGCAGAAGTTTTTGATTGTTTCAACCAAGAGATCCCCGTCAGTCACCTGATCCGCGGCCCCCGCGTCGAGCGCCGGCACGCGGCCGAGCGCGACGAACCTCCTGGCGGCCTGGAGCGCCCGGAGCAGGTCGGCCACCCACGCCGCGGCCTCGGGCTTCGCTGCGCCGTCCTCCCCAGCCGCCTCGGCGACCTCGGCGACGAGGTGCGTGAGCAGGGACACCTTGCGCGCGAGGCGGAGGCAGTCGGCCCGCAGCGGCTCCGCGGCGGCGGCCAGGTCGGCGGCGCCCACGGCCGCGATCTCCCGCACGATCTCCGCTGCCGCCCCGGCCGTCGCCGCCATCGCGACGAGCCCCGCTCCGCCCCGGGTCAGGACTCCGCGCGGAGTACGGGAAGGGGAAGCGGAGGGGGGAGGGGGCATGCCAATCTCCAATGTCAACGTCGCGCAGTAATGTAGGAGCGGTGGTGGTGGTGGTGGTGCGAGGGAGCTCTGCTCGGGGAAGGAATAGGAAAGGGGTGATGGCGATGACGACGATGATGGGCTGCGGATTAATGAAATGCGGGGCGGGGCTGGGCTCAGGTTGGCGGCAGCTAGCTAGCTGGGATCCCAGCCTCCTCCGGTGAGGCGCAGGCCGTGCGGGGGGAGGGGAGGGGAGGGGCGGGGGTGAGCTGGGGGTGGGGTGGCTGCCGTTCGCGTGAGGAGAGATTCCCGGGCGCGGCGCGGCAGACCGGAGTAAACAATTGCCAGGAAATCGGTGCCCGCCTGGCTGCAGTCCCCGGGGAGCGACGGGTTCCGGATCCCGTGTGGCGGCACGCTCCGCTGCCCAGGACGCGGCGCCATTACTAGGGCCTGCCGCGTTATACACAACTGTTCTTTTTTCTTTAAGGAAGTTATAAATCTAGTCTGGTAATTAGAAGGGGGGTGGGTATTAGAAGGGAATTGATTGACATGATCGTTTCTGGCTGACATTTTGCAAATTTTCGCTACTACCCAAACAAAGAGAAATGTCTCTCTCAAATTCGCACGTGTAGTGTAATGCTGATTCGAAGCTGAATGGCAGGACCGGGAATGTTCGTGCCTAATCCCTCCACGGCTCTCCCTCCTCTAAATTATGATTTCCATCCATCCCAATACTTGACAAACACGTTGTAATACTGTACATAATTTTTGTAATTATATTGACTTGGCTGAAATATGGCATGTGTATCCCACACTTCGATGACTCGATCAATGACCATGCTATTTCGTCTTCTTCTTCTTCTTCTTTGATCTAGGCTGGTAGGTGAGCTTGGGGGAAAGTTTGTATTCCTTCCTGCTTATAGAAATCGGTGAGAAATGACAAGTGGCATGGGCCGAGCTTCAGCCCAACACAAATTGAGATCCCTAGCGGTTGTTTGGATGTCGCCCACGCCAGCCCTATCAAATCGAGGGCGTGCCAAATTTTTAGTGCAAGATTTCGCGGTCGCCTTCTCGCCAACCATTTGTGCAAAATACTAAAGGAAACGAAGCGTGTAGCCAGAATTTTGGCATGGATCCGAGGTTCGGCACCAACCAAACGCATGCCCAGACCCTGAGTCAACGCCATTTTTTGTTGGGTAGTTACGGGGGAACACTATCCAAACGCCCCTAGTAAGAGAATCTACAACCGGATATGACAAATCCGGCCCCTCAAATGCCCGCGGACGCGCTCGGACGCGTCCGCGGGCACTGACCGGGCACGCCTCAAATCCGCCCGTCCACATCCGTCTCCCTCATATCCGACCCCCTATTTCCATACTACACATGCAACGTGGATCAAATTACGTCGATCAAACGCAGGACATATGAATCCGGACACGAGATAGCATCACATTGCAACAAAAGCTCCACCAGTTCATACATACGACGGACAAATTTAAACCTAAGCTAATCTAACTAGTACTTGCGGGCCGGACCTTTCCCCTTGCGGTCGCCGGTGTAGCTGTAGCCGTCGGCGGCGGGGGGTTGGTCGGAGGAGGAGGAGGAGGAGGAGGAGCCGTCGTCGTCGGAGGAGGAGGAGGAGGAGCCGTCATCGTCGGAGGAGGAGGAGTCGGAGACGATCACGAGGCCCTTCAGCCGCTCCGCCGCCCGGTCCTGCCGGCGCTTGAGCTTGGCCAGCCGCGCCCGCTCCTTCGCCGTAACCGCCGCGAGCCGCTCGGACTCCTCAATGGCGATGCGGAGGGCCTTGGTGTTCTTGCGGCGGAGCCTCCTCGCGTCCGACTCCGCCGTCGTGATCGACCGGCGGAAGACCCACGCGAGGAGGTGGTCCTCATCCATATCCGCCAGAGCCCGCGCCCGCTCCTTCGCCGTCTCCGCGGCCTTCCTCTCCCTCCGCCGCTGCCTCTCGCGGCGGGCGGCGCGCGCCTCCGACTCCTGCGTGCGCGACCGGGCCGGAGGGGCGGGCAGAAGCACCCACCGCTGCCCCGCAGGGGGAGCAGCGGCGTGCGGAGGGAGGGCACGGCGGGAGGGAGCCCGCCCCGCCGGCGCGGACTGGGCTGGCCGTCGGTCGCCGCTGCCCATGGCACGGGACGGGCCAGCGCCGGCGTCCGAAATGCGCCGACGGGGAGCGGGCGGCTTCGAGGACGCTCCAGATCCGGAGCTGCCTCCGGTCTCCGCCTTGGACCGCTCCAAGGCGATGCGGAGAGCCAGCTTGTACTCCGGATCGGAGTCGCCGGAGGCGCTGCCGGAGCTCGACATGCTCGTCGGTGGGGGAGAGGAGCGGGCGGAGAGGGGAGAGGAGCGGACGGAGCGAGAGTGAGTGAGCTAGGGTTTCGCCGGACGGGTTTTTTTAGTGGGACAGGGTGGGGTCGGGGTGGGCCGGGCTTGTCAGGCGGACGCGCCCGGGCGTGCCCGGGCCACCCCATATCCGCCCCATATTTGGGCTGGATATGGGGGGTGCCGGTCAGTCCGGGCGTTTGAGGCCCGTTTGAGGGGTCCGTCTGGGTCAACTTTTTTTGACCGGACACTGACCGGACAGCCCGCACGGGCGTATGAGGCGTGTTTGAGAGGTCCGGTTGTAGATGCTCTAACTATAGATAAGAGGTAAACCTACTCTCCACTCAATGACATGTGGGGTCTAGGTGTCAATATTAGTATCAGTATTCATATCAGGTGATTAATCAAACATATATTGTGTGTCGTTCACGTTACTGGTTACCCATTGTATCGTGTAGAAAACCCTCGACTTGCAACTTTATGTCACAACAGACATGAGATTGTGTCTTGATGCAAGGGAATGGGAGATCAACTAGCACGAGCTATGAAAAAAAAATGGAAGGGGTAGCAACCAACATGTTACCCCACACATCGAGTCCTACCATGGTGAGCTAACAAGTGTGCGGCCTACTTTTGATTACAGGCAAACTTCATGGTACGCTCTCGAGAAGGCCCAACAGCCTTCCATCCTTTGGAAAGCATAGGCATGTTGTGATTCAGAGAGTTAGGGCACTTCCTAGCTACAAAATTGTCCACTCGATCAACAATATCACCATACGGGCTTTAACAGAAGTATTTGACATAATGTCAAAAATCCATTAAGGACCGTAATTTCTTATTGCAAAGCTCGCTTTTGACAATGGCCAAAGTTCATGCATTGCATCCCAATATGAGCGACGAGTATTGCGACTGTCAGGGGGAATAGGGCATGTAAGATGCTCTCATCCTCAGTACACATTGCCAGGGCATGGAAGCAGCCAAAATCTCGAAATGTTGTTTACCGCTCCCTGCATCGACTAAGAGTACCATTTGAGGCAAGTGCACTTAAACCTTTAGTTGTTGATATCTCTACCTGCTTGTGTGTTTATATTGGACGATGATACTTGTAGATTTACATGAAACGTCATAATATTGCAAATTAATAAAACGTTTTACTTTCAACATTTCCTATTGTAATAAAAACGTATGTGCGCACACATCACCGCTCACTTTTTCATGGATGTATGTTCCGACTGGCAATAACTGAAGATGAATCCACCGTCTATGAATCTCACTAAATTTGTATTAAACCCTAAATTGTTCAAATGTAGCCCTTCCTCTTCCTTGGCTCCACACACGATTGAAAAAGGTTGCATCGAGCTCAAAAGTAACACTCTTTTGTACTAAAAGGAGAGAGCAAAGTAGGTCATTGGCGGCCCCAAAGCTAAAACCGGCGCACCCAGATTTAAAACTGCATGCATGCATGACGATTAACCAACTGTTAGCATTGTCTGTATATGATGTGTGCGGATCTGTTAAGCACGGTGGACAAAAACAAGAGCGTAACTAGTGAAATGGACATGCGCATAGTTTAGTTTCTGCGCACGGTGACGTTGCCAACTGAATTGGCTGTCATCAACTAAAAGGATTACATTACCGCCGAGACGCCGACGCCACACATAAATCCAAAGAGGTTAATCGTGGCCATCTCGAACAGCATGTGAGACAACTTGGCAATAGGAGACCAAATCAACTTACCGACATCACATAAACAAGGCACCGCTGCGCACGTACGTCCACAAATTTCGTGATCACCACAGTAAATTACGCACGATGGGAAGGAAGGAAGGAGCAACACATTAACGCGTCGGGGAGCCAACGCATGTGGAATGGATCCCAGCGGCGGCACAGGGAGGGGCACAGGGCGTGCCGGGCGCAGGGGATGGGCGCTGGAAGGAAGGGACGGCCGGACGGACGGAGGGTTATAGTTGGAGACAGGCTAACGAGGGAGGCCACAGTCTGGCGGAGGGAGGGAGCGGCGTTCGTTGGCTGCCGTCCGTCGTGGTGGTGCGCGTCAACTTTGTTTGGCTGGTCCCAGCGACCCCCGTCGATACGGTCAGGGGGGCGAGACGCGGAGCCAGCGGCAGCACGAGGGGGGTGGATGGGTGGCCGGGTGGATCGGATTGCAGGATGGCGCCCATTATCCGTGCGCCCAACAAAAGGAACACGACCAGATCGGTGGCCCGGCTTGCCTCGCGAGCTTGCCTAGGATGCTTTGGTTAGTGACGAGGTGTGCCTCGTGGCCTTGCTCCCCTGCATGGAGTAGCGGTGACGTGAGTTGTCTTTTTTTTTGTTGTTGCGGAAAGATACTTTGTATTACTCATTCAAAATATCCTTACAATCATTCGAGGCAATAACAAGTACCTCATCAGGACCAGCCCCCAGCCAGGTCATGGTCCTACCTTGAGTTCTAGCAAAATTTGCTAAACTATCACTAGCTTCATTCTGAGATCTAGAAATATGAGTAATACATGACTCCCTAAGAGCATCTACAGCCGGACGTCTCAAACGACCCCTCATACGCCCGCGGACGCGCCCGGTCAGAAGAGAGAAGGAAAAAAGTGACCCAACCGGATCTCTCATATCATCCCTATATGCCCGGGCTGTCCGCAAATCCTCATATCCATCTCAAATATAGGAAGAATATGAGGGCTCGCGGACGCGCCCGGGCGTGCCCGGTCAGTCCGCCACGTAGGACGCGACCCCACACCGGACCACCTTTTCTTTTTCTTTATTCATTCTTTTCTTTCTCTCTCTTCCTCACTAGTACAAAACAGGGCATTGGTCCACCCCTGAGAAGCCCATTAGTCCCGGTTCACTCACGAACCGGGACCCATGGGGGCATCGGTCCCGGTTCGTGAGGCCAGGGCGCCGGCCGGGCCTCGTGGGCCATTGGTCCCGGTTCGTCAGACCCCTTTTGTCCCGGTTCTAGACACGAACCGGGACCAATGCGCCTCGCTCCTGGCCCACAACCATTGGTCCCGGTTTGTGGCTGGAACCGGGACAAAAGGTGACCCCTTTTGTCCCGGTTCCAGCCACGAACCGGGACCAATGCGCCTCGCTCCTGGCCCACAACCATTGGTCCCGGTTTGTGGCTGGAACCGGGACCAATGGTTGGCCTATATATAGCCCCCGCCCGCGAGCAGAGCAATGCATTGCTCTGTTTTTTTGCCCGGCCATGGGAGAGCTTTTGTGGTGCTCTAGCTCACCTCCTATGCACATGAGGTGTTCGATGAAATGCCCGAGCCACACTTAAGCTTTCTCCTCTCGAAGCTCCTTGTCCAAGCTCCATTTTCCTCAAGATTTGTCTAGGTTTGGCGGTCCGTCCTGTCCCGTCCCCGTCCTCACCGCCGTCGATCGCCCGCGCCCATCTCGGCACCGGCAACACCGTGGTTAGCCTCTTCTTCTTATCTTCTTTCTAAAAGAAAAAAGTTCTTACTTGTGTGTTTTAATTAGATGCTCTAGAGAGTTATATGTTGTTCAATAATAAGAACTATATAACGCACGCAGATGAACCGGCAATGGATGTACGGTGACCGACGCACCTCCGAGTATATTAAGGGCCTGCATAATTTTCTCGAAGCGGCTGAGGCAAACAAGCAGAATGGTTTTATGCATTGTCCATGTACTGTCTGTGAGAATACGAAGGCTTTCTCCAACTCTAAAACCCTTCACTTCCACCTGCTTGAGAAGGGTTTTATGCCACACTATAATGTTTGGACCAAGCACGGAGAAAGAGGGGTTATGATGGAAGACAACGAAGAAGAAGAGGATGATGACAACTACCCGCCCCCTGAATACGGTGATGCTGCAATGGGGGAAGCTGAAGATCAAGAGGAACCAGACGATGTGCCCGATGATGATCTTCGCCGGGTCATTGTTGATGCACAGAGAGAATGCGAAAGTGAAAGGGAGAAGTTGAAGTTCGATCGCATGTTAGAGGATCACAAAAAAGGGTTGTACCCAAATTGCGAAGATGACAACAGAAAGCTCGGTACCACACTGGAATTACTGCAATGTAAGGCAGACAATGGTGTATCTGACAAGGGATTTAGTTCGCTGCTGAAAATAATGAAGAAGAAGCTTCCAAAGGATAACGAATTGCCCGGCAGTACGTACGAAGCAAAGAAGGTTCTATGCCCTCTAGGATTGGAGGTGCAGAAGATACATGCATGCCCTAATGACTGCATCCTCTACCACGGTGAGTACGAGGATTTGAACGCATGCCCGGTATGCGGTGCATTGGGTATAAGATCAGACGAGATGACCCTGGTGATGTTGAGGGCGAGCGCCCCAGGAAGAGGGTTCCTGCCAAGGTGATGTGGTATGCTCCTATAATACCACGGCTGAAATGTCTGTTCAGAAACAAAGAGCATGCCAAGTTGATGCGATGGCACAAAGAAGACCGTAAGAAAGACGGGAAGTTGAGAGCACCCGCTGATGGGTCGCAGTGGAGAAAAATCGAGAGAAGGTGGGGGGACTTTGCAGGTGACGCAAGGAACGTATGGTTTGGTTTAAGTGCAGATGGCATTAATCCTTTTGGGGAGCAGAGCAGCAATCATAGCACCTGGCCCGTGACTCTATGTATCTATAACCTTCCTCCTTGGTTGTGCATGAAGCGGAAGTTCATTATGATGCCAGTGCTCATCCAAGGCCCTAAGCAACCCGGCAATGACATTGATGTGTACCTAAGGCCATTAGTTGAAGAACTTTTACAGTTGTGGAATGGAGAAGGTGTACGTGTGTGGGATGAGCACAAACAGGAGGAATTTGACCTACATGCGTTGCTGTTTGTAACCATCAACGATTGGCCTGCTCTCAGTAACCTTTCAGGACAGACAAACAAGAGATACCACGCATGCACACACTGTTTAGATGACACCGACAGTATATATTTGGACAAATGCAGGAAGAATGTGTACTTGGGGCATCGTCGATTTCTTCCGACCAACCATCAATGTCGAAAGAAAGGAAAGCATTTCAAAGGTGAGGCAGATCACCGGAAGAAGCCCGCCCTCCGTACTGGTGATCACATACTTGATATGGTTAATGATTTACAAGTAATCTTTGGAAAGGGTCCTGGCGGACTATCTGTTCCGACTGACGATGCGGGACGCGCACCCATGTGGAAGAAGAAATCTATATTTTGGGACCTACCCTATTGGAAAGACCTAGAGGTCCGCTCTGCAATCGACGTGATGCATGTGACGAAGAATCTTTGCGTGAACTTGCTAGGCTTCTTGGGAGTGTATGGGAAGACAAAAGATACACCGGAGGCACGGGAGGAACAGCAACGTGTGCATGAAAAAGACGGCATGCATCCAAAGCAGTATGAAGGTCCTGCCAGCTACGCTCTTACCAAAGAAGAGAAGGAAATCTTCTTTGAATGCCTGCTCAGTATGAAGGTCCCGTCTGGCTTCTCGTCGAATATAAAGGGAATAATAAATATGGCAGAGAAAAAGTTTCAGAACCTAAAGTCTCATGACTGCCACGTGATTATGACGCGACTGCTTCCGGTTGCATTGAGGGGGCTTCTACCGGAAAACGTTCGATTAGCCATTGTGAAGCTATGTGCATTCCTCAATGCAATCTCTCAGAAGGTGATCGATCCAGAAATTCTGTCAAGGTTAAGGAGTGATTTGGTGCAATGTCTTGTTAGTTTCGAGCTGGTGTTCCCACCATCTTTCTTCAATATCATGACGCACGTCCTAGTTCATCTAGTCGACGAGATTGTCGTTCTGGGCCCTGTATTTCTACACAATATGTTCCCCTTTGAGAGGTTCATGGGAGTCTTAAAGAAATATGTTCGTAACCGCGCTAGGCCAGAAGCAAGCATCTCCATGGGCCATCAAACAGAGGATGTCATTGGGTTTTGTGTTGACTTCATTCCTGACCTTAAGAAGATTGGTCTCCCTCAATCGCGGTATGAGGGGAGACTGACTGGAAAAGGCACGCTAGGAGCGGACTCAATAATATGTAGGGACGGGCATTCTTGGTCTCAAGCACACTACACAGTTCTACAGAATTCTACCTTGGTGACCCCGTATGTCGATGAACACAAGAACATTCTGCGCTCCAAACACCCGGAGCAGTGTGACAACTGGATTACATATGAACACATCAGGACTTTCGGCAGTTGGTTGCAAACACGTCTCATGGGTGACAACACTGTTTCTGATGAGCTGTACTCGTTGACCAGGGGACCATCTTCGACTGTATTGACTTACAAAGGGTACGAGATAAATGGGAATACATTTTACACGATCGCCCAAGATCAAAAGAGCACCAACCAAAACAGCGGTGTCCGCTTTGATGCAGCAACCAAGAGGGGAAAGGACACATATTATGGTTACATAGTGGACATATGGGAACTTGACTATGGACATGATTTCAAGGTCCCTTTGTTTCAGTGCAAATGGGTCAATCTGTCAGGAGGCGGGGTATAGGTAGACCCACAGTACGGAATGACAACAGTGGATCTCAACAATCTTGGGCACAGACGAACCATTCGTCCTAGCCAATGATGTGGCGCAGGTTTTCTATGTGAAGGACATGTCTACCAAACCGAGAAAAAGAAAAGATAAGGAAGCGAATACATCATACGATGAGCCAAAGCGCCACATAGTTCTTTCAGGAAAAAGAGACATCGTGGGATTGGAGGGCAAGACAGACATGTCTGAAGATTATGAAAAGTTTCATGAAATTCCTCCCTTCAAAGTCAAGGCTGACCCAAGCACCCTGTTAAACGATGAAGATTATCCATGGTTACGACGCAATAAGCAAAGGACACAAGCGAAGAAAAAGTGAAGACTTTCTCTCCACAACTATATCATTGCAGTTACATGTGAAGAAATTAAATGAAATCCCTTTGTAACAGATGAGTTTTTGTCCGAAACCCTGATACTTCGAAAGAGATTGTCCATTTTGTACACGAAATGCATCCAGTTTTTGCCGTAACCCTCTCAACTTTTTAGCACATGCTATGTGGGTGAAATGATGATACCATGCCAACTTTCAACCTTTTCAGAGTTCATTTGAAGTGCTTTTCAATTTCAGGGTCATTTAGCAAAAGGAATCAACTAAAAATATTTTATAAACCTCTAGTATTTATGAAACTAAAATTATATAAAATTTATGCAACTAAAGTTATCAAAGTATTTTTTGTTCAAAACATTAATAGCAAAAAGAATTTTCATAAAGTTTATAATTTTTGTGACCTAAAAGCAAAAAGAATCACTGAAAAACTGTAAGTAGAAACAAAAGAAAATAAATAAAGCAAAAAAGAAAACAAAAAAAGTAGAAAAAAATTTAAAAAAATGCCGCTATGTGGGTGAAATGATGATACCACGCCAACTTTCAACCTTTTCAGAGTTCATTTGAAGTGCTTTTCAATTTCAGGGTCATTTAGCAAAAGGAATCAACTAAAAATATTTTATAAACCTCTAGTATTTATGAAACTAAAATTATATAAAATTTATGCAACTAAAGTTATCAAAGTAATTTTTGTTCAAATCATTAATAGCAAAAAGAATTTTCATAAAGTTTATAATTTTTGTGACCTAAAAGCAAAAAGAATCACTGAAAAACTGTAAGTAGAAACAAAAGAAAATAAATAAAGCAAAAAAGAAAACAAAAAAAGTAGAATTTTTTTTAAAAAAATGCCGCTATGTGGGTGAAATGATGATACCACGCCAACTTTCAACCTTTTCAGAGTTCATTTGAAGTGCTTTTCAATTTCAGGGTCATTTAGCAAAAGGAATCAACTAAAAATATTTTATAAACCTCTAGTATTTATGAAACTAAAATTATATAAAATTTATGCAACTAAAGTTATCAAAGTATTTTTTGTTCAAAACATTAATAGCAAAAAGAATTTTCATAAAGTTTATAATTTTTGTGACCTAAAAGCAAAAAGAATCACTGAAAAACTGTAAGTAGAAACAAAAGAAAATAAATAAAGTAAAAAAGAAAACAAAAAAAGTAGAAAAAAATTAAAAAAAATGCCGCCTACTGGGCCACCACGGCCTGAATACGACTAGAAACCCAACCATCTAGTTGGGCCAGGATTCAGGCCCGCAGAAGGCCCAGAAGGCCCACAGGCAGAGGTGTGTGCGATTAGGCCCGTAAGCCTGCAGTTGAGAGGAGCTCGAGAGGGCTGGCGCAGCAGCGCTTATAAACCACTCTCGAGCCCTCTCAGCTAGCGAGGTGGGACTAAACTTTTGGCCCCGGGCAGCACCACCCTTTAGTCCCGGTTGGTGGCACTAACCGGGACCAATACCAACCTTTGGTCCCGGTTGGTGTCACCAACCGGGACCAATGCCACCCTTTAGTCCCGGTTGGTGCCACCAACCGGAACCAAAGGACTCTGCTTCCCGCCCTTTGGGCTGACGAAAAGAGACCTTTGGTCCCGGTTGGTGGCACCAACCGGGACTAAAGGTGGGCATTGGTCCCGGTTGGTGGCACCAACCGGGACCAAAGGTCTCCCTATATAAGCGGGAGTTGGGAAAATTTGCCAGTTTCCCCCGACGACGCCGAGCACATCGACGCCGCCAGGCTGCCCGAGCTCGCCGTCGACGCCCTCGCCGCCCTCTGCCCCGTCGACGCCGTCAGGCTGCTCCTCGTCGCCATCGCCGCCGAGCCCCCGCTGCCCCGACGCCCTCGACGCCCTCTGCCCCGACGCCGGCGCCGCTCCCCGCGCCCCTGCTGCCCCGACGCCGCCCGCCGTGCCCCCCTGCCCCGACGCCGCCCCCAGTGAGCCCCCCCTTCCCCCGCGCCGCTGCCACTGCTCTGCTTGCCACGCCGTGCCCCTGCTCTGCTTGCCGCGCCGCCGCCGCCACCGCCGCCCCGGCCGGATCTGCCTTTTTTTTATGTATATGCAGTATGTATGTATGTATGTATGTATGGATGCTGTATGTATGTATGTATATGCAGTATGTATGTATGGATGGATGATCCATAGAAAGTTTTTATATATGCATTGATACAATTTTATTTTTGTTCATAGATTTTTTTTTGTTCATAGATGTATGTTTTTTTTTGTTTATAGAAAGCTTTTATATATGAGCAATGATGATCCATAGAAAGTTTTTATATATGCATTGATATATGAGCAATGATGATCCATAGAAAGTTTTTATATATGCATTGATACAATTTTATTTTTGTTCATAGATTTTTTTTGTTCATAGATGTATGTTTTTTTTGTTTATAGAAAGCTTTTATATATGAGCAATGATGATCCATAGAAAGTTTTTATATATGCATTGATATATGAGCAATGATGATCCATAGAAAGTTTTTATATATGCATTGATACAATTTTATTTTTGTTCATAGAATTTTTTTTGTTCATAGATGTATGCTTTTTTTTTTAATAGAAAGTTTTTGTCATGAGGGGGGACGTCGGACATGCATGAGAGAGAGGCGGTCCGCTCGTCGGACATGTCATGTGGATTTTTTTTGTTCATATAGAAAACTCCGGTAACTTCGACATGAGGGGGGGAGACGTCGATCAACCCCCTCCCGCCCCTACCCGTAAAAGTTAAAATGTTCATATATTCAAAATGAGTTAAAATGAGTTAAAAGTTACTTACTCCCGGTCCGCTCGCCCGACCAACTCTCGAGGCCACCTGTACCCCCTCCCCGATAACTTCGACATGAGGGGGGACGTCGGACATGAGGGGTGAGCGTCGTTGTCGTCTACCCCCTCCCCGATAACTTCGACATGAGGAGGGACGTCGGACATGACATGAGGGGTGAGCGTCGTTGTCGTCTACCCCCTCCGGTAACATAGATAACTCCAGTAACATAGATTTATCAAGAATACCCCCATTATGGATGTGCACAAGTTGATCCAATTTTTTTCTGATCTCATCTATATATATTCTTCTATATTTGCAGAAACTATGGATCAAAGAGACTTGGAACAAGAACAGTTGTTGGGGGAGATAATCCTCGCCGGAGGTGATGCTGTCTTGTCGTTTCTCAACGACACCGATGGAACAATGGAGGAGGAAGGACATGATCATGATGGCTCCGGTGACATGATCATGATGGCTCCGGAGGTGCTGACTAGCTAATTGATGCATTAATTGTTTTGGTATGTACATATATTAACTCTTCTTTCTTCTTTTATAGCCCTCCGGATCGAGCCAAACTTCGGTAACGAGACGAGGCCTGAAGAAGAGGTTGCGCAAGGATGAAAGGTTCACGATCACAACACTCGCGGACGATGGCCTACCGATTGAACCCAAGCGGACCAAGGACGCATTTTCTGCTCAGTGCGGAGCTATTGTTAGGGACAACATCCCGATCAGCATCAAGCAATGGAATAAGCCTAAGGACGACGTCCCTGAAGGTGATTATGTCACCGATAGATAGAAAGATGATCTTTGGACCTTGCTGAAGGCAAATTTCACCCTACCGCCAGAGGAGGATCCGAATAAGCCCGTTATAGAGCCACTGGTCAAGGCGTGTGCTCTTAAGAAGATGGCAGATATATTCAGGAGGTGGAAGAAGGAGTTGAAATCAAAGTTTGTCGACAAAGGTGAGACTCCAGAATTCATCGGCCGATTTGAGAAGATAAGAGATCACTGGCCCGCATTTGTGGCCTACAAGACATCAGACAAGAGTAAGAAAATGTCAGAGACAAACAAGAACAACGCTGCAAAGAAGCAGTATCACCATCACACGGGGTCAGGTGGCTACCTCAAAGCCCGGCCGTTGTGGGACAAAGCTGAGAATGACCTGATTGCTAAAGGGGTCGAACCAGAGACATTGAACTGGCCAGACCGTTCAAGGACTTGGTTCTTCGGGGTTGGGGGAACTTTGGACCCTGAAACAGGGAAGTGCCGTTGGACGGACGAGCAACTTGCAATACCCGTCACGAAGCTTCAGAAGTATATCACCGCAGCGCAGGAAGGGACGTTCATTCCCGACAGAGAGAAGGACGAGCTGACTGAGGCCCTAGGGAATGCTGAGCACCCTGGACGAACATGAGGCACACCAGGCTCCGTTCCGTGGAAGTTTGGGTTTCCCGACGCAGGCGGTTACAGAAGCCGGGAGAGAAAGAGGAAAGCGGAGCTGAGCGACATGCAGAAGATGAGTGCAAGACTACAAAAGCTAGAGGAAGCTGAGAGCCAGCGAGCTGCCGGCCAACTATCTCAGTGGCACGAAGCTACCCCAGAAGCTACCCCGCCATCTCAGCGGAGAAGCAGCGTGGCTTCCACGGAGCCCGTTCAGACTGACTTCACAGAGCCTATCTACCCCGTGGATACTATCACGGAGGCTCAAAATTGCGAGCTTATGACGAAATGCCATAACCTCACTTTCAAGGCGGCTCTCGGCTCTGTTGCACCTCCTCAACCCAACGGAACTTTTCACTGCCTTCCGATTCCACATGGCTATGCTGTTGTGATGGTGGATGAAGTAATGGAGGGATTTGAGGAGCTCGAGCTTTACCACTCTACAGGTGAAGGGGAGAATCAGCTGGTTCGTGCTCTGAGGAGTACATGTCTATGGCAGAAGGAGTACATCAAGCTTCCAAACTGGACGCCTCCGCCTCCTCCTCCTCCTCCGGTGAGTCAGGGCACTCCGCCTCCTCCTCCTCCTCCTCCTCCGGCGAGTGATCAGGGCACTCCGCCTCCTTCTCCGGCTCCTCCGACGCGTGAGGGCACTCCGCCTCCTCCTTCGCCTACTCCGGCGCGTCGGAGCAGTCCGCCTCCTCCTTCGCCTCGTCGGCAACGGCGGAAGACAGACGCCACCGGTCTGGCTCCTCCGGCGCGTCGGAGCACTCCGCCTCCTTCTCAGCCTCGTCAGCAACGACGGAACAGAGACGCCGCCGCTCCGGCAGCTAGCAGTACAAGCAGAGGCGGGAGGGAATTCAGATACGGTCCATCTCTCAAGCCTCTGGAAAAGTTACCATATGAGAGGACCGAGCAGGAAAACGCGGACATAGTTCGTGCCCAAGTGAGGGCCCATTTTGCAAAGAAAACTCCACCTCCGAAGGAAACAATAGATCCGATGAAAGTGAAGCGCACTATCGATGCCCTGAAGCGACCACCACCGCCTCCGCCGCAATCCAACTATGACCGCATTATTCAAAAGACATATGATGAAGCGCGGCGGTCGGGAAGTACTTCTAGTGATGCAAGGTTAGCAAAACGAAGAAGTGGGAAAACAATTCCCCAGCTCGGCGAACATGAGAAGAAATCGTGCCCCCCGCTCAAGGTGTCAAGCGATATCGTCGCTAATCATCCGGGGATGGTGCTCGGTACCAATCCCGGTGATTACTTGGGGGATGATGTAATTTTTGAAATGGCCGAGGTACCAAAAGAAGAATATAAATACGTGCACGGGAAGCCTCTCGTCAAACCTGATCATCCTCCTTTAACAACGATGATGTACAAATTGCATGAGTGGTACTTGGAAACCTGCAGGAAGAATGGGTCCGATAGTTTGCTGGTGAGAATTAAAGATGAGCACGACCTCATTGGAGTCGACCTGATGCCTGTTGAATTTGTGGAGTTATTTCAATTATTCAATCAAAAGGCCCTCGACAAACAAATCATGACTTGCTACTGTCTATAAGTATTACTTCTGTAATTAAGTCTCTAGCTCAACTCGTTCATTGCATGTATATATAATTATCCTCACTATATTATGCAGATTGAAGATCTTCGAATGCCCAAAAAAACAAATCTATGACATTGGGTTCATTAGCCCAAATACCGTAAATGAATGGGCGGTACAAGAAAGAGTTAAAGATACCGAGGAAAACTTGCTAAAAGCGTTCCTTCGACATCAAAACAAAAGGGAAATACTTTTTCCTTACAACTTCAAGTGAGTGTTACTGTCTTGTGCATATTCGGTTTCGCTTACTCGAGGTTAAGTACTGTAATTGATGAGTTATGCGTGCGCAGTTTCCACTATATTCTGCTATCCATTAAGCTTGACGGGGGAGTAGTAACTGTCTTTGACTCGAGACGTAAAGATCCCAAGGATTATGCGGACATGACTGCAATGCTCCAGAAGTAAGTTCAATCAATACCGGGACCATATCGACAACTTTCGTTCATTTCCTGATATCAAGTAATCATTTTCTTTGCCTGGCAGGGTTTGGAAACAGTTCACCGGACAGGTTCCGGGTCTGAAGAACGAGCTGCGATTTACACGCCCCAAAGTAAGTAGTACTAGCTAGTTCCGCGCATCTCTCATTGATTCCAGTTTCATCAATACCATTATCATGCTTGATTATCAGTTTGATTGAACTCTATTCTCGTAAAGTTCTTGTGGCAGGAACCCGGGAATAATTTATGTGGATACTACGTTTGCGAGTACATTCGCCACAGGACCTCTGAGCGGGGCAGATCTGAAGAACAATTTGAAGTATGTAAACAATATTCACAATTTTTTTATTACCATCAATTGTGTTGAGTTTCATTCATATATATGTATTGACCCCCTTCTTTAAATTAGATCTGGCAGATGCGGGATGAACTCCTACCACATGATCGCATACGAGCAATTCAAGAGGAATTGGCGGGATTCTTTCTTGACCACGTCATACATGAAAAGGGAGAATACCATGCGGAAATTCAATGGGAGTTTGGCGCTTGATGATGTCAGGGATGTTATATTGTATATATGTAGTAGCGTCGGATAGATTTACGAAAACTTGTTGTTCGAACAAGCAAAGAGAAAGAGAGGTCACTTATCTTTGTATATGTTCATGACGATCTTGTGTAATTAATGGTTTGCTTCATTTGCTTACTAGCTAGCGTCGAGTTCTCTCTCTATGTAGTAGCTAGCGTCGACCAAGCACGGAGAAAGAGAGGTCACTTCTCTCTATTAGCTAGCTAACACAATATGAAACCCCTAAACCCTCCAAAACCCCTAAACCCCCCCCCCTTTCAAAAAAAAAACAAAAACCCCAGCGCCTTTTGGTCCCGGTTGGTGTTACCAACCGGGACTAAAGGTCCTCCTGCCTGAGTGCTGCGAAGCGGCCACGTGGAGCTCCTTTAGTCCCAGTTGGTGTTACCAACCGGGACTAAAGGTCCTCCTGCCTGGGCTCCCCACAGCAGCCACGTGGAGCCCCTTTGGTCCCGGTTCGTAAGCGAACCTGGACTAAAGGTTTTGGGCTTTAGTCCCGACCCTTTAGTCCCGGTTCCAGAACCGGGACTAAAGCCCCTCTGGAACCGGGACTAATGGGCCTTTTTCTACTAGTGCCTCTCCACCAATCACGTGCAAGTGACCGGACATATGAGGAAGAAAATGAGGAGTGTGGCTGCGCGGACGGACAAATAGGGGACACGCCCGGTCACTGACTGGGCGCGTCCGCGGGCGTTTAGGGGGTCATATTTGCTATGTCCGGCTGTAGATGCTCTAAGGCTCAACAAATATTTTATCTCTTTCACAACCGAAGCATAAACAGACCGATCCACTTCCTTGCATGAAATCATAGCGACTGCCTCCGCAGAGTCCAACTCCATAGCTATAGGAAGGTTGGTTCGTTGAACAGCCAACGAGAGCCCTTCCATAGCAGCACACAGTTCCGCCTCCAACGCGTCTCTACAAGAGTATAGAGCCCTGCATGCTGAGAAAATAATAGTTACCAGCTCCCACTGAGCCATTAGCAAATGATCCATCAGAATTTAATTTAGTCCACCCCACCCTTGGCAGCTGCCACCCCGGAAAGGAAGCATCACCGTCAGTAGCCGGATGAGTAGCAGCAGGAACTATGACTGACTTCCCTTTAGCCTGAGAAGCGGCGGAGTTTTGCTCAATACCCAACAAGGAATCCATGTAACTGCGCAAGAACCTAATAGAAGCCTCCATTGGTGGTGCAGGTTTGGCATGAACAATCTCGTTCCGAACAAATCAACTTCTCCAGAAAATCATAAGCGTCATGGATCTTTTAGTGTCACTCAGAGGAGCCAGAGCATGCAGTAGCCATTCCTTTCCATTGTTATACAACGAGGAAGCATTCGGCAGCTTCCAGAGCGCTGCCATGGCACTATATAAGTCCTTACCAAACTGGCAGCGCGCAAACGGATGATAGTTATCCTCTTCCTCAATACCACAGACAGGGCACATACTCGTTACTTCCAAGCCAATTCTATTTTTTCTCTGCCATGTAGGTAGGGCATTGGTGGCTAACCTCCACGCAAAATGGCGAACAGCAGGTGGTGCGCTGCATTTCCAAACAAAATCCCAACAACTTCTCCTACCGGATGGTGAAGTACTCGACGACACCGTCGTGGCTCTATGCGCCTCATCAAAAGCCATCATATACACCGATTTAACAGTAAATGTACCAGCCTTCCCGGGGTCCCATGCAATCACGTCATCCTCCAGCCGGGGTGATGCCCGGATCTTCAATATTTCTTGCACGTCTGCGGGGACGAAGAGCTCATTCAGCAGATGCACATTCCATGAACCATATTCATTTAATAGGTCGGAGACAAAACGAATTCGGCATCGTCCTTGTGCAGAGATTGGTTTAAAAGAGTAGGGTCTTGGGATCCAATTGTCTCTCCAAATTATTATGCTCCTACCATTACCAACTCTCCATATTAGCCCTTTCTTCAGAAGTTCAAGGCCATGACAGATAGCTAACCATGATGACGAAGCATTCCCTGAGAAAACCATGTCCTCTAGCTTCCCAGCCGGGTAATACCTTGCCTTTAGGACCCGAGCACATAGACTATCTGGTTTTGTGATTAGACGCCAAGCTTGACAGGCAAGGAGAGCTTGATTAAACAGCCGGAAATCACGGAAAGCCAAACCGCCTCTATCTTTAGGCTGAAGCAAATCATCCCAGCCCTTCCAATGCACCTTTCTTTTTTCCTTTCTCGGAGCCTGTCGGGGATATACCCCACGATTAGGAGTCCCTGAAGATGAGCCCTGAGGCTTATGCTGAAAGCAGCCCTGAGGCTTATCCTGAAAGCCGCCCTGAGGCTTATGCTGAAAGCTGCCCTGAGGCTTATGCTGAAGCAGCCCTGAGGCTTATGCTGTAAGCAGCCCTGAGGCTTATGATGAAAGCCGCCCTGAGGCTTATGCTGAAAGCCGCCCGAAGGCTTGAGTCGCCCGGGGAAAGATAAGCCCAAGATGAGAAGCCCAAGATGAGAAGGCCGCGGTAAGTCGCCCGCGGTAGAAGGCCCGTGATAAGAAGGCAGATGAGATTAGATCCAAGTCCGACTAGGACTCTTCATGTAAGCCTCCCCTCCAACTTATATAAGGAGGGACAAGCAAGGAGAGATTAGGTCTAGACAGACAGATTAGAGGCTCTCGAGATTAGAGGCTTTGTAACACCTCCTTTGTAACCGAGACCTTCATGATCAATATCAATCAAGCAGGATGTAGGCTTTTACCTCCACCGTGAGGGGCCGAACCTGGGTAAAACCTCGCGTCTTGCGTCCCGCTGAACCCCTCTCAAGCTACCTCTTAGATGCGTTTTGGCCTCACACCTAAGTTCTCTCACGAGAGCATCTGCCGTGAAAATACCACGACAGTTGGCGCCCACCGTGGGGCCTGCGCATGGTGGTGTTGAGTTCTTGGAGGGTGTTTTCCCAGCCATCAGAAAGTTTCGTCTGGCTCATTGAAAGTTCCAAGAGTAGCCATCGGAAAATTTCGTCCGGCTCATTGAAAGTTCCAGAAGTAGCCATCCGAAAGTTTCGTCCGGCTCATTGAAAGTTCCAGAAGTAGCCATCAGAAAGTTTCGTCCGGCTCATCGAAAGTTCCAAGAGTAGCCATCGAAAAGTTTCGTCCGGCTCATTGAAAGTTCCAAGAGTAGCCATCGGAAAATTTCGTCCGGCTCATTGAAAGTTCCAAGAGTAGCCATCGGAAAATTTCGTCCGGCTCATTGAAAGTTCCAGAAGTAGCCATCGGAAAGCTTCGTCCGGCTCATCGAAAGGTTCCAGAAGTAGCCATCGGAAAGTTTCGTCCGGCTCATCGGAAAGTTCCAGAAGTAGCCATCGGAGAGTTCCACCCGGTTCCTCCGAAAAGCTTCATCCGGCTCATCAGAAAGTTTCGCCCGGCTCACGGAAAAGTTTCGTCTGGCTCATCGGAAAGTTTCGTCTGGCTCATCGAAAGGTTTCGCCCGACGGATGTGCCACTGAAGCATGACTCGCCCGCCGTTGTCTTCCAACACCGCGGTGGACACCTTCTGATAAAACATATCAGGAGAATTACTCAATACAAAGAAGCAATTATCGTGCCACAAATATGGAGGTCATGCAGCTGGCATCTTTCTGCACCAACGCCCGTGGCCGACTTACAATGCCGAAGCCCGACATTAACCCTTATGGGACCCCGCTGTTATCTTCCAATGCCGTCACACACAAGTCACCGACATCAGTTTGGTTAACTTCAACAACCAGCCAGGATGAAACATCAACCGGGTTACTGACTCAACTCATACGGGATTATTTACAACCCGCCACGAGTAGCTTCAACCTTCGGAGGATTCACATGGCATTATCAAACGCCAAAGATATACATGAGTATCGCGAAGTTCAGCAACTCGCCACCTCACCTCCAGCTTCAACACATTCCAATGTACAGTTATCAACTATATGCTGGTTCATGCTACGGCCAAGTATGGAGAATCTCAAGCCAACTCCTCGAGTCGACTTAAGACTTGGGGGCTACACCGGTATGACTCGGTAGAATCGGCCGCTATTACAAATTCAAGATCCTCGTACTGAGGGACTATTACCACATTGGTGAAAAATTTCCGGTTCAACATCCGGTTCAGGAGAAATCTATCTCTCACAAAATTCTGAGTTTCCAATACCCGGTTCAACGTCTGGTTCAAGAGGAGTCCATCACTTGCAAGGATCAAGTTCTCAGAAAAGGCTATCCCTCTGTATCAGAAACTGAAGAAAACAGATGACTTCAAGAAGGGCAAATCCGCCAGCGAAAGCTTTTGAAGTTTTGAAGAAATAGTTGGCAGATCCACCTGTGTTAGCAGCTGCAACCATATGCGCTAAGTTAATCCCGCTTCCAGGACCCTGAGCTTTGTAAAGTCAATCCTAACAGGGACCCTGCACTTAGTTGAACAAAAAAAGACCCATATGGGCTGTGCTTACTGGTAATCCAGAAGCCTTCACCATCTTGGGACCACCAACCCTTATGGGCCGAACTTACTGGTAATCCAGAAGTCGCCACCATATTGGGTTAAAAGTCCTAATAAGCGGGTCGTGTTACTGGTAATCCAGAACCTTCATCCGTGTACAGGCACCCTATAAGCGGGTCGTGTTACTGGTAATCCAGAACCTTCATCCGTGTACGGGCAAAAAAGACTCATATGGGTTGAGCTTACTGGTAATCCAGAAGCCTTCGCCATCTTGGGACCGTCAACCCTTATGAAGCTGAACTTACTGGTAATCCAGAAGTCGCCATATTGGGTTAAAGTCCTAATAAGCGGGTCGTGTTACTGGTAATCCAGGACCTTCATCCGTGTACAGGCACCCAATAAGCGGGTCGTGTTACTAGTAATCCAGAACCTTCATCCGTGTACGGGCACAAACGACTCATATGGGATGATGCTTACTGGTAATCCAGAAGCCTTCACCATCTTGAAACCATCAACCCTTATGGGCCGAACTTACTGGTAATCCAGAAGTCGCCACCATATTGGGTTAAAGACCTTATAAGCGGGTCGCGCTACTGGTAATCCAGAGCCTTCATCCGTGTACGGGCATCAGAGAAACCTTATGGGCCAAACTGCTGGTAAAACTGGAAGTCGCCACCATACGGGAAGAAAATAACTGTTTTGGTTGGGGTTATTGGTGATCCAAGAGTCGCCACCATACTGGGGGCTTTTGCAATCTTCTTACAAGTTTGATAAAACTTTCTTGAGATTCACTGCTTTTGAGAGTTTTATGATTTTTTCTTTACGAACTCTTTCTAATGTTCGTGTCTGGCCGAGAGCCGCCAGTTTTTATTATACTGGTTTTATCTTACGCATCTGCAAGTTTGCTGGCTATAAGCCGCCATGACTAATTTAGTTATTGGTTTAATACTAGTTAAAAATAGTTCATACATCTTATCAAGTTTTATGACTATCTTTATGTTTGGCCGAGAGCCGCCAGCATCATACAAGGGATTCAATTTCTTTCAGAAGCAGCCAGAATAATTTTCATAAGGAAGCTTCATGCAAAGGTATCAGACTTACTTCCCAAGGAAGCCAGTACGCATTTAAAGGCAAGGGACCAAGGTTTTCTAAACCTATTACAGAAGGCCACCAGAGTGCATTTCAGAATCATTGTTCAAGACATATACTACAAGCGTTGGTTGGACGGCGGCTTTCAGGGTTCCAGCTTTACTCCTGGGTCTTGTTGCCTCCGGCTGAGGCCGCGTCTGCTGAAGGATTTATCTGGGCATAATCAACATTCCAGTCAACATTGGCAAAAGCTTCAAAAACTTCTTCAGCGCCTATAAGGCTTGAAGAGTCAACATCAGGAGCAAACTCGTTCTTACGGCCTTCAGGAGTAAGCGTGAGAGGCGGTAGAGAGCCGAGCTTTTCGCGCTTTCCGTCTTCACCATAAGCTGCTTGAAATTTTGCAAGCTTCATCTCCTTCGCCAGTTTATCGCTTCTGGGGCTTGCAAGGGAAAAAGGTGTCAGAATTACCAAATAAAAGCAATATATATATAAGGTTTCAGGTTAAGTTGGCGGCTTACCGAAGATGGCATGGTTCATTTGCCGGATGTGAAGTTTAAGATCGCTGAGCTCGTCAGAGACAGGCTTCAGGCGGCTTTCAGTTTCTTCAGCACGCTTAACTTCGGACTTTTGATGGGATCCGATGCTTCAGTTGCTTCAGTTTCTTCAGTTCCTTCAGCACGTTTAACTTCGGAGTTTTGATGGGATCCGATGCTTCAGTTGCTTCAGTTTCTTCAGTTCCTTCAGCACGTTTAACTTAGGAGTTCTGATGGGATCTGATGCCTCAGTTGCTTCAGTTTCTTCAGTTCCTTCAGCACGTTTAACTTCGGAGTTCTGATGGGATCCGGTGCTTCAGTTTCTTCAGCACGTTTGACAAGGAGCTGCCTTTCTTTTTCATGTTCAGCGGTCAAAGTGACCAACTTGGCAGCCACCTCAGACGCGGTTTTCTCCAAAGACTTCACTCTTTCTTCAGCGGCGACTCTCAGCTCTTGTTCAGATTTAAGCTCCTTTTGACAGTCGGCCAGCTGGGTTCGCAGTGAAGATAGTTGGGTCTGAAAGAAAGAGAAATCAATATGTTATGCAGATAAAGTTCCACACAGATTACAAGTAATCCACATGGCACTTGGGGGCTAATGCAAACCCGAAGTTTTTCTATAAAGAAATATTTCTGAAAGAACAATATTAATAGACGGAAGCATCTAAGACCCGGCTGTTTCAAGAAGACAGCCGGCTCTTGGGGACTACAAGTGGTTCTTCGCTCTATCTAAGACCCGGCTGTTTCAAGAAGACAGCCGGCTCTTGGGGACTACAAGTGGTTCTTCGCTCTATCTAAGACCCGGCTGTTTCAAGAAGACAGCCGGCCCTTGGGGACTACACATGGGAAGTACAAGGATTTTTTCATGACTGAAGATTTAGATGCACAATCCGGTTTTCTCCAAAGTTGCAATATTATATTGAAGCAAGTCTTAAAGCTATCACTACGTTCCCCTCTTAATACTTGGAGGTTACAGTGGACATATATATTGGAATTGAAAGAAAAAACTCAAATGTTCCCGGGCTAAGAAGACCCGGATTGGAGTGACACATCTTGCAAGGAATCAGCTTTAAAAACCCAGGAGGATCAATTACATGACTCGATGTCAGCAACAATCATGACTCAGCATTATCAATCTTAACCCGGAAACTTCGACGATCACAATTTGATAAAGTTTTAAAGATCATCAAGCCGGAGCATTCAAATCTGATCAGCACTAGAAGGATATTTTAAGTCTTAACTTTTTTATCAAGCCAAGAGTTTGGAAGCTGGCTCAAATGAATATAGTGAAGAGACCTGGATTTTCTCCAAAAGAAAGAAGCAAAAGGGATAAGTTTAATATGTATAAATCCAAATTAAACTGGGGGCTAATGTCGGGGATATACCCCACGATTAGGAGTCCCTGAAGATGAGCCCTGAGGCTTATGCTGAAAGCATCCCTGAGGCTTATCCTGAAAGACGCCCTGAGGCTTATGCTGAAAGCCGCCCTGAGGCTTATGCTGAAGCAGCCCTGAGGCTTATGCTGTAAGCAGCCCTGAGGCTTATGATGAAAGCCGCCCTGAGGCTTATGCTGAAAGCCGCCCGAAGGCTTGAGTCGCCCGGGGAAAGATAAGCCCAAGATGAGAAGGCCGCGGTAAGTCGCCCGCGGTAGAAGGCCCGTGATAAGAAGGCAGATGAGATTAGATCCAACTCCGACTAGGACTCTTCATGTAAGCCTCCCCTCCAACTTATATAAGGAGGGACAAGGCACCCCTAGAGGGACAAGCAAGGAGAGATTAAATCTAGACAGACAGATTAGAGGCTCTCGAGATTAGAGGCTTCGTAACACCTCCTTTGTAACCGAGACCTTCATGATCAATATCAATCAAGCAGGATGTAGGCTTTTACCTCCACCGTGAGGGGCCGAACCTGGGTAAAACCTCGCGTCTCGCCTCCCGCTGAACCCCTCTCAAGCTACCTCTTAGATGCGTTTTGGCCTCACACCTAAGTTCTCTCACGAGAGCATCTGCCGTGAAAATACCACGACAGAGCCCCAATAGAAATTCCTTACCATACGCGCAAGATCATCACAAACTGAGAATGGAACCTTGAAAACACCCATGATATACGTCGGCAAGGCCTGCGCTACCGATTTAATTAAGACCTCCCTCCCTGGTTTAGCTAGGTGACCATCTCCCCATTGCAATAGACGTTTAGTAAGGCTTGTTTGCAGATTCTGAAATTTTCCTTTAGACATACGCCCCTCCGGGGTCGGTAAGCCTAAATATCTCTCTTCAAACAGCACCGTTGTCACATGTAATACATCTCTAATCTCCTCCTGGACCGAACCTGGACAAGCATCACCAAAAAAGATGGAGCACTTGTTGTAATTTAAACTTTGACCAGTAGCACCACCATACATATCAAGAGCGGCCTTGATATTTTCAGCCTGGCCCCTTGTTGCCTCAAAGAACAGCAACGTATCGTCCGCGAAGAGCAAATGAGAGATACCCGGTCCTCTTCTACAAACTTTGACTGGATTGATTGTTGGAAATATGCCCTAGAGGCAATAATAAAATGGTTATTATTATATTTCCTTGTTCATGATAATCGTTTATTATCCATGCTATAATTGTATTGATTGGAAATTCAAATACATGTGTGGGTAAATAGACAACACTGTGTTCCTAGTATGTCTCTAGTAGACTAGTTCGTTGATCAAAGATGGTCGAGGTTTCCTAGCCATGGATATGAGATGTCATTTGATAACGGGATCACATCATTAGGAGAATGATGTGATGGACAAGACCCAAACTATGAACGTAGCATATGATCGTGTCAGTTTATTGTTATAGTTTTCTGCATGTCAAGTATGTGTTCCTATGACCATGATATCATGTAACTCATTGACACCGGAGGAGTACCATGTGTGTATCAAATGTCGCAACGTAACTGGGTGACTATAAAGATGCTCTACAGGTATCTCCGAGGGTGTCTGTTGTGTTGGCATGGATCAAGACTGTGATTTGTTACTCCGTGTGACGGAGAGGTATCTCAGGGCCCACTCGGTAATACAACATCACAATGAGCCTTGCAAGCAAAGTGACTAAAGTGTTAGCCACGGGATCTTGTATTACGGAACGAGTAAAGAGCCTTGCCGGTAATGAGATTGAACTAGGTATGGAGATACCGACGATCGAATCTCGGGCAAGTAACATACCGATGAACAAAGGGAACAGCGTACGGGATTAACAGAATCCTTGACATAGAGGTTCAACCGATAAAGATCTTTGTAGAATATGTAGGAACCAATATGGGCATCCAGGTCCCGCTATTGGTTATTGACCGTAGAGGTGTCTCGGTCATGTCTACATAGTTCTCGAACCCGGAAGGTCTCCACACTTAACGTTCGGTGACGTTTCGGTAGTATTGAGTTATGTATGTTGGTGAACGAAGGTTGTTCGGAGTCTCGGATGAGATCCCGGACGTCACGAGGTGCTCCGGAATGGTTCGGAGGTAAATATTTATATATGGGAAGTCATATTTTGGCGACCGGAAATTTTTCGGATTTTTCCGGTATTGTACCGGGAAGCATCTAGAAGGTTCCGGAAACTTCCGGAGGAGTCCGGAAGTCCACCAAGGGTTCCATCACGTCCCAAGGGTTTGCATGGGCTGAGGGGAGGCGCCCTGGCCTTATTGGGCCAGGCGCACAAGTCCCTCAAGGCCCATGTGGCTTGGGAGAGGTGGAAAGTCCACCTGTTTATGGTAAGGGAGGGAATTGGACTAGGAGTCCAATTCCTCCCCCTTGGCTGCGCCCTAGGGCTTGGAGGGGCTGATCTCCACGCCCCTCCACCTATATATAGAGGGGAGGGGGCACCCCAAGAGCACACACGAAGCCCTTGGCGCCCCTCTCTCTCCCTAGATCGTTTTCTCCTCCATTCGCGGTTTCGGTAGCGCTAGGCGTAGCCCTGCCGGGATAGCACCACCACCGCCGCCACCACGCCGTCGTGTTGCCGGAGAACTCATCTACCTCTCCGCTCTCCCTTGCTGGATCAAGGAGGCGGAGATCATCATCGAGTTGTACGTGTGCTGAACGCGGAAGTGGCGTCCGTTCGGCACTAGATCGTGATTGGATCGCGGGACGGCTTGCGATTTGGATCGCGAAGACGTTCGACTACATCAACCGCGTTTCTTAACGCTTCCCGCTTAGCGATCTACAAGGGTATTTGGATCCAATCTCCCCTCTCGTAGATGCTCATCTCCATGGATAGATCTTGTATGTGCGTAGGAAATTTTTTGTTTCCCATGCAACGTTCCCCAACAGTGGCATCATGAGCTAGGTCTATGCGTAGATGAGATCACGAGTAGAACACAAAGGAGTTTGTGGGCGTTGATATTCAGATTGCTTCCCTCCTTAGTCTTTTCTTGATTCAGCGGTATTGTGGGATGAAGCGGCTCGGACCAACCTTACTCGTCCACGTACGAGAGACCGGTTCCATCGACTGACATGTAACTTTGTTGCATAAGATGGCTGGCGGGTGCCTGTCTCTCTCACTTTAGTTGAATCAGATTAGACAGAGGCGGTCCTTGTAGAAGGTGAAATAGCAACTTGTATATCACCATTGTGGTTTTGCGTAGGTAACAATCGTTCTTGCTAGATACCCATAGCAGCCACATAAAACATGCAACAACAAATTAGAGGACGTCTAACTTGTTTTTGCAGGGTATGATGTGATATGATATGGCCAGAAACATGATGAGATATATGTGATGTATGAGATGATCATGTTTTGAATAGATTATCACGACTTGCATGTCAATGAGTACGGCAACCGGCAGGAGCCATAGGGTTGTCTTTAATTTATTTTCACCTTTTTGCTTTACTTTATCGCTATGAGTTAGCAATAGTTGTAGAAGCAATAGTTGGCGCGACAACCTCATGGCGACACATTGATGGAGATCAAGATGATGGAGATCATGGTGTTATGCCGGTGACGATGGAGATCATGCCGGTGCTTTCAAGATGGAGATCAAAAGCACAAGATCATGGCCATATCATGTCACTTATGATTTGCATGTGATGTTAATCCTTTTATGCACCTTGTTTTGCTTAGGACGACGGTAGCATTGTAAGGTGATCCCTCACTAAAATTTCAAGATAAAATTGTGTTCTCCCCGTGTGTGCACCGTTGCGAAAGTTCGTCGTTTCGAGACACCACGTGATGATCGGGTGTGATAGACTCTACGTTCACATACAACGGGTGCAAGCCAGTGTTGCACATGCAGAACACTCGGGTTAAACTTGACGAGCCTAGCATGTACAGACATGGCCTCGGAACACAAGAGACCGAAAGGTCGAACACGAGTCATATAGTAGATATGATCAACATGGAGATGTTCACCATTGAAACCACCTCATCTCACGTGATGATCGGACTTGGGTTGGTGAATTTGGATCATGTAGCACTCGGATGACCGGAGGGATGTCAATTTGAGTGGGAGTTTTTAAGTAATATGATTAACTAAACTCATTATCTTGAACAAAAGTCAAAATGTCTTTGCCAATTATGTTGTAGATCAATAGCTCGCGTTGTAGCTCCCCTGAATTTTGATACGTTCCTAGAGAAAAAGTAAGTTGAAAGATGATGGTAGCAGTTATGCGGACTGGGTCCGTGATCTGAGGATTGTCCTCAATGCTGCACAGAAGGCTTATGTCCTTGATGCACCGCTCGGTGCGCCACCCCCTCTAGCGTCGTCTGTGGATGTTGTGAACATCTGACAGGCACGTTCTGATGACTACTTGATAGTTCAGTGCGTCATGCTTTACGGCTTATAATTGAGGCTCCAAAGACGTTTTGAACATCACGGAGCATACGAGATGTTCCAAGAGCTGAAATTGGGATTTCAGGCTCGTGCCCGTGTTGAGAGGTATGAGACCACTAACAAGATTCTTTGCATGCAAGATGAAGGAGAATAACTCAATCGGTGAGCATGTCCTCAGATTGTCTGGGTGCTACAATCGCTTGAATCAAGTGGGAGTTGATCTTCCAGATAAGATAGTGATTGATATAGTTCTCCAAGTCACTGCCACAAAGCTACTAGAGCTTTGTGATGAACTATAAACCTGCCAGGGATGGAAAAGATGATCCCTGAGCTATTCGCGATGTTTGATACCGCGAAGGTAGAAATCAAGAAGGAGCATCAAATGTTGATGGGTTAGTAAAACCACTAGTTTCGAGAAGGGCAAGGGCAAGAAGGGAAACTTCATGAATGGCAAGCCAGTTGCTGCTCTAGTGAAGAAACCCAAGGTTGAACCCAAACCCGTGACTAAGTGCTTCTATTATGAGGAGAATGGTCACTGAAGTGGAACTGCCCTAGATACTTGGTAGATAAGAAGGATGGCAATGTCAACAGAAGTATATTTGATATACGTGTTATTGATGTGTACCTTACTAGTACTCCTAGTAGCACCTGGGTATTAGATACCGGTTCAGTTGCTAATTTTAGTAACTCGAAATAAAAGCTACGAAATAAACGGAGACTAGCTAAGTGCGAGGTGACGATGTGTGTTGGAAGTGTTTCCAAGGCTGATGTGATCACCATCGCACGATCCCTCTACCTTCGGGATTAGTGTTGAACCTAAATGTTATTTGGTGCTTGCGTTGAGCATGAACATGATTAGATCGTGTTTATTGCAATACGATTATTCATTTAAGTCAGAGAATAATGGTTATTCTGTTTACATGAATAATACCTTCAATGGTCATGCACCCAATGTGAATGGTTTATTGAATCTCGATCGTAGTGATACACATGTTCATAATATTGATGCCAAAAGATGCAAAGTTAATAATGATATTACCACATACTTGTGGAACTGTCGCTAAGGTCATATTGGTGTAAAACACATGAAGAAACTCTTGTTGGAAATATGCCCTAGAGGCAATAATAATTTAGTTATTATCATATTTCCTTGTTCATGATAATCGTTTATTATCCATGCTATAATTGTATTGATTGGAAACTTAGATACATGTGTGGGTACATAGACAACACTTTGTCCCTAGTATGCCTCTAATAGACTAGCTCGTTGATCAAAGATGGTCAAGGTTTCCTAGCCATAGACATGAGATGTCATTTGATAACGGGATCACATCATTAGGAGAATGATGTGATGGACAAGACCCAAACTATAAACATAGCATATGATCGTGTCAGTTTATTGCTATAGTTTCCTGCATGTCAAGTATATGTTCCTATGACCATGAGATCATGCAACTCACTGACACCGGAGGAATACCTTGTGTGTATCAAACGTCGCAACGTAACTGGGTGACTATAGAGATGCTCTACAGGTATCTCCGAGGGTGTTTGTTGAGTTGGCATGGATCAAGACTGGGATTTGTTACTCCGTGTGACGGAGAGGTATCTCAGGGCCCACTCGGTAATACAACATCACAACAAGCCTTGCAAGCAATGTGACTAAAGTGTTAGCCATGGGATCTTGTATTACGGAACGAGTAAACAGACTTGCCACTAGGTATAGAGATACCGACGATCGAATCTCGGGCAAGTAACATACCGAAGAACAAAGGGAACAGCGTACGGGATTAACTGAATCCTAGACATAGAGGTTCAACCGATAAAGATCTTCGTAGAATATGTAGGAACCAGTATGGGCATCCAGGTCCCGCTATTGGTTATTGACCGTGGAGGTGTCTCGGTCATGTCTACATAGTTCTCGAACCCGCAAGGTCTGCACACTTAAGGTTCGGTGACGTTTCGGTATAGTAGAGTTATGTATGGTGGTGACCGAAGGTTGTTCGGAGTCCCGGATGAGATCCTGGATGTCACGAGGAGCTCCGGAATGGTCCGGAGGTAAAGATTGATATATAGGAAGTCCTGTTTTGGTCACCGGAAAAGTTTCGGGTACTTCGGTAGTGTACCGGGAGTGCCGGGAGGGTACCGGGGGCCATCAGGAGGGGTGTCTCGACCCAAAGGACCTCATGGGATGTGGGAGGAGTCCAACCAGCACCTAGTGGGCTGGCCGAACCCCCCACTAAGGCCCATGCGGCTAGGGGTGGGAAAAACCCAAAGGTGGAAAGGTGGAAAGGGTTTCCAAGTGGAGAGGAGGAATCCTACTCCTAGTAGGATTGGAGTAGGACTCCTCCACCTCCAATTTCGGCCAACCCTTGAGGGTTTGAGGCTGCCTCCTCCCCTCCCTCCCTCCTATATATACTAGAGGATTTAGAGGGGAGAGCTAACCCTAATTGCCACGTGCTCCCTCTACTTCCTCTATATCGTTTTCTCCTCTAGTCCAATTTCGGCGGTGCTTAGGCGAATCCCTACCGGAATAGTTCCATCACAGCCGCCGCCGCGCCATCGCGCTGCCGAAGAACTCATCTACCTATCCGCTCCCTCTTGCTGGATCAAGAAGGCGGAGATCGTCATCGAGCTGTACGTGTGCTGAACGCGGAGGTGCCGTCCGTTCGGCGCTAGATCGGAAGGACCGTGATCTGGATCGCGAGACGATTTGTGATTTGAACGCGGGACGGATCGTGATGGGATCGCGGGACGGATCGTGATTGGATCGCGAGATGGATCGTGATGGGATCGCGGGACGCTCGGCGATTTGGATCGCGAAGACGTTCGACTACATCAACCGCGTTTCTTAACGCTTGCCGCTTAGCGATCTACAAGGGTATGTAGATCCACTCTCCCTCTCGTAGATGCTCATCACCATGGATAGATCTTGAGTGTGCATAGGAAAATTTTTGTTTACCATGCAACGTTCCACAACAGTGGTATCAGAGCTAGGTCTATGTGTAGATGAGATCTCGAGTAGAAACACAAAGGAGTTTGTGGGCGTTGATATTCAGATTGCTTCCTCCCTTGGTCTTTTCTTGATTCGGCGGTATTGTGGGATGAAGCGGCCCGGACCAACATTACTCATACGCTTACGAGAGACCGGTTCCATCAACTGACATGTAACTTCATTGCATAAAGATGGCCGGCGGGTGTCTGTTTCTCCCACTTTAGTCGGATCGGATTTGACAAAGGTGGTCCTTGAGAAGGTTGAATAGCAATTTTTGTATCACCGTTGTGGTTTTTGCGTAGGTAAGAATTGTTCTTGCTAGATACCCGTAGCAGCCACGTAAAACTTGCAACAACAATTAGAGGACATCTAACTTGTTTTTTGCAGGGTATGTTGTGATATGATATGGCCAATTACATGATGAGATATATGTGATGTATGAGATGATCATGTATTGTATAGAATATCACGACTTGCATGTCGATGAGTACGGCAACCGGCAGGAGCCATAGGGTTGTCTTTAATTATTTTCGCCGTTTTGCTTTACTTTATCGCTATGAGTTAACAATAGTCGTGGAAGCAACAGTCGGCGCGACAACCTCATGGCGACACATTGATGGAGATCATGGTGTCATGCCGGTGACGATGGAGATCATACTGGTGCTTTGGAGATGGAGATCAAAAGCACAAGTTCATAGCTATATCATGTCACTTATGATTTGCATGTGATGTTAATCCTTTTATGCATCTTATTTTGCTTAGGACGATGGTAGCATTACAAGGTGATCCCTCACTTAAATTTCAAGATAAAATTGTGTTCTCCCCGAGTGTGCACCGTTGCGAAAGTTCATCGTTTCGAGACACCACGTGATGATCGGGTGTGGCAGACTCTACGTTCGCATACAACGGGTGCAAGCCAGTGTTGCACATGCAGAACACTCGGGTTAAACTTGATGAGCCTAGCATGTACAGACATGGCCTCGGAACACAAGAGACCGAAAGGTCGAACATGAGTCATATAGTAGATATGATCAACATGAAGATGTTCACCATTGAAACCACCTCAACTCACGTGATGATCGGACTTGAGTTGGTGGATTTGGACCATGTGACACTCGAATGACCGGAGGGATGTCAATTTGAGTGGGAGTTTTTAAGTAATATGATTAACTAAACTCATTATCATGAACATAGTCAAAATGTCTTTGCTAATTATATTGTAGATTACTAGCTCGCGCTGTTGCTCCCCTGTGTTTTTATACGTTCCTAGAGAAAATAGAGTTGAAAGATGATGGTAGCAATAATGCGGACTGGGTCCGTGATCTGAGGATTGTCCTCATTGCTGCACAGAAGGCTTATGTCCTTAATGCACCGCTCGGTGCGCCACCCCCTCAAGCGTCGTCTGTAGATGTTGTGAACATCTGACAGGCACGTTCTGATGACTACTTGATAGTTCAGTGCGTCATTCATTACGGCTTAGAATTGAGGCTCCAAAACGTTTTGAACGTCACGGAACATATGAGATGTTCTAAGAGCTGAAATTGGGATCTCAGGCTCGTGCCCGTGTTGAGAGGTATGAGACCTCCAACAAGATTCTTTGCCTGCAAGATGAAGGAGAATAGCTCAATCGGTGAGCATGTGCTCAGATTGTCTGGGTACTACAATCGCTTGAATCGAGTGGGAGTTGATCTTCCAAATAAGATAGTGATTGATATAGTTCTTCAAGTCACTGCCACTAAGCTACTAGAGCTTCGTGATGAACTATAAAATGCCAGGGATGGATATAATGATCCCTGAGCTATTCGCGATGTTTGACACCGCGAAGGTAGAAATCAAGAAGGAGCATCAAGTGTTGATGGTTAGTGAAACCACTAGTTTCAAGAAGGGCAAGGGCTAGGAGGGAAACTTCATGGATGGCAAGTCAGTTGCTGCTCCAGTGAAGAAACCCAAGGTTGAACTCAAACCCGAGACTAAGTGCTTCTATTATGAGGAGAACGGTCGCTGAAGCGGAACAACCCTAGATACTTGGTAAATAAGAAGGCTGGCAACGTCGACAGAAGTATATTTGATATACGTGTTATTGATGTGTACCTTGCTAGTACTCCTAGTAGCACCTGGGTATTGGATACCGGTTCGGTTCCTAAATGTTAGTAACTCGAAATAAAAGCTACGGAATAAACGGAGGCTAGCTAAGTGTGAGGTGACGATGAGTGTTGGAAGTGTTTCCAAGGTTGATGTGATCACCATCGCACGCTCTCTCTACCTTCGGAATTAGTGATGAACCTAAATAAATATTATTTGGTGTTTGCGTTGAGCATGAACGTGATTAGATCATGTTTATTGCAATACGGTTATTCATTTAAGTTAGAGAATAATGGTTATTCTGTTTACATGAATAATACCTTCAATGGTCATGCACCCAATGAGAATGGTTTATTGAATCTTGATCGTAGTGATACACATGTTCATAATATTGATGCCAAAAGATACAAAGTTAATAATGATAGTACCACATACTTGTGGCACTGCCGCTAAATGTGATATTGGTGTAAAGCACATGAAGAAACTCCATGCTGATGGATCTTTGGACTCATTCGATTTCGAATCGGTTGAGACATGCGGACCATGCCTCATGGGCAAGATGACTAAGACCCCGTTTTCCGGTATGATGGAGCGGGCAAGTGACTTATTGGAAATTATACATGTTGATGTATTCGGTCCAATGAGTGTTGTAGCATGCGGTGGATATCGTTGTTTTCCTGCCTTCACTGATGATTTGAGTAGATATGGGTATATTTACTTGATGAAACACAAGTCTGAAACGTTTGAAAAGTTCAAACAAATTCAGAGTGAAGTTTTGTGATCATCGTGACAAGAAGATAAAATGTCTATGATATGATCATGGAAGTGAATATCTGAGTTACGAGTTTGGTATGCAACTTAAGACAATGTGGAAGTTGTTTCACAAGTCACGCCGCTGGAACACCATAGTGTGATGGTGTGTCCGAACGTCGTAGTCGTGCTCTATTGGATATGGTGCGAACTATGATGTCTCTTATCGATTTGCCACTATCGTTTTGGGTTTACACATTAGAGACAACTACATTCACTTTAGAAGGGGCAGCATCTAAATCCGTTGAGATGACACCGTATGAATTTTGGTTTGGCGGAAACCTAAGCTGTCATTTCTTAATGTTTGGGGCTGCAACGCTTATGTGGAAAAGGGTTTTCACCTAATGAGCTCGAACCCAAAGCGGACAAATGCATCTTCATAGAATACCCTAACGTAACAGTTGGGTAAACCTTCTATCTTAGATCCAAGCACAAAGTGTTTGTTGCTAAAACGGGTCCTTTCTCGAGAAAGAGTTTCTCTCGAAAGAATTGAGTGGGAGGAAGATAGAACTTGATGAGGTTGTTGAACCTTTGTTTCAACCAGGGAGTAGCGCAGCGCAGAAAGTTGTTTCTGTGGAGCCTATGTTAGTTGAAGAGGAAGTTAATGATGATGATCAGGAAGCTTCGGATCAAGTTACTATCGAACCTCGTAGGTCGACAAGGACGCGTACTGCTCCTGAGTGGTACGGCAACCCTGTCTTAGAGGTCATGTTGTTGGACAACGATGAACCTACGAGCTATGGAGAAGCGATGATGGGCCCGGATTCCGAGAAATGGTTAGAGGCCATGCAATCCGAGATGGGATCCATGTAAGAAAAGAAAGTATGGGCTTTGGAAGTATTACCTGAAGGGCGAAAGGCCATTCAGAACAAATGGATCTTTAAAAGGAAGACGGACGCGGACGGTAATGTCACCGTCTATAAAGCTCGACTTGTGGCAAAGGGTTTTTCACAAGTTCAAGGAGTTGACTACGATGAGACTTTCTCACCCGTAGCGATGCTAAAGTCTGTTGGAATTATGTTAGTAGTTGCTGCATTTTTCGATTATGAAATCTGGCAGATGGATGTAAAAACATCGTTTCCTTAACGGTATCTGTGAGGAAAGGTTGTATGTGATACAACCGGAAGGTTTTGTCAGTTCTAAGGATGCTAAAATATATGCAAGCTCCAGCGATCCTTCTATGGACTGGAGCAAGCATCTCGGAGTTGGAATATACGCTTTGATGAGGTGATCAAAGTTTTTGAGTCTATACAAAGTTTATGAGAAACTTGTATTTACAATAAAGTGAGTGGGAGCACTATAGAATTTCTGATAAGTATATGTGGATGACATATTGTTGATCGGAAATGATGTAGAATTTCTGGAAAGCTTAAAGGGTTGTTTGAAAAGGAGTTTTTCAAAGGAAAACCTGGAATGAAGCTACATAAATATTGGGCATCTTGATCTATAGAGGTAGATCAAGACGTCTGATAAAACTTTCAATGAGTACATACCTTGACAAGATTTTGAAAGAGTTCAAAATGGATCAGTCGAAGAAAGAGTTCTTGCCTGATTTGTAAGGTGTGGAGTTGAGTGAGACTCAAAGCTCGACCATGGCAGAAGAAAGAGAAAGAACGAAGGTCGTCCCCTATGCCTTATCCATAGGCTCTGTATAGTATGCCATGCTGTGTACCGCACCTGTGTGTGCCTTGCCATGAGTCTGTCAAGGGGTACAAGAGTGATCCAGGAGTGGATCACTGGATAGCGGTCAAGATTATCCTTAGTAACTAGAGGACTAAGGAAATATTTCTCGATTATGGAGGTGATAAAGAGTTCGTCGTAAAGAGTTACGTCGATGCAAGCTTTCACACCTATCCAGATGACTCTGAGTAGCAATCCGGATACGTATAGTGGAGCAGCCATTAGGAATAGTTCCAAGTGGAGCATGGTAGCACCTATAGTATAACATATAGCTTTGCAAGAGAACACACGGATCTGAATGTTGCAGACCGTTGACTAAAGACCTCTCTCACATGCAAAACATGATCGAACCCCAGAACTCATTGGGTGTTAGATTCATTACAATGTTAATCACATGGTGATGTGAACTAGATTATTAAATCTAGTGCAAGTGGGAGACTGTTGGAAATATGCCCTAGAGGCAATAATAATTTAGTTATTATCATATTTTCTTGTTCATGATAATCGTTTATTATCCATGCTATAATTGTATTGATTGGAAACTTAGATACATGTGTGGGTACATAGACAACACTGTGTCCCTAGTATGCCTCTAATAGACTAGCTCGTTGATCAAAGATGGTCAAGGTTTCCTAGCCATAGACATGAGATGTCATTTGATAACGGGATCACATCATTAGGACAATTATGTGATGGACAAGACCCAAACTATAAACATAGCATATGATCGTGTCAGTTTATTGCTATAGTTTCCTGCATGTCAAGTATATGTTCCTATGACCATGAGATCATGCAACTCACTGACACCGGAGGAATACCTTGTGTGTATCAAATGTCGCAACGTAACTGGGTGACTATAAAGATGCTCTACAGGTATCTCCGAGGGTGTCTGTTAACTTGGCATGGATCAAGACTGGGATTTGTTACTCCGTGTGACGGAGAGGTATCTCAGGGCCCACTCGGTAATACAACATCACAACAAGCCTTGCAAGCAATGTGACTAAAGTGTTAGCCACGGGATCTTGTATTACGGAACGAGTAAAGAGACTTGCCGGTAACGAGATTGAACTAGGTATAGAGATACCGACGATCGAATCTCGGGCAAGTAACATACGGAAGAACAAAGGGAACAGCGTACGGGATTAACTGAAACCTTGACATAGAGGTTCAACCGATAAAGATCTTCGTAGAATATGTAGGAACCAATATGGGCATCCAGGTCCGCTATTGGTTATTGACCGTGGAGGTGTCTCGTTCATGTCTACATAGTTCTCGAACCCGCAGGGTCTGCACACTTAAGGTTCGGTGACGTTTCGGTATAGTAGAGTTATGTATGGTGGTGACCGAAGGTTGTTCGGAGTCCCGGATGAGATCCTGGACGTCACGAGGAGCTCCGGAATGGTTCGGAGGTAAAGAGTGATATATAGGAAGTTCTGTTTTGGTCATCGGAAAAGTTTCGGGTACTTCGGTAGTGTACCGGGAGTGCCGGGAGGGTACCGGGGGCCATCGGGAGGGGTGTCTCGACCCAAAGGACCTCATGGGCTGTGGGAGGAGTCAAACCAGCCCCTAGTGGGCTGGCCGAACCCCCCACTAAGGCCCATGCGGCTAGGGGTGGGAAAAACCCAAAGGTGGAAAGGTGGAAAGGGTTTCCAAGTGGAGAGGAGGAATCCTACTCCTAGTAGGATTGGAGTAGGACTCCTCCACCTCCAATTTCGGCCAACCCTTGAGGTTTTGAGGCTGCCTCCTCCCCTCCCTCCCTCATATATATACTAGAGGATTTAGAGGGGAGAGCTAACCCTAATTGCCACGTGCTCCCTCTACTTCCTCTAGATCGTTTTCTCCTCTAGTCCAATTTCGGCGGTGCTTAGGCGAAGCCCTGCCGGAATAGTTCCACCACCACCGCCGCCGCGCCGTCGCGCTGCCGGAGAACTCATCTACCTCTCCACTCCCTCTTGCTGGATCAAGAAGGCGGAGATCGTCATCGAGCTGTACGTGTGCTGAACGCGGAGGTGCCGTCCTTTCGGCGCTAGATCGGAAGGACCGTGATCAGGATCGCGAGACATTCGTGATTTGATCGAGGGACGGATCGTGATGGGATCGCGGGACGGATCATGATTGGATTGCGAGATGGATCGTGATGGGATCGCGGGACGCTCGGCTATTTGGATCGCGAAGACGTTCGACTACATCAACCGCGTTTCTTAACGCTTCCCGCTTAGCGATCTACAAGGGTATGTAGATCCACTCTCCCTCTCGTAGATGCTCATCACCATGGATAAATCTTGCGTGTGCATAGGAAATTTTTTGTTTCCCATGCAAAGTTTCCCAACAACTCCATGCTGATGGATCTTTGGACTCACTCGATTTCGAATTCGTTGAGACATGCGGACCATGCCTCATGGGCAAGATGACTGAGACCCCGTTTTTCGGTTTGATGGAGCGGGCAAGTGACTTATTGGAAATGATACATGTTGATGTATGCGGTCCAATAAGTGTTGAAGCATGCGGTGGATATCGTTATTTTCTTACCTTCACTGATGATTTGAGTGGGTATGGGTATATTTACTTAATGAAACACAAGTCTGAAACGTTTGAAAAGTTCAAGCAATTTCAGAGTGAAGTTTAAGATTATCGTGACAAGAAGGTGAAATGTCTATGATATGATCGTGGAGGTGAATATCTGAGTTACAAGTTTGGTATACAACTTAAGACAATGTGAAAGTTGTTTCACAACTCACGCCACCTGGAACACCATAGTGTGATGGTGTGTCAGAACGTCGTAGTCGTGCTCTATTGGATATGGTGCATACTATGATGTCTCTTACCGATTTGCCACTATCGTTTTGGGGTTATGCATTAGAGACAACTACATTCACTTTAAATAGGGCACCATCTAATTCCGTTGAGATGACACCGTATGAATTATGGTTTGGCAGAAACCTAAGCTGTCATTTCTTAGAGGTTGGGAATGCGACATTTATGTCTGATAAGCTCGAACCCAAAGAGGACAAGTGCGTATTTATAGGATACCCATAAGAAACAGTTGGGTATACCTTCTATCTCAGATCCGAGGGCAAAGTGTTTGTTGCTAAAAACGGGCCCTTTCTCGAGAAAGAGTTTCTCTCGAAAGAATTGAGTGGGAGGAAAGTAGAACTTGATGAGGTTGTTGAACCGTCACTTCAGTTGGATAGTAGCACGATGCAGAAAGATGTTTTTTGCGATGCCTACACCAAGTGAAGAGGAAGCAAATGATGATGATCATGAAGCTTCAGATCAAGTTACTTCCGAACCTCGTAGGTCGACAAGGACTCGTACCGCCCCTGAGTGGTATGTCAATCATGTCTTGGAGGTCATGTTGTTAGACAACAGTGAACCTACGAGCTATGAAGAAGCGATGGTGGGCCCGGATTCCAACAAATGGCTAGGAGCCATGAAATCCGAGAAAGGATCCATGTATGAAAACTATGTATGGACTTTGGTAGACTTGCCCGATAAACGGCAGGCCATTAAGTACAAATGGACCTTTAAGAAGAAGACAGACGCTGATGGTAAATGTCACCATTTATAAAGATCGACTTGTCGCAAAGAAGTTTCTGACAAGTTCAAGGAGTTGACTATGATGAGACTTTCTCACCCGTAGCGATGCTGAAGTCTGTTGGAATTATGTTAGCAATTGCTGCATTTTTCGATTATGAAATCTGACAGATGGATGTCAAAACATTGGTTCCTCAATGGTTTCCTTGAGGAAAGGTTGTATGTGATATAACTGGAAGGTTTTTGTCGATCCTAAGGATGCTAAAAGGTATGCAAGCCCCAGCAATCCTTCTATGGTCTGGAGCAAGCATCTCGGAGTTGGAATATACGCTTTGATGAGGAGATCAAAGCTTTTGGGTTTATACAAAGTTTATAAGAAACTTGTATTTACAAGAAAGTGAGTGGGAGCACTATAGAATTTCTGATAAGTATATGTGGATGACATATTGTTGATCGGACATAATAGAGAATTTCTAGAAAGCATAAAGGATTGTTTGAAAGGAGTTTTTCAAAGGAAGACCTAGAGTAAAGCTACTTAAATATTGGGCATCAAGATCTATTGAGATAGATCAAGACGCTTGATAAAACTTTCAATGAATACATACCTTGACAAGATTTTCAAGGAGTTCAAAATAGATCAGTCAAAGAAGGTGTTCTTGGCTATATTGTAAGGTATGAATTTGAGTAAGACTCAAAGCTCGACCACGGCAGAAGAAATAGAAAGGACGAAGGTCGTCCCCTATGCCTTAGCCATAGGCTCTATACGGTATGCCATGTTGTGTACCGCACCTAGTGTGTGCCTTGCCACGTGTCTGGCAAGGGGGTACAAGAGTGATCCAGGGGTGGATCACTGGACAGCGGTCAAAATTATCCTTAGTAACTAGAGGACTAAGGAAATGTTTCTCAATTATGGAGGTGATAAAGAGTTCGTCGTAAAGGGTTACGTCGATGCAAGCTTTGACACCTATCTGGATGACTCTGAGTAGCAATTCGGATACGTATAGTGGAGCAATCATTTGGAATAGCTCCAAGTGGAGTGTGGTAGCAGCATCTACAGTATGACATAGAGATTTGCAAAGTGCACACGGATCTGAATGTCGCAGATCCGTTGACTAAACCTCTTCCACGGGCTAAACAAGATCAGCACCAGAACTATATGGGTGTTAGATTCATTACAATGTAAATCACATAGTGATGTGAGCTAGATTATTGACTCTAGTGCAAGTGGGAGACTGTTGGAAATATGCCCTAGAGGCAATAATAAAATGGTTATTATTATATTTCCTTGTTCATGATAACTGTTTATTATCCATGCTATAATTGTATTGATTGGAAGCTCAAATACATGTGTGGGTAAATAGACAATACTGTGTTCCTAGTATCCCTCTAGTAGACTAGCTCGTTGATCAAACATGGTCGAGGTTTCTTAGCCATGGACATGAGATGTCATTTGATAACGGGATCACATCATTAGGACAATTATGTGATGGACAAGACCCAAACTATAAACATAGCATATGATCGTGTCAGTTTATTGCTATAGTTTTCTGCATGTCAAGTATATGTTCCTATGACCATGAGATCATGCAACTCACTGACACCGGAGGAATACCTTGTGTGTATCAAACGTCGCAACGTAACTGGGTGACTATAAAGATGCTCTACAGGTATCTCCGAGGGTGTCTGTTGAGTTGGCATGGATCAAGACTGTGATTTGTTACTCCGTGTGACGGAGAGGTATCTCAGGGCCCACTCGGTAATACAACATCACAACAAGCCTTGCAAGCAATGTGACTAAAGTGTTAGCCACGGGATCTTGTATTACGGAACGAGTAAAGAGACTTGCCGGTAACGAGATTGAACTAGGTATAGAGATACCGACGATCGAATCTCGGACAAGTAACATACCGAAGAACAAAGGGAACAGCGTACGGGATTAACTGAAACCTTGACATAGAGGTTCAACCGATAAAGATCTTCGTAGAATATGTAGGAACCAATATGGGCATCCAGGTCCCGCTATTGGTTATTGACCGTAGAGGTGTCTCGGTCATGTCTACATAGTTCTCGAACCCGCAAGGTCTGCACACTTAACGTTCGGTGAAGTTTCGGTATTATCGAGTTATGTATGTTGGTGAACGAAGGTTGTTTGGAGTCCCGGATCAGATCCCGGACGTCACGAGGAGCTCCGGAAAGGTCCGGAGGTAAAGATTTATATATGGGAAGTTATATTTTGGCGACCAGAAAAGTTTTGGGTTTTTCGGGTATTGTACCGGGAAGCTTCTAGAAGGTTCCGGAAACTTCCGGAGGAGTCCGGAAGTCCACCAAGGGTTCCAGCACGTCCCAAGGGTTTGCATGGGCTGAGGGGAGGCGCCTTGGCCTTATTGGGCCAGGCGCACAAGTCCCTCAAGGCCCATGTGGCTTGGGAGAGGTGGAAAGTCCACCTGTTTATGAAAAGGGAGGGAATTGGACTAGGAGTCCAATTCCCCCACCCCCTTGGCTGCGCCCTAGGGCTTGGAGGGGCTGATATCCATGCCCCTCCACCTATATATAGAGGGGAGGGGGCGCCCCAAGAGCAAACACGAAGCCCTTGGCGCCCCTCTCTCTCCCTAGATCGTTTTCTCCTCCGTTCGCGGTTTCGGTAGCGCTAAGCGTAGCCCTGCCGGGATAGGTCCACCACCGCCACCACCACGCCATCATGTTGCCGGAGAACTCATCTACCTCTCTGCTCTCCCTTGCTGGATCAAGGAGGCAAAGATCGTCATCGAGCTGTACGTGTGCTGAACGCAGAGGTGCCGTCCGTTCAGCGCTAGATCGTGATTGGATCGCGGGACGGCTTGTGATTTGGATCGCGAAGACGTTCGACTACATCAACCGCGTTTCTTAACGCTTGCCGCTTAGCGATCTACAAGGGTATGTGGATCCAATCTCCCCTCTCGTAGATGCTCATCTCCATGGATAGATCTTGTATGTGCGTAGGAAATTTTTTGTTTCTCATGCAACATTCCCCAACATTGATCTCTCCTGCTGCCACCTTACTCCTCAAAATAGCTGACAGACCATCAGCTACAAACAAGAACAAAAACGGTGCAAATGAATCCAAGGGGGTTCCATTGAATTTTACGGAGTACCTCACCGCTGTGACACATGTCATGATCCAGTCCACCCATCGACGTGAGAAACCCAACTTTTGCATCACTTGCCACAAGAAGCCCCAATCCACCCTGTCATAAGATTTAGAGAGATCCAGCTTGTATGCACAGAAGCTTTTTGTGGGATCCTTCTCTTGCTTGATGTGATGAATGCACTCAAACGCCACTAGGGCATTGACGTGGCTTGAGACTGTGTCGGTATTTCCCCAAAGAGGAAGGGATGATGCAGCATAGCGACGGTAAGTATTTCCCTTAGTTATGAAACCAAGGTATTGAACCAGTAGGAGGATCACCACCACCTAATAAGCAGCACCTGCACACAAAGAACAAATACTTGCAACCCGACGCGAAAGAGAGGTTGTCAATCTCTCTACTGTAAAAAGATAGGTGAGGTAATGATAGATTGGAGAGATAGATCTCTCAAGAACACAAAATAAAAATGGGCAAATAAAAAGTGCAGCAATATATTTTTGGGTTTTTGGAATAGTAGATCTGAAAACAAAAGAGGCAAAAAGATAGATCGGAAAGCAATATGTTGGAAAAGTAGACCCGGGGGGCGTAGGTTTCGCTAGTGGCTTCTCTCATGAGTATAGCACACGGTGGGTGAACAAATTACTATTGGGCAATTGATAGAAGATGAAATAATCATGACGATATGCAAGGCGATGATCATTATATAGGCATCACGTCCAAGATAAGTAGACCGACTCCTGCCCGCATCTACCACTATTACTCCACACATCGACCGCTATCCGGCATGCATCTAGTGTATTAAGTGCATGGAAAAACGGAGTAATGCAATAAGAACGATGACATGATGTAGACAAGATCTATTCATGTAGGAATAGACCCCATCTTTTTATCCTTAATAGCAACGATACATGCGTGCCTTGCTGCCCCTTCTCTCACTGGGAAAGGACACCGCAAGATCGAACCCATCACAAAGCACCTCTTCCCATGGCAAGAAAAATCGATCTAATTGGCCTAACTAAACCAAAGATTCGAAGAAGAAATACGAGGCTATAAGTAATCATGCATATAAGAGATCAAAGAAGACTCAAATAATATTCATGGATAGAAACTGATCATGAACTCAAAATTCATCGGATCCCAACAAACACACCGCAAAAGTTTACATCAAATAGATCTCCAAGAGACCATTGTATTGAGAATCAAAAGAGAGAGAGAGGAAGCCATCTAGCTACTACCTACAGAACCATAGGTCTATGGTGGACTACTCACGCATCATCTGAGAGGCACCAATGAGGATGATGAACGCCTCCGTGATGGTATTATATTGGATCTCGAGGCTCTGGAGCTTGCGGCGGCTGGATGTGTTTTTCGTTGACTCCCTCAGGGTTTCTGGAATATTTGAGAATTTATAGGCATCAGAGGCGGTGGAGAGGGGCCCTGTGGAGTGCACAACCCATCAGGGCACGCCGGGGGCCTCTAGCGCGCCCTGGTGGATTGTGGTCTCCACAGCCCACCTCTCTGGCACTTCTTTGGCCCACTGGGTGTCTTCTGGTCCAAAAAAAATCTCCAAAAAGTTTCATCGCGATTGGACTCCGTTTGGTATTGATATTCTGCGAAGTAAAAAACAAGCAAACACAGCAACTGGCACTTTGGCACTATGTCAATAGGTTAGTCCGAAAAATGATATAAAGTGGCTATAAAGTGATTGTAAAACATCCAAGAATTATAATATAACAGCATGGAACAAGCAAAAATTATAGATATGTTGGATACGTATCAGCATCCCCAAGCTTAATTTCTACTAGTCCTCGAGTAGGTAAATGATAAAAACAGAATTTTTGATGTGGAATGCTGCTTAACATGTTCATCTCATATTCTTTTCTTTGTAGCATGGACATTTGGACTTTGATGATTTGAAGCAATAGTCTAGTTTTAACATAATGACTTCAATACTCAAGCATGCCAACAAGCAACCATGTCTTTCAAAATATCAACACTAAAGAAAGTTATCCCTAGCCCATGCTCAATCATTGATCCATTCATGAAACACACTCAAATATTAGCTATACCCAATGCTCAAGTACGATCATAGTGCCCCCTAGTTGGTGATTTATAAGAGAAGATGGAGACTCAAAGTAAAAGTAAAAATTGCATAAAGTAAATAGATAGGCCCTTCGTAGAGGGAAGTAGGGATTTGTAGAGGTGCTAGAGCTCAAAGTTTAAATTGAGAGTGAAAAATATTTTGGGTGGCATGCCTTTCCTGTCAACGAAAACGACAAAGTAGTTCACAATACTTTTTGATACGTCTCCAACGTATCGATAATTTATGAAGTATTCATGCCATATTCACCTATGTTTACAATACATTTATATGGTTTTGATGCAGTTTATATGATTTATTTAGAACTAACCCGGACTGACGTTGTTTTCAGCAGAACTACCGTGGTGTTGTTTTTGTGCAGAAAATGAAAGTTCTCGGAATCGCCCAAAACTTTTTGACGATTTTTTTGGAACAAAAGAGGCACTAGACGCTTCGTGGGAGGGCCAGAAGAGCCACGAGGTGGGCACAACCCACCAGGGCGCGCCAGGCCCCCCCCGGCGCGCCCTGGTGTATCGTGCCCTCCTCGTGGCCCATCTTGGCGTGAAACCGACGCCTGATGACCCACAGGTATAGGGGATTTATCGTAGTCCTTTTGATAAGTAAGAGTGTCGAACCCAACGAGGAGCAGAAGGAAATGACAAGCGGTTTTCAGCAGGGTAATTTCTGCAAGCACTGAAATTGTAGGTAACAGATAGTTTGATAGCAAGATAATTGGTAACAAGCAAGTAGTGGTGACGGTAAACAAGGTGCAGCAAGGTAGCCCAATCCTTTTGAGCCAAAGGAAAGGCCAGAACAATCACTAGTAATAGGCAAAGTGTTCTTGAGGGTACACGGGAATTTCGTCTAGTCACTTTTATCATGTTGGTTTGATTCGTGTTCGCTACTTTGATAATTTGATATGTAGGTGGACCGGTGCTAAGGTGTTGTTCTTACTTGAACTAACAACCCACTTATGATTAACCCCCTCGCAAGCATCCCCAACTACGAGAAAAGTATTAAGACAAAGTCTAACCATAGCGTTAAACATGTGGATCCAAATCAGCCCCTTACGAAGTAGCGCATAAACTAGGGTTTAAGCTTCTGTCACTCTAGCAACCCATCATCTAATAACTACTCCACAATGCATTCCCTTAGGCCCATGAATGGTGAAGTGTCATGTAGTCGACGTTCACATGACACCACTAAGGGAATCACAACATACATATCATCAAAATATCGAACACATATCAAATTCACATGATTACTCGCAACATGACTTCTCCCGTGACCTCAAGAACAAAAGTAACTACTCACAAATAATAATCATGCTCAAGATCAGAGGAGTGTTGAATGGCATAATGGACCTGAACATATAATCTTCCACCAAATAAACCATATAGTAATCAACTACGCAAGGTAATCAACACTACTAGTCACCCACATATACCAATCTGAGGTTCCGGTACAAAGATTGAACACAAGAGATGAACTAGGGTTTGAGAGGAGATGGTGCTATTGAAGATGGTGATGAAGGTTGGCCTCCCAAAGATGAGAGGGGTGTTAGTGATGACGATAGCTTCGATTTCCCCCTCCGGGAGGGAAGTTCCCCCGGCGGAATCGCTCCGCCGGAGGGCAAAAGTGCTCCTGCCCAAGTTCTGCCTCGAGCCGGTGGCGCTTCGTCCCGAAAGTCCTCCTCTAATTTTTTTCTAGGTCAAGAGTGACCTTATACCAGAAGATGGGCACCGGAGGTGGGCCGAGGTGGCCACAACCCATCAGGGCGTGCCCTGGTGGGTTGTGCCCACCTGGGAGGCCCCCTCCGATAGTTTTTTGCTCTAGTATTTTTTATTAAATGCAAAAATATTCTCCGTAAAATTTCAGCTTCATTGGAGTTGTGCAGAATAGGTATCTCTGACGTGCTTTTCTTAGGTCCAGAATTCCAGCTGCCGGTATTCTCCCTCTTTGTGTAAACCTTGCATATTATGAGAGAAAAGGCATTAGAATCACTCCCCAAGGCATTATTATTCAACAAAACAAAGTAAATAACAGTAGGAAAACATGATGCAAAATGGATGTATCAACTCCCCCAAGCTTAGACCTCGCTTGTCCTCAAGCGAAAGCCGCTATTGAAAAGCATGTCCAAATGGTTTGAGATAGAGGTGTCGATAAAAACAAAATATGGACATAGAAGCATCATGCATATTAACATAGTAGCAGCAAACTCTAACATAAAATTTATTTCAATACATTTTTATCATGTAGCTTCTCATGAACAAGTAACAATTCATCACAACAAAGAAGTATGAAGCATAAACCTTATTGGGAACCAACAAACTCTGTTCTTAGTCAACTTTGCAACTACAATTCATCATATTTTCAGGAAGGGTCTCATGTCGGAGCCTTTTGGCAAGTCCACATACTCAACCATCATTTAGTCTTCTATGATTGCTAACGCTCACGGCATACCCATGAACAAAAAGTTTCAACCGGACACGTAGGAAGATAGGGGCTTATAGTTTCGCCTCCCAACTTACTCACCTCAAGGGTGATGTCAACAATAATAACTCATGCCCACCCATATCCAGCTGGATATATGTGCCTAGATCTTTCCTCACCACATGATGCTTGCAAAAGAAAAAGTAAAAAAGAATAGGGAAGAATACTTTGACTCTTGCATAAAAGTAAGTGCATAAAAGTAAAAGATAGGCCCTTCGCAGAGGGAAGCATAGGTTGTCATGCGCTTATTGGTTTATATGCCCAATCCCTTAATGTAAAAGAACGTCACGCTATATTGCCCCCTATGATAGCAACCTTTATTATGCAGTCCGTCGCTTTTATTACTTTGCCATCATAAGTTCGTATAGCGCTCAATTTTCTCTTACACTAATTGATCAAAACACTTTTAGAAGCAATTTTTATTGCCTTGTTGCACCGATGACAACTTGCTTGAAGGATCTTTCTCGATCCATAGGTAGGTATGGTGGACACTCAAAGAAAGAATTTGGGTTTGGGTTTTTTGGATGCACAAGTACTATCTCTACTTGGTGCGGAATTTTTGGCTAGCAAAGATATTGAGCAAGCACCACATGTTAAAGGATCTATGACAATATAACTTCTATGTGGATATGAACAAACATAAATCATTACGTTGTCTTCCTTGTCCAACGTCAACAATTTTGGCATAAAATATTTGATGGGGGCTGACAATCATAAAAGATGTCCAAGATAGTGTATTTGCATGTGAATCTTCTCTTCCTTTATTAATTCTTTCATGAATTGCATCATTGACCAATGTTATGTTTGTCAATCTCCAATAAATTTTACTACTTATACTTTTCATTATGTGATGTCATTACTCACCATAGGATTAGCCTATGATTCTTTTCATTTATTTTTCTTTTCTTTATTTTAATTGCAACAAGAAAGTAGAGAGGCAAAAACTCAAACTAAACTTTATTATATAACTCTCACTTGATTACATAGATAGATCACAGAACTAACACACGAAAATAGATCATGCTAAACTTTTATTCAACTAAAGCAAAGGGAAACTGAAGATCGAACTAAAATAGGTAAAGGTGAATAAAAGTGGTGATGATACGATACCGGGGCACCTCCCCCAAGCTTGGCTCAAGCCAAGGGGTGGCCCATACCCGTGTGCTCAAGTTTCCTTTGGCGGTGGTGATGAAGAAGGTGGAGGTGTTGAGGAAGCCTTCTTTTTCAACTTATATTTAAGCATAAAGTTTTCCTCCCTCAGATCATCATTCTCCAATTCAAGCTTTAATATCCTTTGGCATAAGGCCTCCTTGCTTTCCTGCAGGAAACGAGACGGGATAAATTGGACCTTAGGTTTGTGTCTTCTAGGGAGGCTTGACTTCTTGAATTCCACATGCATGTCTCCGGGTTGAGGCAATGGATCATCCTCTTCCTCAGAGCTGTCATCTTTTGTTTCCTGCATGGTAACATCTTCTTCCTCCTCCGAGGTCCATAGATAGGGGTAGATTTCCCTAAAGATCTTTGGGTCTGAAACATAGGGATCAACATGGCTCTCCCCATCTGAATCTTGAGATGACATATTCTCATATCTGCCAAGGAAACGACACAAAACAAGAACAGAGGATTTTTCTGCGATGCGGTCGTCAAAATAGTCGGGGGTATATATAGAAAAAATTTATTCTTGGGAAACAAGTATATGGAAGGAAAACGGAGTCGGGAAGGCATCCGAGGTGGGCACAACCCACCAGGGCGCGCCCAGGGGTGCCTGGCGCGCCCTGGTGTATCGTGCTCACCTCGATCACCTTCCGGTTTATTTCTTTATTCCCAAAATTCTAAAATATTCCAAACCCGACAAAAAATATTTTTGCGGATTTCTCGGAGTCCGTTTACTTACCGTATCATGTACCTCCTATTTTTAAGAATTCTGGAGCGTTCTGGAAGGTTTCTTTTATGTGTTCCTCCGGTGTCATGGTTTGGATAACATTTCTTTCAACGTTAATAGGTGTACCTGAGATATAATGCTTAATTCTTTGTCCATTGACCACCTTCGGGTTAGTACCTTCGGCGGTATTAATCTTGATAGCTCCAGAACGATAAACCTCTTCGATAATATATGGTCCTTCCCATTTTGAGAGAAGTTTTCCTGCAAAAAATCTTAAACGAGAGTTGAACAAAAGAACATAATCTCCTATTTTGAATTCCCGCTTTTGGATTCTTTTGTCATGCCATCTTTTTACTTTTTCTTTGAATAGCTTGGCATTTTCATACGCTTGGGTTCTCCATTCATCTAGTGAGCTAATATCAAATAACCTCTTCTCACCGGCAAGTTTGAAATCATATTTAAGTTCCTTAATTGCCCAAAATGCTTTGTGTTCTAATTCTAGAGGCAAATAACAAGCTTTCCCATATACCATTTTATATGGAGACATACCCATAGGATTTTTATAAGCTGTTCTATAGGCCCAAAGTGCATCATCTAATTTCTTAGACCAATTCTTAAGAGACCTATTGAAACTTTTTTGTAATATTAATTTTATTTCTCTATTGCTAAGTTCAACTTGACCACTAGATGGAGGATGATAGGGTGATGCAATTCTATGGTTAACATCATATTTAGCAAGCATCTTACGGAAAGCACCATGGATAAAGTGTGAACCACCATCAGTTATTAAGTATCTAGGGACTCCGAACCTCGGGAAGATATCCTCTTTAAGCATTTTAATGGAGGTGTGGTGATCAGCACTACTAGTTGGAATAGCTTCTACCCACTTAGTAACATAATCAACCGCAACCAAAATATGAGTGTACCCGTTGGAGGAAGGAAAATGCCCCATATAATCAAAACCCCAAACGTCAAATGGTTCAACAACAAGTGAATAATTCATAGGCATTTCCTGACGCTTACCGATATTATAAGTTCTTTGACATTCATCACAAGATAAGACAAACTTACGGGCATCCTTGAAGAGAGTAGGCCAATAAAACCCAGATTGTAATACCTTATGAACAGTTCTATCTCCCGCATGATGTCCTCCATAAGCTTCGGAATGACATTTCCGTAGGATTTGTTCCTATTCATGCTTAGGTACACAATGTCTAATAATACCATCTACTCCTTCTTTATAAAGGTGTGGGTCATCCCAAAAGTAATATCTTAAGTCATAGAATTTTTTTCTCTTTTGTTGGTAAGTAAAGCTAGGTGGTATATATTTAGCGACAATGTAGTTAGCATAATGCATACCAAGGTGTGTTTTGTCAAACACTTATTGCAGCTAACTGTTCGTCAAGGAAACTATCATCAATAGGTAGTGGGTCATCAAGAATATTTTCTAACCTAGACAAGTTATCAGCTACGGGGTTCTCAGCTCCCTTCCTATCAACGATGTGTAAATCAAATTCTTGAAGCAAGATAACCCACCTAATGAGTCTAGGTTTAGCATCTTTCTTTTCCATAAGGTATTTTATAGCAGCATGATCGGTGTGAACAATAACTTTGGAGTCAACAATATAGGATCTAAATTTATCACAAGCAAACACAACTGCTAAAAATTCTTTTTCAGTAGTAGCATAGTTTCGTTGGGCACTGTCTAGAGTTTTACTAGCATAATGGATAACTTTCAATTTCTTATCAACTCTTTGTCCTAGGACATCACCAACAACATAGTCACTAGCATCACACATAATTTCAAAAGGCAAGTTCCAATCAGGTGGTTGAACGATAGGTGCAGAGGTTAAGGCTTTCTTGAGTGTTTCAAAGGCTTCCACACAATCATCATCAAAAACAAAAGGAATATCCTTTTGCAAAAGATTAGTAAGAGGCCTAGAAATTTTAGAGAAGTCTTTAATGAACCTCCTATAAAACCCAGCATGACCAAGGAAACTTCGAATACCTTTAATATCTTTAGGACATGGCATTTTCTCAATTGCATCAACTTTAGCTTTATCCACCTCAATACCTCATTCAGATATTTTATGCCCCAAGACAATTCCTTCACTAACCATAAAGTGGCACTTCTCCCAATTCAAGACGAGATTAGTTTGTTCACATCTCTGCAAAACTCGATCAAGGTTGCGCAAGCAATCATCAAAAGAAGTTCCGTAAACGGAAAAATCATCCATGAAAATCTCCACAATCTTTTCACAAAAATCAGAGAATATAGCAGTCATACATCTTTGAAAGGTAGTAGGTGCATTGCATAAACCAAAAGGCATACGTCTATAAGCATAGGTTCCAAAAGGGCAAGTAAAGGTAGTTTTCTCTTGATCAGATTGTGACACAGGTATTTGAGAGAACCCAGAATATCCATCTAAGAAACAAAAGTGTGTGTGCTTACATAGTCTCTCTAGAATTTGATCAATGAATGGTAGGGGGTAATGATCTTTCCTAGTAACTTTATTTAATTTTCTAAAATCAATTACCATTCTATAGCTAGTGACAATTCTTTGTGGAATGAGTTCATTCTTATCATTAGGAACAACGGTAATACCTCCTTTCTTAGGGACACAATGAATGGGACTTACCCATCTACTATCATCTATGGGATAGATTATAGCTGCCTCTAGAAGCTTTAATATTTCAGTTCTTACCACTTCTTTCATCTTCAGATTCAATCGCCATTGGTGATCAACGACAGGTTTAGCATCAGGTTCCACATTGATCTTGTGCTGACATAGAGTGGGACTAATGCCCTTAAGATCATCAAGAGTATATCCAATAGCAGTCCGGTGCTTCCTTAGAACTTTCAATAATCTTTCTTCTTCCTGTTCTGAAAGGTTAGCACTAATAATAACAAGATATATCTTTTTCTCATCAAGATAAGCATACTTCAAAGTGTCAGGCAATTGTTTCAATTCAAACACAGGATCACCTTTAGGTGGAGGAGGACCTCCAAGAGTTTCAATAGGAAAATTGTGTTTCAAGAGAGGTTGTTGTTCGAAGAAAAATTGATCTATTTCATTTCTTTCACGCAGGTGGATATCATTTTCATGGTCAAGCAAATATTGTTCTAATGGATCAGTAGGAGGCACAGCAATAGAAGCAAGACCAATTATTTCAATCTTACTAGATAATGCTTTATTACGAGGTTGTCTACTAAACTTGGAAAAATTAAACTCATGAGACACATTACCGAAACTGACACCGACAGTTTGTTTTTCACAATCTATCTTAGCATTGACGGTGCTCAAGAAAGGTCTACCAAAGATAATGGGACAAAAGTCATCTTGTGGGGGAACCAAGCTCTAGAAAATCAGTAGGGTATTTTACTTTCCCGCACAAGACTTCAACATCTCTAACAATCCCAAGTGGTGTAATAGTGTCCCTATTAGCAAGCTTAATAGTAACATCAATGTCTTCCATTTCAGCAGGTGCTATTTCATCCATAATTTCTTGGTATAGAGTAAAAGGGATAGCACTCACACTAGCACCCAAATCACATAAACCATGATAGCAATGATCTCCTATTTTAACCGAGACAACAGGCAATCCTACTATGGGTCTATGTTTATCTTCGTCATCAGGTTTAGCAATTCTAGCAGCTTCATCACAAAAGTAGATAACATGCCCATCAATATTTTCTACCAAGAGATCTTTAACCATAGCAACACTAGGTTCTACTTTAATTTGCTCACAGGGTTTAGGTGCTCTTATATTACTCGTACGGACCACAGTTGATACCTTAGCATGTTCCTTTATCCTAACAGGGAAAGGTGGTTTTTCAATATAAGCGGTAGGCACAACTGGATCAACATTGTAAAAGATAGTTTCTTCTTTAGCTATGACCGGTTCTTTAATTTCTTCTTTAATAGGCGAATGATATTTAAACCACTTCTCCTTAGGGAGGTCAACGTGAGTAGCAAATGCTTCGCAGAAAGAGGCTACTATCTCAGAGTCGAGTCCATATTTAGTGCTAAACTTGTGAAAAGTATCGGTATTCATAAAAGATTTAACACAATCAAATTCAAGCTTTATACCTGACTCAATACCTTCATCGAGTTCCCAATCTTCAGAGTTGCGTTTAATTCTTTCTAAAAGATCCCACTTGAATTCAATAGTCTTCGTCATATAAGAACCAGCACACGAAGTATCGAGCATGGATTGATCATTATGAGATACCGAGCATCAAAATTCTGGATGATAACTTCCCTCGGAATGTCATGATTGGGGCATGAATATAACATTGACTTAAGCCTCCCCCAAGCTAGAGCGATACTTTCTCCTTCACGAGGCCAAAAATTATATATATAATTCCGATCACGATGAACTAGATGCATGGGATAAAACTTTTGGTGAAATTCCAATTGCAAACGATTCCAGTTCCAAGATCCAAGATCATCACATAGCCTATACCATGTCAATGCTTTTTCCTCCAAAGATAAAGGGAAAACCTTCTTCTTAACTTCATCTCCGGGTAAACCTGCAAGCTTAAATAATCCACAAATTTCGTTCACATATAAAAGGTGCATATCTGGATGTTCAGTTTCATCTCTTGCATAAGGTTTAGCAAGCAATTGTTCTAACATACCCGAAGGAATTTCATAAGTAACATTTTCAGTAGGTGCCGTAGGTTGAGTAGCAAATTTCCCTCAAGTGGATGACCTCAGGTTTATCAATCCGTGGGAGGCGTAGGATGAATATGGTCTCTCTCAAACAACCCGGCAACCAAATAACAAAGAGTCTCTTGTGTCCCCAACACACCCAATACAATGGTAAATTGTATAGGTGCACTAGTTCGGCGAAGAGATGGTGATACAAGTGTAATATGGATAGTAGATATAGATTTTTGTAATCTGAAAATATAAAAACAGCAAGGTAACTAATGATAAAAGTGAGCACAAACGGTATTGTAATGCTTAGAAACAAGGCCTAGGGTTCATACTTTCACTAGTGCAAGTTCTCTCAACAATACTGACATAGTTGAATCATATGTAAATCCCTCACGTGCGACAAAGAGTTCACTCCAAAGTCACAAATAGCGGAGAACAAACGAAGAAATTATTGTAGGGTACGAAACCACCTCAAAGTTATCTTTTCCGATCAATCGTATGAGCTATCCCTATAAGTGTCACGAACAGCCCTAGAGTTCGTAATAAAATAACACCTTAAGATACACATCAACCAAAACCCTAATGTCACCTAGATACTCCAATGTCACCATGAGTACCCATGGGCTTGATTATACGATATGCATCACACAATTTCAGATTCATCATGTTCAATCCAACACAAAGAACTTCAAAGAGTGCCCCAAAGTTTCTACCGGAGAGTCAAGACGAAAAGGTGTGCCAACCCCTATGCATAGATTCCCAAGGTCACGGAACCCGCAAGTTGATCACCAAAACATACATCAAGTGGATCAATAGAACATCCCATTGTCACCACGGATATCCCATCGCAAGACATACATCAAGTGTTCTCAAATCCTTAGAAGACTCAATCCGATAAGAAAACTTCAAAGGGAAAACTCAATTCATCACAAGAAGATAGAGAGGGGAAAACTCCATATGATTCATCTATATTAATAAAGCTCGCGGTACATCAAGATCGTGCCATCTCAAGAACACGAGAGAGAGAGATCAAACACATAGCTACTGGTACATACCCTCAGCCCCGAGGGTGAACTACCCCCTCCTCGTCATGGACACCGCCGGGATGATGAAGATGGCCTCCGGTGATGGTTTCCCCTTCCGACAGGGTGCCGGAACGGGCTCCCGATTGGTTTTTCGTGGCTACAGAGGCTTGCGGCGGCGGAACTCCCGATCTAGTTTTCTTTCTGGGTTTTTTGTATTTATAGGAATTTTTGGCGTCGGAAACAAGTCAAGGGGGGCCACGAGGCGGCGACAAGCCAGGAGGGCGCGCCCTAGGGGGGGGCGCCCTGCAGGCTTGTGGTGGCCTCGTGGCTCTTCTGGCCCAACTCCAATGCTTCGGGGGTCTCTTTTGGTCCATAAAAAATCACCGTAAATTTTCAGCCCATTCCGAGAACTTTTATTTCTGCACAAAAAACGACACCATGGTAGTTCTGTAGAAAACAGCGTCAGTCCGGGTTAGTTCTAATAAAATCATATCAAAATCATATAGAATTATTGTAAACATGGCATGAATACTTCATAAATTATAGATACATTGGAGACGTATCAGCCTCCCCAAGCTTAATTCCTGCTCGTCCTCGAGTAGGTAAATGATAAAAGAAATAATTTATGAAGTGTGAATGCTAGCAAGTGCACAAGTTTGATCAATGATAATTCTAATCACTTTTTCTAGCATCAATATTAACCATAAACATTAGCTCATCTCATAAAACTTCTCATGATCAAGTAACAAGCTATTCACATGTTAAAGTATAGACCTGAAAGTTTCTTGAAAACTAACAAACCATATTCCTAGTCATCGAACAATTGCAATTCATCTTATTTTCAGGAAGGGTCTATGTAAGAGCTTTGATTTAGAAAATTCCACATACTCAACTATCATATAGTCTTCCATGATTATTGACACTCAAAGCATATTTTTAGAACAAATAGCATCCATCGAACACAGAGAAAGATAGGGGCTTAATGTTTCGCCTCCGAACTTATTTATCATATAGATAATTGTCAACAATAATAATTCATGATCAAATATATTTGTGTGGATATATATGTCTAGATCATTCCCCAACACATGACGCTTGCCAAGAGAAAAAGGCGAAATATAGGAAGTGGTGAAGATCACCATGACTCTTGCATAAAGGTAAGTACTAGAAAGTAAAAGATAGGCCCTTCGCAGAGGGAAGCATTGATTTGCAAAGGTGCGAGAGCTCAAGCTTTTAAAACAGAGATGAATAATAATTTTGAGTGGTATGCTTTCATTGTCAACATAACAACCGAGAGATCTCGGTATCTTCCATGCTAGATACATTATAGGCGGTTCCCAAACAGAATGGTAAAGTTTTTACTCCCCCTCCACCAATCAATCACACTCCACGGCGAGCCGAATCCACGGGTACCGTCCATACAAACAACAATCTTGGGGGAGTTTTGTTTCATTATATTTTGATTTGATTTTTGAGCATGGAACTGGGCATCCCGAATACCAGCCACTTTCTCGTGAATGATAGTGAATCAACACATATCGTGAGAATAACCCACCTAGCATGGAAGATACTGACAGCCCCTAGTCACTATATGAGCGATTCGGGCATACAAAACAGAATATTATTTGAAGGTTTATAGTTTGGCACATGCAAATTTACTTGGAACGGCAAGTAAATACCGCATATAGGTAGGTATGGTGGACTCATATGGAACAACTTTGGGTTTAAAGGTGTTTGGATGCACAAGTAGTATTTCTACTTGGTGCGGAAGTTTTGGCTAGTATGAGGTGGAAGCAAGCACCACATGTTGGAGGATCCATAACAATATAACTTCTATACAAATATACCCAAACATAACTCATTAAGTTGTCTTCCATGTCCAATTTTAACTAATTTGCCCGAGTTTGAAAATAATTAATGAGCTCACAATCATAGAAGATGTCCAAGATAGTATATTTATATGTGGAATCTCTCTTCCTTCAATATTCTTTCATGAATTGTTCAAGTGACCAATACGGTGTTTGCTAACTTTCAATAAATTTTACCACCTATACTTATTATGTGTGAAGTCATTACTCCCCATGGGATAAGTATATGAAGCATATTTAATTTCAGATTTATGATATTCAATTCATTCAACCATTTATTCATAGGATATAAGTGAAGCACGAGAGTGAATGACAAACTACTCCAAAAAGATATAAGTGAAGATCAATGCGTAGTCAACAATTAAATAACTATGTGAAGACTCTCTCATCTAAGAATTTCATATCTTAAGCATTTTATTAAATAGCAAGCAAAAGAAAAAATAGCACTCCAAGAATAGCACGCATCATGTGAACGAATAAAAATTTAGGCTCAACATAGGCTAACCGATAATTGTTGATGAAGAGAGGTGGAATGCGTAGCATCCCCAAGCTTAGATGCTTGAGACTTCTTGAAATATTTACTTGGGGTGCCTTGGGCATCCCCAAGCTTGAGCTTTTATATATCATTCAATCCTCTCATATCATGGCTTCACCTATTCTCAAAACTTCATCCACACAAAACTCGAAAAGAACTCGTGAGATAGGTTAGTACACATAAGAACAAATCAACACTTCATGTACTTCCAAGACATGTTGCACAATAATTTTCAAACACCATTTACTGTTTACTATAATTTCCACAATTTATATCTACCAATATAGGCTATGGAAACTATAGGATAAGTAGATAACAAAACTATGACAGCAATCTTTCCAAACAGAACAGTCTGTAGAAATTTATGAAAACAGTGTACTTATGTAACTCAAAAAATTATGAAAATTTAGGACAAACTAAATAATTTATATGAAAACACTGTGTAAAAATTTCAGAAATGTTCCACGTTCCAGTAAAATATGAAAATTCAAACACTACAGCCAAAGTTTCTGTTTTTACACAGCACTCATCAAAACTTGCAATGCAAGCATCCTAAGGCAATTCTTGGAAATTTTTATTGAAAAACAAGATTATAAATAAAACCTAACAGAAAACAAGAAAATAAAATTATGCTCCAAGCAAAACTCATATTATAGCTCCAAGTGAGATATACCGATAGTGTTGAAGACGAAAGAGGGGATGCCTTCCGGGGCATCCCCAAGCTTAGGCCCTTGAGTCTTGCTTAGATATTACCTTGGGGGTGCCTTGGGCATCCCCAAGCTTAGGTTATTTTCACTCCTTATTCTCCTCATATCGGTGTCTCACCCAAAACTTGAAAACTTCAATCACACAAAACTTAACGGAACTTCGTGAGATGGGTTAGTATAATAAAGATAGATCATTCACTTAGGTACTGTCAATACAAGATTCAGAATTGTTCCCACATGATACCTACTGTATTCTAGCATTCCCATAATTTATACCACTAAATATAAGCTATGGAAACACTAAAACAAGCAAACTATGCATGCAAAACAGAATCTGTTAAAAACAGAACAGTCTGTGAAGATCTGTAGTATAACCACACTTCCCTGTCTCTCAAAATTCTGAAAATTAGGAAAATCTAGGAAATTTTTATATAAATCATGTGTAAAAAATTCAGATCAAAAGCACGTTCCAGTGAATTTACAAAATTCTTGGACTGAGCGCAAAAGTTTCTGTTTTTGCACAGAATCAAGTCAACTATCATCCACACTATCCCAAAGGCTTTACTTGGCACTTTATTGAAACAAAAGCTATAAAACATGATTATACAGTAGCTTAATCATGTGGACACACTAAAACAGTAAGGATAAATATTGGGTTGTCTCCCAACAAGCGCTTTTCTTTAATGCCTTTTAGCTAGGCATGATGATTTCAATGATGCTCACATAGGAATAATAATTGAAACATGCAAAAGAGCATCATGAATCTCATGACAAGCACATTTATGTCTAACCCACTTCCTATGCATAGGGATTTTGTGCGCAAACAATTTATGGGAGCAAGAATCAACTAGCATAGGAAGGCAAAACAAGCATGACTTCAAAACTTTGAACACATAGAGAGGAAACTTGATATTATTGCAATATGTAGAAGCATAAGATCCTCTCTCATAATAATTTTCAGTAGTATCATGAAGGAATTTCACAATATAACCAGCACATAAAGCATTCTTTTCATGATCTACAAGCATAGAAATTTTACTACTCTCCACACAAGAAAATTTCTTCTCATGACTAATAGTGGGAGTAAACTCAACAAAATAACTATCATGAGATACTTGATTGACATAACCACTTTGAATATTAAAATCATGATGACAAGTTTCATGATTACTATCACTCTTTATAGCATACGTGTCATCATCATAATCATCATAAATAGGAGGCATGCTTTCATCATAATAAATTTGCTCATCAAAACTTGGGGGGCTAAACATATCATCTTCATCAAACATAGCATCCCCAAGCTTGTAGCTTTGCATATCATTAGCAACATGAATATTCAAAGAATTCATACTAGTAATATTGCAATCATGCTCATCATACAAAGATTTAGTGCCAAACATTTTATTGACTTCTTCTTCTAACACTTTGGCACAATTTTCCTTTCCATCATTTTCACGAAAGACATTATAAAGATGAAGTATATGAGGCAACCTCAATTCCATTTTTTTGTAGTTTTCTTTTATAAAACCAAACTAGTGAAAAACAAGAAACTAAAAGATTCAATTGCAAGATCTAAAGATATACCTTCCAGCACTCACCTCCCCGGCAACGGCGCCAGAAAAGAGCTTGATGTCTACTATGCAACCATCTTCTTGTAGACTCGTGTTGGGCCTCCAAGCGTAGAGTTTTGTAGGACAGTAGAAAATTTCCCTCAAGTGGATGACCTAAGGTTTAACAATCCGTGGGAGGCGTAGGATGAAGGTGGTCTCTCTCAAACAACCCTGCAACCAAATAACAAAGAGTCTCTTGTGTCCCCAACACACCCAATACAATGGTAAATTGTATAGGTGCACTAGTTCGGCGAAGAGATGGCGATACAAGTGTAATATGGATAGTAGATATAGATTTTTGTAATCTGAAAATATAAAAACAGCAAGGTAACTAATGATAAAAGTGAGCACAAACGGTATTGCAATGCTTAGAAACAAGGCCTAGGGTTCATACTTTCACTAGTGCAAGTTCTCTCAACAATACTGACATAGTTGAATCATATGTAAATCCCTCACGTGCAACAAAGAGTTCACTCCAAAGTCACAACTAGCGGAGAACAAACGAAGAAATTATTGTAGGGTACGAAACCACCTCAAAGTTATCTTTTCCGATCAATCGTATGAGCTATCCCTATAAGTGTCACGAACAGCCCTAGAGTTCGTACTAAAATAACACATTAAGATACACATCAATCAAAACCCTAATGTCACCTAGATACTCCAATGTCACCACGAGTACCCATGGGCTTGATTATACGATATGCATCACACAATTTCAGATTCATCATGTTCAATCCAACACAAAGAACTTCAAAGAGTGCCCCAAAGTTTCTACCGGAGAGTCAAGACGAAAAGGTGTGCCAACCCCTATGCATAGATTCCCAAGGTCACGGAACCCGCAAGTTGATCACCAAAACATACATCAAGTGGATCAATAGAACATCCCATTGTCACCACGGATATCCCATCGCAAGACATACATCAAGTGTTCTCAAATCCTTAGAAGACTCAATCCGATAAGAAAACTTCAAAGGGAAAACTCAATTCATCACAAGAAGATAGAGAGGGGAAAACTCCATATGATTCATCTATATTAATAAAGCTCGCGGTACATCAAGATCGTGCCATCTCAAGAACACGAGAGAGAGAGATCAAACACATAGCTACTGGTACATACCCTCAGCCCCGAGGGTGAACTACCCCCTCCTCGTCATGGAGACCGCCGGGGTGATGAAGATGGCCTCCGGTGATGGTTTCCCCTCCGGCAGGGTGCCGGAACGGGCTCCCGATTGGTTTTTCGTGGATATAGAGGCGGCGAAACTCCCGATCTAGGTTTCTTTCTGGGGTTTTTTTGTATTTATAGGAATTTTTGGCGTCGGAAACAAGTCAAGGGGGGCCACGAGGCGGCGACAAGCCAGGAGGGCGCGCCCTAGGGGGGGGGCGCCCTGCAGGCTTGTGGTGGCCTCGTGGCTCTTCTGGCCCAACTCCAATGCTTCGGGGGTCTCTTTTGGTCCATAAAAAATCACCGTAAATTTTCAGCCCATTCCGAGAACTTTTATTTCTGCACAAAAAACGACACCATGGTAGTTCTGCTGCAAACAGCGTCAGTCCGGGTTAGTTCTAATAAAATCATACCAAAATCATATAGAATTATTGTAAACATGTCATGAATACTTCTTAAATTATAGATAAGTTGGAGACGTATCATGCCCACCTGGGAGGCCCCCTCCGGTAGTTTTCTGCTCTAGTATTTTTTTATTAAATGCAAAAATATTCTCCGTAAAATTTCAGCTTCATTGGAGTTGTGCAGATTAGGTATCTCTGACTTGCTTTTCTTAGGTCCAGAATTCCAGCTGCCGGTATTCTCCCTCTTTTTGTAAACCTTGCATATTATGAGAGAAAAGGCATTAGAATCACTCCCCAAGGCATTATTATTCCACAAAACAAAGTAAATAACAGTAGGAAAACATGATGCAAAATGGACGTATCAACGCCCAAAATTCCTATAAATATAGAAACCATCAGAAATAACCCTAGACTCTCCCCTCCGCCGCCGTATGATACGTCTCCAACGTATCTATAATTTTTTATTGTTCCATGCTATTATATTATCTATTTTGGATGTTTTATATGCATTAATATGCTATTTTATATATTTTTTGGGACTAACCTATTAACCTAGTGCCGAGTGCCAGTTTCTGTTTTTTCGTTGTTTTTGAGTATTGCACAAAAGGAATATCCAGCGGAGTCCAAACGGAATAAAATTCTACGCTGATTTTTCTTGGACCAGAAGGAACCCAGGAGTCTTCGAGAAGAGGCCAGAAGACCTACGGGTAGGCCACAAGCCACCAGGGCGCGCCCCTAGGGGGGGCGTCCCCCTGGCTTGTGGCCCCCCCGTAGCTCCTCCAACCCTAATTCTTCGCCTATAAATTTAGGAATATTCCCCTAATACCAAAGAGAGCCACGATAATACTTTTCCGCCGCCACAAGCCTCTGTTCCCGTGAGATCCCATCTTGCGGCCTTTTCCGGTAATCTGCCGGAGGGGGATTCGATCACAGAGGGCATCTACATCAACACCATTGCCCTTCCGATGATGCGTGAGTAGTTCACCTCAGACCTTCGGGTCCATATCTAGTAGCTAGATGGCTTCTTCTCTCTCTATGATCTTCAATACCATGTTCTCCATGATCTTCATGGAGATCTATCCGATGTAATACTCTTTTGCGGTGTGTTTGGCGAGATCCGATGAATTGTGGATTTATGATCAGATTATCTATGAATATTATTTGAATCTTCTCTGAATTCTTATATGCATGATTTCATATCTTTGCAAGTCTCTTCGAGTTATTGGTTTGGTTTGGCCAACTAGATTGGTAATTCTTGCAATGGGAGAAGTGCTTAGTTTTGGGTTCAATCTTGCGGTGTCCTCACCCAGTGACAAAGTAGGGGTAGCGAGGCACGTATTTGTATTGTTGCCATCAAGGATAAAAAGATGGGGTTTTCATCATATTGCTTGAGTTTATCCCTCTACATCATGTCATCTTACTTAATGCGTTACTCTGTTCTTCATGAACTTAATACTCTAGATGCAGGCAGGAGTCGGTCGATGTGTGGAGTAATAGTAGTAGATGCAGAATCGTTTCGGTTTACTTGATACGGACGTGATGCCTATATGCATAATCATTGCCTTGGATATCGTCATAACTATGCGCTTTTCTGTCAATTGCTCGACAGTAATTTGTTCACCCACCTTATTATTTTCCTTCAAGAGAGAAGCCTATAGTGAAACCTATGGCCCCCGGGTCTATTTTCCATATTATATTTTCAGATCTCTAAACCAAAAATACCAAAAATACTTTGCTGCAATTTATTTACTTTTATTTTAGTTATCGTTTTAGTAATCTTTTATATCTATCTCAATCAGATCTCATCCTTGCAAGTAACCGTGAAGGGATTGACAACCCCTTTATAGCGTTGGGTGCAAGTGTTTGATTGTTTGTGCAGGTGCATAGATTGGGGCCTTGCTTGTACCTCCTACTGGATTGATACCTTGGTTCTCAACAACTGAGGGAAATACTTATCTACTTTGCTGCATCACCCTTTCCTCTTCAAGGGAAAATCAACGCAAGCTCAAGAAGTAGCAAGAAGGATTTCTGGCGCCGTTGCCGGGGAGGATACATAGCAAGTCAAGACAAGAACTCTCCCGTCAACTTGCCAATTTTTGGCGTGGTTGTCGGAGGGATCTACATCAAGCCTACCAAGTACCCATCACAAACTCATCTCTTGCATTTACATTATTTGCCATTTGCCTCTCGTTTTCCTCTCCCCCACTTCTAAAACAATTTTCAGAAAAAACTAAAAAGATTTGCCTTTTTATTCACCCTTCTTCCGTTCGTCTTTTCGTTTGCTTGGGTGCTGGATCGATTCGTTGCCACCATGTCTGAATCTAGGAAGGTTATCATTGAAAATTTTGAGGGTATTGCTAGTACAAATCTTGAGGAAAAATTTGGATCTTGCTCTCTAGATCATGAAACTGAACCTCCTCCTAATTATAAAGCTAAAACTTTTCAAGTGGGAGATGGTGATATTATTGGGAAGAGTGTTATTCAAGAGTTCTTTGATTGTACGGGGGTAATGCCTATGAATAAGAGATCTATTCTTCTAAGCACCAATTGTTATGCGGATGCTATTGTCATGCTCATTGAAAAATTGGAAAGAAAATTTGTGCACGTTCATCCCGCTTTACAAAAGGTGTTTTATGAACTTCCCAAAATTAATCATCCTAAGGCTAAAAAGATTGCCACTATCATCCTGATGCGTGAATTTGATGTTATCATACAAGAAGCCAGGGAAATTTTTGCTTTCTATAAAAAGGATATTGAACACCCTCCGATTGAAGAAATCCTACATGATAAAGAAACCTTGCGTAGCTTTGAGTCTAGGAATTATCAATCTTACCGTGACAATTTTAGAAGAAGAGTTCCCTATTCCGAAATTACCCAAACCATTTACCTTGAAACCTATGATGAATTTGATTGGATCACTAGGGGCATTTATGTAGGATTCAATGATGATTGGTTAGAAAAAAAATCAGGGAACCCGTTAAATATGAGATACGCGTTCTATATGATGACATTTATGGTGATGATCCAGATTATGAGTTTATGAATGTCAAAGTTACTAATCAAACTCCTTTTCATGAACTAAGTTCTACTATTAGAAAGTAAATAAAAGAAATAAAGGATTTGCTAAAAAGGGTTTTGGAAGATATGGTTGAGAATGGATTGCATACCAAAGATGACAATACCTAGATCTATTGCGTTATGCCTAGCTAGGGGCGTTAAACAATAGCGCTTGTTGGGAGGCAACCCAATTTTATTTTATGTTTTAGTTTCTGTTATTGAGTGATTTACACATTATTACCTCTGTAGTAATTGTGTTTTAGTGTTTTAATTAGTGTTTGAGCCAAGTAAGACCTTTGGGATGGTCTACGGTGATTGTTGATTTGATCTTGCTGAAAAACAGAAACTTTTGCGCTGAGTCCAGGAATTTTATAAATTTACCAGAGCGTCGAATGAGTCTGAAATTTTTACAAAAGATTGATATACAAATTTCCCAGATTGTCCTAATATTTCAGAATTTTTCGAGTTACATAAGTATTCGAAGTTTACAGATTGCTACAGACTGTTCTGTTTTTGACAGATTCTGTTTTCTTTGTGTTGTTTGCTTATTTTGATGTATCTATGGGTTGTATCGGGGGGTATGAACCATGGATAAGTTGGAATACAGTAGATATTACACCAATATAAATAAATAATGAGTTCACAACAGTACCTAAAGTGGTGATTTATTTTTCTTATACTAACGGATCTCACGAGTTTTTTGTTGAGTTTTGTGTTGTGAAGTTTTCAAGTTTTGGGTAAAGATTTGATGGACTATGGAATAAGGAGTGGCAAGAGCCTAAGCTTGGGGATGCCCAAGGAACCCCAAGGAATATTCAAGGATACATAAGAGCCTAAGCTTGAGGATGCCCCGGAAGGCATCCCCTCTTTCGTCTTAAATCCATCGGTAAATTTACTTGAGGCTATATTTTTATTCACCACATGATATCTGTTTTGCTTGGAGCGTCTTGTATGATATGAGTCTTTGCTTTTTAGTTTGCCACAATCATCCTTGCTGCACACATCTTTTGAGAGGGACATGCATAAATCGTGAATTTATTAGAATACTCTATGTGCTTCACTTATATCTTTTGAGCTAGGCAATTTTGCTCTAGTGCTTCACTTATATCTTTTTAGAGCACGGTGGTGTTTTATTTTATAGAAATAATTGAACTCTTGTACCTCACTTATATTATTTTGAGAGTCGTTAAACAGAATGGTAATTGGTTTAGGTTATGAATTTAGTCCTAATATAATGGGCATCCAAGAGGGATATAATAAAAACTTTCATATAAAGTGCATTGAATACTATGAGAAGTTTGATTCCTTGCATATAGTTTTGAGATATAAAGAGGGTGATATTAGAGTCATGCTAGTGAGTAATTGTGGATTGGTAGAAATACTTGTGTTAAAAGTTTGTGATTCCCGTAGCATGCACGTATGGTGAACCGTTATGTAACGAAGTCGGAGCATGATTTGTTTATTGATTGTCATCCTTTGTGTGAGGGTCGGGAGCGCGCGATGGTTAACTCCTACCAACCTCTCCCCTAGGAGCATGCATCTAATACTTTGCTTCAATAACTAATAGACTTTTGCAATAAGTATGTGAGTTCTTTATGACTAATGTGAGTCCATGGATTATACGCACTCTCACCCTTCCACCTTTGCTAGCCTCTCTAGTACCGAGCAACTTTCGCCGGTGCATTAAACCCACCATATTCCCTTCCTCAAAACAGCAACCATACCTACCTATTATGGCATTTCCATAGCCATTCCGAGATATATTGCCATGCAACTTCCACCGTTCCGTTTATCATGACACGCACCATCATTGTCATATTGCTTTGCATGATCGTAAGATAGCTAGCATGATGTTTTCATGGCTTGTCCGTTTTTTGATGTCATTTGCTATGCTAGATCGTTGCACATCCCGGTACACCGCCGGAGGCATTCATATAGAGTCATATTTTGTTCTAAGTATCGAGTTGTAATTCTTGAGTTGTAAGAAAATAAAAGTGTGATGATCATCATTATTAGAGCATTGTCCCATGAGAGGAAAGGATGATGGAAGCTATGATTCCCTCACAAGTTGGGATGAGTCTCCGGACTTTACAAATAATAAAAGAGGCCAATGAAGCCCAAATAAAAAAAAAGAGGCCAAAGATTCCCACCAAAAAAATGAGAGAGAAAAGAGAGAAGGGACAATGCTACTATCTTTTTTTCCACACTTGTGCTTCAAAGTAGCACCATGATCTTCATGATAGAGAGTCTCCTATTTTGTCACTTTTATATACTAGTGGGAATTTTTCATTATATAACTTGGCTTGTATATTCCAATGATGGGCTTCCTCAAATTGCCCTAGGTCTTCGTGAGCAAGCGAGTTGGATGCACACCCACTTAGTTTCTTTTTGAGCTTTCATACACTTATAGCTCTAGTGCATCCATTGCATGGCAATCCCTACTCATTCACATTGATATCTATTGATGGGCATCTCCATAGCCCGTTGATACGCCTAGTTGATGTGAGACTATCTTCTCCTTTTCCTCACAACCTCCACCATATTCTATTCCACCTATAGTGCTATATCCATGGCTCACGCTCATGTATTGCGTGAAAGTTGAAAAGGTTTGAGAACATAAAAGGTGTGAAACAATTGCTTGACTTGTCATCGGGGTTGTGCATGATTTAAATACTTTGTGTGGGGAAGATGGAGCATAGCCAGACCATATGATTTTGTAGGGATAGCTTTCTTTGGCCATGTTATTTTGAAAAGACACGATTGCTTTGTTAGTATGCTTGAAGTATTATTGTTTTTATGTCAACATTAAACTTTTGTTTTGAATCTTATGGATCTGAACATTCATGCCACAATAAAGAATATTACATGGATAAATATGTTAGGTAGCATTCCACATCAAAAATTCTGTTTTTATCATTTACCTACTCGAGGACGAGAAGGAATTAAGCTTGGGGATGCTGATACGTCTCCAACGTATCTATAATTTTTGATTGTTCCATGCTATTATATTATCTATTTTGGATGTTTTATATGCATTAATATGCTATTTTATATTATTTTTGGGACTAACCTATTAACCTAGTGCCCAGTGCCAGTTTCTGTTTTTTTCCTTGTTTTTGAGTATTGCACAAAAGGAATATCCAACGGAGTCCAAACGGAATAAAATTCTACGCTGATTTTTCTTGGACCAGAAGGAACCCAGGAGGCTTCGAGAAGAGGCTAGAAGACCTACGGGTAGGCCACAAGCCACCAGGGCACGCCCCTGGGGGGGGCACGCCCCTGGGGGGGGCACGCCCCCCTGGCTTGTGGGCCCCCCGTAGCTCCTCCAACCCTAATTCTTCACCTATAAATTCAGGAATATTCCCCCAATACCAAAGAGAGCCACGATAATACTTTTCCGCCGCCGCAAGCCTCTGTTCCCGTGAGATCCCATCTTGCGGCCTTTTCCGGTAATCTGCCGGAGGGGGATTCGATCACGGAGGGCATCTACATCAACACCATTGCCCTTCCGATGATGCGTGAGTAGTTCACCTCGGACCTTCGGGTCCATAGCTAGTAGCTAGATGGCTTCTTCTCTCTCTATGATCTTCAATACCATGTTCTCCATGATCTTCATGGAGATCTATCCGATGTAATACTCTTTTGCGGTGTGTTTGTCGAGATCCGATGAATTGTGGATTTATGATCAGATTATCTATGAATATTATTTGAATCTTCTCTGAATTCTTATATGCATGATTTCATATCTTTGCAAGTCTCTTTGAGTTATTGGTTTGGTTTGGCCAACTAGATTGGTAATTCTTGCAATGGGAGAAGTGCTTAGTTTTGGGTTCAATCTTGCGGTGTCCTCACCCAGTGACAAAGTAGGGGTAGCGAGGCACGTATTTGTATTGTTGCCATCAAGGATAAAAAGATGGGGTTTTCATCATATTTCTTGAGTTTATCCCTCTACATCATGTCATCTTACTTAATGCGTTACTCTGTTCTTCATGAACTTAATACTCTAGATGCAGGCAGGAGTCGGTCGATGTGTGGAGTAATAGTAGTAGATGCAGAATCGTTTCGGTCTACTTGATACGGACGTGATGCCTATATGCATAATCATTGCCTTGGATATCGTCATAACTATGCGCTTTTCTGTCAATTGCTCGACAGTAATTTGTTCACCCACCTTATTATTTTCCTTCAAGAGAGAAGCCTATAGTGAAACCTATGGCCCCCGGGTCTATTTTCCATATTATATTTTCAGATCTATAAACCAAAAATACCAAAAATACTTTGCTGCAATTTATTTACTTTTATTTTAGTTATCGTTTTAGTAATCTTTTATATCTATCTCTATCAGATCTCATCCTTGCAAGTAACCGTGAAGGGATTGACAACCCCTTTATAGCGTTGGGTGCAAGTGTTTGATTGTTTGTGCAGGTGCATAGATTGGGGCCTTGCTTGTACCTCCTACTGGATTGATACCTTGGTTCTCAACAACTGAGGGAAATACTTATCTACTTTGCTGCATCACCCTTTCCTCTTCAAGGGAAAACTAACGCAAGCTCAAGAAGTAGCACCGTAACTCTCTATATCGACGAAAAACCAATCTGGAGACGTTCCAGTACCCTGCCTGAGAGGGGAATACATCTCCGGTGGCCATCTTCATCATCCCGGCGGATGTCATGACGAGGAGGGAGTAGTCCACCCTCGGGGCTGAGGGTATGTACCAGTAGCCATGTGTTCAATCTCTCTCTCTCTCTCTCTCCTGTTCTTGAGATGTCACGATCTTGATGTATCACGGGCTTTGTTAATATAGTTGGATCATATGGTGTGTTTCCCTTACTATCATGTTGTGATGAATCGAATCTTTCCCTTTGAGATATCGTTATGTTGGATTGAATATTGGATTTGAGAACACTTGATATATGTCTTTCATGTGGATACCCGTGGTGACAATGGGGTGTTCTATTGATTCACTTGATATATGTTTTGGTACTCAACTTGCGAATTCCCGCGGTGACATTGGGGTAATCTATGCATAGGGTTGATACACGTTCTTGTCCTACTTTCTCCGATAGAAATCTTGGGGTACTCTTTGAGGTTCTTTGTGTTGGATTGAGTATTATGAATCTGAAATTGTTTGATGCGTATCGTATAATTAACTCATGGATACTTGTGGTGACATTGGAGTATCTAGGTGACATTAGAGTTGGTTGATGCGTATCATATGGTGTTATTTTAGTACGAACTCTAGATAGATTGATCCGAAAGGATAACTTGGTGTTATATTAGTACGAACTCTTGGATAGATCGATCGGAAAGGATAACTTTAAGGTGGTTTCGTACACTACAAACAATTTCTTCTTATGTTCTCCGCTAGATAAGAACTTTGGAGTGATTCTTCGTTGCACGTTGAGGGATGGTTATGTGATCCAATTATATTAGCATTGTTGAGAGATTGCACTAGCGAAAGTACGAACCCTAGGCCTTGTTTTCAAGCATTGCAATACCGTTTGTGCTCACTTTTGTTACTTGCTACCTTGCTGTTTTTATATTTTCAGATTACAAAAACCTATATCTACCATCCATATTGCACTTGTATCACCATCTCTTCGCCGAACTAGTGCACCTATACAATTTGCCATTGTATTGGGTGTGTTGGGGACACAAGAGATTTCTTGTATTTGATTGCAGGGTTGTTTGAGAGAGACCATCTTCATCCTACACCTCCTACGAATTGATAAACCTTAGGTCATCCACTTGAGGGAAAATTGCTACTGTCCTACAAAACTCCGCGCTTGGAGGCCCAACAAAGTCTACAAGAATAAAGTTGCGTAGTAGACATCAAGCTCTTTTCTGGCGCCGTTGCCGGGGAGGTGAGTGCTTGAAGGTGATGAGGAGGAGCTCCCTATTCAACCAATCTCATCAATAAGAAGCTCGAAAAAATTAATTAAACCCTCACATGATGTGGTGAAGAAGAAGAAAAGAAGAAAGAGTAGAGGTAAAAAGGTATTTCTTCCAAATGATGTTGCTCCTATTATTCTTGTGCCTCACGAGGATGAATCAAAAATAATTGTGGAAGATGATACACTTGATGATTATTTTGTTATGCCAATTGCTTGTTGTGATGACTATGATTGGGAAGATAATGATACTACTTATAATCTTGAAAATCTTTTTGGCACCAACTTGGTAAATTATGATGATAATAATTGTTATACCATTGGTGCTATTCATACTATTAATGATGAGAATGACATGTTTGAGAATTATTTGCTGCAATTAATGTTTGTCCCAAGCTTGGGGATGCTATGCTTAATGAAGAGGATCTTTTTAGTTCCCCTACTTTGAATGATCAAATTTGTTATGATAATTGCATGCCTCCTATTTATGATGATTGCGATGTTTATGAAAGTGGGTTTGGAAGAGTGTCAACTTTAGATAATTATTATCCCACTATTTTGGAGGGTGTTGAATTTTATTATAATGATAAAAGTGGATTTGGAGAGGTCATGACTTTATTTAGTAATGATTCCACTATTTCGGAAGAGGTTTCACTTGACTATGATGAGAACAAAGTTGCTACTTATGATGATTATTGTGATGATACTTATGTTATAAAAAGTAGTGATAATTATTGTCATAATTTTTAATATCCTTTTACTGAACATTACTCTTTTAATGTGGAAACAATTTATAGTATTCGAGTTTCATTTGATGCTCCCACTATTATGAATGACAGGAAAATTGCTTATGTGAAGAGTACTAAATTTTCTATGCTTGTAGATCATGAAAATAATGCTTTTTGTGATAGTTATATTGTGGAATTCCTTCATGATGCTAGTGAAAACTATTATGAGGGAGGAACATATGCTTGTAGGAATTGCAATAATATCAAGTTTGCTCCCTACGTGTTCAAAGTTTTGAAGTTATGCTTGTTTTGCCTTCCTATGCTAGTTGATTGTTGCTCCCATAAATTGTTTGATCACAAAATCCCTATGCATAGGAAGTGGGTTAGACTTAAATGTGCTTTCCATGTCATCCATGATGCTCTTTTGCATGTTTCAAATACTATTCCTATGTGAGCATCATTGAAATCATCATGCCTAGCTAAAAGGCATTAAAGAAAAGCGCTTGTTGGGAGACAACCCAACACTTTTCCTTTCTGTTTTTGTGTGTTCACATGATTAAGCTACTGTAGTAATCATGTTTTGTGCCTTTTATTTCAATAATGTGCCAAGTAAAGCCTTTGGGATGACTCACAAGATGAGTAGAATTGATGCTGAACCAAAATAGAAACTTTTGACTCCGGTACAGGAATTTTCATTTTTTACTGGAGCGTGATAATGATCTGAAATTTTTACAAAGTGTTTATATACTAATTTTTCAGAATTGTTAGAGACAGAGAAGTATGGTTATACTACAGATGTTCACAGACTGTTCTGTTTTTGACAGATTCTGTTTTGTATGCATAGTTTGCTTGTTTTAGCGTTCCCATAGCTTATATTCAGTGATATAAATTATGTGAATGGTAGAATACAGTAGGTATTATGTGAGAACAATTATGAATCTTGTCTTTGCAGTACATGAAGTGTTGAATTGTTCTTATGTGTACTAACCTATCTCACGAGTTCTTTTTGAGTTTTGTGTGGATGAAGTTTTTGAGACCTAGGTGAAACCGGGATATGAGAGGATTGAACGAGATACAAAAGCTCAAGCTTGGGGATGCCCAAGGCACCACAAGGAAATATTTTAAGAAGTCTCAAGCATCTAAGCTTGGGGATGCTACGCATCCCACCTCTCGTCATCAACAATTATCGGTTAGCCTATGTTGAGCCTAAATTTTTATTTGTCCACATGATATGTGCTATTCTTGGAGTGCTATTTTTCTTTTGCTCGCTGTTTAAATAAAATACTCAGATCTGAAAATCTTTATTGAGAGAGAGAGTCCTCACATAGCTACTTAATTGTTTGACTACTTATTGATCTTCACTTATATCTTTTGAGAGTAGCTTGTCTCTTACTCTTGTGCTTCACTTATATCCTATGAGTAAATTGTGAATCAATGAAATATCATAAATATGAAATTACCAATGTGCTTTATGCTTAGTAGTAGCTTCACATCTGGTTTATAAAGTAAAATCTATTGAAGTTTGACAATCACAATATTGGTCATACAAGCAATTCGTGAATTATTAGTATAATGAAGAGAACTTTCACATACAAATATATTATCTTGGACATCTTCTATGATTGTGAATACCCATTAATTATTTTCAAACTTGAGCAAATTAGTTGAAGTTGGACAAGGAAGACAACGTAATGAGTTATGGTTGTGTATATTTGCATAGAAGTTATATTGTTATGGATCCTCCAACATGTGGTGTTTGCTTAGGATCTTTTGCTAGCCAAAAATTTGTACTAAGTAGAGATACTACTTGTGCATCCAAAAACCCTTAAACCTAGTTTCTTCCCATGAGAGTCCAGCATAGCTACCTATATGCGGTATTACCCTGCCGTTCCAAGTAAATTTGCATGTGCCACCTCTAAAATTTCAAATGAGCATATGTTTTGTGTGCCTGGACCGCTCATGGAGCGACAGGGGGCGGTCAGTATCTTCCATGTTAAGCGGGTTATTCTCATGATGAGTGTTTATTCACTCGTCCTTGCACATGAGGGGCGGTAATAGGGATTCCCAGTCCCGAAATAAAAAAAATGCAAATAATTAAACAAAACTCCCCCAGGAATGTTGTTGGTATGGACGGTACCCGTGGATTCGGCTAGCCGTGGAGTGTGTTTATTGGTGGAGGGGGAGTAAACCATTACTTTTACCGCTTGGGAACCGCCGCTAATGTGTTTAACATGGAAGATATTGATAACTCTTGGTTGTAACGTTGATAGGAAGGGTGCACCTACCAAAATTATATCTATCTTTGTTTTTAAACAATGAGCTCTGGCACCTTTGCAAATCCCTGCTTCCCTCTGCGAAGGGACAATCTATTTACTTTCATGTTATTTACTATTCATGTTGAGTCAACTTCTTATTCCAACTTCAGTCTATTAGTTGGCAAGCATCATGTGGTGGGGAAAGATCTAAACATATATATCCATTCAAATATATTGATCACGATTTATTATTGTTGACAATTATCTCTTTGATAAATGAGTTGCAGTAAGCCCCTATCTTTCTCTGTGTTCGATGGATGCCATTTGTTCTAAAAATATGCTTTGAGTAGTAGTAATCATAGAAGACTATATGATGATTGAGTATGTGGAGCTCTTACTTAGACTTTGTTGAGAATAAGTTGAATTGCAATTGTTTGGTGACTAAGAACATAGGTTGTCAAGAGAATTCATTATTCGAACCATGACATGTGAATTGATTGCTCTATCATGATGATTTTTATGAGAAAAAGTTGCTGGTTATGATGCTAGAAAGTTGACTGAAATTATCAATGATCAAACTTATATATTATGCTAGCATTCACACTTCATAAATTAGTTCTTTTATCATTTACCTACTCGAGGACGAGTAGGAATTAAGCTTGTGGATGCTGATACGTCTCCAACGTATCGATAATTTATGAAGTATTCATGCCATATTCACCTATGTTTACAATACTTTTATATGGTTTTGATGCACTTTATATGATTTATTTAGAACTAACCCGAACTGACACTGTTTTCAGCAGAACAACCGTGGTGTTGATTTTGTGCAGAAAATGAAAGTTCTCGGAATCGCCCGAAACTTTTTGACGATTTTTTTGGAACAAAAGAGGCACTAGACGCTTCGTGGGAGGGCCAGAAGAGCCACGAGGTGGGCACAACCCACCAGGGCGCGCCAGGCCCCCCCGGTGCGCCCTGGTGTATCGTGCCCTCCTCGTGGCCCATCTTGGCATGAAACCGACGCCCAAAAATCCTATAAATAAAGAAACCATCAGAAATAACCCTAGACTCTCCGCTCCACCACCGTAACTCTCTGTATCGCCGAAAAACCAATCTGGAGACATTCCAGTACCCTGCCTGAGAGGGGAATCCATCTCCGGTGGCCATCTTCATCATCCCGGCGGAGGCAATGACGAGGAGGGAGTAGTCCACCCTCGGGGCTGAGGGTATGTACCAGTAGCCATGTGTTCAATCTCTCTCTCTCTCTCTCGTGTTCTTGAGATGTCACGATCTTGATGTATCACGGGCTTTGTTAACACAGTTGGATCATATGGTGTGTTTCCCTTACTATCATGTTGTGATGAATTGAATCTTTCCCTTTGAGATATCGTTATGTTGGATTGAATATTGGATTTGAGAACACTTGATATATGTCTTGCAAGTGGATACCCATGGTGACAATGGGGTGTTCTATTGATTCACTTGATATATGTTTTGGTACTCAACTTGCGGATTCCGGCGGTGACATTGGGGTAATCTATGCATAGGGGTTGATACACATTCTTGTCCTACTTTCTCCGATAGAAAACTTGGGGTACTCTTTGAGGTTCTTTGTGTTGGATTGAGTATTATGAATCTGAAATTGTTTGATGCGTATCGTATAATTAACTCATGGATACTTGTGGTGACATTGGAGTATCTAGGTGACATTAGAGTTGGTTGATGCGTATCATATGGTGTTATTTTAGTACGAACTCTAGATAGATTGATCCGAAAGGATAACTTGGTGTTATATTAGTACGAACTCTTGGATAGATCGATCGGAAAGGATAACTTTAAGGTGGTTTCGTACCCTACAAACAATTTCTTCTTATGTTCTCCGCTAGATAAGAACTTTGGAGTGATTCTTCGTTGCACGTTGAGGGATGGTTATGTTATCCAATTATATTAGCATTGTTGAGAGATTGCACTAGCAAAAGTACGGACCCTAGGCCTTGTTCTCAAGCATTGCAATACCGTTTGAACTCACTTTTGTTACTTGCTACCTTGCTGTTTTTATATTTTTCGGATTACAAAAACCTATATCTACCATCCATGTTGCACTTGTATCACCATCTCTTCGCCGAACTAGTGCACCTATACAATTTTCCATTGTATTGGGTGTGTTGGGGACACAAGAGATTTCTTGTATTTGATTGCAGGGTTGTTTGAGAGAGACCATCTTCATCCTACACCTCCCACGGATTGATAAACCTTAGGTCATCCACTTGAGGGGAAATTGCTACTGTCCTACAAAACTCTGCGCTTGGAGGCCCAACAAAGTCTACAAGAATAAAGTTGCGTAGTAGACATCACTTTCCATGCTAGATATATCATAGGCGGTTTCCAAACAGAAAATAAAGTTTATTCCTTTTTTTCACCATTCTTTCACATTCCATGGCTGGCCGTATCCACGGTTGCCTTCCATACCAACACTTTCCAAGGAATTTATTATTTGACAACATAAAGTTAAAAAATCTATTTTTTTTCATTTCGGGAATGGGCATCCCTATTACCGCCGCACTCTCGTGCAATGACAAGTGAATAAACACTCATCTTAAGAATAACACATCTAGCATGGAAAAATATTGGACACCCCCTACCGTTTCATGAGCGGTACGATCACACAAAAAGGAAATTTATTTTGAAAATTAGAGATGGCACATACAAATTTGCTTAGAATGGCATGGAAATACCGCATATAGGTAGGTATGGTGGACTCACAAGGCAAAACTGGGTTTAAGGATTTTGGATGCACAAGTAGTATTTCTACTTAGTACAAGTGGAGGCTAGCAAATATATTGAGAAGCAACCAACCAAGAAACGAAAATTCACATAAGTGAGCATTGAGCATAACTAACACCGAATAATGCACCATAAGTAGGATGTAATTTCATTGCATAATTATTGACTTTCGTGCATGCATAGGGAATCACAAACCTTAACACCAATATTCCTACTAAAGCATAATTACTCACTAACATGACTCACATATTACTATCATCATGTCTCAAAACTATTACAAGGAATCAAGTTTAATTTGTCCAATGATCTTCATGAAAGTTTTTATTATATCCTCCTTGGATATCTATCACTTTTGGACTAGTTTCATATATGGCCATTGCTTTTGACAAGCTCAAACAAATTTAAGTGAAGCACATGAGCACAAAGATTTCATCTCTCAAAATAGTATAAGTGAAGCATGAGAGAATTTCTTCAAAATTTACTAACTCTAAAATTAATCTAAGTGAAGCATGAGAGTATTTCTACAAAAAATTCCAAGCACACCGTGCTCAAAAAGATATAAGTGAAGCACTAGAGCAATTCTATAGCTAAAAAAGTTTAAGTGAAGCATAAAGAGCAATTCTAACAAATCATAGCATAATTTTGGCTCTCTCAAATAGGTGTGTCCAGAAAGGATACAAGTGATAAACTAACAATCAAAGCAAACAAAAAATCAAATGATACAAGATGCTCCAAGCAGAACTCATGATATATGACGAATAAAAATATAGCTCCAAGTAAAATACCGATGGTCGTTAGAAGAAAGAGGGGATGCCACTCGGGGGCATCCCCAAGCTTAGTTGCTTGTTTCTCTTTGGATATATCTTGGGGGTGCTGTAGCATCCCCAAGCTTAGGATCTTTTCACTCCTTATTCCTTCATCCATCGTGATCTCACCCAAAACTTGAAAACTTCAATCACACAAAACTCAACAAAATCTTCGTGAGATCCGTTAGTATAATAGAGCAAATCACTACTTTAGGTGCTGTTGCAAACTCAATCATATTTTATTATTGCATTATACGTACTTTATTTTAACTTTACCATGGCTCATACCCTTCAATATAACTCATAGATTCATCAAAACAAGCACACAATGCAACGAAAACAGAATCTGTCTTAAACAGAACAGTCTGTAGTAATCTGTACACTAACCATAATTCTGTAACTCTAAAAATTCTGAAACATTAGGACAACGTAAATAATTTGTATAGAAACACTGTGTTAAAATTTCAGCTCAATATCACGTTCCAGTAAAAAATAAAAATTCGAACACTGGACGCAAAGTTTCTGTTTCAGATTCAGCATTGTTTCTACTCATCTTATGAATCATCCTAAAGGCTCTACTTGGCACAAACACTAAATAATACATAAAAACACAATCATAACAGAGGAATAATTGCGTCAACATTCAAAAACAGAAAGGAAAATAGGAAAATAAATTTATTCATTGGGTTGCCTCCCAACAAGCGCTATCGTTTTACGCCCCTAGCTAGGCATGATGATTTCAATGATGCTCACATAAAAAGTAGTAATTGGAATATGCAAGAGAGCATCATGAATCTCATGACAAGCACATTTAATTCGAACCTACATCCTATGCATAGGGATTTTGTGAGCAAACAATTTATGGGAACATGAATCAACTAACATAGGAAGGCAAAACAAGCATAACTTCAAAACTTTGAACACATAGAGAGGAAACTTGATATTATTGCAATTCCTACAAGCATATGTTCCTCCCTCATAATAAATTTCAGTAGCATCATGAAGGAATTCAACAATATAACTATCACATAAATCATTCTTTTCATGATGCACAAGCATAGAATTTTCATTACTCTCCACATAAGCAAATTCCTTTTCATCCATGGTAGTGGGAGCAAACTCGACAAAATAACTATTATGAGACACTTGATTGACATAACCACATTGCAAATTAAAACCATGATCATAAGTTTCATGGTTATCATTACTCATTGTGTCATCCCCATCATCATAAATAAGAGGCATTCAATCATCATAATAAATTTTCTCATCAAAACTTGGGGGACTAAAAATATCATCTTCATCAAACATAGCATCCCCAAGCTTGTGGCTTTGCATATCATTAGCATCATGGATATTTAGAGAATTCATACTAGCAACATTGCAATCATGCTTTTCAATCAAGGAGCTATCATGAATCACCTTATAAATTTCTTCTTTCAACACTTCATCAAAATTTTCAGATTCATGATTTTCAAACAAAACTTCATATTGATAATCAAGTGCACTCAACTAACTAGCAATTGGTTCATCATAATTTGGCCTTTTGAAAAGATTAGCAAGTGGATGAGGATCCATATCAATAGATTTTTAGCAAGCAAGGATGCAAGCGAATAGAAGGCACATGGCAACACAAGCAAATATAGCAAACAAGCAAAAAAGGCAAATGGAAAAGAGGGCGGATAAAGCGGCAAATTTGGTGAAGTGGGGGAGAGGAAAACGAGAGGCAAATGGCAAATAATGTAATTGCAAGGAGATGAGATTTGTGATTAGGAACTTGGTAGATTATGATGGTGTCTCCTCGGCGCCAGAGATTGGCACGTAGAAGAGACCGCTTCCTCCACGGCAACGACGCCAGAAATTCCTTTGACGTGGCTTGAGACTGTGTCGGTATTTCCCCAAAGAGGAAGGGATGATGCAGCACAGCGACGGTAAGTATTTCCCTCAGTTATGAAACCAAGGTATTGAACCAGTAGGATGATCACCACCACCTAATAAGCAGCACCTGCACACAAAGAACAAATACTTGCAACCCGACGCGAAAGAGAGGTTGTCAATCTCTCTACGGTAAAAAGATTGGTTAGGTAGTGATAGATTGGAGAGATATATCTCTCAAGAACACAAAATAAAAAGGGCAAATAAAAAGTGCAGCAATATATTTTTGGGTTTTTGGAATAGTAGATCTGAAAACAAAAGAGGCAAAAAGATAGATCGGAAAGCAATATGTTGGAAAAGTAGACCCGGGGGGCATAGGTTTCACTAGTGGCTTCTCTCATGAGTATATCACATGGTGGGTGAACAAATTACTGTTGGGCAATTGATAGAAGATCAAATAATCATGATGATATCCAAGGCGATGATCATTATATAGGTATCACGTCCAAGATAAGTAGACCGACTCCTACCAGCATCTACCACCATTACTCCACACATCGACCGCTATCCAGCATGCATCTAGTGTATTAAGTTCATGGAAAAATGGAGTAATGCAATAAGAACGATGACATGATGTAGACAAGATCTATTCATGTAGGATTAGACCCCATCTTGTTATCTTAATAGCAACAATACATGTGTGCCTTGTTGCCCCTTCTGTCACTGGGAAAGGACACCGCAAGATCGAACCCATCACAAAGCACCTCTTCCCACGGCAAGAAAAATCAATGTAGTTGGCCTAACTAAACCAAAGATTCGAAGAAGAAATACGAGGCTATAAGTAATCATGCATATAAGAGATCAAAGAAGACTCAAATAATATTCATGGATAGAAACTGATCATGAACTCAAAATTCATCGGATCCCAACAAACACACCGCAAAAGTTTACATCAAATTGATTTCCAAGAGACCATTGTATTGAGAATCAAAAGAGAGAGAGAGAGAGAGAGAGAGAGAGAGGAATCCATAAAGCTACTGCCTATGGACCCGTAGGTCTATGGTGGACTACTCACACATCATCAGAGAGGCACCAATGAGGATGATGAACCCCTCCGTGATGGTGTTAGATTGGATCTCGACACTCTGGAACTTGCGGCGGCTGGATGTGTTTTTCGTCGACTCCCTCAGGGTTTCTGGAATATTTGGGAATTTATAGGCATCATAGGCGGTGGAGAAGGGCCCCGTGGAGGGCACAACCCATCAGGGCGCGCCGGGGGCCTCTAGCGTGCCCTGGTGGGTTGTGGTCTCCACAGCCCACCTCTCTAGCACTTCTTTGGCCCACTGGGTGTCTTCTGGTCCAAAAAAAATCTCCAAAAAGTTTCGTTGCGATTGGACTCCGTTTGGTATTGATATTCTGTGAAGTAAAAAACAAGCAAAAACAGTAACTCACACTTTGGCACTATGTCAATAGGTTAGTCCCAAAAAATGATGTAAAGTGGCTATAAAGTGATTGTAAAACATCCAAGAATGATAATATAACAGCATGGAACAAGCAAAAATTAAAGATACGTTGGAGACGTATCAGGCATTGTCCGTGATCATTCTACCAGGGACAAAAGCACTTTGCTCCGGAGATATTAGATCATCCAAAAGAGGCCTCAGCCGGTTCACCAAACACTTGGAGATGACTTTATAATTCACATTACAAAGACTAATCGGCCTGTAGTGAGACATCTTATTCGGGTTAGAAACTTTAGGGATAAGAACAATAGATGTGGAATTAACACCTTCTGGCATTACACCCGTATGGAAGAAGTCCTTAAACGCAGCCAAAACACCCTCCTTGAGGGTACCCCAATTACGCTGGAAGAATCTCACCGGAAACCCGTCACGGCCCGGTGCCTTTAAGGGGCCAGTTTGAAAAAGAGCATCCGCAAATTCCTTATCCGTGAAAGGAGCACATAACTTGGCATTGTCCTCCTCAGACACCCGCGCTTCAATGAGCTCAAGAACACGGGAAGCGTCTAAAGAAGAATTAGCAGAGAAAATATTATGGAAGTACTCATTTGCCATCTTACCCATTGTGGTAAAGTCCGAATGCACTACCCCGATGCTATCAGTAAGCTCCCGGATCTTATTTTTCCTTGCCCTCCACACGGCTTTACTATGAAGAAACTTTGTGTTTCTATCCCCTTCCTTCAGCCAAGTGATTCTAGATCTGTGTAGCCAAATCATCTCTTCTTGAGATAGCAGTCCGTTCATCTTATCAGTAACCCGCCTAATATCATGTCTATCCGCATTCATATGCATCAACTCTTCCAACTGGGTCTGTGACTTGGCTAGCTCCCATGTTACATTGCCAAACTTCTTACTCCATAAACCGAGAGAAGACATAGTTTTAGATAAAGCTTGGCGTAGCTGTGACAGGTTCTGTACTGAACCCACCGCCTCCCATGCCTCCTTGATTATAGTAGGCAGCGACTCGTCCCGTTCCCAGTACATCACGTACCGCCGCTGTTTGTTCCCAGCCGGCCCCGCATCCGTAGAACCTTTAACTAGAATAGCCACATGATCAGAACAGGGTGACGGAATGTGTAACACCGAGGCAAAGGCAAACAGGTTCCTCCACGCATTTGTTGCAACCGCTCGGTCCAGGCGGACCTTAACGTTGCTTGTGCCACCCCTTTTATATCATATGTGAAGGGTACCCCGGCAAAACCAAGATCAACCAATTCACGGACCTCCAGCGTATCCCGAAAAGCTATCATTTGGGCCTCCACTCTCGGGGTAACTCATATGTGCTCAAAATTCCACATCGCTTCATTGAAGTCACCCACCACTAGCCAAGGTAAATCATTCACTGACTTTAGCTATTGTAACTTTGACCACATGAGGTGTCCATTCTCCACCCTTGGTTCTCCATATACACATGTGACTCGCCATTCCGCCGCACCCTCATTAACACAGACAGTGACGTCGATAAATCTCTCATCCTTCTCCAACACTTCCACAATATACGATTCATGCTAGAACAAAACCAGCCCACCACTCATCCCAACACTGTCCACTCCGGTAAATCCCTTCAATCCTAACCGGCCTCGGATTTTCTTTAACTTTTCCACTTTGTGCCTAGTCTCGCAAAGAAACACCAAAGTGGGCGAATGCGACTGAGACAAAGTCTCTAGCTCTCGAACTATCCGGGTATTCCCCCCTACCCGGCAGTTCCAACTTAAGATATTCTTTGGGCTCGGCGGTCCTCCTCGCCGGAGGCCGCCTCAGTAGACATCTCTATATCACCTTCCTCCACTCCATCCCCCTGTTTCCTTCTCTTCACGATCGGCAGTTTGCCCGGCGTAGAGGGTGTTGGCTCTCCCCCTGCACCTACTTCGTTTCCTTCCCCTCCTTCCAGAAGAAGAATCGTACTAGAGACTTTGCCCGCAAGGCTAGGGACAGATTGCCCCCGCACATTCAACGAACCATCCCCATTGATTAATCTCTTCCGAGTAGACCGAGCCTCTTCGTCTGCTATGTTCTTAGAACTCGTTCCATTGCCCACACCCATGCCAGCCGCTGGATCAACCACTCCTCCTCTACCCCCTCTCCCAGCATCCTCACCTCCTCTTCCTCCTCTACCTCCCCTACCCCACACATTAAACCTCCCACCTCCCGAATCGCCTCTTCCTTTTCCTGCTGCCCAACCTCCTCCTCTACCAGCTCCCCCACTTCCACTCACCGGCTCATTTGACCAATGCAATCAATCTCCCCACTCACAATCGCCTGGATCATGGACACCATCCCCACATTCTTCAACTACATGACCCATGCAGCCACAAAAGTAACAAAAATCGGGCAGTTTTTCATAGCATACAGGGTATTTCTTCCTCTCCTTCAAGGTAATTGGCACAAATCTCACCAGCGGCTTCTGAACATTCACAAAAACTCTAGCCCTAAGATAGCTAGATGGATTTATTTTACCCTCATTCACCACCATTGTTACCGTAGGCTCTCCCACTTTCTTTGCAACCTTTTCCGCCAACTCTCTCCTCATTGTAAGGCCATCAGGCAACCCTTTGATGCGTGCCCATAGCAGATACATGTCCAAAGCATATTCCGCAACATTGGTGAAACCATCATATTCCACAATAACCACTGGATCCCTTCGAAACTGCCATGGACCTCCCTCCATAACTCGCTTCCAATCCCCCAAACAATGGCATTGAGCAAGGAACAAATTCGACCCTTTGATGTTAAACATAACTCCTTGGGCGCACGCCCACGCGTTTCTCATCGAATTCAGTAATGCCGCATGACTAAACGGCCTTAGGGTATGAACCCTAAACAGGCATAGCCAGCCGGCATCCTTGATTAGCTCCTCAACTTCCCCAGAGAGATCCATGTCCTCCACCTCTTCCCCATGCAAATTCAAACCATCAAAAGCATCCTCCAGCGATGGATCTGGAGCAAATTGGTCCCAATCATGTTCCGTCTCATCTCGATATCCCAGAGCAAATTGGTGTCGTGAGTTGTCTGGGAAGGAGACGATCACGCGGCATGCAACCTGAAAAGAGAACCCTGGATCGTAAGGAGGAAATGCGAATGCCTTCTTTAGATTGTAGAATTGTTAGAGCATCTACAACCGAACTTCACACATTGATCAGGTGGGTGAAGGGACCACTGACCGGACATGCGAGAGAAGAAGAAAAATTAACCCAACCAAACCCCTCAGAGCAACTCCAATCGCGCGACCCAAACGGACGCACGCTTTGTCCGCGTTTTGTCCGTTTGGGTCGGCATGTCCGCCCCCTTTTGTAAATGGGTCGGTCGTGCGCCCAACGCGCCGACGCATTTTTCGTCCGCGCGGCAGGCTTGCGGGTCAAGTTTTGATCGCTTTGATAAAAATATCACAGAAACTAAATTTTATTTCTAGATTAAATGTTCAATACAAAACATTACATAGTTTGAGAAGTATAAAAAAATATCTCATAGTTTAACATTAAATTGTCTCAAATACATTAAAAGAAAAGGTTGGCGATACATCTAATAGTTGCTGACATGCATCCAAATATGCTCAACCAAATTATTTTGTAGCTGCATGTGAGTATTCCAATCTCGCATCTTATGATGAAACTCGACGAACTCTGCAAACGTTGCCCCTCCTCCATGCTCAGGCACAACATTGTCACCCTGAAACTCAAACCCTTGATCACAGAGACGTTCTGGGCGCTCATCCTCTACGATGATCTCACAAGCTGTCATCACCTCCCATAACTTTTTGGTGCTCCAAGTTCTAGCAGGATACTGAACGATGCCCTATCGAGATTGAAGAACGTCCAAGGCACGCTCTACATCTTTTCTAACACTCTCCTGCTCTTGGGCAAATCTCTTTCTCGTCTCTCCTACATGATTGGAGATTGTCGTCACAAGAGTAGACCACTGTGGATAGATACCATCAGCTAGATAGTATCCATTGGTGTATTGGTGGTCATTGATCACAACACTAACCTCTGGGCAATTGCCTTCTGCCATCCTAGCAAACACCAGAGATCGCTAGAGCACATTGATATCGTTGTGAGATCCGGCCATGCCGAAGAAAGCGTGCTAAATCTAGAGATCTTGGGAAGCCACGACCTCAAGTATGACAGTGCAAGCTTAGACATGGCCCTTATACTGCCCTTGCCAAGCAGAAGGGCAGTTTTTCCTCTTCCAGTGCATACAATCTATGCTACCAAGCATCCCCGGGAACCCCCTACTGGCATTCATTGACAACAACCATGCTGTATCGGCAGCTGTTGGCTCTCTCAAGTACTCCGGACCAAACACATCTATGACAGCCCTACAGAATCTATACATGGACTCAAGGCAGGTGGACTCACTCATCCGGACATACTCATCAATGAGATCGTCGGGGACTCCATATGCAAGCATCCGAATGGCAGCAGTGCATTTCTGATAAGAGGAGAAGCCAATCTTTCCAAGGGCATCCGTCTTGCACTCGAAATACTTATCGTACGCAACCACCCCCTCTCGAATACGGTTGAAAACATGTCTAGCCATCCGAAAACGGCGACGAAATAGTTGATGTTTGAAGAGAGGACTTCGGGTATCGAAGTAGTCTTTCCAGAGTAGGAAATGGCCATCCTCCCGGTTGCGATTCAGTGCCGGCGTTTGGCCCGGTATGGAGCCCCTAAACTGCGACCGCTCCATATTTACGTGTTCATTGACGACCAACGCAGCCTCCACCATCTCCTCATCATCAGATGAAGAATCATCTGAATCCAAAAGAACGTTGTAGAAAAAAAATACTCATCATCCGAGTCCATTGGTACCTTGGGCAAAGCGTCGAACACCTTTGCGATCATTTGTGGAAGACTCCAGCCAGAGAGGACTCTGAGGAACTGGCAGAGCTGGGCGGCAGTGGCAGGTGAGATGGTTGAGTACGCGGGCGGATGGCCGGCGGCGACGGTGGAAATGGGCGGCGGTGGGTGGGAGACGGGGGGTGATTTGGAGGCGAGGACGAAGAGACGACTGGCGTAGGAGCCACCGACTGGCGGGCTAGAGGGAAGAGAAGGCGGGCGTCGCGCGTGTCCGCGCCGACACAAAAGCGGCCCAAAAATAGGCCTGGAATGGGTCGTGGGCGGACGAAAAACGGACGCGCGTCTGTTTGGGTCGGCGCGTTGGGCCGTGTTTTCTGTCCACGGCGACCCAAACGGATGCGCGTGGACGAAATGGGTCGCCCAGTTGGAGTTGCTATCATAGCCTCCTTAAGGGTGTGTTTGATTATCTGCATCGTTTTTTGCCCATTTGCATACTTCCCTTAGTTGGGCCTGGGTGAGCATATGCAGGAAAAAAACCAACATCTGCATGTTGATTGGTTGCCTGCATCCTTTTTCCCTGCATCATAGCAACACCTCTATGTACTATGTTTGGTTGCTCGCATTGGTTGTGCTCATACTAGTGTTGTCTGCACGGGATATGATTAAGACTTAACAGCTACCCATAGCACAGAGAGTTACAGAGTGCCATGGCGATTGCGGTGGACGGTGGTGGCGCCGAAGCGGTTCGGCGGCGGCGGGTTCACACTCGGTTGCTGCTGCAAGGACCCCGAGGCTGTGGCGGCCGCGGTGGTCTCCTCGTCGCCACGCTCCGGCATGGAGGCGTCGACGGCGTCCACAGCCACGTCGCAAAGACAAATCCCATTCTCCTTGACCTGACCTTGAGATCTTGATCGGATTAAACTGATCCAGGAAATAGGCCGACCACCAAGCTATGTTCTATTGTCGTCCAAGACAGGAATGGAGGAAGACCAGAGTTGGGAGCTCGGGCTCGCTGGAAGACGCTGAGGCAGCTGGTCTCAAACATGGCAATGGCGTCAACAACAACCCCGAGGACCCAGGGAGCGCCATCCCTCTCACCCCATGGCCACCCTGGCAGCAGCCACTGCGACGGCAGTCCCCGCCTCGGCCTGGAGGACTGCCACAATAACTCCTGCCTCATCGTATGCGGCCATCACATGGTCGGCGTCGCCGGATAAGGCCGCGAGCTCGCCGAGGACAGAGGAGAAGAAAAACAGTATGCGCGTAATTGCGGCCTCGGTGTGGTAGGATCGTCGAAACAGAAAACTTACAACACGAATGTCGTGTGGAACTGCGTGATGAAGTTGTCGGTCATAGGAAATTTCAAACGGTTGACCGTACGAGACGAATTTGACAAAATTCGTCCAAAATAGCTCCAAACATGAACGCAAACTTGAACATTTAGGGTCAACAAAACTATGAACTAATCGCAAAAAAGGAACCATAACAGCGATGTGCATCTTTTTCGTGTAAAGATTATCTCAAATCGAAGCACCGTTGTGTAGATTAGAAGGGATGGTAGAAAGGGGATTAGAGAAGGAGGTTACTGGAGGTGGAATAAGAAGCAACTTATAGGGTGCATACTACTCACATCCCCTCGTGCAACCAGGCCCGCCCATGTGCGTTCGAGTTGGCTCGCCCCAGCCTGGCTCGCTGGAAACTGCCGATTCGGCCATTTTCATGGAGCCTGGCTCGGGAGTGCTTTAAGTTTCGTGCGGGCCAACATTTGTATGCGACCCAGCTAACCAAACGGGCCAAATTCTTCCCGCGCGGGCCTGGTTGGGGTGTATGCTGGCAACCAAATGCCTCCTAAATGGTCGGGCTGCCCGGCACTCCTCAATTGCCCTCATATACGAGATGAGTATGAGGTGTGCCCGAGTGTGTCCGGTCAGTGGTCCTGCATCTGTCACATAGGATTTGGCCCATCTTTTCTCTCTGTTTATTCTTTCTTTTCTTTCTCCCACTTTATCTCCACCAATCACATCCATGTGATCGGACGTATTGGAAAAAAAATGAGAGACATGGCTGTGAAAGTGAAAATTTGAGAGGTGATCGGTCAGTGTCCGAGGATGCACCCGGTCGCGTCCGCGGGCGTTTGAGGGTCCGAATTTGCAGGTTGCGGCTATAGATGTTCTTATGTCTCAAAAATGCTGAATGCAAGACGACCTCCATGGAGGCAGGATTTGAAAATTTTCGAAACTCATATTTCTTTTATGTTTAGAAAAAACATATACACAGAGACACAATGTACATGTGTAGAAATTTGCAGGACGATGTATTAAAATAAGAGCTACACAAAAACAATGGATTTTAATCATTCATGCCATTAGTTGTGTCCCGCTGCTCAGTTTTGCCACTAGGAGTTCCAACAACTAAAAAGTGCATTCGTTCTTTTATGCGTATGGTAAAAAATGCCATTAGACACCATTACTATCGGCTCAAAGCCTGTTTATCATGTTATATGACCAAAATACTCATGGACCAACATGTCAGCTCTCCCTCTATCTCACTGCAATAAAAGTGTGGGTCTCTCTTGATCCCCAACAACATTCTTATTTTCCTCTAAAATCATTCGCTCACAAACTTCAGACAAGTGGGCACACACTTGTTATTGTGAGATAGAGAGAGCTCAGATGTGGTTCTAGGGATATTTTTGTCATATAACATGGTCAGCGTATTTGACCACACAGTTGCGATGTCTAATGGCACTCTTAGCAATTATTTAACAAAACAATGACATTTTTATGTGTCTAATGGCATTTTTGAGCAAGTATCTCACAGAACCATGACATTTTTAAGCGGTTGTAACTTCTAATGACAAAACTGAGTAGTAGGACACAATTAGTGGCATAAATGATAAAAACCCGGAAACAATTTGTGGCTTTTCAAAACATGCAACTCTTCATTCTCAAAGTTTATGATTTTTTCACAGATCACATTTCAAGGTATTTCATCTTGGAATTTTATAGACATATACATATTACATCCATGTATATATGTATTTTTTTCTGAATTGTTTTAAACTGAAAAGTTTGACTTTTATTTTTCTTTAGAAAAATTGGCCTCCAAAACGCCACCTGTTATATATCTCTCCCGTACACACATCTTAATAAGCATAAAGTTCTCTCTTATGTCATTTGCTGCCCTTCGTATGCCCTTCTCTCCCATTTGTTTTTTCCCTAGCACTCCAAGTTTTCAATTTTTGGTACAGCTGTCTTCATTAATTCACAAGCCAGAATGCACACACATCCTCACATCTCCCCCCTCCCAAATCATCGCCACTTGCGTCTATGATTTCTGCTAAAGCTGGTCGTTTCCCGCTTAGTTCTCCACTAGCAGGACATCGCACCGATCTCCATCAACAATGTCGTGGCAGTGTCTCGTTTTTGCTCTGCCCCTTTATGTGTCAGCACCGCTAACCATAGCCTTTGGATCGGGCTTGTCGAAGTGACCATGTCATACCGCCCTTGGCCTTGTCTCTACCCTTGCGAGTATCAAGACCCTAGCATGGATTCTCTGAAGCAATCGACACCCGAGGCAAGTTCAGTTAAGTTTAAAGCAAGATCAGTTGGTGTGAATTACCGCGAACCGTCCATTGTGCATCCAACGCCCTTCCTTACTCTATGCTACTTCGCAAGTGAAGATTAACGCGATGACATTGGTCTCCTATCAGATAGCTGAGAAAGTGTCTTTGTTTACTTTCCAAGATATTGCTACATTAGCCAAGGGCCCCTATTTGCTTGTCTTTCATTTCCTTCACATATGTAAGGCTATAAAGCAAAGGTTCCACAATCTTCCAAGGTATTTACTAGTATTGGGTAAACCCTAGCAGCCAGTGTTCCTGGCTGGCCCTTAGGTGTATTTGAACTGCACCTAGTTTCCTCACAATCAAGCTCTAGTTTCACTAAGTTTTGGTATTTAATGATTGATTGTCTTAATTTAGTTCTTCAGGCCAATTGGGTCTGACAGTGAGCTCCTGCTTGAGGGAGTCCTGGACTAGGGGGTGCCAGTCAAGCTGGTCTAGTCCATGGGATGTGTAGGAGGCCCACCTTGGAGGAAGGACTTTGGAGGCCTCGTGAAGGGATGTGAGCATATCGGATTATACCAAAGACTTGGCGTGCATTCCAGGAAGAGGATGATTCGTTTGGCATGTAATCTGTGGATGGTAACTGACATTCATGTAACCCTAGATACCCACGGTGCCTATATAAACATTAGGGTTTAGCCCGTAGAGGATACCCATACACAACATCATAACCCCTAGGGTTTAGACCACAAACATACGATCTCGAGGTAGATCAACTCTATACTTGCTACATGAACAATATAACAAGAGGAGGACGTAGGGTTTTAACTCCATAGAGAGGGCCCGAACCTGGGTAAAAGCCTCGTGTTCTCTGTCTTCTATTACCCTCGATCCGATCTCATAGCTCGGCCCCCCTATCCGAGGTCTGCCGGTTTTGACACCGACATTGGTGCTTTCATTGAGAGCCCGCTGTGTGATCATCAGGATTGAAGGCTCGCCTGCAGTTCGACAACAGTATTGGTTGCGGTGACATCTTCGTCCTCGGCCAGCCTTTTGCTTTCAGTAGTGTGGTACTGCACGCCGATCCCACCGGCCATCTAGGCCACGTTGATGCCTTCGCTCCGAACCAGGTTGTCATGTTCGAAAGTTTGGAGTACATTGTCGATGCCCGTGGCGATCTAGTCATGTCGGGACAGATCACGATCCAATCCGAGGAACCTTTGGGCACAGACGCTCTGAGACCGGCTTTCGACCTGATCCTCAGATCCGACCCCTTGACGGAAGCAGCCCCAAAGATGGATCTGGAGGCAGTCGCATCCGACCCTACTAACGTCACCTCGGACGACCACCAAGAGACGGATTCTTCTTCGGACCTAGCGGCTGTTCCAGAGGAGGCAGCTCCGGTCTTTGAACAGGAGCCAGCCTATAAAGGCCAGGAAGGCGGACCTGTCTCACGCGGTGCAAACAACCCCTTTCATATCAGCCCAGCTTATCGCCAGGTCCTTAACACAGAAGAGCTCTCGCGGATAAACGAGGTGCTGGATCGGATCCAGAACCTAGGAATCTCATCTGCAGTTTACGATCAGATCGGATGTAAAACTGATGATCGGGAAATTTTCAAGTGAGTAATACCCGACATGGAGGCCGAGTGCATGGGCCCGACAACTTGTTGGAAATATGCCCTAGAGTCAATAATAAAGTGGTTATTATTATATTTCCTTGTTCATGATAAATGTTTATTATCCATGCTATAATTGTATTGATTGGAAACACAAATACATGTGTGGTTACATAGACAACACTGTGTCCCTAGTATGCCTCTAGTAGACTAGCTCGTTGATCAAAGATGGTCAAGGTTTCCTAGCCATAGACATGAGATGTCATTTGATAACGGGATCACGTCATTAATAGAATGATGTGATGGACAAGACCCAAACTATGAACGTAGCATATGATCGTGTCAGTTTATTGCTATTGTTTTCTGCATGTCAAGTATCTGTTCCTATAACCATGAGATCATGCAACTCACTGACACCGGAAGAATACCTTGTGTGTATCAAATGTCACAACGTAACTGGGTGACTATAAAGATGCTCTACAGGTATCTCCGAGGGTGTCTGTTGAGTGGGCATGGATCAAGACTGGGATTTGTTACTCCGTGTGACGGAGAGGTATCTCAGGGCCCACTCGGTAATACAACATCACAATAAGCCTTGCAAGCAAAGTGACTAAAGAGTTAACCACATAATCTTGTATTACGGAATGAGTAAAGAGACTTGTCGGTAACGAGATTGAACTAGGTATAGAGATACCGACGATCGAATCTCGGGCAAGTAACATACCGAAGAACAAAGGGAACATCATACGGGATTAACTGAATCCTTGACATAGAGGTTCAACCGATAAAGATCTTTGTAGAATATGTAGGAACCAATATGGGCATCCAGGTCCCGCTATTGGTTATTGACCGTAGAAGTGTCTCGGTCATGTCTACATAGTTCTCGAACCCGCATGGTCTGCACACTTAACGTTCGGTGACGTTTCGGTAGTATTGAGTTATGTATGGTGGTGACCGAAGGTAGTTCGGAGTCCCCGATGAGATCCTAGACGTCACGAGGAGCTCCGGAATGGTCCGGAGGTAAAGATTGATATATAGGAAAGTGGTGTTTGAACTACAGAAAAGTTTCGGGCATTTCCGACAGTGTACCGGGAGTGACGAATGGTTTCCGGGGGTCCACCAAGTGGGGCCCACACACCCCAAGGGGCCACATGGGCCTTAGTGGTGGCGCAGCAGCCCCTGGTGGGCTGGGCGGCCAGCCCAAAGGGGCCTATGCGCAGGAGAAAGAGGAGAGGGGGAGGAGGACTCCTCCCACACCCACCTCCTAGTTGGAGGTGGACTCCTCCACCTCCTGGTTCGGCCAACCCTAGGGGAGGAACCCTAGGGCGTCACCCCCCCTCCCCTCCCTCCTATATATATTGGAGGGGAGAGAGGGCAGCCGCACCCCAAGCCACGGTGCAGCCCTCTCTCCCCCCACTAGATCGTCTCCTCTAGTTTCGGCGGTGCTTAGGCGAAGCCCTACCGGAATAGCTCCACCACCACCGTCACCACGCCGTCGTGCTACTGGAGTACTCATCTACCTCTCCGCTCCCTCTTGCTGGATCAAGAAGGCAGAGATCGTCATCGAGCTGTACGTGTGCTGAACGCGGAGGTGCCGTCCGTTCGGCGCTAGATCGGGACGGATCGTGATTGGATCGCGGGACGGCTTGAGATTTGGATCGCGAAGACGTTCGACTACATCAACCGCGTTTCTTAACACTTCCTGCTTAGCGATCTACAAGGGTACGTAGATCCATTCTCCCTCTCGTAGATGCTCATCACCATGGATAGATCTTGCGTGTGCATAGGAAATTTTTTGTTTCCCATGCAACGTTCCCCAACAGTGGCATCATGAGCCAGGTCTATGCGTAGATGAGATCTCGAGTAGAACACAAAGGTGTTTGTGGGCGTTGATATTCAGATTGCTTCCCTCCTTAGACTTTTCTTGATTCAGCGGTATTGTGGGATGAAGCGGCTCGGACCAACCTTACTCGTCCATGTACGAGAGACCGGTTCCATCGACTGACATGTAACTTTGTTGCATAAGATGGCTGGCGGGTGTCTTTCTCTCCCACTTTAGTTGAATCGGATTCGACAGAGGCGGTCCTTGTAGAAGGTGAAATAGCAACTTGTATATCACCGTTGTGGTTATGCGTAGGTAAGAATCGTTCTTGCTAGATACCCATAGCAGCCACGTAAAACATGCAACAACAAATTAGAGGATGTCTAACTTGTTTTTGCAGGGTATGATGTGATATGATATGGCCAGAAACGTGATGAGATATATGTGATGTATGAGATGATCATGTTTTGTATAGATTATCACGACTTGCATGTCGATGAGTACGGCAACCGGTAGGAGCCATAGGGTTGTCTTTAATTTATTTTCACCGTTTCTGCTTTACTTTATTGCTATGAGTTAGCAATAGTTGTAGAAGCAATAGTTGGCACGACAACCTCATGGTAACACGTTGATGGAGATCAAGATGATGGAGATCATGGTGTCATGCCGGTGACGATGGAGATCATGCCGATGCTTTGGAGATGGAGATCAGAAGCACAAGATCATGGCTATATCATATCACTTATGATTTGCATGTGATGTTAATCCTTTTATGCATCTTATTATGCTTAGGACGACGGTAGGATTATAAGGTGATCCCTCACTAAAATTCAAGATAAAATTGTGTCTCCCCGAGTGTGCACCGTTGCAAAAGTTCATCGTTTTGAGACACCACGTGATGATCGGGTGTGATAGACTCTACGTTCGCATACAGCGGGTGCAAGCCAGTGTTGCACATGCGAAACACTCGGGTTAAACTTGACGAGCCTAGCATGTACAGACATGGCCTCAGAACACAAGAGACCGAAAGGTCGAGCATGAGTCATATAGTAAATATGATCAACATGGAGATGTTCACCATTGAAACCACCTCATCTCACGTGATGATCGGACTTGGGTTGGTGAATTTGGATCATGTGACACTCGAATGACCTGAGGGATGTCAATTTGAGTGGGAGTTTTTAAGTAATATGATTAACTAAACTCATTATCTTGAACAATAGTCTAAGTTGTCTTTGCAAAATTTATGTTGTAGATCAATGGCTCGTGCAGTAGCACCCCTGAATTTCAATGTGTTCCTAGAGAAAGCTAAGTTGAAAGATGATGGAAGTAACTTTGTAGACTAGGCCCGCAATCTGAGGATTATCCTCATGGCTTCCCAAAAGGCTTATGTCCTTGATGCACCACTCGGTGAACCACCCGCTCCAGTAGAGGCCGCAGACGTTGCGAACGCCTGGCAGGCACGTTTTGATGATTACTCAATAGTTCAATGTGCAATGTTGTATGGCTTAGAACCGGGACTTCAAAGACGTTTTGAATGTCATGGAGCATATGCGATGTTCCAGGAGTTGAAGTTTATCTTTGAGAAGAATGCCCGGATCGAGAGGTATGAGACCTCCGATAAGTTCTATGCTTGCAAGATGGAGGAGAACGGGTCTGTCAGTGAACATGTACTCAGAATGTCTGGGTATTCCAACCGTCTGGCAGAGTTGGGAATTGTTCGCCCACTAGAGGCAATCACTGACAGAGTTCTTCAATCACTGCCACCTAGCTACAAAAGCTTCGTGTTGAACTATAACATGCAAGGGATGAACAAGTCAGTCGCCGAGCTGTTTGTGATGTTGAAAGTCGCTGAGTCTGAGATTCAGAAGGAGCATCAAGTGTTAATGGTCAATAAAACCACTAGTTTCAAGAAGAATGGCAAGGGCAAGAAGGGTAACTCCAAGAAGAGTGGCAAAGCAGTTGCCCCTCCCGTGAAGAAACCCAAGGCTGGACCCAAGCCAGAAACTGAGTGCTTTCATTGCAAGGGAACTGGTCACTGGAAGCGGAACTACCGCAAGTATCTGGCTGACAAGAATGCGGCCAACATCAAACAAGGTATATATGATATACATGTTATTGATGTGTACCTTACCAACTCTCGTTGTAGTGCCTGGGTATTTGATACCGGTTCGGTTGCTCACATTTGCAACTCAAAGCAGGGACTACGGAATAGACGGAGGCTGACTAAGGACGAAGTGACGATGAGCGTGGGAAATGGTTCCAAGGTTGATGTGATCGCCGTCGGCACGCTCGCTCTTCGATTACCATCGGGATTAGTGATGAACCTGAATAATTGTTATTTAGTGCCTGCGTTAAGCATGAACATTATATCTAGATCTTGTTTATTGCGAGACGGTTACTCATTTATATCAGAGAATAATGGTTGTTCTATTTATATGAGTAATATCTTTTATGGTCATGCACCCATTATGAGGGGTTTATTCTTATTGAATCTCGATAGTGATGATACACATGTTCATAACATTGATGCCAAAAGATGTAGAGTTGATAATGATAGCGCCACTTTCTTGTGGCACTACCGCTTAGGTCATATCGGTGTAAAACGAATGAAGAAGCTCCATGCTGATGGACTTTTGGAGTCACTTGATTTTGAATCACTTGACACATGTGAACCATGCCTCATGGGCAAGATGACTAAGACCCCGTTCTCTGGAACAATGGAATGGGCAAGTGACTTGTTGGAAATCATACATACTGATGTGTGCGGTCTGATGAGCATTAAGGCGCGCAGTGGATATCTTTATTTTCTCACCTTCACCGATGACTTAAGTAGATATGGGTATATTTACTTAATGAAACATAAGTCTGAAACATTTGAAAAGTTCAAGTAATTTCAGAGTGAAGTTGAGAATCATCGTAACAAGAAGATTAAATTCCTACGATCTGATCGAGGAGGAGAATATCTGAGTTATGAGTTTGGCAGTCACTTAAGACAATGTGAATTGTTTCACAATTGACACCGCCTAGAACACCACACCGTAATGGTGTGTCAGAACGTCGTAATCGAACCTTATTAGATATGGTGCGTTCTATGATGTCTCTTGCCGATTTGCCACTATCGTTTTGGGGTTATGCGTTAGAGACAGATGCATTCACTTTAAATAGGGCACCATCGAAATCCGTTGAGACGACGCCATATGAACTGTGGTTTGGCAAGAAACCAAAGTTGTCATTTCTTAAAGTTTGGGGATGTGATGCTTATGTCAAAAAGCTTCAGCCTGAAAAGCTGGAACCCAAAGCGGAGAAATGCGTCTTCATAGGATACCCAAAAGAGACGGTTGGGTATACCTTCTATCTCAGATCCGAAGGCAAAGTGTTTGTCGCAAAGAACGGGTCATTTCTCGAGAAAGAGTTTCTCTCGAAAGAATTGAGTGGGAGGAAAATAGAACTTGATGAGGTTGTTGAACCTTTACTTCAACCAGAGAGTTGCGCAGCGCAGAAAGATGTTTCTGTAGAGCCTGCATCGGTTGAAGAGGAAGCTGATGATGGTGATCATGAGGCTTCGGATCAAGTTGCTATCGAACCTCGTAGGTCGACAAGGGCACGTACTGCTCCTGAGTGGTACGGTAACCCTGTCTTAGAGGTCATGTTGTTGGACAACGATGAACCTACGAGCTATGGAGAAGCGATGATGGGCCCGGATTCCGAGAAATGGTTAGAGGCCATGAAATCTGAGATGGGATCCATGTATGAAAACAAAGTATGGACTTTGGAAGTATTACCTGAAGGGCGAAAGGCCATTCAGAATAAATGGATCTTTAAGAAGAAGACGGACGCGGACGGTAATGTCACTGTCTATAAAGCTCGACTTGTGGCAAAGGGTTTTTCACAAGTTCAAGGAGTTGACTACGATGAGACCTTCTCACCCGTAGCGATGCTTAAGTCCGTCAGAATCATGTTAGCAATAGCTGCATTTTCGGATTATGAAATTTTGCAGATGGATGTCAAAACAGCGTTCCTTAACGGTTTCCTTAAGGAAGAGTTGTATATGATGCAACCGGAAGGTTTTGTCGATCCAGAGAATGCTGGCAAAGTTTGCAAACTCCAGCGATCCATTTATGGACTGGTGCAAGCATCTCGGAGTTGGAATCTTCGCTTTGATGAGGTGATCAAAGCGTCCAGGTTTATACAAGTTTACGGAAAAGCTTGTATTTACAAGAAAGTGAGTGGGAGCTCTATAGAGTTTCTAATATTATATGTGGATGACATATTTCTGATTGGAAACAATATAGAAATGTTGGAAAGCGTGAAGGAATATTTGAACAAGAGTTTTTCAATGAAGGACCTAGGAGAAGCTGCTTTCATATTAGGCATCAAGATCTATAGAGATAGATCGAGACGCTTAATAGGACTTTCACAAAGCACATACCTTGACAAAGTTTTGAAGAAGTTCAAAATGGATTAGTCCAAGAAGGAGTTCTTGTCTGTATTGCAAGGTATGAAGTTGAGTAAGACTCAATGCCCAGTGACTGCAGAAGATAGAGAAAAGATGAGTGTCATCCCCTATGCTTCAGCCATAGGCTCTATCATGTATGCAATGCTGTGCACAAGACCCGATGTCAACCTTGCCATAAGTATGGCCGGAAGGTTTCAAAGTGATCCAGAAGTGGAACACTGGACGGCGGTCAAGAATATCCTGAAGTACCTGAAAAGGACTAAGGACATGTTTCTCGTTTATGGAGGTGATCAAGAGCTCGTCATAAAGGGTTACGTCGATGCAAGCTTTGACACTGATCCGGATGACTCTAAGTCTCAAACCGGATACGTATTTATTCTCAATGGGGGTGCGGTAAGCTGGTGCAGTTCCAAGCAGAGCGTGGTAGCTCATTCTACATGCGAAGCGGAGTACATCGCTGCCTCGGAGGCGGCGAAGGAAGGTGTCTCGATGAAGGAGTTCATGACAGATCTTGGAGTAGTGCCCAGTGCACTAAACCCAATGGCTCTGTTCTGTGACAACACTGGTGCCATTGCTCTGGCCAAGGAACCAAGGTTTCACAAGAGGACCAGACACATAAAGCGACGCTTCAATTCCATCCACGATTACATCAAGGAGGAGGACATAAATATTTGCAAAGTGCACACGGATCTGAATGTCGCAGACCCGTTGACTAAACCTCTTCCAAGGGCTAAACATGATCAACACTAGAACTGTATGGGTGTTAGATTCATTACAATGTAAATCACATAGTGATGTGAGCTAGATTATTGACTCTAGTGCAAGTGGGAGACTGTTGGAAGTATGCCCTAGAGGCAATAATAAAGTGGTCATTATTATATTTCCTTGTTCATGATAAATGTTTATTATCCATGCTATAATTGTATTTATTGGAAACACAAATACATGTGTGGTTACATAGACAACACTGTGTCCCTAGTATGCCTCTAGTAGACTAGCTCGTTGATCAAAGATGGTCAAGGTTTCCTAGCCATAGACATGAGATGTCATTTGATAACGGGATCACGTCATTAGGAGAATGATGTGATGGACAAGACCCAAACTATGAACGTAGCATATGATCGTGTCAGCTTATTGCTATTGTTTTCTGCATGTCAAGTATCTGTTCCTATAACCATGAGATCATGCAACTCACTGACACCGGAAGAATACCTTGTGTGTATCAAACGTCACAACATAACTGGGTGACTATAAAGATGCTCTACAGGTATCTCCGAGGGTGTCTGTTGAGTGGGCATGGATCAAGACTGGGATTTGTTACTCCATGTGACGGAGAGGTATCTTAGGGCCCACTCGGTAATACAACATCACAATAAGCCTTGCAAGCAAAGTGACTAAAGAGTTAGCCACAGAATCTTGTATTACGGAACGAGTAAAGAGACTTGCCGGTAACGAGATTGAACTAGGTATAGAGATACCGACGATCAAATCTCGGGCAAGTAACATACCGAAGAACAAAGGGAACAGCATACGAGATTAACTGAATCCTTGACATAGAGGTTCAAACGATAAAGATCTTCGTAGAATATGTAGGAACCAATATGGGCATCCAGCTCCCGCTATTGGTTATTGACCGTAGAAGTGTCTTGGTCATGTCTACATAGTTCTCGAACACGCAGGGTCTGCACACTTAACGTTCGGTGACGTTTCGGTAGTATTGAGTTATGTATGGTGGTGACCGAAGGTTTTTCGGAGTCCCGGATGAGATCCCGGAAGTCACGAGGAGCTTCGGAATGGTCCGGAGGTAAAGATTGATATATAGTATAGTGGTGTTTGAACTCCGGAAAAGTTTCGTGCATTTCCGGCAGTGTACCGGGAGTGACGAATGGGTTCCGGGGGTCCACCAAGTGGGGCCCACACACCCCAAGTACGTAGGGTATTACATCCATAGGAGGGCCCGAACCTGGGTAAACATCGTCTCCCACTTCTCCTGTTACCCTCGATTCTAGCCTCACAGCTCGGGACCCCCTACCCGAGATCTGCTGGTTTTAACACCGACATTGGTGCTTTCATTGAGAGTTCCGCTGTGATCGCCAAAGGAATCGATGGCTCGCCTTGTCATCAACGAAGAGGTCCGCAATACGGACACTTTCGTCCCCGGGCAGATCTTTGCTTTCGGCAGCATTGTGCTGCACGCCGACCCGACCGGCCATCTAGGCCGTGTCGGAAGTTTCGCCCCTGATCAAGAGGTCAGATTCGGGAACTTAGAGTTCTCCGTAGACTCTCGGGGAAACCTGTCACTAACCGGGCTCGCAGTCTCGCCTGTCACGCCCGAAGACTCTGAGGCTTTAACCTCAGATCCATCTTTCGGCCCCGCCCACGGGATTTACCCCGGCGAGGACCCGACTCTCAGCCCGGACCCGGTCATAGTGCCGGACGTCCGGACAACTGTTCTTGCTGAACACTCTCCCCGCGCGGACGCATCGGGGGTTAACTCTGGAAGCTCTGAGCAGGCCGACCCGATCGAGCTCTCGATACTCAACGAGGCTCTAGATCGGATCTCGTCGATGAAGATTACCGATGACCCAACCCCGATCTGTTCTCAGATCGGGCTCAAGGCGGGTCAGGACGAATTTTTCGCCCCACCCACCACCCACTTCATAGCCACTGTCGAGGATTTAACCGACATGTTGGACTATGCCTCTGAGGAGGCAGAATACATGGATGAGGAGGATCGCGCCCTCACCCCCGTTAACACCGGGCGGTGGACTGCCACCTCCACATACGACGTCTACATGGTGGACACTCCGAAAAATGATGGTGACAAATCAGATGAAGCGCCATCAAGACGCCGAAAGCCGCATAAACGGTCAAAAGGAAAAAAGGGAAGAAAAGCTATCGACGACACTGGGGATGGAGACACCCCGGAAGACCTCGGCGACCCCGAAATCCCCGAACACCCGTTAGAGGGTGAGGAGAGGCCGGAAGACCGGCGTAACCCCGACGATCTAGATGATTCCGAGGACGACAATTACCGCCGCCCCGCCGAGGAGGAGGACATCACGGAAGCCGATGACTTCGCCATCCCCGATAATCCCGAAGATCAGGAACTGTTCAGGCAACAACTTATTGCCACGGCCCGCAGCCTGAAAGCAAAAGAACGGCAGCTTAAAGCCGAACAAGACGACCTCAACGATCGATGGACGAGAGTCCTCTCAGCTGAGGAAGGATACGGTACCGGTCTCTCGGACCAACCTAAGTGCTAGCCGCGCCGAAGGCTGCTGCCACAGTTCGATGACGAGCTCACTGACACGCCGTCTCCCAAACATACCCCATATGACAAGCCAGACCGCCCTCCTCGAGGATGAGACAGGACGGCTGACAACACCGGCTATAGGCCGACGATACCCCGTAGACGGGGCAAAGAGCCACTAGATCCCGATGACAGGTTCGACCTGCGACACGACCTGGACCATAGGGCAGGTCGTACGCGATCCATCTACGGATCCAGATGATACTCACCCGATAGACGGGAAGGGTACCGGCCTTGGCTCGACCGCAACAATGAAGGTCGGGAACGAAACCGGGCTAGGATAGACACCGATCACCGGCGCGACATAGCTTGGGTCAGAGGCGCTGCCCACCCACTGTGCTTCACGGACGAGGTGATGCGGCATCAGTTCCCGGAAGGGTTTAAACCCGTAAACATAGAACAATATGATGGGACAACTGACCCAACCGTATGGATCGAGGATTTCCTCCTCCACATCCACATGGCGCGAGGAGATGACCTCCACACCATCAAGTACCTACCCCTGAAGCTTAAGGGGCCAGCTCGGCACTGGCTAAATAGCCTCCCCGAAAATTCCATTGGGTGCTGGGAGGATCTAGAAGAGGCATTCCGATCTAACTTCTAGGGCACTTATGTTCGGCCGCCGGACTCCTCCGCCCTAAGCAATGTCGTCCAGAAACCAAGAGAATCCGCGCAACTATTCTGAAATCGGTTCTTGACCAAGAAAAACCAGATCGTCGACTGTCCGGACGCCGAAGCAATAGCCTCTTTCAGGCATAATATTCGGGATGAATGGCTGGCTCGCCAGCTCGGCCAGGATAAACCTAGGACAATGTCCGCCCTTACATCACTCATGACTCGCTTTTGCGCGGGAGAGGATAACTGGCTAGCAAGACGTAGCCACAACCCCGAAGACCCCGGAACCTCCAAAGTTCGGGACGGAAACGGGAAACCAAAGCGCAACAAGAACAAGCGCCGGCACATAAATAGTGATGCCGATGACACGGCCGTTAACGCCGACTTCCGCAACTCCCGACCTGGGCAGCGGAAGAAGCCTCCTAAAGGCAATCGCAATGGACCCACCCCGCTGGACAAGATCATGGAGAGGCCTTGCCAGATCCATGGCACTCAAGAGAAGCCCGCCAACCACACCAACCGTAACTGTTGGGTATTCAAACAGGCCGGCAAGCTCGCATCCGAGGACCAAGGCAAGAGCCCACGCAGCGAGGACGAGGATGAGCCCCGCGGTCCGATCGGTGGCGGAGAAAAGAAATTCCCTCCAGAGGTGAAAACAGTAAACATGATATACGCTACTCATATACCCAAAAAGGAGAGGAAGCGCGCCCTTCAAGAGGTCTACGCCGTAGAGCCTGTAGCCCCGAAGTATAACCCATGGTCAGCATACCCGATCACCTTCGATCGACGTGACCACCCGACCAGTATCCGTCATGGGGGTTCGGCCGGCCTCGTCCTAGACCCCATCATAGACGGGTATCACCTCACAAAAGTCCTAATGGACGGAGGAAGTAGCCTCAATCTGATTTACTCAGACACGGTGAAAAAGATGGGTATAGATCCGTCAAGGATCAAACCCACCAACACTACCTTTAAAGGAATGATCCCAGGCGTTGAAGCCCGTTCCACGGGCTCTGTAAGCCTGGAAGTAGTGTTCGGCTCGCCCGACAACTTTCGAAGCGAGGACTTGATCTTCGACATCGTACCTTTCCGCAGCAACTATCACGCCCTGCTCGGCCGTATAGCGTTCGCTCACTTTAATGTCGTCCCACACTATGCATACCTCAAGCTCAAAATGCCCGGCCCCAAGGGGGTCATTACTGTCAATGGCAACACGGAGCGCTCCCTCCGAACTGAGGAACATGCGTTGGCCCTGGCGGCCGAATTCCACTACACTGATGATCGGCAAACGCCGACACCCGCCGTAAAGGCACATAAGGCTGGGAAGCGAGCTCGGTTTCAACCCGAAGTCCCAGAACCTTCTTCTCCCCATAAATAGGGACTCGCCCCCCATCGCACAGCCCTAGAACTAGCAAAGTACTTGCCGAGGAGGCACAACTTCGCGCTCAAAATTCCATGGGCGGCGGTGGGAAAAAATTGTCAAAGGGTAAGTGTTCGGCTAGACCGAACTATCACCATCAAAACGTCCTCGGACACACTACAGGTACCGTCAAGTACCTGCTAAGGCATAAAGCTCATTCACACTTCGGCGACTTCTCAAGATTTTTTCCCAAAGTCCGCTCGCCGAACTGCAGAACCCATAGCGGTATACAACTTCTTAGGAGACGCAGGAGCGGACAAACAACAGGGCACATCGAGGACGTCAGGTCACCCATCGAAGACCCCTGGTACAACCCCTCCTGTAAGGTTTATATTTCATTTTCAAATACCTGTAAACAGCTGCATTGGCAATTTGAATAATAAGAGTTGTTGAGCAAAGTACAGACATATTATACATGATCGCTCTGCTGTCTTTTTTGGAGCACTCTCTATTTTCCACCTCTTCCTGCGACCTGTTCGGTATACTTTAGAATGCAACCGGCTAATAGACCGGGGGCTCGAACTTAAAAAATCGCCCCACGCACAACTAATTTTGCGTTCGGCGTCTTGGAATTCCGCTTTATATGCATTGGTTCCGAACTATGTCTTGGGTCAATAGTTGGGTTGCCCGGCTCCTGTGCTTGCCCCTTTACGTTCCGCTCGTTCGGCTAAAGGGGCAAAGGGAGAACCGCTGCGATTGTGCTTCCGGCTAGTCTGGTCAAGCACCTCAGCGGAGAAAGCCAAAAACTGGCTGTCATAGTATGCGAGAACCGGTCTGCGAATCCGAGCTTAAATAAACCTTGATTAGAGGTTATTCCGTGTCATGCGATGGTTTGGTATTCGTACAAACCATGTGATATCGGCTTTGGCCGCGGTTCATCCGAACATCACAAACCCCTGGGGGCTAGTCATCAGCCCCCCGTACTCCTTTCTCGCGCCCCTATGGCTAAGTGAAAGCAATAAAGCATTATGGTCCGATTGCCTTGTCCGCCCCACACTACCGCCTTCGGGTACCGATATCTCGGCTAAGGGTCACAGTGCGTTGGCTGGGTAAACATCGTCTCCCACTTCTCCTGTTACCCTCGATTCTAGCCTCACAACTCGGGACCCCCTACCCGAGATCTGCCGGTTTTAACACCGACACCAGCCCCCTCCCCTCCCTCCTATATATATTGGAGGGGAGAGAGGGCAGCCGCACCCCAAGCCATGGTGCAGCCCTCTCTCCCCCCACTAGATCGTCTCCTCCTCTAGTTTCGGTGGTGCTTAGGCGAAGCCCTGCCGGAATAGCTCCACCACCACCGTCACCATGCCGTCGAGCTGCCGGAGTACTCATCTACCTCTCCGCTCCCTCTTGCTGGATCAAGAAGGCGGAGATCATCATCGAGCTGTACGTGTGCTGAACGCGGAGGTGCCGTCCGTTCGGCGCTAGATCGGGATGGATCGTGATTGGATCGCGGGACGGCTTGCGATTTGGATCGCGAAGACGTTCGACTACATCAACCGCGTTTCTTAACGCTTCCCGCTTAGCGATCCACAAGGGTACATAGATCCACTCTCGTTCTCGTAGATGCTCATCACCATGGATAGATCTTGCGTGTGCGTAGGAAATTTTTTGTTTCCCATGCAACGTTCCCCAACACAACTTCCTCTGCGAGAACTTGATTTTTGATATAGTCCCTTTTCGCATCGGCTACCACGCATTGCTTGGTCGTACTGCCTACGCCTGCTTCAACGTGGTGCCGCACTATGCATACCTTAAGCTAAAGATGCCGGGACCCAACGGGGTCATTACTATTAACGGCAACACGGAGCGCTCCCTCCGCACAAAGGAGCTGACAGTAGCCTATGCAGCTGACTCCGAGAAGGATGAAGAGGCGGCATGACAGGAAGCTCGGCGTAATCTCCCAAGCTCTACCAAACGCGTCCGCACAGTCACTGGTCGAACTCGGATCCCTCCTAAATAGGGATACGCGCTCCCCGACCCCCAGTAACTAGTAGCAGATTACGTACCTCGAGTACATAACTACACACTTAAAATTCCTTAGTGAACCGGTGACCAAAATATTATCATACCAAGAGTGTTATCTTGAATGATTCGAACACATTTGACGCTTGGTAACCTCTTCGGCGCATCAAGGCCTATGAGAATATCTTCTTGGCGGCTTCAATATGCCAAACAACGTCTCCAGCCTCCTTGGAGGCCCCGCTTTTCACATGTCTTCAGCTTCGCGGGGGACAGTCGTACGCATCAGCCTTGGAATGGACAAGGCCTGGCTGGTCAACAGCTCTGAGTCGTAGACATGCGGTAGGGGAACAACGGGCCACGAGGCCCGATTATCTAAAACCATGTACTACTCTCCCCATCTACCCTTTTATTTTTAACATACTCTCTGTATCTGTTTTCAGCTCGGCCAGCATGGCTAGGACTTATGAATAATAAAAACGGACCTTTTTTGGTCCCTGCACATCTTTGTCGTATTTTTTTATTTCATAATTGCCCCGACGTGGTTTCCTCCCACATAAAGTAGAGTTCGGCTTTGGACCGGGGGCTCGGACTTATAGACGAGCCCATGTCCAAGTTTCAGGAGCGGACTTATAGACGGGGTTTTGGAAACGGGGTTCCGAGCAAACACATTATTAGCGGTTCCCAAGCGGAATTGTAAAGTTTACTCCCATCCACCATACATACACAAGCCATGGCTGACCGAATCGACGGATGCCCTCCAACATTTCAACTGTCGTGGGAGTTTTGTTTAATTATTTTGGTTTTGCAGTACTGGGCATCCTTTTTACCAGCCTCTCTCATGCATTGACAGGTGAATAAACGCCAATCTTGAGAATAACCCACTTAGCATGGAAGATACTACGCCTCGTCGCTCCATGAGCGGTACGAGTGCACAAAACAGAGCTCATGTTCAAGTTGTATGAACCTATTACGTGTCATGATCCGCATACCCCAAGGTGACCATAATTGGGATTCTTTCCGGTGATTGTCGTGGTTTGAGGACTTCATGTATTCACTATGTGTTAATGCTTTGTTCCTGTTCTCTATTAAAAGGAGGCCTTAATATCCCTTAGTTTCCATTAGGACCGCGCTGCCACGGGAGGGTAGGACAAAAGATGTCATACAAGTTCTTATCGCAAGCACGTATGACTATATACAGAATACATGCCTACATTACATTGATGAACTAGAGCTAGTTCTGTGTCGCCCCAGCGTGTAACTGTTACATGATTGATGTCATCTAATTCATTATCCATCATCGATCCACGTGCCTACACTTTACATATACTGAAACTTGCTAAGTTACTACAGCTGCTGCTACTGTCACAACTGCTACAAAATTACTGTTGTCACCTACTATCACTTACCGTGCTACTAAAACTTTGTTGCAGAGAAATATCCTGGGTGTGGTTGAATTGACAACTCAGCTGCTAAGGCTGATAAATATTCTTTGGCTCCCCTTGTGTCGAATCAATTAATCAGGGTGAAGTACTACCCGCGAAGACTGTTGCGATCCCCTATACTTGTGGGTTATTAGAACTTACCTTCTTCGAAGCGTGTGTCTCCCAATAGCCATTGTCAGGTCCGTCCACGGGGAACTTGTTCTTCTTCGGCTTGAAGAGGGACGTCCAGATGCCATTTAGGTCAGTGTGGAAGAGGTGGTGGATCGTATGGGGATCTTTGGGCTTGTAGAGCCACATTGGGCCAACCCGAAGTTGGAGTAGCAGGATGCGGTGGTGCAGCATCACATCGATGACGTCCACCAGCTTGGCTTTACCAGTATTCTGGATCTTTGACTGGAGGATGGAGACCTCCTCGGGGTTACCCCACTCGAACCTCTTCGGCGGCCTGGAGTTCAGCTTCCTCGGAGGCAGCCCTGTGAAGGGAGGAAGTGCGGCCAGGTTCTCAGTGTGGGACTCGGTGATGTCGAACCAATCTTGTTGCCACATCTTCACCGTCTCCACATAGGTCCCCTCCATCCACTCCGCTTTCTGGAGTTTGCTAATCATTGCCCCGCCGCATTAAGCGAAACCGCCGCGGCCGGCACCGCTCTTCGGCTTGTAGCAAAACGTCTTCAGCCATAAGCCGAAGGGTGGTGTGATCCTCAAGAAGGCCTCGCATATCATGATAAATGCAGCAAGGTGTAGGATGGAATTGGGGGCGAGGTTGTAGAAATCAATCCCGTGGAAGAAAAGAACCCCCCGCACAAAAGGATGGAGGGGGAAGCCCAGACCTCTGACGAGGTGGGAGACGAAGATGACCCGCTCCCCGGCTTGGGGAGTAGGGATGCGCTGGTCAGGCTCCGACACTCTACAGGCGACACCTGCGGGGATATACCCTGCAGCCCGGAGCCCGTCGATGGTGGCTAGGTCGACCTTTGAAGGGACCCACTGCCCCTTCAGATCTGCATCCGCCATTCCGGTGGAAGAGCTTCAATAGGGAGGTTTGTGGGTGCTGGAAGCAGAGGAGATTTCGATGCAGGGGCACTAAGGGAGCATGGGGAAAATGATTAACCACCCCGGGCCTTTATAGGTTGGTGAAAGACGAAGGGACCCCTTAACCGCGCCGGTAAAATCGCCACGTTTCGACTGATCGAGCCATTGTGGACGCGTGGGGTGAAGCACTCAATTGATGATATCCCCTAAAACACGGGGCACGATCTCTGTTTTCATACGACATGTCAAGGGTCGCCTTGAACCGCGGTTCGAGTAAGTTATGACCGATATGCATGACGGCATTTATGTGACGATTCGGAACAGCTTGTCAGTACCTTGAGACGGAGCACGCCTAAGATTTGAGTCCTCGGAACTCAGTTATACACTTCGGGTGAGGAAAGGTGTCATGCAGATTACTTGAGAGCTGTTGAACTCGTCTGTCGGGCCGAAGATTCCATTATCCGAAGCTATGCATCCGAAGAAGATTGTCTGATGAAGGTTATTATGCTCGGCTTCGAAGACTAGTTCGGGGGCTACCGAGGGAGTCCTGGACTAGGGGGTCCTAGCCGAGCTGGTCTAGTCCATGGGCTGTGCAGGAGGCCCACCTTGGAGGAAGGACTTCAGAGGCCCCATGAAGGGACGTTAGCATATCGGATTATACCAAAGACTTGGCGTGCACTCCAGGAAGAGGATGATTCGTTCGTCATGTAATCTTTAGATGGTAACCGACATTCATGTAACCCTAGATACCATAATGCCTATATAAACCATAGGGTTTAGCCCGTGGAGGATACCCATACACAACATCATAACCCCTAGGGTTTAGATCACAAATTTACGATCTCGAGGTAGATCAACTTTGTACTTGCTACATCATCAATATAACAAGAGGAGGACGTAGGATTTTACCTCCATCTAGAGGGCCCGAACCTGGATAAAAGCCTCGTGTTCTCTGTCTCCTGTTACCCTCGATCCGATATCACATCTCGGGCCCGCCTACCCGAGGTCTGCCTGTTTTGACACCGACACTGCTCGACCTCCTTTTTTGGTCTCTCGAGTGACATTGTGTGGCTCAGTTTGGATGACGTGGATGTGCGGTGTCCATGGATGTTGTTTGCCGACCTCCGTGTGCGCTTCCTCAATTTCATCATCGACGTGTTGTTGACGCCTCGAGGAGGTGCTGAATGATGGGTGACACTTGTTCTAATGAAGATCTGATGCATTGCTCCGTTAGCGAATGAGAGGCCGACACATGGAGGATCGTCAATGGTTGACGTCTTTAATGGGTATCGGATCCAGAGCCCACACCTGATGGCTTAACGACAACCCATTACGATGGCTACCACGTGCTGGCTACTCTTGATAAAACACTTCCATGATGTGCCATTTTCTGTAAGAAAGTGCACACTTTCATGACAAAAAAGCGATTATTACAATGGAACACATCTGCAACAACACATGCATGACTATCTTGATTCCGTCATAAAACCGTTACGAATGTACATGGGTGACAGAAAATGTGACCTACTATGAAAAACACGTATCATCATAGACATGTCCTTTTTAGTGTTCACTTGGCGCACTGAACAAATGGAAGCTTTCAACATTCTTAACACAAGATGATACAAGCACATGTTTTAGCTTTACCCCACTTTCACAAGCATTTGTGATAGAGACTCATGCTTGTGCTAGGTCAAGCCAGCCTGCACCTCCGATGGTGCATGGCATGCCGTAGACTCCACCCGCCCACCTGTGGCAGCCACCGCCACTCGCCAACCTCACCGAGGATGAAGAAGAAGACTAGGACGACAACGACGACCTTAAGACGGCGGCGGCGGCTAGAGCCGACCTAGGGTTTCATTCTAGTTTCTTTTTATTTTTCTTTAGTTTTAGTTCAAATTTAATGCAGGACCGGTAGTACTTTTGGACTTAATATGATATATTAGTTGAAGTTTAAATTGTTTTATGTTCTTTTACATTTAAATTTAAGTTCAAAAGACGAACAAGTTTGAAATGCGTTGGCTTCGTTGGGCGTACGCAAATCCCCCCAACCAAAACAGGACAGGGTCGTCCGCTCACGTGACCCAAACGGATAAATCCAAACAAATCAGACGTCCGTTTTGGGTCTTGCGTTGGAGTTGGCCTTAACACACGCAACTGGTTTTGGAAAGCCGGAAAATAAATAAACCCAAGGGCTGCTACTGCAAAGTTGTAAACCAGACTAGTCGGTCCAAGACCAAGATCCAGGTGAGTAGAGCCCAGAAGTAGCGTTGTGTGGCCCAGCCCGCGTAACTCTTCAGCTAAAGCAACATTGACTTCTCCATATTCCCCGCAGCATTCCCTCAAAAAAGGAAAAAAAAAAACTTCCCCTCGGCACCGGTCAGTGTTCGGTAGAGAGAACAGCTTGCCAGTGCCAGCATGCCAATGGCGGTGCAGGCGCGCCACTTAACAACGCGCGTGCATTTTGGATTCTAGATCCAGGTCAATTAAACCTGCAATTTAGCTGCCAGTTCAACCACGCACAAACAAGTAGTACGAGGAAACTGGTAACTCTGGAATCAGAGCAATGTGTACCGACTGGAATATGAATCACCATCCTTTTTTTTTCTTGAGAAAGAGTTTTTGTGACCACGTGGACGCCTCCTCATGGTCGGCAACGTTTGCACACGTGGTATTGGTGATATGCTATGCGTATATTCAGATCAATATCCGCCAGCCTTTCTTAAGAAGCCAAATTTGCTGATATTGTCTGTATATGTATGATGTATCCCCACCCCACATAGCGCATATATCGCCATTGCTACATCTGAATATTTGGCAAGAGACAAAAAGAGAACGAGCGCATATGCAGTCAAAGAAGCAGTTGGCTCATCTGCATGTGCTGGCAGAGATTATCAGATATGCATATGTTCAGATCAGTATATATATACATACAAACGGCCAGCCTGTGCGTCCGGATAGCCCGAAGGAGGCCAGGGTTTCCGATGTTTGGCATGTCTGCTCTTTTCCTCGCGAGCCAGATCGCCACACTGTCTCGTACTGAAACATCTCCTTTCGGGTAAGGAGATGGCCGGATGTGGCTCCGCCCTCTCTTCTTCCTGCGAGAACCGCAACAGGCAGGCAGAGGATGGCAACCGGTGGTTGGTGCCGATGTTTCCCCGTGCTCGTCGAACCGAGCAGTAGATCTCGGCCATTTACTCCTCCGCTAGCCGCACTGCTGCGGGTCCGGTGAGTGACTGTCGTTGCCGCGGTTGGGGCAATGCAAGCAAGCAACTGCGCATTCATGCCGCTCCGGCCCGCGGAGGGGCCCTGGACGCGGACGGGCCGGCGAGGCGGCGCGCCGGACGGCCGAGCTGGATCGGGCACGCGGCGGGGACGGCGACATGCCACCCTTTGCCGACGCCGATGGCAAGCGGGGCGCGCGCTCCCGACGGCACGCGACCGTTGGGCAGGGCTTGACGATACGCACGGCAGCACGGCACATCAGCTAGCCGGCATTGATTGGGCTCGCAGCGACACGTACGCCTCCGGCCGTTGGCGCTGTTCGCGCGTCTCGCCCATGCATGCATGCAGAGGACTGGGTGAGCGGGCGGGCAGCCGTGTCAGGTCAGGCCATAAATTTACGCCAGCGGCGGGACAGGACTGCGCGCGTGCAGGGACTGAATTAAACCGGGGTGGCATGTCAGGCCCTGGCGGCAGCACGGAAAGCGCCGAAGCGGCGGGTTCAGACAGCGAGCAGTCTGATCCATCCGGCGGTGAGTGACTGTCCGTCCGTCACCGCGGCGCGCAGAGATGAATTGATGGAGCAGGGGAGGTTAGGTAGGTAGGGCACTGACTGATTCAATCTATTTTTCCTCGTTTCATTAACTCGTAGTAGGAGGACGGGCAGGGGTCCCAAGAACATCATCGAATCGCCCCAGGAAAAGAAAAAACGAGGGGCTTGTGTTCACGACCCTGATCATCACGCCAATTGAGCGTGCGGCACGTAACGACTAACGAGTGTTAACAGACAGGGCAAGTGATCAAATCAACCAAGCCACTTCGTACGTGCCGAGGAGGAGGTCGACGGAGCAGAGCAAGGTGGCGAACCGGCGATGAGCCCAGTGCTGCAATGCAGACCCTACCAGCTTCTGGCCGCCAGCGCATGCATGCCATGCCAAACCCTACCATCGCCCGTCGGGATCTCACGTCTTCATCAGTTAAAACGTTTGGTGCGCAGGCTCACGTAGGGGGTAGGGGTGGGGGAGGAGAAGTAAAAGGGAGAAGCATACATCAATGCGAAGCAACGTGCAGAGAGAGAGAGAGAGAGAGAGAGAGATGAACTCGCTCACTGGATGCATGCAGCAATGAATAGTAAGTTTTACGTACAGAGCACGGATCGATCGTTGGTAGTATTACTAGTGCTACTGCCTAGTAGTGGCTACTGTGTGGACTTTCCTGTGTACGAGCGAACGTGTGTGTACGAATGTGCACGAGATGTCGAGATCGACGAGCTGGGTTGGGTCGGCTGGCTAGTGCTTGAGCACGTCGGGGATGTCGACGGGGTAGCGGTGGACGCAGGCGGCCCAGGGCCCGTCGGCGCCGCCGGGCACCGCGGGCGGGCGGATGCACTCCCAGGCGGCGCTGTTGCACTTGAACCCGGAGCCGAAGCCGATCATCCACACGCGGTCGCCCTTGCGCATGCGCCCCTTGGCCTCCACGTACGCCAGCTCGTACCACAGCGAGCTGCTCGACGTGTTGCCGAACCGGTGCAGCGTCATCCGCGACGCCTCCACCTGCTCGTCCGACAGCGTCAGGCTGCGCTGCAGCTCGTCGATCACCGCCCGCCCGCCCGCGTGGATGCAGAAGTGCTCGAACGCCGTGCGGAAGTCCGGGATGTACGGCTTGATCCCGCGGTTCACCACCCTGCGCGCGATGAAGGACAGCGCGAACAGCAGCTGCTCCGACGCCGGCAGCACCAGGGGCCCCATGGCCGTGATGTTCGCCTTCAGCGCGTCGCCGGCGATGCTCATCAGGTCCTTGGACAGGTTGATCCCCACGTTGCCGCGGTCGTCCTCCTCCTGGTACACGCAGCGGTACGCGCTGTCCTGGGAGCCGGTCAGCGTCCGCACCACGCGCGCCAGCCGGAACCGCGCGTTGGCGCCGTTGGTGGAGAGGAGCACGGCTGCGCCGCCCATGCGGAAGAGGCAGTTGGGCAGGAGCATCGCGCGCTCCTTGCCCATGTAGTAGTTTGGCGTGATGGTCTCCGTCGACACCACCAGCGCGTTCGAGCCCCTGGGCGCGACCTGGAGGAGGTTCCGGGCGAGCCCCACGGAGATGAGCCCGGCGCTGCAGCCCATCCCGGCGAGGTGCACGTTGCGCACGTCCTTGCGGAGGTTGTACCGGTTGACGATCATGTCGGCGAAGGACGGCGTCGGGGCGAAGAGGCTGCAGTTGACGACGAGGATGTCGATGTCCTCCGGGGCGACCTTGGTCTTGGCGAGCAGGTCGTCGATGGCGGAGAAGACGATGAGCTCGGCCTCGGCGCGGGAGGACTCGAGGTCGCAGGACGGCGGGATGTAGTGCTGCGCGTAGGGGAGGCAGGTCTCCTCCCCGAGCCCCGAGCGCTCGAGCAGGCGCGACATGAAGCGCACGCTGCGCTCGTCGAAGCCCGGCCACACGCGCGCGTGCTCCTGGAACGCGGCGAACGGGACGCGGCAGCTGGGGCTGGTGCGGAAGCACGCGTAGTCCACCATATACACCGCGCGCGGCCGGAGCTTGAAGTAGACGGCAGCCGCTGCGGCCGGGACGAACGCGGCCAGGAACATGTGCACGGGCCGGAGCGCGCGCAGGCGGGCGAGCAGCTCCTCGGGCCCTAGCTCCGCCGCCCTGAGCAGGGCTGAGGCGGCGAAGGGCACTGCCACGATGGCCACGATGTTGCTCACGGCCAGCTGGTACAGCCGCTTGAGCTGCGCCGACGAGCTCATGCTAACGGTGCGCTCTGTATCGTTTGCGCGCGCTTGCGTCTGCGTTGGGAGCGACTGTAGCTCTGTGGCCTCGTGGGTGTGTCGCCTGGCTCGCGGTGGGAGGTGATGAGAAAGCCGGGAGGGAGAATTTAAAGAAGCGAAACTCCGGGTGCCGGACCCCGCAGGTGGACCCCGCAGGTGGACCCCGAGCCTGTCGCTCCGAGAAGAGATCACACTACCGAAGAAGGCAGAGGAATCGCCATCATGACTTTTTTTTTTTTTTGAAAACCCTCAAGCGTTTTATTTATTCAGCAAAGTCTGGGATCTCCTCAGAGATCACCCTCAAGATACAATCAGGTGGCGAGCTTGTCCACACCCTACAAGATTTATTACATACCCCCTCTCTAGCTAACCGATGGGCAGCAGTATTAGCCGTCCTACTTACCCAGGTCACTTTTGCTGCCTCTCGCGAACGCAACAGTTCCTTTATTTCCTCCACCACCGGTCCAGCGGCCGATAAATTTTTACCTGATCCGTTAAGCATTGCCACCACAGACTTGCAGTCTAGCTCCAACTGCACTTTCTGAACACCCAGTTCGATGGCTTCGTGAGCTGCACGCCGGCACACAAGGAGTTCCGCCGTCTCCGGATTACTAATCGATGGGAAGAAGTAGCATGCACTCCCTCGGAACGCTCCATGGTGGTCTCTGAACACAACACCCCCTCCAGCGTCATCTCCGGCTTTAGATGTAGCTCCATCAACATTTGCTTTCAACCACCCATGCTCCGGCGCGCTCCACTTCTGCACTTGCTGCTGCTTCGTCGATCGGGTCGAGCTGCCCTGCACAGTTTGCCATTCCTGCATATAATGGGAAACCGACTTTGCAACCACGTGAGCTTCTTCGATTCTCTTCCCTTCTCTTGTCTCATTTCTTGCAAGCCACAGGGCATAGACTCCCTGCACCATCGTCGCCCGTGCATCGTCAGATGCTTCTGCGAACCATGACAGCAGCCACTTAGATAATGCGCTCTGGGAACCAAAACAGTCCGGCGGGATCGCCACCGAAGCTCCCAACTCCGAGCACAAGAACTTCCAAAACATAGCTGAATGAGGACAAGACCAAAATCGATGATAAATCGTTTCCTCCCTGCCACACACCACACAGAAAACACCTGCCTTTATTCTTCGTCGATGCAACTCGGCCCCCACCGCCAGTCCATTACGTAGAAGTCTCCACATATGTATTTTTGCTTTATTTGGCGCAATGGAATCCCATAGTCCAAGCCAACCCTTGTGACTAGCGACGGTCGACGATGGTCCTGGCCTACCTCTCTTTATCTGCTTCAAACCCATGCACAAATGAAACGCCGACCTGATAGAGAATTCACCATTCTTAGTGAAGTTCCAAGCCAGATAATCCTCAGTACCATGACCCCCAAGTGGAATCTGCAGAATATCATCGATGTCATCCACTGTGAACATGGCCTCGAGTTTGGACCGGTCCCAAGAGTCCCCCTGGACTGAAATGAGGTCGCTGACATGGGTCGTTCCATGACTTGATGAGTCAAGTGTGCGAGTAGGTGGCTACTTCGCGCAAATTAACGAAGTGCTTCAAAATGGACCGGTCTTTGTTCTTAAAAATGAGAAAACTACGTAAAGACAGCTCCCAAAGCGCATCGTAAATTTACTCCGCCATCCGTCCACGAACACTACGAAAACCGGCAATCCAACACTACCCGCATATAATTCAAATAAGGTTCAACTAAATCCCGGAGCACATTCATTACAATTAGGACATTTTTCATTAAAAAAAAGCTACCGGACCTAAACTATCCTACGGCGCCCCTCGTCGTTCACTTCCTATGTATTTCACATCGACGACTACGTTCTTCATCTGTCGTCTTCACGAGCGCGGCGGGGTTCAAGACCCGTGAAGTGAAAGTGTAGTCTCCGGCGAGGAAGAGTAGGACATGAGAGACAAACAGACCCACAAGGTACACAATGTCCTTCCGCCTCCCATGCCCTACTCATCCTCGAGGGAGTCTGATACGTCACAAATGTACCTACTTTTTCAAACACTTTTGCTTTTGTTTTTGGCTCTAGTTTGCATAATTTGAATGAAACTAAACCGGACTAACGTTGTTTTTAGCAGAACTGTCATGATATTATTTTTGTGCAGAAATAAAAAATTCGGAATTGGATGAAACTTGGCGATATTTTTTTATAAAATAAATAAAAAATACTAGACCAAAGACCCGTCGGATGGGACTAACAGGCCGTCCACAAGGGTGTAGGGCGCGCCCCTGCCCTTGTGGGCCCCTCGATGCTCCGTCTGACCTATCTCCAACTCCATAAGTATCGTCTTCCCGAGAAAAAAAAAATAGGAGAAGAAGTTTCATTGCGTTTTACGATACGAAGCCACCGCCACCTCCAGTTCTTCTCCAAGAGGCCAGATCTGGAGCCTGTTTTGGGCTCCGAAGAGGGCAAATCATCGTTGTCGTCATCATCAACCCCTCTTCATCGACAACCTCATGATACTCACCACCGGGAGTGAGTAATACGTCTCCGTCGTATCTACTTTTCCTAACGCTTTTGATCTTGTTTTAGACTCTAATTTGCATGATTTGAATGAAACTAACCCGGACTGACGTTGTTTTCAGCAGAACTACCATGGTGTTGTTTTTTGTGCAGAAATAAAATTTCTCGGAATCGGACGAAACTTTTTGAAGAATTATTTTACAATAAATAAAAAATACTGGAAACAAGAACCACCGGAGGGGGTGCCCTAGCTGGGCACGAGGCGCGCCCTGGTGGGTTGTGCTCACCTCATGCCCCCTGACCCTAATTCCGACACTATAAATTCCTATTTTTGAAGAAAAAATGGAGAAAAAGTTTTATCGCGTTTCACGAGACGGAGCCGCCGCCACCTCCTTTTCTTCATCGGGAGGCCAGATCTGGAGTCCGTTTGGGGCTCAGGAGAAGGGAATCTTCGGTCTTCGTCATCACCAACCCTCCTTCATCGCCAATTCCATGATGCTCCCCACCGGGAGTGAGTAATTCCTTCGTAGGCTCGCCGGTCGGTGAGGAGTTGGATGAGATTCATCATGTAATCAAGTTAGTTTTGTTAGGGCTTGATCCCTAGTATCCACTATGTTCTGAGATTGATGTTGCTATGACTTTGCCATGCCTAATGCTTGTCACTAGGGTCCGAGTGCCATGATTTCAGATCTGAACCGTTTACGTTATCACCATTATATCTATGTTCTTGATCCAATCTTGCTAGTCATATGCACCTGCTATGTGTTATGATCCTTAAACCCCGGAGTGACAATAGTCGGGATACTTTCCGGTGATGACCGTAGTTTCAGGAGTTCATGTATTCACTATGTGTTAATGCTTTGTTCCGGTTCTCTATTAAAAGGATGCCTTAATATCCCTTAGTTTTCTTATGGACCCCGCTGTCATGGGAGGGTAGGACAACAGATGTCATGCAAGTTCTTTTCCATAAGCACGGATGACTACTTACGGAATACATGCCTACATTATATTTATGAACTAGAGCTAGTTCTGTGTCGCCCTAGGTTTTGACTGTTATATGAAGAATATTATCCAACGAGTTCACCGATCCAGTGCCTACAAGTTTTCCACCTATTGTTCTTGCTAAGTTACTATTGCTACTGCTACTGTTACACTTGCTACAAAATCATTGCTATCACTGTTACCGTTACTGTTACTGTTACTACTGCTATCAAAACTATTATACTACTATGCTACTGATCACTCTGCTGTAGATATTTAATCTCCAAGTGTGGTTGAATTGACAACTCAACTGCTAATACTCGCAAATATTGTTTGGCTCCTTTTCTGTTGAATCTATAAATTTGGGTTGAATACTCTACCCTCGAAAACTGTTGTGATCCCCTATACTTGTGGGTTATCAAGACCTTTTTCTGGCGCCGTTGCCGGGGAGCATAGCTATATTTGTTGAGTCACTTGGGATTTATATCAATTGATCACTATGAAGAATCTGAAGGATACAAGAACCAAGATTTTTCCCTCTAAGACGAGGGGAGGTAAGGAATTGCCATCTAGCTCTGTACTTGATTCACCTTCGGTTATGAGTAAACTTGCAACACCACCACATGCTATTAATCCTCATATGTCGCAAGTTATTGAAGATGCTACTTCTGCTATGAATGATGCTTATGATGATGCAAGTACCAAGCTTAATGATAATGTGCCACTAGGTAAATTTCTTGATGAACAAATTGCTAGAGCTAAAGAGAATGAAATTATTTAAACTGATGAGATTACTGAAATTGATGAAGTCTTGGAAACTGAGAACTATGAAACACCTATTAGACCTAGCTCTCCTAGATTTGAAATGCCTAAGATACCTGAAGGTTATGTTATGGATGAGGAGATAGCTAGAGAAATCCTTTCTTGTAAGGATAGAGATGATCTTAAGAAATTATTATGCAAGTATAAGGAAAAGACTTTGAATGCTAGAATGAAATGTGATCCTAAGTTTGCTACTTCACCTATCTTTGTTATCGATAAGGATTATGAATTCTCTGTCGACCCAGAGTTAATTACTTTGGTTGAATCTGAACCTTTCCATGGCTATGAAATTGAAACTGTAGTGGCACATCTTACTAAGTTGAATGATATAGCCACCCACTTTGCTCATGATGAGAAGATTCACTATTACTATATTCTCAAATTATTTCCGTTCTCATTAAAGGGTGATGCTAAGATATGGTACAATACTCTTGCTCCTGGTTATGTGCGTAGTCCTCAGGATATGATTTACTACTTTTCTGAAAAATATTTTCCTCCTCATAAGAAACACGCTGCCTTACAGGAAATATTTAACTTTGTGCAAATTGAAGAAGAGTGTCTCCCAAAAGCTTGGGGGAGGCTTCTCCAATTGCTTAATGCTTTGCCTGATCACCCTCTTAAGAAAAATGATATACTTGATATCTTCTATAATGGACTAACTAATGCTTCTAGGGACTTCCTAGATAGTTGTGCTGGTTGTGTTTTCAGGGAACGAACGGTTGAACAAGCTGAGGAACTATTGAATAATATATTGAAGAATTATGATGATTGGACTCTCCCTGAACCGCCACCTAAACCCACTCCGAAGAAGAGGGGCATCTTATTTCTCAGTCCTGAAGATATGCATGAAGCAAAGACATGTATGAAGGAAAAAGGTATTAAAGCTGAGGATGTTAAGAATTTACCACCTATTGAAGAAATACATGGCCTTGACACCCCACCACCTCAACAGGTGGTAGAGGTAAATTCTTTATTAAAGTTTGATGAAAGTGATATCCCTTACAATAAACATCCTAGTCAATGCTTATATGTGTTTGATAACTACATTAGGAAACAAGATCACTTCAATGCAAATGTTCTGAAACAATTGAAATATAATTCTGATATGATTGGTCGCTTGAGTGACTTGTTATTTAGAATCAATAATGATGTTAGGGGTGTAGGAAAACATGCCTCTATGGTTCAAACCCAGTTAGAACAAGTTGCTAAATCTCAAAGAGAATTGCTTAATGAAATTAATAATAATATGAATGATCATGCTATTAGAGTAGTAACTAGTGGAGGTAGAATGACCCAAGAACCTCTTTATCCTGAAGGTCATCCTAAAAGAATTGAACAAGACTCTTAGAGAATTAACACTGATGCACCTAGTCCTTCCAAAAAGAAAAAGAAAAAGAAAAATGATAGGAATTTGCATACTTCTAGTGAACCTGAGATAGAAAAACCTCCTGATAATAATGATGTCTCTATTTCTGATGCTGAAACTCGGTCTGGTAATGAACATTCACCTAGTGATAATGAAAATGATAATGATGATGTTCATGAAGATACTCAACCGAACAATGATAAAGAACCAGATAATGATATTGAAATAGAACCTACTATTGATCTTGATAACCCACAACCTAAAAATAAACGATATGATAAGAAAGACTTTGTGGCTAGAAAACATGGTAAAGAAAGAGAGCCGTGAGTTCAGAAACCCATGCCTTTTCCACCTAAACCATATAAGAAAAAGGATGATGAAGAATTTGAATGCTTTGCTGAAATGATTAGGCCAGTCTTTTTGCGTACCCGCTTAACTGATATTTTAAAGATGGCCCCTTATGTAAAATACATGAAAGACATCATCACTAATAAAAGAAAGATACCTGAAGCTGAAATCTCCATCATGCTTGCTAATTATTCTTTTAAGGATGGAGTACCTAAAAAACTTGGAGATCCTAGAATACCAACTATACCTTGCTCCATTAAAAGAAATTATGTCAAAACTGCTTTGTGTGATTTGGGAGCTGGTGTTAGTGTTATGCCTTTCTCTTTGTATAAAAGACTTGATTTGAATAAACTCACACCTACTGAAATAACATTGCAAATCGCTGACAAATCAACTGCCATACCTATCGGTATTTGTGAGGATGTGCCCGTTGTTGTTGCAAATGTTACTATCTTATAAGACTTTGTTATTCTTGAGATGCCCGAGGACGACAACATGTAGATTATCCTTGGTAGACCCTTTTTGAATACTGCAGGGGCTGTTATTGATTGCAATAAAAGCAAAGTCACTTTTCATATCAATGGTAATGAGCATACAGTGCACTTTCCGAAGAAACAATTCCAAGTGAATGGTATAAATGTTATTGAAGAATCTCTGACACTCACTATTGGAAGTTTTCAACTACCTCTACCTACTGGCAAAAAGAAATATGACATACTTATTGTTGGGGATATGCATATCCCCATTGAGGTAACTTAGTGTTTTACAAAAGTTCTTCGGTTTCATGCTAATCGAAAGTGGTTGTTAATAAGACTTGATCAACCTTATTAATGGATCATTTTTTCAGAGGTATGAAGTTGATGAATCTAGTAGGCACAACCTTCTGCTCCCACCTTTGTTTTCTATTTTCTTAGCCAAATAAAATAAAATGTCATGTTTATCCTGTTTTCTGTTTTCTCCGTGCAATAAAAAAATGACCCAAAAATAAAAGTTCTCAGAATGTCTTGAAAATTTAACAAGATTTTTTTCTGATTTTTTCTGAATTTCTGGTGCAAATAACATCATACGAGGGTGCACCTGGTGTCCACAAGACACCAGGGCGCGCCAACAGCCCTAGGCGCGCCCTGGTGGGTTGTGGTCCCCACGTGGGTCCCATCACTTATCCCTTTAGCCCATTCCATCTCTTACCTCCAGAAAAAAAATCACCATAGCTCTCTCTCTCTCTCTCTCGTGTTCTTGCTCTCAAACCCGTGGATTTCGATCCCTTTGGGGGATTGCTACTTGGTATGTGACTCCTCCATTGCTCCAATTAGTTTTTGACTTAGTGGTTGATAGGTCTCCAACGTATCTACTTTTCTTTACTCTTTTGCCCTTGTTTTGGACTCTAATTTGCATGATTTGAATGGAACTAACCCGGACTGACGCTGTTTTCAGCAGAACTACCATGGTGTTGTTTTTGTGCAGAAATAAAAGTTCTCGGAATGGAACGAAACTTTTTGGAGATTTATTTTGGAAAATATAAAAAATACTGGAGCCAAAAACCATCGGAGAGGGGGCCCAGGCTGGGCACGATACACCAAGGCGCGCCAGCCCCCTCCCGGCGCGCCCTGGTGGGTTATGCCCACCTCGCGGACCCACTTGCCCTAATTCCGCCACTATAAATTCCTAAATTTGGAGAAAAAAATCGGAGAGAAAGAATTATCGCGTTTCACGAGATGGAGCCGCCGCCACCTCCTGTTCTTCATCGGGAGGCAAGATCTAGAGCCCGTTTGGGGCTCCGGAGAGGCGAATCTTCGGTCTTCGTCATCACCAACCTTTCTCCATCGCCAATTACATGATGCTTCCCACCGGGAGTGAGTAATTCCTTCGTAGGCTTGCTGGTCGGTGAGGAGTTGGATGAGATTCATCTTGTAATCGAGTTAGTTTTGTTAGGGCTTGATCACTAGTATCCATTATGTTCTGAGATTGATGTTGCTATGACTTTGCTATGCCTAATGCTTGTCACTAGGGCCCAAGTGCCATGATTTCAGATCTGAACCGTTTATGTTACCATCTCTATATCTATGTTCTTGATACGATCTTGCCTAGTCATATGCACCTATTACGTGTTATGATCCGTCAACCCCATAGTGACAATATTTGGGATACTTCACGGTGATGACCGTAGTTTGAGGAGTTCATGTATTCACCATGTGTTAATGCTTTGTTCTGGTTCTCTATTAAAAGGAGGCCTTAATATCCCTTAGTTTCCTTATGGACCCCGCTGCCACGGGAGGGTAGGACAAAAGATGTCATGCAAGTTCTTTTCCATAAGCACGTATTACTATTTACGGAATACATGCCTACATTACATTGATGAACTGAGCTAGTTCTGTATCGCCCTAGGTTATGACTGTTACATGACGAATATCTCCAACGAGTTACCGATCCAGTGCCTACGACCTTTCTACTTATTGCTCTTGCTAAGTTACTACCACTACAGGAATCAGGCTCTTTGCCGTCTGCCATGGCAGACGGCAAAGGGCACAACCACGGATGGCAAAGGCCTTTGCCGTCCGCCAGCGGACGGCAAAATTTTTGGCCGAATAAACTCCGACAAAGGGGTTCTTTGCCGTCTGCCTTGGCACAGCGAACGGCAAAGTTTTTTTGCCGTCAGCCTGCAGACGACAACGCGGCTGGACGGCGTAGTACTGAAGTTAGCACCGTTAGGTGGCTAACGGCCCCTACCAAGCCCTTTCCCGTCAGCCCCCGGACGGCCCCCACTCAGTCCTTTGCCGTCTGCCCCTTACGGCCTCCACCCAGTCCATTGTCGTCTGCCCCGGACGGCCCAGCCTAGCCCTTTGCCGTCTGCCCCCCGACGGCCCCGCCTAGCCCTTTGCCATCTGCCCCTGACGGCCCCCCGCCCAGTCCTTTGCCGTCAACCCCGGACGGCAAAGAAGCCAAATGGCCCCAGGCCTGGCGCTCCCAGGTTTAACAGGTGGCTGCCACGTGCCCGCTTTGCCGACGGTGGCCGTCGGCAAAGAGGTCTTTGCCATCCGGGGCAGACGGCAAAGAGGCTGTATTGCCTCTTTTTTGCCTGTTTTTGTTATATTCAACAATTTTCACAGGCAAATATATGATATGTATATATATATTTCATAGAAACAATATCCCTGCCATATGGATATGATCAACCAACAATTATACCAAATTAAAAGTATCAAATGTCACATTGTTCACCATATTACAATAGTTTCTTCCATACATACATAGTCTCATACATAGGTAGAAAGTTTCACGTAAGTTCATCGATACAAAATGAAAACAGAAAGTAAACACTAGCACTACATCAAAGGAAGCTGCTGTGAACTCAATCAAATCTGCAAAATTGGAAATAAAAAAGTTTGAATAAGAATACTAGAAGAAGTAGAAGAAGATCTAGAAGTAGAAGAAGATGATGATGAAGAAGCGTTTTTATTCTCTCTCTTTCTCCTCTTGTTTTTCTTCTTCTTATTGCTTATTTGTGTCATTTTAGAGCTAACCTAGGTAATTATCACATTTTTGACCTAACTAAGCTTATTGTGTCATTTTGCAAGAAAATAAGCTAAGTCTATGGCATCTATGAGGTTACCAAGTCTATTATGCCATTTTTGAGTTAACTAAGCTTATTATGTCATTGTGGAGGAAACAATGCTAAGTATAGGTCATTTTAGAGCTAACTTAGTTACAATATGTCATTTTGGAGGTAAGTAAGCTTACTATGTCTTTTTAGAGGAAACAAAGCTAACTGAGGTAAAATATGACATTTGTCTAAGTGCTAAGTTTGTCTTTGTGCTAAGTTTGTCTAAGTGCTAAGTTTGTCTTTGTTTGAGAAAATGAGCCAAGTAAGTGGCATATTAGGGCTTACCGTTCTCGTCATCACGGAGGTGAAGCACCGGGGTTACTCGGGCCGGTGTCACCTGGATCACTACTTGGCCCTGGAGAAGGATCGTGCGATGCGGCTCGGGAGTTATGCTGCACCAAAGATCATTTGCGTTAGCATGATGACACTGAAATGTTAAGACTAGTAACTAATGAACATTGAAATGAAACTCACCGTTCTAGACGTGGTAATGACTGGCATCGGCGGAGGGGTCTGGCTGGTCTTCTCGCACAAAGACTGCACATTTGGTTTTGACAAGTCAATCATATTGGTTATTAATGAAACGAACATGTAGTGCATGATTTGGCTAATATGAAGAAGAAACTTACCACGAGGAACTCGTATATGGCCTGGTGAGACGCATCGTTCCGTGCCCTCTCCTCCTCCAACAACCTAGCCATCCTCTCCTCCAAATCCCTCTTCTCCTCCGTCGCCTGCCGGACCTGTTCCGCCAGAAGCGCCTGGGTTGCCTCTCTTTCTTTCTGCAGAGCAGCCTACAACACAACTCCTCGTTAGCATTGTAATCATATTTGTTCGCACACACAATGTAATGGAGGAAAGCTATCTGAGTCTGTATGACTAACCTCGATGGCGAGCTGGACTGGCCGTGGACGAGGCGTTATCTCAGGACAGGAGCTCGTTTGGCGCGCCTTGATCTGCCGGAGAGTGCTCGAAGACCGTATAAGTCCATCTCCAATGGCTATATGGCCATGGGGCCTCCCGCCGCCAGCTATCATCACCAGCTCTGGATCAATAGGATGCTGGCTCGGGTTGAAGTCCTCCCCATTCACCGCCTTCCCCACATCTCTGTACCTCACGAGCTTGTTGTGGGAGGAGATGTTGGTGAAGTTCTGGGGATTATCGAGGTCAGACTCAGAGAATGCCTTGTCCTTCTTGTACGAAGCAGTATGGGCCATGGCATAGAGGTCGTACACCTGTGGCACCTCCGTCTTATTGTAATGCGCCTACAAGAGAGGAACAAAGTATTAATAAAGGGGTCAAGCTAGCATCAAGAATGAATTGCAGGAATCATGAAGCAAACCACATACCCAGTTCCGCCCGAACTGAAATAAGTTGGCGCTGCCTTGATGGTGTGGCACACCTTTCATTTGGGCACGCCGTTCCTTGGCATCGTCGTGGACGGCTCGCCATTCGTCAGAGCACCACTCATTCACCAACGCCTCCCAACAATCCATCTTATCCGCACACCATCTCGGGGGCACCTAAGTTAGTAAAGAGAAATTTGAGAGCTACGCCTACGAATCAAAGCAAGGAAACTAAGTACAAGGCCTTAATAATAGGTAATTACCTTCATGTACTGCTCCTTGTGCAGAAACTTTCCACGGCACGACGACTTGTCCTTCTTAATACGCCGCGAGGCGTAGTAGTCTCGAACAGCCTGTACCCGAGCCTCGTGTCGTAAGTTCTGTAGTAGGCGCCTGCACTCGTCATCGATAACCTTTGCCGCGGCCTCCTCGTATCCCTCCTCACACCTGTAGAAGGTCTGCAATCAAACGAGACAACACTGATTAGTACAATAACTAGCTATTATTGATTTTTTATTGTGTAAAGGAGAAATTACACAGAACTTTCTAATCACCATGTTGGCCCTCGTGTGGCACAACACATCGTCGATCATCTCCTCCGGCGAGGCCGGGGCAGCCAAGTAGTGCTCCTAGTTCAATCCTAACTCTGGAAGCTTACCCTCGCCGGGCAACGTGACAAACCCCGGGAAGTTATGCCGTAAAATCACACCAAGGATGGAGTAGGGCCTGCGGACATCCTTGGCGTGAATCCAACCCCTGCAGTATGACAAAGCCAACGCATTAGATATGTGAAGAAGCATGAAGGCAAAAGGTTTAAAAAGAGTAAATGCACTTACTTCTCCTTTTCAGGCCTAATCGGCCACCTCTGCTCGCGGGTCGCCGGCACGGGCGGGAGCCGTGTACACCCACGCTGGTAGACGGTGGCCCCCTCAACCACCTCGTCCCCGCTATCAGAAAACTGATCCCCGCCACCATCATCATGGCCACTCGGCTCTGGCTGATGCAGATCCGGCCAGGTATCCCATCCGGTCGAAGCGTGTGGAGCCTCGTAGGATGAAGCGTCTGGCACAGGAGTCTCGCGGGTCGAAGCGTCTGGGACAGAAGGATCATCGACCCGAGGCTCGTGGACAGGAGTCCTTGTAACCTCCACCTCAGACGGGTCCACCGTAGCAGTCCTGTGCTCGGGTGAATCAGCTGGGGGTGGCGGCGAGGAAGGCGTAGCAGCCTTCGTACCTCTCCCGCGGCCACCACGTGTACCTTTAGGAGCTCTCTTCTTCCCCCTACCTCCTCTCCCGGTGGGCAACTTCACCGACGAAGAAGCGCCCTCGGGTGTCCCAATACTGTCGTACAACGCTCTCCGGAGAGTTTGGGGTGGAATGGAAGTACCCCTCCCACCATGCACCGACGAAGGAGCCTCGGATCGCTCTCGACCCGCGCCCACCATCTTTCAACACCTGCCATGACAAATAGTAAACGAAATTAGTACAACATAAAAAAATTGAATACCGACATGAATAATAATATGTATATATATAATTTGAGTGTATCATCATCATGTATATAATAAAAATTGAATAATACCTGACATGAACTATTAATAATCTTGATCGTCTATATATGCTCCGGGATCAATAAATGCATCATCATCATCACTATCATCAATAAATGCATCATCATCATCACTATCGGGAACAACATGTGGAAGGCCTCCTTTAGGTAACCGGTCAAGCATTGAGAGGTCATCCGCAACAGTAACCTCTTCTTCTTCCATCTCTTCTTGTTCCGGCTCAGGGGTGAAGTCGGATTCAGTGTCGCTGTCTACTTCAATGTTCTGGGGTGAAGTAGAGCGGTTCTTGAAACGTTTTTTGGAAAGACGTGTTTCCTGGAAGAATTCTCCTTCATATGTGTCTGGGTTAATGTGAGGTTCATAACCATCTTCATTGAGGGGAGGTGGTCTAAAACGTGGGGGCACATCACAAACGACATCCCAACCATTCAGATTTGGATCAGTTTGGCAGGCCCACGGTAGATAGGAAACATGGGTCGCCTGTTGAGCCGTAATATAGACATCGGGAACATCTAAATGGGTGCTTTGTTTGATTTCGACTAGCCCTATATGTTCATGAGTCCTTCTAGTCTCCTTCGGTTGGAACCAATAACATTTGAAGACTACGACGTTTGGTGGGTTTTCACCAAAGAATATAAGTTCATAAATTGCTTCAACTCTTCCATAATACTCGACACCTCCTTCGTCGATAGCAGAGACACAACAATTTGTAGACTTTCGGTCGGCCATATAGCTCTTTGCCAAAAGTACGAAAGCGATACCCGTTGATGTCGTATTTGTCAAATGAACGGACCTTATAGTCAAAACCATTAGCGACTTGTCTCAATTCGGCGTCCATAGACTCTGAATTAGCCTACAAGTTTAATACGAAAGGATTGTTGCATTAGCCGCAAACTAGACGAAGAAATGAAATGGTCTAATGGAAATTACGGTTTGTTTGAACCAAGAGATGAAACCGGGATAGCCGCCTCCATGCTTTGCCAGAAGCTCATACTCTTCGATGGAATCCTTGTGGATCACCGCTCCATCCGAGAATTTGGCGACGTATCGACTGTATCACATATCCGGGAATAAGAGCAGTTCAAAGGAATTAGAAGTTGCGAAACAATGTACCGAGAACTTACTCGATGTACGGCCGCACTTCTGTTAGGTTGTTGAAGATATACAACGAAATGGTCCGCCATTCTTCGACATCCAACGCTATTGCTTTCGAAGCACCGGTTGGTGCGAGCTTCCCTTTGGATAGGCTGAGGTTGGATCGACCTTTTTCACGGTCGCCATCATTGTACCGAGGCTTCGGATTATGCAAATGACGATTCTTGGCTTCATAGTGTGCTGTCACGAAGTTTGCCGCCTCCTCAGTAATGAATGCCTCGGCCATCGATGCTTCAATTCTACGTTTATTTTTACATTTTGCTCGAAGCGTCTTTTGCATCCTCTCAGTTGTGAAGCACCAATGATTTTGCACGGCCTCCCCAATCTTGCCTCGGTCGGGAGATGCAAAATCAAATGCTGCATTGGATTAAAGAAGCCCGGTGGAAAGATCTTTTCTAACTTGCAGATCAACTCTGGCGCCAACTCTTCCAGTTCATCTAGCACGTCAGGCGATAGTTCTTTCGCACAAAGAGCACAAAAGAAATAGCTCATCTCTGCTAGTACTAACCATTCATCCTCAGGGATAAAGCCACATAACATCACCGGCATTACCCGCTCAAGCCATATGTGCCAATCATGACTCTTGAGACCTAATATTTTCAATTTGTCAAGACTCGCTCCCCTCTTTAGATTCGCTGCATACCCATCGGGGAACATCAACTGTATTTTCACCCACAAGATCATTTCCCTCATAGCTGGCCTTCCAAGATTGAACCATGCCTTTGGCTTCCTCCAGTTCTGCTTTCCTTTCGGTTGTCGCATGTTTTGTAACGGTCTATCACATAGAGCCTCCTGATCGACTCTAGCCTTAGGATTATCCTTTGACTTCCCCTCTATGCCGAACAATGTCGGCGTTCTGGGAACGGGGGTACCCAGACCTGCCTGCCTGTGGCCCAGGGCGTGGGCCACTTCGTCAACCAAACACGACCAGGCACGGCCCCACCCAAGACTAGGCCCTCGCGAGGGCCCTAGGCTCGCGAGGAGGAGCGGAGTCAAGACCGGCAAGGGATGGGCCTCCCCAGGCCCCCTCCGGAGCGGCAGAGATCTCTATGCAGAGCCCGGCCTCAGGAGCCAAAGATGACGCAAGGAAGGACAGGCGGGCGCCAGCGCGCCAGGTGGCGCAGTTTCCCCTTTGGTGCAAAGGGAGCAAGGACGTACGCGGGTTCCCAAAGCATCCCCAAAGGTTTCCATTCCGATGCAACAAGACCACGACCACGAGCCCCGCAGGACGGATGTCTTCGTCGAGCCCACCTCTGCATCATCGACAGCTACTTTGCAGGCGAAGACCGCCTTTGGGCAGGGCGGGCATGTACTCCTGTCCCCCTTCAAAATTGGCCGTTGTGGGATCCCTTCCCGCTATTGCGATAAGGGAAGAGGACCCGGGCCACCGCTATATATAGAGGCTAGTCTGCACCGTAGAGAGGGATCCGAGATCAGTCAATCCACTCATCCATCACCAAGCGGACAGAGGGCCAAGAGCACCTCCGGAGCGCCCTCACGAGGCTCCGAAACACTGTACTAGTTCATCCACCACACCTCCCCTAGTGGCCCCCTTCTCGCTGCGTGAGGGGGCTGCACGGGGGCTACTACCCGGCCAAGCCTGGTACACGCCACCTTCCCAGGTCTGCCAAACCGGGTCTTCACGCGCCCATCTCTGGAAACACTGGCGAGGAAAGGTATGGGAGCCGTTCGTACGTCAAGGGGGACTCCTAAGCATCGCGACTCAGGAGCCTGACTGGTCCCGTAGTCCCTCACCCCTTGGACCGTCCTTGGTGATCCGGTCGGCCCAACGATGGCTGAGGTATGCGCGGGGTCGGGCCCTGCCGACGCAGAGCTCGAAGCGCTAAAAAAAACCCTTAAGAAGGACGCTGGAGCTCGTACGTCAAGGAGGACTCCTGAGCATCGCGACTCAGGAGCCTCATTGGCCCCGTAGCCCCTCACCCCTTGGACCGTCCTTGGTGATCTGGTCGGCCCAACGGCGGCTGAGGTATGCGCGGGGCCGGGCCCTGCCGACGCAGAGCGCCAAAGGTGTTCGAAATTTTCAAGTTAACCCAATCTTCACCATGTTCCCTTCATGAGGGCTGCTCGTATGTCAAGGGGGACAACTGAGCATCGCGACTCAGGAGCCTCACTGGCCCCGTAGCCCCTCACCCCTTGGACCGTCCTTGGTAATCCGGTCGGCCCAACGGCGGCTGAGGTATGCGCGGGGTCGGGCCCTGCCGACGCAGAGCATCACGACAAGCAAGTAGGAAACAAGGCGAAGAGAGCAATCACACAGTTCAACAGTTATTACAAGCATTGAAAGTTTTCGCGAACACAAACAAGTTTAACGCCTCCATGAGGCACGATGGACATTGCAGGAAAGGAGCAAGGGAGAGGAATCAGGAGGAACCGCCGCCACCACTCGTCCCGTCCTCAGGGAACTCGTCGTCGACATTGCTGGCGTCATCTTCTTCGCCGCCTACCCCTGCAGAATCAGGAGGCGGGGGCACCGCGACGCGGGTGAACCTCTTCACCAGCATCTCCACGGCGCCCTTCACCACCGCCGCAGCGCTGGCACGGACCTCGGGGGCGACCGGGCGGATCACGGAGTCGAAGTCGAACCCCGGCTCGCGAAGATGAAGATAGCTGAAGACGCGCGTCGCGGCCTCAGAGAAGAGGTCGTGGCACTCGCTCTCCAAGACCCCCTCCACCTTGACAATGGCGCCCTCCAGCGCCTCGGCGAGTTTCGAAGCGAGCACCGCAAAGCCACTCTCTGGAGCCGCCAGGGGCTCCGCGAACCCATCCCAGCAGAGGGAATGGAGCGCTCGGCGAAGCTTGAGCTCGACGGTGGGAAAGACGCTCAGCTCCGCAGCCTTTCTCTCCTCAGCCGCAGCAAGAGTTTTCTCCCTGGTGTCAAGCAGGGCCTTCCCCGAAGCGACTTCCTCCTCCTACGCGTCCAGGCGCTTCCGCTCCGCGGCCTGGCGGGTCGCCACCTGGGACAGCTCGGAGTCCCGAGCGGCAAGTTTGGCCTCGCGAGCCTTGAGATCTTGGGGGCTCAGGGACCTCCAGACAGCGGCACCGCCGCGCCCTCGAGGGCAGGAGCGACCACACCAATAGGCATTTAGGGCTCAGGGGGCTCCGCGGCGATGACCAGGGAGGTTGCCTCGCGAGCCCCCTCCCCCTCGCCAGCAGGCGACGGCAGGACGGGAGGAGCGGGCGGCGCGTCGGAAGGCGCCTTCAGCTTGACGCCCGCCTTCTTCTTCCCCATCTTCAGCATGGCGGCGTCCCTAGTCACCAAGCAAAGGAAGGTTATCAATACACAAGCCACTGGCGGGCGAGCAAAGCTGAGCTGGGACACCTACTCCTCAACGTCAACCCACTTCCTCTTCCTCTCCGCTCCGGCAACGACGGGGGCACCCAGGCCTTCCTCGGTGAGGGCACCACCACGCGGGGGAGCGGAGGCGTTGTCCGCAAGGGCGGCCGCTGAAGGGATCGCCATGGCCCCGGCCTCGCCCACCTTGCCTGCGAGCTGCGGTTCAGGCGGAGGCGAGGCCGGCGTTTCAACCGCCTTGCCGGCAGAGGCAGGGCGCACCGGAGGCGACTCCGCTCAGCGCTTCCTGGGAGTCGACACGCAGGCGGACCGCGTGGCACGAGGGTCCGGCCCTAGCCCCCTAGGGGCCTTGGCCGCGCGTGAGGAGCCCGTAGCAGAAACTTCACCAACATCATCGTCGTCCTCGAGCTCACGCAGAAGGGTGCCCTGCGACAGGGGAGACGCCCCTGCCGGGCCGTCGTCGGCGGTCTTTTCCGAATCTTCCCCGCCCGCGGTGTCGCCGGAGGACACCATCACCGGGGAACCAAGGCCCTCAGCTGGGAAAAGCCCCAGTTCGTTGAAGACAGGCATCGCGGCAACCAGATCGGCCCCGTCGTCGCGGCAGTACAGCGGGGCGTGGGTGTCAGGGAGATCACCAGGGTCGCCGTTGAGCAGGGTCGTCCCAGCCCTGCTCAGTTCCTCGGAGGTTATGCGTGCGGACCGAAGCCTGAGGTTGTTGCCGCTGCCCTGATAATCCCACAAGGGCCAAGAATGGGACTGGAGGGGCGCCAGGCGCTGCGCCAAGAACTCCTTCACTATCATCCCCCAGTCAGCTTCCTGGCACTGATATCGTGGGAGAAACGCTCCATGACGGGCCAGGCCCGGGAGTCGGAAAGCTTCGCGGAGCTCCACGCGGAGGTCTTCTCCGGCAGTCCCCTCGGCAGATCCAGCCGGGGGTTGGGGTCTTTGAGATCCATGAGGACCCAGCGGTGCCTGAAGTTCTCCACCTTCTTCCCGGCCTTCAAGAGCATGTTTCCGCTCTGGACCGTGACGAAGGAGATACACGCCGACCGTTGAGCGTCGTCGTGCAAGCGCAAGCTGAAGAAATGGCGAAAGAGGGCCACCGAAGGCCTCACGCCCACGAAAGCCTCGCAGTAGAAGGCAAAGACGGACAAGAGCAGGATGGAGTTGGGTTGGAGATGGAGGGCTTGGATCCCGTAGTGGTCGAGGATGGTGGTGAAGAACGCGGAGAAGGGCGGGACGAGCACGACGAAGATGCTATGGAGAAAGAAGGGGTAGACCGCCTTGGACGAGGGCTGCTTCTCCGAGGAGCCGCCCCATATCAAGGTCCGCCCCCACTCGTTGGTCTCATCCGCCGTCGATGGGAGCACTGGGACGAGGTCCTCATCCTTGGCGATGGTGGACCCTGAGAGCGCCGGCGAGATAGGAGCAGAGGCAGAGCTCTGGGCCTCTGGCTTCTGCTTGCCGGCGGGAGCCATCGGGAAGCTCGCGAGGCCAAATCAGCAAGGAGGAGGACGGAGCGGCGCCGGATCTGGAGAGGCCTTTGCTAGAGCCGGAGACCTGGAAAGCAAGAGCAGGTGCGCAAGAGGGGGAAGCAATAATGGCCCAGCGCTAGAAGTCAGGCTCTTGTCGATTCGGGCGGTGGCCGAAGGGATGAAGGACGCCCGACATCAACTGCACGACACGCGCCAGTCCTGGCCCGCAGGCATTGGGACCCGCGACGCTTCGGGCCACCCTCAGGGCTTCGCCCGGAGGCCGGCTCGAGCATGCCTTGGGCCCGGGGGCTACTGTCGGCGTTCTGGGAACGGGGGTACCCAGACCTGCCTGCCTGCGGCCCAGGGCGTGGGCCACTTCGTCAACCAAACACGGCCAGGCGCGGCCCCACCCAAGACAAGGCCCTCGCGAGGGCTCTAGGCTCGCGAGGAGGAGCGGCGTCAAGACCGGCAAGGGATGGGCCTCCCCAGGCCCCCTTCGGAGCGGCGGAGATCTCTATGCAGAGCCTGGCCTCAGGAGTCAAAGATGACGCAAGGAAGGACAGGCGGGCGCCAGCGCGCCAGGCGGCGCAGTTTCCCCTTTGGTGCAAAGGGAGCAAGGACGTACGCGGGTTCCCAAAGCATCCCCCCAAAGGTTTCCATTCCGGTGCAACAAGACCATGACCACGAGCCCCGCAGGACGGATGTCATATCCGAGCCCACCTCTGCATCATCGACAGCTACTTTGCAGGCGAAGACCGCCTTTGGGCAGGGCGGGCATGTACTCCTGTCCCCCTTCAAAATTGGCCGTTGTGGGATCCCTTGCCGCCATTGCGATAAGGGAAGAGGACCCGGGCCACCGCTATATATAGAGGCTAGTCTGCACCGTAGAGAGGGATCCGAGATCAGTCAATCCACTCATCCATCACCAAGCCGACAGAGGGCCAAGAGCACCTCTGGAGCGCCCTCACGAGGCTCCGAAACACTGTACTAGTTCATCCACCACACCTCCTCGAGAGGCAAACCACGAAAGCAGGAGTAGGGTATTACGCTTCGCAGCGGCCCGAACCTGGGTAAACCACCGTGTTCATCTTCTTCCTCGTCATCGTGCGAGGTCATCATTGTGTCCTTCGAGTAGCGAGCTAGGTAGGGCGATGCTGCAGGGGATCTTCGCACACGCCCCTGTGTTCGAATCTTAAGTGTTTTGCGGAGCCCGAAATCCGACAAACAATGTACCAAAAAGGGCCTCGGAGATATTCTTTTCAGTGTGCATCACGTCGATGTTGTGTGGGCAAAGGAGGTCTTTAAAGTAAGGCAGATCCCACAAGCATATCTTGTGAGTCCAGGCGTGTTTCGAATTATACCCTTTGAAATATCCTGGACACTCTGGATCAGGCTCGAGAGCGTTTAACTGATCCAGGGTCTGTTGGCGTGTCAGTGCAGGTGGTGCAGAGTTTTTGAAAACTCTACCTTTGATGAAATTCTTCTTGTCTTTTCTGACTTATGGCGAGGATCCAGGAACTGTCTATGCAAGTCGAAGCAAGAATACTTGCGACCCGCCTGCAGCCAACGAAACTGAAGAGCTGCCTTGCTTGTGGGGCACGGGAACCTTCCATGCACACACCAGCCAACGAATAGCGCATACGCCGACAAGTCATGCGTTGAGTACATGTACCACACATGCATTTTGAAGTTTTGTTTTGTAGCGGCGTCATATGTCTTGATCCCATTATCCCAAGCTTCTTGCAATTCATCCGTAAGCGGCCGCATGTACACATTCATATTCTTCCCCGGATAGTTGGACCCTGGAATTATCAACGTCAAGAAAATGTTCTTTCTTTTCATAATCTCTCCGGGGGGGGGGGGGGGAGATTGAGTGGAATGACAAATACAGGCCAACAACTGTATTGGGTTGCCGTCATACCAAACACATTGAACCCATCTGTGCTGATGGCGACTCGAGGATGCCTTGGATCTGCCGCTTTATCCTTATGTAATGCATCGAAGTGCTTCCACGCAAAAGCGTCTGAAGTGTGTCCCAACATCAGATTCCCATCTGCATCTAGTTCGGTTCTTTTGCCCAATTTGTGCCATGTCATCTGTCTGGCCGTCTCTTCGACCATGAAAAGACGTTGAAGTCTTGGTATGATTGGCATATACCGAAGAACATTAATTGGGATTTTGGTCTGACTCTTCTCACCCATACCGTTGTCTACCACAACATACCTGGAAGACTTGCAAATGGGACAATAGTTCAAGCCCGCATACTCAAGCCTAAATAAGGCACATCCATTATCACAGGCATCTATCTTCTCATAGGGCATCTTAAGCGCACGTAGGATTTTGTCCGACTGGTACAGGTTTGCAGGCAATACATGGCCTTTGGGTAGAAAGCGTCCAAATATTGTCATCATCACGTCGTAGCATTCTCTGCCCAGGTTGAACTGAGCCTTCAGAGCCATTACTTGCGCGATGGCATCCAGCTGATAAAGCTCAGTGTGCTCGTGGAGAGGACGTTTTGAAGACTCCAACATTTCATAGAAGGCCTTTGCAGATTCCTCCATCTCATCGTCCGAATCCCGAGCATCATCAAAGTCTTGCACCATGTCTTCGATCCCGGTACCATGCTTGTCGGTGCGACGACGAACCACCTCATCTCTGGTACATTGGGCAGACTCACCATGAAATCTCCACACCGTATAATCAGGCGTAAAACCCCACTTCTGCAAGTATTTACCCATTTCATCCCATGTCCTCTTTTTATGGTTGTCGCACCGGACACAGGGGCACCAGGTTATTTCCTGGCCATTTGCAAATGCGGCTCTCAGAAACCCCTTGGTTTTTGTTAACCATTCAATGGTCATGTCTTTCTGACTAGGGTGACCGGTGTACATCCACGCACGATCACTCATCTTTCCTACCCACTAAACACACAAGAAATATATATATAATATATATAATTCATCATCTATATTCATCAGTTAATCAAGTTTGTCAGTTTTATTACGTCCATGCAACCTACACGCTAATAGGTAAAGATAGGTCCTAATCCCACCCGAGTATGTGTAGATTGGGTTCGTTTTCCCATGCTCTGCTCCTGATCCGACGCAGAATTTCGGCAGCACCTCCCCGCTGTTCTCCTGATACACGTCTCGGCAATAAGCAGAGAGGATGTGTACCCGGAGAACAACAGGGAGGCACTGACGAAATTCCGCATCGGATCCGGAGCAGATCATAAGGGAAAACGAACCCAATCTACACATACTCGGGCTGTCCATGGATAACGTTGGACAATTCGAAAGGATGGTGGTTATAAATATGCAAAGACATGCATATTTATAGATGCCGCCCTTTCGAATGGGAGACGCATACTGGTCACGCATACTGATGATTGAAGACACCTATAGCTAGCAAGTTTCATCGGCACGAAGACCAGAACATAGCAAATTAAGGGGGGGAGGAGATGTCATTTGTGCTCACCCATGAACGCAGGGGAGCTCGTCAAACGCACAGGGAGGTCGTCGAACAGCAGACCCTCGCAGCGACGAAACAACTGCACGTTGAAATCCACCCGATCAACACAAATATTCAATCCCGATAGAAAAATCTCTCTATATGTAACTACTTTTCCACTTCTATTTTATTATTTTTCTCCTCTATTTCTTCTTCTTCTTCTTCTTCTTCTTCTTCTTCTTCTTCTTCTTCTTCTTCTTCTTCTTCTTCTTCTTCTTCTTCTTCTTCTTCTTCTTCTTCTTTTCTTCTCCTCTTCTTCTTCACCTCTTTTTCTTCTTCTTTCTCCTCCTCTTCTATTTTTCCTCTTCTTCTTCTCCTCTTCTCCTCTTTTTCTTCTTCTTCTTCTTCTTCTTCTTCTTCTTCCTCCTCCTCCTCTTCTTCTTCTTCTTCTTCTTCCTTCTTTTCTTTTTTCCTATTCTTTTCCTCTTCTTCTTCTCCTCTTCTCCTCTTCTCCTCTTTTCTTATTCTTCTTCTTCTTCTTCTTCTTCTTCTTCTTCTTCTTCTTCTTCTTCTTCTTCTTCTTCTTCTTCCTCCTCCTCCTCCTCTTCTTCCTATTTTCCTTTATCCTCTTCTTCTACTTATTCTTCTTTTCTTCTTTTTTCTCTTCTAACCTAACTAACTTACTTAATAAACAAAGCTAACTAACTAACCTAACTAACCTAATAAACTAAAAAACTAACCTAACTAATTTAACAGAAATAAAAAAACAGGAAAAACAAAATGAAAAAAGGGGCAGCCGGCGGGGGGGACTCACCGACGGGGGCGGCTGGGGCGTCGTGGGTGGGGGAGTGTCGGTGTCAAAACCGGCGTATCTCGTAGTAGGGGTCCTAAGCTAGGCGTCTTGGAGCGATGGTAACATGGACATAGTATTTTACCCAGGTTCGGGCTCTCTCAAGGAGATAATACCCTACGTCCTACTTTTGATTGCATCGATATGGGGATAGTACATAGTACATGTATCTACCACGAGATTGTAGTAATGAATATGAGATTGTCTATTGACTAGCCTGGCCTCGGTTTATATAATGTACCGTAGGCCTAGGGTTTAGAGGAGTCCTTGTCTTCTGCGCCAAGTCTCGTGGAATCTCCCTTGTATGCGTCATGGGCTGCCCGAAGTGGCCCATTAGTGAATCGCCCTGGGGGTCCTCGGCCCGACCCACTGGTCGGGAGACGACGTGGTGAGTACCCCCTAGTCCAGGACACCATTAATAGCCCCCTGAACCGGTCTTCAAGTTGGGGACGCTCCACGGTTCTTCCGAACTGTTCTTCGTCTTCGGTCGTCGGTCTTGAAAACTGGTTCAACAAATCTTCCCATGTCCGATCTTGAGGATCGCCGAGCTGAATCCGAAGAGTTTACATGTCGGGCATCCGAGGATCCCCTTTAAGTTATCGGCCTTTAACAATGCCTTGTAATTTTTTACGCCACACCTGGGGTTTGAAGTGTTTCCCGTGCGGTGGTGTCCTCTTGCGTCCAAGCTCCAACGCCGGACTGCATCCGAGGTGTCTTTTGCACCCGAGCTCCGACGATGGTCGGCATCCGAGGTATCATAGATTACCTTGGCCTCTGAAAATTTGAATGAGTCCATCCGAGCTTAAATGCCGGAATAGTCTTCTATGGAACGAGCCATTCGAATCCGAGCTTTATGTTGCACTACTTCCGAGCTCCAACGCCGGACTGCATTCGAGCTCTAACGATGGTCAGCGTCCGAGGTATCATAAACTAACTTGGACCTTAAAAAATTGAAGGAATTCATCCGAGCTTAATGTCGGAAATGCTCTCTATGGAGCCAGCCACTTGCGCCCGAGCTTTATGCCAGACTGCTTTCGAGGTGGTGCACCACCCCGACCGTGGACTGATTTTTTGTGGATATACTCGATTGGTGCAATTTATTCTCTGCCAAGATATATAGCCAGTAGCCCTCAAGGTGTGTGTCGGTCTATAACCCGAGATGCGCCTGAAGGAAAAAATAATAATCAAAATAAAACCACTAATCCCAGTAGCCCCTGAGACTTAGGTCGATTTGCAAAATCAGCCTGAGGATCAAGTTCTTGCTCGGCCGCATACGTTAGGGATGTAAACGCGGTACATAGTAGTTTTCGAGACTCGGGTTGGGTGCGGCCGACCAACCTAAGGATCGAATCTCCTCGGAAACCATATTGCACTTTGGATTTGCTGCATTGAATAGGTAATGCAATAGCCCCCAAGCCTTAATTTAGGCACGGGCGATCGAATTAAGGATCGATATTTGTTTGACACAAACTTTGTTATGTTTGACACAATTTATGTGTAATGATTCTATGTGTCCAAGTACTTTACATCATTAATGCTCGGATCCACATTGTACAAGACTTTGCTGACCGGCCATCGGCTTCAACCTCCTCGGCCAGTAGCCGAGGAGTGTTTGCCCTACTTTATAAAGCCTTTATAAGGGCAAAGATTTACGGCAAACAAGACAATCCGGCCATACGGTTTTATAAACAAAGGCACGCGCAGAGATATGTTATATTACTTATTTAACATAAGAAACATCTTCTGGAAAAAATAGTTCCTTTATAAGTTCCTTTTCCTAGGATATCATGTTGACCATGATCGTGAAACCTCAACTCCGATCTATGTGGGAGGAAAATATTGAGGATTTAGTTCGGGGAATGTTCCCGAACTCTGTGGTCGTTAATGAACCGAAATTTTCACTTCCGTCGTTGCCGACCAATTATATTCTTAAGATGGCTAGCTTTAGGCTTCACCCAGTCTGAGGTACTAACCCGGATGACCCGGAAGTAACAATCACAGAGGTGCTCCCTTTACCCCCTAGCCGAACAATCGGGAACGTATGGGGTAAGCATAGGAGCCAGGCAACCCAGCTTGGCCAGAATCTTAAGTCAAATTGATGCATATTTATGGCTTTATAACGATGATTATGGAAGGTAGTACTCGCATATTGAATACAAATGCTTTTATGTTATATGCTATTTCGACTCCTTTGTGACCGTTTATAATTTGAAAGTAGCGTATCGTCGGCTTCCACCCCTTTGTAGATGCTACACAGGGTGTTTCCGTACAAACAAGACAACCCTTAGCCGACGTCTCGGTGCCCGGAGGCGGTTGTGTTAGTGGAAACGAGGCAATCAGATATTCAGGCTTTATAACTTTCACTTAGTCATAGGAGCATATGTTTGGGGGCAACTTAATAGCCCCCGGTATACGTCGACTCCTCGGATCATTCGAGGTCGAACCACCCACAACTTGGCATTTTCAAGAAAGAGAGGCCCTTCGTTTTACTCGGATAACCTCGATCGGCTATATTTGGTTGAACACCGCCTGCGGTTCGCTGATCGATTTACGCTTGTTGTGACAGTCAGCTTTCGGCTTTTTCCAACTGAGGCACTTAACCAGTTAAACCAGAAGTGACAATCGCATTGGTTCTCCCTTTACCCCTTAGCCGAACAAAGCGAAAACGTAAGGGGTAAGCACAGGAGCCGGGCAATCCAGCTATAGACCAAAGACACAACTCGAAATCAATGCATATAAATGCAAAATACCGAAGGCATTTTGCCGAGGACTGCATGGAGTACCTCGGTTTTTTGTGGGTTCGGTGCTAATCGCAGTCCCCCTTTAATATTGCTGATACATGAAATGCATCTGGCGTTGTAATGCGAGAGTTATGCTCGGAAATACCAGAAAACTTACGCAAAAAACTTTATGTTTAGATAAAAGAAAATTGTGCCAATCCAAAATTGGTCTAAAATTTAATTTGTGCTTCGGTCGTGCTTTAACATGATACATCCGATCTCCGGACTCCAAGTGGGCCAGCCTTTGGCTTCAACCTCCATATCCCGAAGGCGGACTGTTTCTGTGAGGTCTGTTTAGCGAACTAAACTCGAGCGGCTTTAAAAAGAAACCAGGCTATCCGGCTATTGACCACACGCTAGTGTCGGAAAAAGGAGTAGTAGAAAAAGACTTTGCAACGACTAAGAAGAAAACACAGTTATTATAAAATGGCTCATACAAATTTAAGAGCCCCCTGTTAAATCGGGTAAATAAATTTTTAACAAACAAATGTTTTTTGTTTAACCAAAAAATATAATGTTTGGTTGCACCGAAAAAAGTAACATTTCAAAGAGAGTTGAGCACGAAAACGACTTAGCTGGTTCATGTGCTCGTGACGTGTGTCGAGCTTGTAGTGGGTCAAGGTCCCAGCCCCCAAGCCGGTCACGAGGTAGCCGAAGAATTGTTCGGCTTGATGAAGTGACAACACAACACTTCGGAAGGGTTTTGGAGAAACCCCCGGTCCAGTCGAGCAGACGGAGTAGTTCGGCAGCGTGACGGCGAGGCCTCCACGTCCATCGACCATGTCGATGACACAATTTGGTTGATGGAGACGGGACAACGATGTAGGCACGCCAAGGTGACCGCATGACACAACTGAAGTCGATTACCTGTGCACACAATATAGTGCAAGCCGAGAGTAATAACAAATAAAGGTAATAGTATATTTAAAAAAAATTCTTCTACTTAGTTAATTTAAGTGAAGCAAATAATTAAAGGAATATGGCCTGGGTGCCGAGGTGCCTGAGCGGAGAATTCGGCTTGACGAAGTGGTGACGCTGCACGGTCGATGTGGCGAGGTGAAGTCCCCGGTCTAGCTAACATGGCGAAGCTGGTCGGCTGGTGACGCCGAAGTCCCTGCAGCAGGTCGATGAAGAGATGGCAAAGCCCTCGGTCTAGCCGGGGTGACGGAGCAGGTCGGCTGGTGACGCTGAGGTCTCGTGCCAGCCGAGGTGTCGAAGTAGGTCGGCTGGTGACGCCGAGGTCTCGTGCCAGCCGAGGTGTCGAAGCAGGTCGGCTGGTGTCGCCGAGGTCTCGTGCTAGCCGAGGTGTCGAAGCAGGTCGGCTGGTGACGCCGAAGTCTCATGCCAGCCGAGGTGTCGAAGCAGGTCGGCTGGTGAAGCCGAAAACCCTAAAGCAGGTTGATGAATAGATGGTGCGGGGATGCCGACACAGAGAAGCGCACCAAGGTGACGACACAATTCGGTCGACGAAGGCGAGACGACAACGTCAGCGCGTCGAGGTGACCGCGTTACATAGCCAAAGTTAATTACCTGCGCACATAATATGGTCCAAGCCCAAGGTAATAACAATAAAGGTAATAATAATATATAAAGAAAAATCATCTACTTAATTAACTTAAGTGGAACAAAAAATTAAAAGAGTGTGGCCTGATTGTCGAGGTCTGTCCGGCGAAGTGGCAGCATGAAGGTGCCAGCACAGGGACACGTGCCGAGGCGACCCCGCAACTTGGTCGACGCAGGAGCGACGGTGACCTCGGCTCGCCGAGGTGATAGTGAGCAGCTGACCCGACGGACATCACGCGCGAGTGTTGGTAGAATATCTCTAAAAAAATAATACAATACAGACGAACAGAAAATATTCTGTGCGTAATAATTTTACATGCTACCATAGCCAGGAGAAATATAACCTGTTAGACGACGACGACCGTAGTAGACCGAACAAAATAGATGAACTGATCTGTACCGATCTGGTAACAAGAATTAGATCGCTTTAGGGACACCAATACGTGAGTAGTACTAGTTAATCTAGTAGAATTATTGACTAGTTTTTGGGCATCATGCTACAAACTAATACTCAATGGGTTAGTAGTACTTTTGATCTAAGCACTTCTCTAGAAAAAGTAGTAGAAGATCAGCGGCCGGAGTAAATACTGGATTAAAATATAAAGAAAAGGAAAATAGACTCTCTGGTGCTTTAACCATCTCGTGGACTTGCAGTTGGCTACTACTAGTACTTGCCATCACGATTTTGCCTACGAGGAGCACCATCCGTGTTGTCTTTTGCTGCTAGGGCCTTGCGTGTGCATGTGTACGTCGGCTTGATTTGTCGCCAGCGCCGATCGCCCGTACGAACTCGGCTCGGTTGGAACGCAGGGAATCTAGGTTAGGACTGCTGCTAGTCCGTAGAGGAACTCGGGTCTGACGTACTATCAGAGGGCGGACATGGCCGCCGCCGTCACAAAATTATGGACCCCGATCTGACTGCAAACAACATAGCTCATCGCGATAGCACCAATTTTGCAAAAGACATGAAACGGATCTTACTGAAAAAATAACACCTGATCATCCCATCGATCCGTGACGATCGCCCATCAGGCTCTCAATGAAAGCACCAATGTCGGTGTCAAAACCGGCGTATCTCGTAGTAGGGGTCCTAAGCTAGGCGTCTTGGAGCGATGGTAACATGGACACAGGATTTTACCCAGGTTCGGGCTCTCTCAAGGAGATAATACCCTATGTCCTGCTTTTGATTTTATTGATATGGGGATAGTACATAGTACATGTATCTACCAAGAGATTGTAGTAATGAATATGAGATTATCTATTGACTAGCCTGGCCTCGGTTTATATAATGTACCGTAGGCCTAGGGTTTAGAGGAGTCCTTGTCTTGTGCGCCAAGTCTCGTGGAATCTCCCTTGTATGCGTCATGGGCTGCCCGAAGTGGCCCATTAGTGAATCGCCCTGGGGGTCCTCGGCCCGACCCACTGGTTGGGAGACGACGTGGTGAGTAGCCCCTAGTCCAGGACACCATCAGGGGGGGGGGCGCCGGGGCGGCTGGTGGCGGGGACGACGGGGCGGCGGGGCGTTGGGGGCGGCGGGGCGGCGGGGAGGACGGGCGCAACGGGGGCGGTGGGGCGGCGGTGCGACGGGGGCGGTGGGGCGTTGGGGGCGGCGGGGAGGACGGGCGCGACGAGGGCGGTGGGGCGGCGGCGCGATGGGGGCGGTGGGCGGCAGCGCGACGGGGGCGGTGGGGCGGCGGCGCGACGAGGCCGGTGGGTACGACGGGGCCGGTGGGGCGACGACGGCGGTGGCCGCGGCGGTGGCGGCGGTGGGCGTCGGGGAGAGGGGGGAGTGGGAGTGGGAGTGGGTGAGAGTGAGAAAGAAGGGGGTGGAGGCGGGACGGCCGTTAGTAGCGTTAGGGCATTGCCGTCTGCTGGCGGGCGGCAAAGAGGCTAGCCTCTTTGCCGTCTGCTTTAGGACTCGTTGCCGTCCGCTAGGAGACGGCAAAGAAGGGGCCAAATTTAACCTGACCATCCCGCGGTCAAGTGGGGCCCAGCTGTCGCTTTGCCGTCTGCTGTGCAGCTCTTTGCCGTCTGCGAGCAGGAGGCAAAGAGCTGACTGATGGCAAAGACCCTCTGTGCCATCTGCCAACTCTTTGCCGTCTGTTTTCTGGCAGCTGACGGCAAAGACCCTCTTTGCCATCTGCCAGCCGATGGCAAAGAGCTGGCAGACGGCAAATAACTGAATTCCAGTAGTGTACTACAGTTGCTGCTGTTCCAACTGCTACAAAAATATTGCTACTACTATTACCACTACTGTTGCCGTCACTATTGCTACCAAACTATCATATTACTGTGCTACTGATCACTTCGTTGCAGATATTTAATCTCCAGGTGTGGTTGAATTGACAACTCAAGTATTCTTTGGCTCCCCTTGTGTCGAATCTATAAAATTGGGTTGAATACTCTACCCTCGAAAACTGTTGCGATCCCCTATACTTGTGGGTTATCAAGACCTTTTTCTGGCGCCGTTGCCGGCGAGCATAGCACTATGAAGAATCTGAAGGATACTAAGACCAAGATTTTTCCCTCTACTACGAGGGGAGGTAAGGAACTGCCATCACACTCTGCACTTGATTCACCTTCTGTTATGAGTAAGCTTGCAACAACACCACATGCTAGTAATCCTGATATGTCGCAAGTTATTGGTGATGCTACCTCTACTATGAATTATGCTATTGATGATGCTAGTACCATGCTTGATGATAATGTGCCGCTAGGAGAATTTCTTAATGAACAAATTGCTAGGGCTAAAGAGAATGAAACTACTGAAATTGATGAAATAGCTGAAACTGATGATGACTATGAAACACCTACTAGTCCTAGCTCTCCTAAGTTTGAAATGCCTAAGAGACCTGAAGGTTATGTTATGGACGAAGAGATAACTAGAGAAATTCTTTCTTGCAAGGATAGAGACGATCTTAAGAAATTGCTATGCAAATATAAGGAAAAGACTTTGAATGCTAGAATGAAATGTGATCCTAAGTTTGCTACTTCACCTACCTTTGTTACTGATAAGGATTATGAATTCTCTGTCGACCTAGAGTTAATTACTTTGGTTGAATGTGATCCTTTCCATGGCTATGAAACTGAAACTGTAGTGGCACACCTTACTAAGCTGAATGATATAGCCACCCTCTTTGCTCATGATGAGAAGATTCGTTACCATTATATCCTTAAGTTATTTCCGTTCTCATTAAAGGGTGATGCTAAGACATGGTACAATACTCTTGCTCCTAGTTCTGTGCGTAGTCCCCAGGATATGATCACTACTTCTCTGAAAAATATTTTCCTGCTCACAAGAAACAAGCTGCCTTACAGGAAATATTTAACTTTGTGAAAATTGAAGAAGAGAGTCTCCCACAAGCTTGGGGGAGGCTTCTCCAGTTGCTTAATGCTTTGCCTGATCATCCTCTCAAGAAAAATGAAATACTTGATATCTTTTATAATGGACTAACCGATACTTCTAGGGACTTCCTAGATAGTTTTGCTGGTTGTGTTTTCAGGGAACGAACTGTTGAACAAGCTGAGGAATTATTGAATAACATATAGAAGAATTATGATGATTGGACTCTTCCTGAACCACCGCCGAAACCCACTCCGAGGAAGAGGGGTATCTTATTTCTCAGTCCTGAAGATATGCAAGAGGCAAAGAAATCTATGAAGGAAAAAGGTATTAAAGCTGAGGATGTTAAGAATTTGCCACCTATTGAAGAAATACATGGCCTTAACGCACAACCACCTCCACAGGTGGTAGAGGTAAATTCTTTATTAAAATTTAATGAAAGTGACATCCCTCACAATAAACATCCTAGTCAATGCTTATATGAGTTTGACAACTATATTATGAAGCAAGATCATTTCAATGCCCATGTTCTGAAACAATTGAAATACAATTCTGATATGATTGCTCGCTTGAGTGACTTGCTATTTAGAATCAGTAATGATGTTAGAGGTGTAGGAAAGCATGCCTCTATGGTTCAAACTCAGTTAGAACAAGTTGCTAAGTCTCAAAAAGAATTGCTTGATGAAATGAATAATAATATGCATGATTTTGCTGCTAGAGTAGTAACTAGAGGGGGTAGAATGACCCAAGAACCACTTTATCCTGAGGGCCATCCTAAAAGAATTGAACAAGACTCTCGGAGAATTAATAGTGATGCACCTAGTCCTTCTAAGAAGAAGAAGAAAAAGAAAAATGATAGGACTTTGCATACCTCTAGTGAACCCGAGACATAAAAACCTCCTGATAATAATGATGTCTCTATTTCTGATGCTGAAACTCAACCTGGTAGTGAACATTCACCTAGTGATAATGAAAATGATAATGATGATGCTTATGATGATGCTCAACCTAGTAATGATGTAGAACCAGACAATGATGTTGAAATAGAGCCTGCTCCTGATCTTGATAACCCACAACCTAAAAATAAATGGTACGACAAAAGAGACTTTGTGGCTAGGAAACATGGTAAAGAAAGAGAACCATGGGTTCAGAAACCCATGCCATTTCCACCTAAGCCATCTAAGGAAAAGGATAATGAAGAATTTGAGCGCTTTGCGGAAATGATTAGGCCAGTCTTTTTGCGTACCCGCTTAACTGATATTAGATACCGGAAGCTAAAATATCCACCATGCTTGCTAATTATTCTTTTAAGGATGGAGTACCTAAAAAACTTGGAGATCCTGGAATACCAACTATACTTTGCTCCATTAAGAGAAACTATGTCAAAACTGCTTTGTGTGATTTGGGAGCCGGTGTTAGTGTTATGCCTTTCTCCTTATATAAAAGACTTGATTTGAATAAACTCACACCTACTGAGATATCATTGCAAATGGCTGACAAATCAACAGCCATACCTATCGGTATTTGTGAGGATGTGCCCGTTGTTGTTGCAAATGTTACTATCTTAACGGACTTTGTTATTCTTGAGATGCCCGAGGACGACAACATGTCAATTATCCTTGGTAGACCCTTTTTGAATACTGCAGGGGCTGTTATTGATTGCAATAAAAGCAACGTCACTTTTCATATTAATGGTAGTGAGCACACGGTGCACTTTCCGAAGAAACAATTCCAAGTGAATGGTATAGATGTTATTGAAGAATCTCTGACCATCACTATTGGAAGTTTTCAATTACCTCCACCTACTGCCAACAAGAAATATGATATACTTATTGTTGGGGATATGCACATTCCCATTGAGGTAACTTAGTGTTTTACGAAAGTTCTTCGGATTCATGCTAATTGGAAGTGGTTGTTACTAAGACTTGATCAATGGATCATTTTTGAGAGGCATGAAGTTGAGGAATCTAGTAAGCACAACTCTCTACTCCCACCTTTTATTTTCTGTTTTAGTTAGTTAAATAAAATAAAATGCCATGCTTATCCTGTTTTCTGTTTTCTCCGTGCAATAAAAAATGACCCGAAAATATCAATTCTCAGAATGCCCTGAAAATTTAACACGATTTTTTCCGAATATTTAAGAATTTTTGGTGCAAATAACACCAGAGGGGGGTGCACCTGGTGCCCACAAGACACCAAGGCGCGCCAGCACCCCTAGGCACGCCCTGGTGGGTTGTGGCCCCCACGTGGGCCCCCTCACTCATCTCTTTAGCCCACATCACCACCTACCTCCAGCAAAAAATCACCACAGCCACCATTTTCGTGTTCTTGCTCTCAAACATGCAGATTTCGATCTCTTTGCTCGGAGCTCCGTTTCCGAAACTGTTTGGAGGGATTGCTTCTAGGTATGTGACTCCTCCATTGCTCCAATTACTTTTTGTTTTAGTGGGTTATTTTTAGAGTAATTAGCTACTCTTGGTGCTGCTGTAGATGAGCTTGCATGTTGAATTCTTAGAGTTCTAAGTAGTTTGAATGCTCAATATGGCCACTATGCATGCTTAGGAGTAGTTGCTAATAATCTTATAAAGTTTTATTGACAAAAATTTTGTGGACTAAATTTTTTCAGATTTTTTATAGGAATAAAAATGCAATTCTTTAGGAGTTCTTCGAGGAGGAGATCCTCGGGAGCCTCATCAAGTGGAAGCTCAGTTCGACAGTCTTATGTTGAACCAAGCAAAAGCTGGATGCGAGATGCCGCCACCAAATCATGCTTGTGGCCTTGCGACGAGTTCATGGAAGGTGCAGGTATTAAGGAGGAATTTAATCTATTTATTCGCAACACAGAGCTTGTCTCCTTCATCGCAGATAAGTGTCCCCAACACCTCGAGCTCACGAAAACCTTCACAAAGAAATTCAAATATTTTCCTCGTGAGTCTAGAGTTTCGTTCAACCTGTACGATCATTACATTACCATGCCGTTAGAAATGTTTAGCGATGCATGCAAACTTCCATATGAGGGTTCCCTCGATGAACCAACACAATCCGAGGACGAGTCATTTTTAGTTAAACTTTGCTTTGGCGAAGATAGGGGGGTTACACAAGGGAGAATTAACAGTATCCATTTTCCATCACTACAATATTTTGCGCTCTTTAACGGTAAATGTGTTGTAGGCAAACAAGATTGTAGTACACTATGTGCTCATGATTTGAGTCTCCTACACACTGCCATAACTAGGAATAAGGATTATAATCTTGGTGCAATTGTTGCACGGAGGTTGCATCTCAATGCTGCTAGTGGTAATTTTTATGGAGGAATCTATGCCTCCCGTGTAGCTGAGAGATTAAATGTGTCACCATGGCCTAATGACCCCATCCTACCCACTCAGTATTTAGACTTTGATGCTATGAAGCGTCATAAGTTCCTTACGGCCACGGCCACCAACTGTACCTATAACTTGAGATGTTATAAGAAACCCGTTGTGCCTGTTGCTTTGCCTGCTCCTGCTTTCTTTGATTTTCACACTAGGGGAAGATATTATGTTCTTGAGAGCGAAGCCTTTGAGTACAACACGGAGGTTGAAGCTGCCAGGAGGGATGCGGAGTATGCTCCGAGGTTCTCAATGAGCCATCGCCCAGATTATTATTCATACGGATGGTGATTACCAAGCTAGGCCAAAAGCCTAAGCTTGGGGGAGTACGTATTTCCACCGACATTACATTCATGTTCACACACTTCATTCCAGTTGTCGGTGTTCATACTTTTTCATCGTATTATCCATGTTAGATTTGTTTTCTCGCTTTCTTCTTGTGTGTTTGAAAAACTTTGAGAAAACCCCAAATATTTCCTACTTCTTTTTAGTTTTTCTTTCTAGCTTAGTTTAATTGTAGCATCAAAAGAAAACCCAAAAAGATTTCTCGCTTCTTCTTTTACTTGTTGGGAGCTTTCCCGTGTAAATAATATTTCTCATTTTTGTTTTTTCTTCTTTAATTTGCTTTCTTCAAGAAAAACCAAAAACTCCAAAAATATTTCAATGTGTTTCTCTGAAATTCTTTTCTGTTTACTTGAGTCATACCAAGGAGAAGACCACAATGAAAATGTTGAGTGGTTCTCATCTGCATTATCGTTTATCTAACAAAGAGCCCATGTTACTTTGTCTTCTCCTCTGGAATAAAATGCTTGCAGATTCCAGCTTAGTCCACAGCACTCTTGCACTATTATTATTATCTTCTTATCGTTCGATCGTGCAAGTGAAAGGCAATAATGACGACATTTGATGAATTGACTGTGGCAGAGAAATGCGGGTATGAACTCAACTTGTTTTTGTTTTTGTAAATATGTTTAACCTAGTATCCCTTGATTCAGCTCATTATGATCAAACATGTTTGCAATGACCATTAGAGATTATAGTTGTTCATGCCATGCTTAAGTAGCTAGGAGTGGATAATGATTTATCTTGGGTGTCAACATGCATTAAAATGGTTGTGATGCGGTATGATGATATGGTAGCCTCCTCTGAATGTTTCAAGTGGCTTGACTTGGCACATGTTCACGCATGTAGTTGAATCAAAACCAACATAGCCTTCATGATATTTATGTTCATGGTGTCCATATCCTACTCATGCTAGTATTCAACGTTGATTATATGTAATGCATGTTCATGACCGTTTTCGCTCTCTAGCTGGCCGCTTCTCAATCTAATTGCTAGCCTTCGCCTGTACTAAGCGGGAATACTGCTTGTGCATCAAAACCCTTAAACCAAGTTATGCCAGATGAGTCCACCATATCTACCTATATACGGTATTACCCTGCCATTCCAAAGTAAATTTGCATGTGCCACCTCTAAAAATTCAAATGAACATCTGTTTTGTGTGCCTGGATCACTCATGAAGCGACAGGGAGCGGTCAGTATCTTTCATACTAAGCGGGTTATTCTCATGACGAGTGTTTATTCAATTGTCCTTACACGAGAGGGCCGGTAATTGGGATTCCCAGTCCAAAAATCAAAAATCAAAAATAATTAAACAAAACTCCCCCAGGAATGTTGTTGGTTTGGATGGTACCCGTGGATGCGGCCCGCCGTGGAGTGTGATTGTTGGTGGAGGGGGAGTAAACCTTTACTTTTATCGCTTGGGAACCGCCGCTAATTTGTTTAGCATGGAAGATATTGATAACTCTTGGTCGTGACGTTGACAGGAAGGGTGTACCTCTCAAAATTATATCTATCTCTGTTTTAAACTTTGAGCTCTGGCACCACTGCAAATCCATGCTTCCCTCTGCGAAGGGACTATCTATTTACTTTTAAGTTGAGTCATCACCTTCTCAAATAAGCGCCAGACCTGAGAGCACTATTGTCATCCTCATGCATTGTGTATAGTTGATGTTGGGTGCAGCATGACTGGATCTTTTCTATCATGAATTACAATGTTTAGTCGCTGCTTGAACTTTGGAGGTGCTCTCCATTTATATTTTGCGGTCTCAGAAAGGGCTAGCGAGATACCACTATTGTCATATTGTATTATGATTGTTTTGACAAAGTGTTGGCGCTTGAGATATCTTATTATTGCTTGCTAGTTGCTTATGTTATTGTTATGAGTAAATATAATTTCTAAGAGTAATTGTTAACATGGTTAGTCATAATCTTTGCTGAAAACCTGGGTGCTACTTAAGCATATATATGTAAACAAGAACAAAAGAGTTCATAAAAGTTTTTCTTTATCACTTTCAGTTTGTCAACTGAATTGCTTGAGGACAAGCAAAGGTTTAAGCTTGGGGAGTTGATACGTCTCCAACGTATCTACTTTTCCTCACTCTTTTGCCCTTGTTTTGGACTCTAATTTGCATGATTTGAATGGAACTAACCCGGACCGACGCTGTTTTCAGCAGAACTACCATGGTGTTGTTTTTCTGCAGAAATAAAAGTTCTCGGAATGGAACGAAACTTTTTGGAGATTTTTTTTCGAAAAGATAAAAAATACTGGAGCCAAAAACCACCGGAGAGGGGGCCCAGGCTGGGAACGATACACCAGGGCGCGCCAGCCCCCTCCCGGCGCCCTCTGGTGGGTTGTGCCTACCTCGCGGCCCCACTTGTCCTAATTTCGCTACTATAAATTCCTAAATTTGGAGAAAAAAATCAGAGAGAAATAATTATCGCGTTTCACGAGACGGAGCCGCCGCCACCTCCTGTTCTTCATCGGGAGGCCAGATCTGGAGGCTGTTTGGGGCTCCGGAGAGGGGAATCTTCGGTCTTCGTCATCACCAACCTTTCTCCATCGCCAATTCCATGATGCTCCCCACCGGGAGTGAGTAATTCCTTCGTAGGCTTGCTGGTCAGTGAGGAGTTGGATGAGATTCATCATGTAATTGAGTTAGTTTTGTTAGGGCTTGATCATTAGTATCCATTATGTTCTGAGATTGATGTCACTATGACTTTGCTATGCCTAATGCTTGTCACTAGGGCCCGAGTGCCATGATTTCAGATCTGAACCGTTTATGTTATAATCTCTATATCTATGTTCTTGATCCGATCTTGCCTAGTCATATGCACCTATTACTTGTTATGACACGTCAACCCCATAGTGACAATATTTGGGATACTTCACGGTGATGACTGTAGTTTGAGGAGTTCATGTATTCACCATGTGTTAATGCTTTGTTCCGGTTCTCTATTAAAAGGAGGCCTTAATATCCCTTAGTTTCCTTATGGACCCCGCTGCCACGAGAGGGTAGGACAAAAGATGTCATGCAAGTTCTTTTCCATAAGCACGTATGACTATTTACGGAATACATGCCTACATTACATTGATGAACTGAGCTAATTCTGTATCGCCCTAGGTTATGACTGTTACATGATGAATATCATCCAACGAGTTACCGATCCAGTGCCTACGACCTTTCTACTTATTGCTCTTGCTAAGTTACTACTACTGTTGCTGCTGTTCCAACTGCTACAAAACTATTGCTACTACTGTTACCACTACTGTTGCCATCACTATTGCTACCAAACTATCATATTACTGTGCTACTGATCACTTCGCTGCAGATATTTAATCTCCAGGTGTGGTTGAATTGACAACTCAACTGCTAATACTCTCAAGTATTCTTTGGCTCCCCTTGTGTCGAATCTATAAATTTGGGTTGAATACTCTACCCTCGAAAACTGTTGCGATCCCCTATACTTGTGGGTTATCAGTGGTTTATTTTTAGAATAATTAGCTACTCTTGGTGCTACTGTAGATGGGCTTGCATGTTGAATTCTTAGAGTTCTAAGTAGTTTGAATGCTTAATATGGCCTCTATGCATCCTTAGGAGTAGTTGCTATCAATCTTATGAAGTCTTGTTGACAAAAATTTTGTAGGCTAAAATTTTCAGACATTTATTTATAGGAATATAAGATGGATTTCTTTAGGAAGTTTTCCTCCAAGAAGAATGCTAAAGGAGTCATTGGGGAATCATCGGACAATGACCTCCACACTCCGAGAACGGCGGAGGTGCGTGATATGTCTCCAACGTATCTATAATTTTTGCTTGTTCCATGCTGTTATATTATCATTCTTGGATGTTTTGCAATCTTTTTATTACAACTTTATATCATTTTTTGGGACTATCCTATTGACATTGTGCCAAAGTGCCAGTTGCTGTTTTTGCTTGTTTTTTACTTCGCAGGAAATCAGTACCATACAGAGATGATACGCTGCGGGGATTTTTGTGTATTTTTTACGGACCCGAAGAAACTAGATGGGCCAAAGAATACCAGAAGAGGGGGGCCAGGGTGGCCAGCACCCACATGGGCGCGCCAGAGGCCCCCTGGCGTGCCCTGGTGGGTGCTGGGCACCACCGGCACCCCCTCAACCGACTATCGTGTCTATAAATTCCCTGGAAATCCAAAAACCCTAGGGGAGTCGACGAAACACAATTCCAGCCGCCGCAAGTTCCAGAACCTCGAGATCCAATCTAAACACCATCACGGAGGGGTTCATCTTCCTCATAGGTGCCTCTCCGATGATGCGTGAGTAGTCCACCATAGACCTAGGGGTCCGTATGCAGTAGCAAGATGGCTTCTTCTCTCTCTCTTATGATTCTCAATACAATGGTCTCTTGGAGATCTATTTTATGTAAACTTTTGCGGTGTGTTTGTTGGGATCCGATGAATTTTGAGTTCATGATCAGTTTCTATCCATGAATATTATTTGAGTCTTCTTTGATCTCTTATATGCATGATTACTTATAGCCTCGTATTTCTTCTTCGAATCTTTGGTTTAGTTAGGCCAACTAGATCGATATTTCTTGCCATGGGAAGAGGTGCTTTGTGATGGGTTCGATCTTGCGGTGTTCTTTCCCAGTGACAGAAGGGGCAGCAAGACACGCATGTATCGTTGCTATTAAGGATAACAAGATGGGGTCTATTCCTACATGAATAGATCTTGTCTACATCATGTCATCGTTCTTATTGCATTACTCCGTTTTTCCATGAACTTAATACACTAGATGCATGTTGGATAGCAGTCAATGCGTGGAGTAATAGAGGTAGATGCAGGTAGGAGTCGGTCTATCTATCTTCGACGTGATGCCTATATAATGATCATCGCCTTGGATATCGTCATGACTATTCGATTTTCTATCAATTGCCCAACAGTAATTTGTTCACCCACCGTGCGCTATACTCATGAGAGAAGCCACTAGTAAACCCTACGCCCCCCCCCCCGGGTCTACTTTTCCTCTCATATTGCTTTTCGATCTACGTTTTTTGCAATCTTTGTTTTCAGATCTACAAAACCAAAAACCCAAAAATACCTTGTTGCATATTTACTCCTTTTTTCCGTGTTCTTGAGAGATCTATCTCTCCTATCTATCACTACCTAATCTATCTATTTACCGTAGAGAGATTGACAACCTCTCTTTCGCGTCAGGTTGCAAGTATTTGTTGTTTGTGTGCAGGTGCTGCTTATTGGGTGGTGGTGATCCTCATACTGGTTCGATAACCTTGGTTTCATAACTGAGGGAAATACTTACCGTCACTATGCTGCATCATCCCTTCCTCTTTGGGGAAATACCGACGCAGTCCAAGCCACGTCAGTGCGGCCATGCGAATGGCCGCATAATGCCTTTATGGAGGAGGCCGGGTTCCATCAAGAGTTTGCCCAATTCGTTGCAAATGCTGGGCTGACCGATTTCCTTGCAGCTAAGTGTGACCAACACCACCTCCTTACAAATTCCTTTGTGCAGAGCTTTCATTTTCCGAGTAGGAATAATCCTCCCGAGGTGCAGTTTAATTTATATGCTGAAACCCGTAAGATATCGCTCACCGACTTTTGTGACATATGTTTGATCCCTTCTGATGGGGAATTAAGAGAGCCTAGACCAACAGAGTTTGAGAACTTTCTCCTCACTTTGAGAGTGGGTGATGAAAGAGGCGTGTCAAATGCCATTGCCACCAGTTTGTAGTTTCCTTCTGTGCATTACTTTGCTTTATTCATCGCGAAGTGTTTAATCTCTAGGGAGAAGGTTGGTGCACTCAGTGCCCCTGTGTCGGTGTCAAAACCGGCGGATCTCGGGTAGGGGGTCCCGAGCTGTGAGTCTAGGATCGATGGTAACAAGGGGACGAAGGAGACGATGTTTACCCAGGTTCAGGCCCTCCTATGGAGGTAAAACCCTACGTCCTGCTCGATTATATTGATGGTATGAAGGTTACAGAGTTGATCTACCTCGAGATTGACTAGCTAAAACCCTAGATGAGTTTCTCTGCCCTACATTCTAAAACCCTCTCAGTTTATATAGACACCGGGGGGTACCTAGGGTTTACACATGATAGATCTCCTGCCGAGGATGGATATGTCGATTTCCTCATCTTGACTTGGAGTGCACGATGTGCCTTCGGGGCTTCCTTCTGGAATGTGGGGTCTCGATGTATCCGGCCCTTCCTGCGATAGTTAGAGAGCGGCCCACCGAGCCGGCTTATTGGGAGATAGGCCAGCGACCCGAGGACCCCTTAGTCCAGGACTCCCTCAGTAGGCCCCGAACTAGCCCCCAACGCCAAGGGTCTCAGCTCTGGCAGCTTTTGTGACCAGAGTCTTCGGCTTGCGGGGTGAGTTCTTCTTCCCATAAATGATCGGCTGAGACTAGTCTGGCTTCTGATGACGCGTATTTCATCCGATCATACGATCGTCCGAACACCATGAATCGCTTAGCCCCGAAGGCCAATCGTCAAAGTGTAAACAGTGTTTTCTGACGACCTTTCCGACGAAGGGTCGTGGCCTACCACGACCACAAAACCAGTTATGAAAACTCGAATCGTGGTTCGAGGCCGTTTTTACATTGGCACGACTTATCAAAGTACAGATCGTGCTCTGTTTTGCACGGGATATAATTAACGCCCGAGGTTTATTTTGCGCGTGCATAACGGCTCGCACACCCATGGAAGCGGAGAGACTTGAGGCGCAGTAACGGGAGGCTAATCGGCGCGACGCCTCATAAAAGGGAAAAAACCCCAAGGCCTATTCACGCTTTCCATTCGCATCCTCTGCTTCCGCAATCTCTCCAAGCTCCAAGAGCCCAGATCCAGTTTTCCCTCAACTTCTCCTCCGAGCTTAGCCATGGCGGGTTCGGGCTCCATGGGCAAGTGGGAGGCCTCCACAATCACCGACAAGGACATCCGGGACTTAAAGCTCGCTGGCTACCTCCCCGCCAACGTCTTCCACCGCGCTCCAGAGGCGAACCAGGTGGTGCCCACCCCCAAGCCAGGCGAGAGGGTGGTGTTCGTCCCCCATTTCATCCGGGGACTGAGCTTCCCGCTCCACCCCTTCGTCTGGGGACTCATGTTCTTCTACGGGTTGGACTTCCATGATCTCCCCCCGAACTCCTTCATGCATATTTCGGCATTCATTATTATCTGCGAAGCCTTCCCGCGGGTCGAACCGCACTTCGCCTTTGGCTCAAGGTCTTGAACGTCAAGCCGAAGACCGTCGCGGGCAAACACGCAGACTGCGGGGGGGGGGGGGGGGGGGTAATCAGCAAACTCCCCCGCATCGAGTGGCCCACTGGCACCTTCATCGACACAATCAAGATCTGGCAGAAAGAATGGTTCTACATCACTGAACCGAGGGATGAGAGCTGGGCGGCGCCTGCCGAGTTCAGATCCGGACCCCTACGAGATTGACCTCGTGGCTCAGAAGGGCCTCGACTTGGGGTCGGATGCAGAGGTGAAATTGCTGCAGAAGCGTATTACCTCGGTGGTCAAGGCTAAAGTCGAGCTGGTGAATGTGGTCTAGGTCATGCTCCACCGCCGTATTCTTCCCTGCCAGCGCCGGGCCTCCCCAATGTGGGCTTATCAGCTTGAGGACGAGCCTACCGTGCACCAACTCTTCCGCACTACCTCCGAGAAGTTGTGGAAGGCATTATTCAAGCCCCGGAAGAGCTGGCCGGCCAAGGAGGAGGATTCGGGCCTGAGCGCCGATAAGCGACCTACCCAGGTATGGTATATTTTTAATCCACCGACTCTGTTTATTCGACAAAAGGACTTAACGCCTTCCCCTTCATTTTTGCAGAAATGGCTGAGCAAAGCCGCGGGAATTAACTGCCCAGCACCACAGCCCGAAGACCCCAGGTCGGAGCTGTTGACGGAGATGCTCGTCGTGGCGCCGTACACGGCGCCAGAGAAGAAGGAGAAGAAGAAGAAGGCCAGAGAAGGTCTCCGCATCAGGGACCAGCCGGACGCTATGTCCGAGGAAACCCATGCCACCTCTACTCATGAGGAAGAGCACGAGGACGGGGGGGGAAGGCGATTCCCCCCTTACAAGAAAGAGGGCGGCGTCGCAGGACGCCACGGAGGATCAACCTCCTCTTGCCCAGAAGAGGGCGCGTAGGCCGAGGTTAATGCTGGCCAACGATAGCTCGGACTCCGACGCCGAGTCCGAGGACTTTGAGAGGGTTCCCCGAAGGAACCTAAGGGTCAAGCCCCCGGCCCAAAGGTATAAATCCGAAGACTCCCTGGGTCGTTTATGTGAAGTTTTTAATGTTTTAAATGGATGGACGCCTTTCAATCTGCAGCCCACCACGCGTTCTTCCCACCGATCAGATATCGGACGGGGAGTCTCCACCCGCTGAGCTGGCGGAGAGCGGGACCACGTCACACCCCACACCTGCAGGGGTCGCAAAGGATGCCGTGGAGGTGTCATCCTGCCAGGCCCCTTTGGAGCCGAACACAGGCGGTGGGGGTGATGACGTCATGGCCGAGGTTAATGCCTCGACCGCCGAAGAACAGAGGGAGGAGCCCTTCCTGGCCGCTGAGGAGGAAGGACAGAGGAATGTCCAATCCCCTCCGAGGTCATCTCCAGAGCGCACTGTGCCTCCCGAGCTACCGGCTCAATCCCCGATCAGAGGTCGGGCTAGCCGGTCATCACCGGCGCCACCGATGACTGGGTGGCCGGTCATGGAGGAGGCTCTGTCAAGTGCCTCCATCTCCGAGGATCACCGCACTCTTATGGGTGCGGTTTTGCAAGGAATTCAGTCCGTCGATAGCAGACTGAAAGATGCCTTCAACGGTCTCTTGACGGGCTTCAAGGTGAGTCACGTGATACCCTTTTCCCGCACAAGTTTAATTTTTATTAGGTTTATGCTACCTTTATATATGTAGTAGCCCCCGAGCCCCGGATGGGTTTGCAAAAACGCACCCGGGGGTCAAGTACTCAGGAGTGATCAACGATGCACAAGGCACCATTAGTCCCGCAATGTTCTAAAAGCCCTTAAGAGGACCGAACATAGGGTCATATCCTTGACAGTTCGGGGGTTGGAACACGCATAACTGGATTTATTTTTTGTAGGCCTCATCATCGGTGGCGGCCGTTAATGCCGCTGAGCTTACCGAGCTAAATCGGAAGCTCAAGATCTACAAGGAGGAGCTTGATAGCCTGAACAAGAGGTTCGACGAGGCACAAGGTAAACCGAATTGTAACATCCGGGCTGTATATTGTTAATGGTCCGCACTGGTAACCCAGTGTAATTATTTATTTATTGCTTCCACAGCTGCAGCTGCGGAGGTTGAAAAACTCAAGGCCGAGCTCAAAAAGATGAAGCAAGAGGCCGCGGATGAGAAGGCGGCCGCTGAACAAGCAGCAGCCACACTCTTCACTTTGAAAGTTGCGAGTGCTAAGCATGAGGCCCGGGTGGAGGAGGTGCAGCAGGAGCTCAAGGATGCCAGCACGAAGTGTGAGGCCCTTGAGCAGAAAGGCAAAGAGCAAGCCACCGAGCTATCCGCACTGAAATCTGAGCTCCAAAAGGAGCGGGTGGACAGGCGGTCCTTTGAAGAAGAAGTTCGCCAAGTCAAGGCTGTCACAGATGGTAAGCCGTATTCACTACAATGCGACTTTGGTGGTAGCAAGTTTGCTTTGCTCACCCAGGTGTGGCGTTCCTCAGGCGTCTGTGCGGATCTCCAGAAGAGTGCAGCGGACGCGAACAAGTTCTATGCTTCGTGGGAGGAGAACGATGAGGCTCGGCTATTTTGGGCACAGTTTGAGTCCCCCGAGCGTTCTCCTCTTCTGATCGAGCAGATGAAGCAACTGATGGAGCTGCACAGGATAGCGGAGCTGGCCCTGAAGGATCTCTGTATCTGGCTGTGGCCTGAAGAGCCGTTGCTGAGTAGTTACTTCGGCTTGGTGCGAAAACTGTGCGATGCCGCGCCTCGGATTGACGCGCTAAGGTGTTCTACATGCATCAAGGGAGCTCGAATGGCTTTTGCAAAGACCATGGTGCACTGGCGGAAGCTCAAGCCGACCGAGATGGTCACCGCACCTCCGCCTCCCGGAAAGGAGCATAGGCGCCCCGAGCTATACTTCTCCGCAGTGATCGAGGGTGCTCGGGCGATAGAGGCCCAGTGCTCTAAGGATGTACTTTATGAATGAGCGCGTTGTAATATGTGCAAAGACTTCTTAACGCTTTAGAATTAGTGTTGCATGTTTTATCATGTCTTATAAGTCTTTAGTTTTTATTTTGACTCCCATGTGGCCGTTTTATCTGAAAGTTGCGAGTCATCGGCTTCAGCCCCCACGTAGATACTACGCGAGGTGTCTCTGCCTCTGCACTGTGACCCTTAGCCGAGGTATCGGTGCCCGAAGGCAGAAGTGCGAGGGGGACAAGGCAATCGGACTATGATGCTTTATCGCTTTCACTTAGCCATAGGAGCGTAAAAAAATGCGGGGGCTGATGACCAGCCCCCAGTGTTTTGTGATGTGCGGATGTATCGGGCCCGAAGCCAGCATCACATGGTTTGTACAAGTACAAAACCCATCGTATAACACGGAATAACCTCTATCGATTTTTTTAGTATCACACTTATGCTCGGATTTGCAGACCGGTTCTCACTTACTATGACGGTCAGTTTTCGGCTTTCTTCCCTAAGGTGCTTGACCAGAAGAACTGGAAACACAATCGCAGTGGTTCTCCCTTTACCCCTTTAGCCGAACGAGCGGAACGTAAGGGGGCAAACACAGGAGCCGGGCAACCCAACTATTGACCCAAGACATAGTTCGGATCCGATGCATATAAAGCAAAATCCAAGACGCCGAACACACGACCAGTTGTGTCGGGGTGATGCTCAGGGTGATATTTTAAATTCAAGCCCCCGGTCTAATAGTCGGTTGCATCGTAATGTATACCGAACAGTTGCGCGAGAGGCGTTGACAAGAACAGAGTATGTACCATAAAATACAACAGAGGGGCCATGTATAATGGTCTTTTATTTGCTCGATAATTCTTATAACTCAAATTGCCGAAGCAACTGTTTACAGGTATTTTGAAGATAAAACATAGAATTTACAGAGGAGAGGTTGTACCAGGGGTCTTCGATTGGTGGCTTGACGTCCTCGATGTGCCCTGTCATCAGTGTGCTCCTGTGCCTCTTAGGGAGTTGCATTCCTTTAAGGGTGATGCTGTCGTCGAGCGGACCTTGGGAAGAAGGTCTTGAGAAGTCGCCGAAGTATGGATGAGCTTTACTCTTTAGCAGGTCCTTGATGGTACCTGTGTTATGCCCGAGGACGTGTACTGGTAATGGTTCGGTCCAGCCGAACACTTACCCTTCAATGGTTGTTCCCCACTGCTGCCCATGGAATCTTGAGTGCGAAGTTGTGCCTTCTTGGCACGTGTTTGACGGTCATTAGGGCTGTGCAATGGGGAGCGTGTCCCTATTTCTGGGGAGAAGAAGATTCTGGGAGTTCGGATTGAAACCGAGCTCGTTCGTCAACCTTACGTGCCTTTATGGCAGATTTCGGTGTTTGCCGACCGTCCTCGTAATGGAATTCAGCCGCCAGGGCCAATGCATGTTCCTCAGTTCGGAGGGAACGCTCTGTGTTGCCATTGACAGTGATGACCCCCTTTGGCCCGGGCATCTTGAGCTTGAGGTATGCGTAGTGTGGGACGGCGTTAAAGTGAGCGAACGCTGTACGGCCTAGTAGGGCGTGATAACCGCTGCGGAAAGGTATGATGTCGAAGATCAAGTCCACGCTACGGAAGTTATCGGGTGAACCGAACACCACTTCTAGGCTCACAGAGCCCGTGCACTGGGCTTCGACGCCTGGGATCACTCCTTTCAAGGTAGTGTTGCTGGGTTTGATCCTTGATGGATCTATACCCATCTTTTTCACCGTATCTGAGTAAATCAAATTGAGGCTACTTCCTCCATCCATTAGGACTTTAGTGAGGTGATACCCATCGATAATGGGATCTAGGACGAGGGCAGCTGATCCCCCATGACGGATACTGGTCGGATGGTCTCGTCGATCGAAGGTGATCGGGTACGCCGACCATGGGTTATACTTCGGGGCTACGGGCTCTATGGCGTAGACCTCTCGAAGGGCGCGCTTCCTCTCCTTTTTGGGTATGTGAGTGGCGTATATCATGTTCACAGTTTTTACCTCTGGAGGGAACTGCTTCTGTCCACCATTGATCGGACCGCGAGGCTCATCATCGTCCTCGCTGCGTGGGCCCTTGCCTTGCTCCTCGGATGCGAGTTTGCCGGCTTGTTTGAACACTCAACGGTTACGGTTGGTGTGGTTGGCGGGCTTGTCTAGAGTGCCATGGATCTGGCAAGGCCTCTCCATGATTTTGTCCAGCGGGGTGGGTCCGTCGCGATTGCCTTTAGGAGGCTTCTTCCGCTGCCCGGATCAAGAGTTGCGGAAGCCGGCGTTGACGGCCATGTCGTCGGCATCACTAGTGCTGTGCCGGCGTTTATTTTTGTTGCGTCCTGGTTTCCTGTTTCCATCCCGAGCTTCGGAGGTGCCGGGGTCTTCGGGGTTGTGGCTTTGTCTCGCTAGCCAGTTATCCTCGCCCGCGCAAAAGCGGGTCATGAGTGATGTAAGGGCGGACATGGTCCTAGGTTTATCCTGACCGAGCTGGCGAGCCAGTCATTCGTCCCGAATATTGTGCCTGAAGGAGGCTATAACCTCGGCATCTGGGCAATCGATGATCTAGTTTTTCTTGGTCAAGAACCGATTCCAGAATTGTCGAGCGGACTCTCCTGCCTTTTGGACGACGTTGCTTAGGTCGGAGGAGGCCGGAGGCCGTACATAGGTGCCCTGGAAGTTAGATCGGAATGCATCCTCGAGATCCTCCCAGCTCCCGATAGAATTTTCGGGGAGACTGTTTAACCAGTGCCGAGCTGGCCCCTTAAGTTTAAGGGGTAGATACTTGATGTCATGGAGATCGTCTCCTCGTGCCATGTGAATGTGGAGGAGGAAATCCTCGATCCACACTGCTGGGTCAGTTGTTCCGTCGTATTGCTCTATGTTCACGGGTTTAAATCCTTCCGGGAACTGATGCTGCATCACCTCGTCGGTGAAGCACAGTGGGTGGGCAGCGCATCTGACCCGGGCTATGTCACGCCGGTAGTCGGCGTCTGTTCTGGCCCAGTTTTGTTCCCGACCTCTATTGTTTCAGTCGAGCCAAGGCCGGTACCCGTCCCATCTATCGGGGGAGTACCCTCTAGATCCGTAGAAGGATCTCGTGCGGCCTGTTCTATAATCCAGGTCGTGTCGCAGGTCGTACCTATCCTCAGGCTCCATTGGCTCCTTTCCCCTTCTGCGGGGTATCGTCGGCCTATAACCGGCGTCACCAGCCATCCTATCTCGTCCTCGGGGAGGGCGGTCCGGCTGGTCGTATGGAGTGTGTTTGGGGGACGGCGTATTAGGGAGATCATCAAATTGTGGCAGCAGCCGTCGGCGTGGATAGCTTTTGGGTTGGTCCAATAGACCGGTACCGTATCCTTCCTCGGCTGACAGGACCCTCGTCCATCTATCATTGAGGGTGTCTTGTTCGGCCTTGAGCTGCCGTTCTTTTGCCTTTAGGCTTCGGGCAGTGGCTATAAGTTGTTGCCTAAACCGTTCCTGATCCTCAATGTTTTTGGGGACGGTGAAATCTTCGGCTTCCGGGCTATCCTCGTCCTCTACAGGGGGGAGGTAGTTGTCATCTTCAGAATCGTTTGGTTCTTCGGGGTCGCGCTGGTCCTCTGGCCATTCCTGGTCCTCTAGCGGATGCTCGGGAATATCGGGATCGCCGAGGTCTTCCGGGGTATCGTTTTCCCCGGTGCCAGCAATAGCTTCCCTTCCTTTTTTTGTCTTTGATCGGTTGCGCGATTTCCGGCGCCTTGATGCGGGTGTGCGCTCGCCGTTATCGGATGGAGTATCCACCATGTAGACGTCGTAGGTGGAGGTGGCAGTCCATCGCCCGGTGTTGACGGGGGTGGGAGCGCGATCCTCTTCATCCATTTCTTCTGCCTACTCTGAGGCGTAGTCCAACATATCGGTTAAGTCTTCGACAGTGGCTACGAAGTGGGCGGTGGGTGGGATGAAAAATTCCTCTTGACCCGCCTTAAGACCGATCTGGACGTGGATCGGGGTTGGGTCATCAGTAACTTTCATCGATAAGATCCGATCTAGAGCTTCATTGAGTGTCGAGAGCTCGATCGGGTCAGTTTGCTCAGCGCTTTCGGAGTTAACCTCCGATGCGTCCGCACAAGAAGTGTGTTCGGCAGGAGCTGGTACCCGGCCATCTGGCACTATGGCCGGATCCGGACTAAAAGCCAGATCATCGCCGGGGTTAGTCCCGTGGGCGGGGTCGAAAGCGACATCCAAGGTTAAGGCCTCGGAGTCCTCGGGTGCGTCAGATGAGACTGCGAGCCCGGTGAGCGAAAGATCGCCCCGAGAGTCTACGGAGAACTCTAGGTTCCCGAATCTAACCTCTTGATAAGGGGCGAAACTCCCGACCCGGCCAAGACGGCCGGTCGGGTCAGCGTGCAGCACAATGCTGCCGAAAGCGAAGATCTGTCCAGGGACGAAGGAGTCCATGTTCCGGACTTCTTTGTTAATGACAACGCGAGCCATCGATTCCTTTGGAGATCACAGCGGAACTCTCAATGAAAGCACCAATGTCGGTGTCAAAACCGCCGGATCTCGGGTAGGGGGGCCCGAGCTGTGAGTCTAGGATCGATGGTAACAAGGGGATGAAGGAGACGATGTTTACCCAGGTTCGGGCCCTCCTATGGAGGTAAAACCCTATGTCCTGCTCGATTATATTAATGGTATGAAGGTTACAGAGTTGATCTACCTCGAGATCAGATAACTAAAACCCTAGATGAGTTTCTCTGTCCTACATTCTAAATCCCTCTCGGTTTATATAGACACCGGGGGGTACCTAGGGTTTACACATGATAGGTTTCCTGCCGAGGATGGAGATGCCGATTTCCTCATCTTGACTTGGAATGCACGATGCGCCTTCGGGGCTTCCTTCTGGAATGTGGGGTCTTGATGTATCCCGCCCTTCCTGCGATAGTTAGAGAGTGGCCTACCGAGCCGGCCTATTGGGAGATAGGCCAGCAACCCGAGGATCCCTAAGTCCAGGACTCCCTCACCCTGACCTCGCCATTTTATGCCGTGCACTGCACAATGATCGCACATTTAGCTTAGGGGCTATTATTGCACGTCGCCTACACCTTAACAGGACTAAGGGCAAGATACATGGTGGTATTTACGCTACTCGCTTAGCGAGAAACTTTAATGTTCAGATTCGCCAACATGATTATCCTTTACCCCTAGTTTTTCTAGATCACAAGGCATTGGTGGATCATCAATATATTGATGTAGCTGATTCTTTTCATATCATTCGCTACAACCTAGTATTCAGCGTGGTTACCCGTGATGTTATCCCGTTGCCTGCACCTGCCTTGTTTGATTCTACTGCCAGGAACGGATACATGATCATGCCAGAGGACATTACAGCCTACCGGAACAACCTGGCAGCGGCTGAGGAGGAGCCCCAGGAGTGGGACGCTCAGGTGCCATCGCCACCGCACTTCAACTTAGGACCGGATGGCTATTACGGATGGTGATTACCAAGCTAGGCCAAAAGCCTAAGCTTGGGGGAGTACGTATTTCCACCGACATTATATTCCTGTTCACACTTTTCATTCCAATTGTCGGTGTCTATACTTTTTCATTGTATTATCCATGCTAGATTTATTTTCTTGCTGTCTTCTTGTGTGTCCGAAAAACTTTGAGAAAATCCAAAAATATTTCTTGCTTCTTTTTGTTTTTTCTTTCTAGTTTAAATTAATTGTAGTATCAAAAGAATACCCAAAAAGATTTCTTGTCTCGTCTTTTACTTGTTGGGAGTTTCCCATGTAAATAGTTTTTCTCGTCTTTGTTTTTCTTCTAGAAAAACCAAAAACTCTAAAAAATATTTCAGTGTGTTTCTCTGAAATTCTTTTCCTTTTATTTGAGTCGTACCAAGGAGAAGACCACGATGAAAATGTGGAGTGGCTCTCATATGCACTATTGTGGATATAACGAAGAGCCCATATTACTTTGTCTTCTCGTTTTGAATAAAATGTTTGCAGATTCCAGCTTAGTCCACAGCACTCTTGCACTATTATTATTTTCATATCATTCGGTTGTGCAAGTTAAAGGCAATAATGACGATATTTGATGAAGTGACTGTGGCAGAGAGAAGCGGGTATGAACTCAACTTGTTTTTGTTTTTGTAAATATGTTTAACCTAGTATCCATGATTCAGCATATTATGATCAAACAAGTTTGCAATGACAATTAGAGATTATAGTTTCTCATGTCATGCTTAAGTAGCTAGGAGTGGATAATGATTTATCTTGGATGTCAACATGCATTAAAATGATTGCGATGTGGTATGATGATATGGTATCCTCCTATGAATGTTTCAAGTGGCTTGACTTGGCACATGTTCACGCATGTAGTTGAATCAAAACCAACGTAGCCTCTACGATATTTATGTTCATGGTGTTCATATCCTAGTCATGCTAGTATTCGATGTTGATTATTCATAATGCATGCTCATGACCGTTTTCGCTCTCTAGCTATCCGCTTCTTAACTTATTTGCTTGCCTTCGCCTGTACTAAGCAGGAATACTCCTTGTGCGTCAAAATTCTTAAACCAAAGTTATTCTAGATGGGTACCTATATGCGGTACTACCCTTCCGTTTCGAGTAAATTTGCATGTGCCACCTCTAAAAATTTCAAATGAACATCTGTTTTGTGTGCCTGGACCGCTCATGGAGCAGCAGGGGGCGGTCAGTATCTTCCATGTTAAGCGGGTTATTCTCATGATGAGTGTTTATTCACTCGTCCTTGCACGAGAGGGGTGGTAATAGGGATTCCCAGTCCTGAAATCAAAAATTGCAAATAATTTTAAAAAACTCCCCCAGGAATGTTCTTGGTATGGACGGTACCCATGGATTCGGCTAGCCGTGGAGTGTGTTTGTTGATGGAGGGGGAGTAAACCTTTACTTTTACCGCTTGGGAATCGCCGCTAATGTGTTTAGCATGGAAGATATTGATAACTCTTGGTCGTAACGTTGACAGGAAGGGTGTACCTCCCAAAATTATATTTATCTTTGATTTAAGCTTTGAGCTCTGGCATCTCTGCAAATCCCTGCTTCCCTCTCCGAAGGGACTATCTATTTACCTTTATGTCGAGTCATCACCTTCTCAAATAAGTGCCAGATCTGAGAGCACTATTTTGATCCTCATGCATTGTGTATAGTTAATATTGGATGCAGCAGGACTGGATCTTTTCTACCATGAATTACAATGTTTAGTCGCTGCTTGAACTTTGGAGGTGATCTGCATTTATGTTTTGCGGTCTCAGAAAGGGCTAGGGAGATACCACTATTGTCATATTATATCATGATCGTTTTGACAAAGTGTTGGGGCTTGAGATATTTTATTATTGCTCGCTAATTGCTTATGTCATTGATATGAGTTAATATAATTTCTGAAAGTTATTGTTGACATGGTTAGTCATGATCTTTGTTGAAAACCTGGGTGCTACTTAAGCATATATATGATGAATATTATCCAACGAGTTCACCGATCCAGTGCCTAAGAGTTTTCCACCTATTGTTCTTTCTAAGTTACTATTGCTACTGCTACTGTTACACTTGCTACAAAATCATTGCTATCACTGTTACCGTTACTGTTACTGTTACTACTGCTATCAAAAGTATCATACTACTGTGCTACTGATCACTCTGCTGTAGATATTTAATCTCCAGGTATGGTTGAATTGACAACTCAATTGCTAATACTCACAAATATTCTTTGGCTCCCCTTGTGTCGAATCTATAAATTTGGGTTGAATACTCTACCCTCGAAAACTGTTGCGATCCCCTATACTTATGGGTTATAAGTGAGTAATTTCACAGTAGGCATACTCGAGGTAGATGGAGATTGATGAGATAGATCATGTAATCGAGTCAATTTTTTAGGGCTTGATCCCTAGTATACACTATGTTCTGAGATTGAAGTTGCTATGACTTTGCTATGCTTAATGCTTGTCACTAGGGCCAGAGTGCCATGATTCCAGATCTAAATGTGGATTGTTTTCATGAATATAAGTGTGTTTTATATCCTATCTTGCAATTTTTATGCACCTATTACGTGTTATGATCTGTAGACCCCAAGATGAGAAAAAATGGAATTACTAGAGTACAAATCTTACGGTACAAGTGAAGCTATGTCATTCTGGAGAAGGGCTTGGGTTACGATCGAGCTCCGAGGATGGCATGATGACCTTGTTCCTCAGAGGTCAGGAATCCCCTGGCACTGTCACCATCAACAATATAATAAAAAAGGTAGCAACAACACAGTGAAAAAGGTCTTAAACAACACCAAGAAACAGACAAACATGAGCATGAACAATGTAGCAAAGCAGCCACCGACCAGAATAAAAATGGGGACAAGAGCGCAAGACGTCGTCCCGGCTCCCAGAAATGCCTCCGGGTGGCGCCGGCGTCCACTAGGATGAAAGGATGTAGGATCCAAAGTATGTCTAGAGGGTGGGGGTGATTAGACTACTTGATCAAATTAAAAACTAACCTTTCCCAATTTTATAGCTTGGCAAGTTTTAGCAATTCTAGCAAGTCTAACACACTCTATACATGCAAATCTATGAGTATATCAGCAGAAAGTAAAGACAGGAAAGTGTAAGTAAAGGTAGGGGTAGGAAGATCAAACGCAACGGGGACACGAAGATTTTTCCTGTGGTTCCGATAGGTGGAGCTATCGTACGTCCATGTTGATGGAGGCTTCAACCCACAGAGGGTAACGGTTGCGCGAGTCCACGGAGGGCTCCACCCATGAAGGGTCCACGAAGAAGCAACCTTGCCTATTCCACCATGGTTTACGTCCACGAAGGACTAGCCTCACTCGGGGTAGATCTTCATGAAGTAGGCAATCTCCTTGCCCTTACAAACTTCTTGGTTCAACTCCACACGATCCGGAGGCTCCCAAGCGACACCTAACCAATCTAGGAGACACCATTCTCCAAAATATAATAGACGGTGTATAGATGATGAACTCTTTGCTCTTGTGCTTTAAAAGATAGTCTCCTCAACACTCAATCACTCTGTGACACTTGTAAACTGCGTTGGGATTTTCCCCGAGAGGAGGGGATGATGCAAAAAAGCAAAGGTTAGTATTTCCTTCAATGACAACCAAGGTTATTGAACCAATAGGAGAATCATGCAAATTCTGGTCTTCAACACCTACACACAAAAGAGCAAACACTTTCACCCAACGCGGGCAAGAGGGTTGTTAATCCCCTTGAACTCGTTACTTGCAAGCGATAAGTTGTGATAGATAGATAATTTGATAAATATAAATTGAAAATAAAAATAAAGTAAACAATGGCAGCAAGCTATTTTAAGTTTTTATAAATATATTTGTGAAGAGACCCGGGGGCCATAGTGTTCGCTAGAGGCTTCTCTCTCAAATAAGGCATACGATGGGTAAACAAATTACTGTTGGGCAAATGATAGAAAAGTGCATAGTTATGCAATATTTATTCATGACAATGATGATGTATATAGGCATCACGTCCATAAACAAGTAGACCAACTCATGCCTGCATCTACTACTTTTACTCCACCCATCGACCGCTATCTAGCATGCATCTAGAGTATTAAGTAAAAACGGAGTAATGCTTGGAGGATGATGACATGATGTAGACAAAATAAATCCAATTAATATGAATGAACGCCATCGTTTTACCCTTAGTGACAGCAATACAATACATGTCATGTCCCTCTCTATCACTGGGATTGAGCACCGCAAGATTGAACCCATTGCAACGCACCACTCCCACTTGAAGATAAATCAATCTAGTTGGCCAAACCAAACCGCAGATTGGAGAGCATTATGAAGCTATAACAATCATGCAAATAAAATACCAGCAAGTATTCAATATTTTTTCATGAATAATCTGAACATAAACCCACAATTCATTGGATCCCAACAAACACAGCGCAAAGATTGATTACATAAGATAGATCACCGCGGGAATCGCGGAGATCTTGGCAATGAAGAACATAGAGAGACACAGCCATCTAGGTACTAACTACGGACCCGTAGGTTTGCGGTGAACTACTCACACATCACCATGGAAGCAACAAGGTTGTTGTAGAGGCCCTCCATGATCGATCCCACCTCCGGCAGGGCATCGGGATAGGGCTCCAGATGGGCACACGGTGGAATAGAGACTTGCGCCGGCGGAAAAAGTGTTTCGGGAGGCTCTCTAGGGTTTTCAGAATATATGTGAATTTATAGGCCAGAGATCAGGGCCAGGAGAATGGGGAGGTGGCCCAAAGCTATCAGGGCGCGGCCACCCCCCTGGGCACGCCCTGATGGCTAGGGGGCACCTCGTGTGCCCTCCGGTCTTCCTCCGAAGCTTCCAGGTCTTATTTTTGTCCCAAAAAAATCATCAAAAAGTTTCGGGGTATTTGGACTTCGTTTAGTACACTATTCCTGAAAAGCCAAAAACATCTAAAAAACAGCAACTGACACTTGGCACTGGGTTAATAGCTTAGTGTTCAAAAATAATATAAAACAACAAGTAAATGCCTAAAAAGTATCCTAGAATGATAATATAATAGCATGGAACAATGAAAAATTATAGATACATTGGAGACGTATCATCATCCCCAAGCTTAATTCATGCTCATCCTCGAGTAGGTAAATGATAAAAAAGGAATTTTTGATGTGACATGCTACCCAACATGTAATGTTTTCAAGTATGACCATTGAGAAACGATGAATCAATAAACATTAACATAGTAATATTCATAAACATAAGTAACATAATCATCAACTTTCAAAATATACGATCCTTAAAGAATGTTTACCCCCTATTCATTTTATAATATTAGCATGGCATGGCTCCGTCTTCACCACATAAATACAAATGTCAAGCCCCACGGTGTTAGGCCAAACAATTGGATCATACTTTTTCACACGCTTCAGCTTTTTATACCTCACTCAATACATGAGCGTGTACCATGGACATAGCATATAGGTGGAATAGAATATGGTGGTAGATTTCAAAGGGGTAAAAGTGTAGAAGAAAGACTCGCATCAACTAGGAAGATCAACGGGCTATGAGATGCCCATCAATTGATATCAATGCGAGGAGTAGGGATTGCCATGCAACGGATGCACTAGAGCTATAAGCGTATGAAATCTCAAATGAAACTAAGTGGGTGTTCATAACCCACAAGTATAGGGGATCGCAATAGTTTTCGAGGGTAGAGTATTCAACCCAAATTTATAGATTCGACACAAGGGGAGCCAAAGAATACTTGAGAGTATTAGCAGTTGAGTTGTCAATTCAACCACACCTGGAGATTAAATATCTGCAGAAAAGTGATCAGTAGCACAGTAGTATGGTAGTTTTGATAGCAGTAGCAATAGTAACAGTAGCGGTAACAGTAGTAGCAATAGTTTTGTAGCAGTTGGCCCAGCAGCAACATCAGTTGTAACTTAGCAAGAACAACTGATACGTCTCCAACGTATCTATAATTTATGAAGTATTCATGCCATGTTTACAATAATTCTATATGATTTTGGTATGATTTTATTAGAACTAACCCGGATTGACGCTGTTTTCAGCAGAACTACCATGGTGTCGTTTTTTTGTGCAGAAATAAAAGTTCTCGAAATGGGCTGAAAATTTACGGAGAATATTTTTGGAAAATATAAAAAATACTGGAGCAAAAAGATACCGGAGAGGAGTCCCGAGGCAGTCACAAGGCTAGGGGGCGTGCCCCCCCTAGGGCGCGCCCCCCTGGCTTGTGGGTCCCTCGGGAGTCCCCCTGACTTCATTCCAACGCCAAGTATTCCTATAAATACCAAAACCCCCCAGAAAGAAACCTAGATCGGGAGTTCCGCCGCCGCAAGCCTCTGTAGGCACGAAAAACCAATCGGGAACCCGTTCCGGCACCCTGCCGGAGGGGGAAACCATCACCGGAGGCCATCTTCATCATCCCGGCGGTCTCCATGACGAGGAGGGAGTAGTTCACCCTCGGGGCTGAGGGTATGTACCAGTAGCTATGTGTTTGATATCTCTCTCTCTCTCTCTCTCTCTCGTGTTCTTGAGATGGCACGATCTTGATGTACCGCGAGCTTTATTAATATAGATGAATCATATGGAGTTTTTCCCCTCTCTATCTTCTTGTGATGAATTGAGTTTTCCCTTTGAAGTTTTCTTATCGGATTGAGACTTCTAAGGATTTGAGAACACTTGATGTATGTCTTGCGATGGGATATCTATGGTGACAATGGGATGTTCTATTGATCCACTTGATGTATGTTTTGGTGATCAACTTGCGGGTTCCATGACCTTGGGAATCAATGCATAGGGGTTGGCACATGTTTTCGTCTTGACTCTCCGATAGAAACTTTGGGGCACTCTTTGAAGTTCTTTGTGTTGGATTGAACATGATGAATCTGAAATTGTGTTTTGCATATCGTATAATCAAGCCCATGGGTACTCGTGGTGACATTGGAGTATCTAGGTGACATTAGGGTTTTGGTTGATGTGTATCTTAAGGTGTTATTTTAGTACGAACTCTAGGGCTGTTCGTGACACTTATAGGGATAGCTCATAAGATTGATCGGAAAAGATAACTTTGATGTGGTTTCATACCCTACAATAATTTCTTCGTTTGTTCTCCGCTATTTGGGACTTTGGAGTGAACTCTTTGTCGCACGTGAGGGATTTACATATGATTCAACTATGTTAGTATTGTTGAGAGAACTTGCACTAGTGAAAGTATGAACCCTAGGCCTTGTTTTCAAGCATTGCAATACCGTTTGTGCTCACTTTTGTTACTTGCTACCTTGCTGTTTTTATATTTTCAGATTATAAAAACCTATATCTACCATCCATATTACACTTGTATCACCATCTCTTCACCGAACTAGTGCACCTATACAATTTACCATTGTATTGGGTGTGTTGGGGACACAAGAGACTCTTTGTTATTTGGTTGTAGGGTTGTTTGAGAGAGACCATCTTCATCCTACGCCTCCCACGGATTGATAAACCTTAGGTCATCCACTTGAGGGAAATTTGCTACTGTCCTACAAAACTCTGCGCTTGGAGGCCCAACATGAGTCTACAAGAAGAAGGTTGCGTAGTAGACATCAAGCTCTTTTCTGGCACCGTTGCCGGGGAGGTGAGTGCTTGAAGGTATATCTTTAGATCTTAAAATTGAATCTTTTAGTTTCTTGTTTTATCACTAGTTTAGTCTATAAAAGAATACTACAAAAAAAATATGGAATTGAGGTTGCCTCATATGCTTCATCTTTTTAATGTCTTTCGTGAAAATGATGGAAAAGAAAATTGTGCTCAACTGTTAGAAGAAGAAGTTATTAAAATGTTTGGCACTAAATCTTTGAGTGATGAGCATGATTGCAATGTTGTTAGTATGAATTCTTTGAATATCCATAGTACTAATGATGATTGCACTAGTCATGATAAAACGATTTCTTATAAGCATGTCAATTTCTGTGGAGTGCATAGAGTTTGTGAAGACATGCCTAAAAGGGAAGATAGATTTTGTAAGAGGCATAAGTATTTAGAAACTAAATGGTTGCAAGAGAGGCTATATGTTTGTGCTGAAAGACTTAATATTTCTCGCCGTCCTTGTGAACTTTGCAATGAAAGTGGTCATTTTAATTTCCAATGTGAATTATTTCATGATCGAATTGTGTCCAAAAATTGTGATAACCTCATTACCCTTGAGCATCATAATGAACTTAGTCTATTTTTGGGGTATGAAGAAATGAAACATAAAACTAAGGATGTTCCAGCTTGGGTTCTCATGAAAATGATTGATTTTGATCTAAATGATATCGATATGTATTGCGTGGTAAATTGCATTGAGAATCCTTATATTTCCAATTACTTAAAGACAAGAAAACAAATAGAAGATGAAGAGAATACTAATGAAGGGGGAGAGGTTTCCCAATATCCTCCTATTTTTTCTTATGATGAATCAGGTAACGAGGAGGAGCTTTTTATTCAACCAACCTCTTCAAAAAGAAGCTTGGAGGAATTAAATAAACCCACACATAATGTGGTGAAGAAGAAGAAAAGAAGGAAAAGTAAAGGTAAAGAGGTATCTCTCCCAAATAATGTTGCTCCCATTATTGATAGGCCTCATGAGAATGAATCAAAAATAGTTGTGGAAGATGATACACTTGAGGATGATTTTGTTATTCCTATTGCTTGTTGTGATAATTATGATTGGGAAGATAGTGATACTTCTTATAATCTTGAAAATATTTATGGCACCAACTTGGAGGATGATGATAATAATTGCTATACTATTGGTGCTATTGATACTATTAATGATGAGAGTGATTATGTTTATGATATACAAAGCCACAAGCTTGGGGATGCTATGTTTGATGAAAATGACATGTTTGAGAATTTATTTGCTGCAATTAATGTTTGTCCCAAGCTTGGGGATGCTATGCTTAATGAAGATGATCTTTTTATTCCCCCTACTTTGAATGATCAAATTTGTTATAATGATTGCATGCCTCCTACTTATGATGACTATTGTGATGATACTTATGCGATGAAAAAGAGTGATGATTACTATTATGATACTTGTCATAATTATGAATATCCTTTTACTGAATATTACTCTTTTAATGTGGAACCAATTTGTAGTATTCAATTCTTTTATGATACTCCCACTATTAGTCATGAGAAGAAATTTTCTTGTGTGGAGAGTAGTAAAATTTCTATGCTTGTAGATCATGAAAAGAATTCTTTATGTGCTGGATATATTGTTGAATTCGTTCATGATGCTACTGAAAATTATTATGAGGGAGGAACATATGCTTGTTGGAATTGCAATAATATCAAGTTTCCTCCCTATGTGTTCAAAGTTTTGAAGTTATGCTTCTTTTGCCTTCCTATGCTAGTTGATTCTTGCTCCCATAAATTATTTGTTCACAAAATCCCTATGCATAGGAAGTGGGTTAGGCTTAAATGTGCTAGTCATATGCTTCATGATGCTCTCTTTGTGTTTCAATTCTTATCTTTTTTGTGAGCATCATTGAAATCATCATGCCTAGCAAAAAAAGGCATTAAAGAAAAGCGCTTGTTGGGAGACAACCCAATATTTATACCTACTGTTTTTGTGTGTCCACATGATTAAGCTACTGTATAATCATGTTTTATAGCTTTTGTTTCAATAAAGTGCCAAGTAAAGCCTTTGGGATAGTGTGGATGATAGTTGACTTGATTCTGTGCAAAAACAGAAACTTTTGCTCTCAGTCCAGGAATTTTGTAAATTCACTGGAACGTGCTTTTGATCACAATTTTTTTTAAATGATTTATATACAAATTTCCTAGATTGTCCTAATTTTTCAGAATTTTTAGATACAGGGAAGTATGGTTACGCTACAGATCTTCACAGACTGTTCTGTTTTTGACAGATTCTGTTTTGCATGCATAGTTTACTTGTTTGAGTATTTCTATAGCTTATATTGAGTGATATAAATTATGGGAATGATAGAATACAGTAGGTATGACATGGTAACAATTATGAATCTTGTCTTGACAGTACCTAAGTGAATGATTTATCTTTACTACACTAACCCTTCTCACGAAGTTCCGTTAAGTTTTGTGTGATTGAAGTTTTCAAGTTTTGGGTGAGACACCTATATGAGGAGAATAAGGAGTCAAAAGAACCTAAGCTTGGGTATGCCCAAGGCACCCAAAGGTAATATCCAAGGAAGACTCAAGCGCCTAAGCTTGGGGATGCCCCGGAAGGCATCCCCTCTTTCATCTTCAACACTATCGGTATCTCTTACTTGGAGCTATATTTTTATTCGTCACATAATATGAGTTTTGCTTGGAGCGTCATTTTATTTTCTTGTTTTCTGTTAGGTGTTATTTATAATCTTGTTTTTCAATAAAAAGTTCCAAGAATTGCCTTTTAGGATGCTTGAATTGCATGTTTGATGTGTGCTGTGTATAAACAGAAACTTTTGCTGTAGTGCTTGAATTTTCATATTTTACTGGAACGTGGAAAGTTTCTGAAATTTTTACACAGTATTGTCATATAAATTTTATAGCATGTCCTAAATTTTAATAATTTTTTGAGTTACATAAGTATACTGGTTTAATAGATTTCTACAGACTGTTCTGTTTGGACAGATTGCTGTCATAGTTTTGTTATCTACTTATCCTATGGTTTTCATAGCCTATATTGGTAGATATAAATTGCGGAAACGATAGTAAACAGTAAATTATGTTTGAAAATTATTGTGCAACATGTCTTGGCAGTACATGAAGTGTTGATTTGTTCTTATGTGTACTAACCTATCTCACGAGTTCTTTTCAAGTTTTGTGTGGAAGATGTTTTTGAGAATAGGTGAAACCATGATATGAGAGGATTGAACGAGATACAAAAGCTCAAGATTGGGGATGCCCAAGGCACCCCAAGTAAATATTTCAAGAAGTCTCAAGCATCTAAGCTTGGGGATGCTACGCATCCCACCTCTCTTCATCAACAATTATTGGTTAGCCTATGTTGAGCCTAAAGTTTTATTCGTTCACATGATGCGTGCTATTCTTGGAGTGATATTTTTCTTTTGCTTGCTATTTAATAAAATACTTAAGATCTGAAATTCTTAGATGAGAGAGTCTTCACATAGTTATTTAATTGTTGGCTACTCATTGATCTTCACTTATATCTTTTTGGAGTAGTTTGTCATTCACTCTCGTGCTTCACTTATATCCTATGAGTAAATGGTTGAATGAATTGAATATCATAAATCTGAAATTAAATATGCTTCATATACTTATCCCATGGGGAGTAATGACTTCACACATAATAAGTATAGGTGGTAAAATTTATTGAAAGTTAGCAAACACCGCATTGGTCACTTGAACAATTCATGAAAGAATATTGAAGGGAGAGAGATTCCACATATAAATATACTATCTTGGACATCTTCTATGATTGTGAGCTCATTAATTATTTTCAAACTTGAGCAAATTAGTTAAACTTGGACAAGGAAGACAACTTAATGAGTTATGTTTGGGTATATTTGTATAGAAGTTATATTGTTATGGATCCTCCAACATGTGGTGCTTGCTTCCACCTCATACTAGCCAAAACTTCCGCACCAAGTAGAAATACTACTTGTGCATCCAAACACCCTTAAACCCAAAGTTGTTCCATATGAGTCCACCATACCTACATATATGCGGTATTTACCTGCCGTTCCAAGTAAATTTGCATGTGCCAAACTCTAAACCTTCAAATAATATTATGTTTTGTATGCCCGAATCGCTCATATAGTGACTAGGGGCTGTCAGTATCTTCCATGCTAGGTGGGTTATTCTCACGATATGTGTTGATTCACTATCATTCACGAGAAAGTGGCTGGTATTCGGGATGCCCAGTTCCATGCTCAAAAATCAAATCAAAATATAATGAAACAAAACTCCCCCAAGATTGTTGTTTGTATGGACGGTACCCATGGATTCGGCTCGCCGTGGAGTGTGATTGATTGGTGGAGGGGGAGTAAAAACTTTACCATTCTGTTTGGAAACCGCCTATAATGTATCTAGCATGGAAGATACCAAGATCTCTCGGTTGTTATGTTGACAATGAAAGCATACCGCTCAAAATTATTATTCATCTCTATTTTAAAAGCTCGAGCTCTGGCACCTTTGCAAATCAATGCTTCCCTCTGCGAAGGGCCTATCTTTTACTTTCTAGTACTTACCATTATGCAAGAGTCATGGTGATCTTCACCACTTCCTATATTTCGCCTTTTTCTCTTGGCAAGCGTCATGTGTTGGGGAATGATCTAGACATATATATCCACACAAATATATTTGATCATGAATTATTATTGTTGACAATTATCTATATGATAAATAAGTTGGGAGGCGAAACATTAAGCCCCTATCTTTCTCTGTGTTCGATGGATGCTATTTGTTCTAAAAATATGCTTTGAGTGACAATAATCATGGAAGACTATATGATAGTTGAGTATGTGGAATTTGCTAAATCAAAGCTCTTACATAGACCCTTCCTGAAAATAAGATGAATTGCAATTGTTCGATGACTAGGAATATGGTTTGTTAGTTTTCAAGAAACTTTCTGGTCTATACTTTAACATGTGAATAGCTTGTTACTTGATCATGAGAAGTTTTATGAGATGAGCTACTGTTTATGGTTTATATTGATGCTAGAAAAAGTGATTGGAATTATCATTGATCAAACTTGTGCACTTGCTAGCATTCACACTTCATAAATTATTTCTTTTATCATTTACCTACTCGAGGACGAGCAGGAATTAAGCTTGGGGATGCTGATACGTCTCCAACGTATCTATAATTTATGAAGTATTCATGCCATGTTTACAATAATTCTATATGATTTTGGTATGATTTTATTAGAACTAACCCGGACTGACGCTGTTTTCAACAGAACTACCATGGTGTCGTTTTTTTGTGCAGAAATAAAAGTTCTCGGAATGGGCTGAAAAATTACGGAGAATAATTTTGGAAAATATAAAAAATACTGGAGCAAAAAGATACCGGAGAGGAGTCCCGAGGCAGTCACAAGCCTAGGGGGCGCCCCCCCAGGGCGCGCCCCCTGGCTTGTGGGTCCCTCGGGAGTCCCCCTGACTTGATTCCAACGCCAAGTATTCCTATAAATACCAAAACCCCCAGAAAGAAACCTAGATCGGGAGTTCCGCCGCCGCAAGCCTCTGTAGCCACGAAAAACCAATCGGGAGCCCGTTCCGGCACCCTGCCGGAGGGGGAAACCATCACCGGAGGCCATCTTCATCATCCCAGCGGTCTCCATGACGAGGAGGGAGTAGTTCACCCTCGGGGCTGAGGGTATGTACCAGTAGCTATGTGTTTGATCTCTCTCTCTCTCTCTCGTGTTCTTGAGATGGCACGATCTTGATGTACCGTGAGCTTTATTAATGTAGATGAATCATATGGAGTTTTTCCCCTCTCTATCTTCTTGTGATGAATTGAGTTTTCCCTTTGAAGTTTTCTTATCGGATTGAGTCTTCTAAGGATTTGAGAACACTTGATGTATGTCTTGCGATGGGATATCCGTGGTGACAATGGGATGTTCTATTGATCCACTTGATGTATGTTTTTGTGATCAACTTGTGCGTTCCGTGACCTTGGGAATCTATGCATAGGGGTTGGCACATGTTTTCGTCTTGACTCTTCGGTAGAAACTTTGGGGCACTCTTTGAAGTTCTTTGTGTTGGATTGAACATGATGAATCTGAAATTGTGTGATGCATATCATATAATCAAGCCCATGGGTACTCGTGGTGACATTGAGGTGACATTAGGGTTTTGGCTAATGTGTATCTTAAGGTGTTATTTTAGTACGAACTCTAGGGCTGTTCGTGACACTTATAGGGATAGCTCATAAGATTGATCGGAAAAGATAACTTTGAGGTGGTTTCGTACCCTACAATAATTTCTTCGTTTGTTCTCCGCTATTTGTGACTTTGGAGTGAACTCTTTGTCGCATGTGAGGGATTTACATATGATTCAACTATGTTAGTATTGCTGAGAGAACTTGCACTAGTGAAAGTATGAACCCTAGGCCTTGTTTTCAAGCATTGCAATACCGTTTGTGCTCACTTTTGTTAGTTGCTACCTTGCTGTTTTTATATTTTCAGATTATAAAAACCTATATCTACCATCCATATTACACTTGTATCACCATCTCTTTGCCGAACTAGTGCACCAATACAATTTACCATTGTATTGGGTGTGTTGGGGACACAAGAGACTCTTTGTTATTTGGTTGCAGGGTTGTTTGAGAGAGACCATCTTCATCCTACGCCTCCCACGGATTGATAAACCTTAGGTCATCCACTTGAGGGAAATTTGCTACTGTCCTACAAAACTCTGCGCTTGGAGGCCCAACACGAGTCTACAAGAAGAAGGTTGCGTAGTAGACATCAACAACCAGGAGCAAGAGTATTGTACCATGTCTTAGCATCACCCTTTAATGAGAACAGAAACAACTTAAGGATGTAATAGTAGCGAATCTTCTCATCATGAGCAAAGAGGGTGGCTATATCATTCACCTTAGTAAGGTGTGCCACTACAGTTTCAGTTTCATAGCCATGGAAAGGATCAGATTCAACCAAAGTAATTAACTCTGGGTCGACAGAGAACTCATAATCCTTATCGGTAACACAGATAGGTGAAGTAGCAAACTAAGGATCACATTTCATTCTAGCATTCAAAGTTTTTTCCTTATACTTGCATAGCAGTCTCTTAAGATTGTCTATATCCTTGCAAGAAAGAATTTCTCTAGATATCTCCTTGTCCATAACATAACCTTCAGGTATCTTAGGCATTTCAAACTTAGGAGAACTAGGACTAATAGGAGTTTCATAATCATAATCAGTCTCATAAGCTTCATCAGTTTCAGCAATTTCATTTTCTTTAGCTCTAGCAATTTGTTCATCAAGAAATTCTCCTAGTGGCACATTATCATCAAGCATGGTACTAGCATCATCATAAGCATCATTCATAGCAGAGGCAGCATCATCAATAACTTGCGACATATCAGGATTACTAGCATGTGGTGGTGTCGAGGGAAAAATCTTAGTCTTTTGATCCTTCCGATTCTTGATAGTGATAAATTGATATAAATCCCAAGTGACTCAACAAATATTGCTATGCTCCCTGGCAACGGCTCCAGAAAAAGGTCTTGATAACCCACAAGTATAGGGGATCGCAACAGTTTTCGAGTGTAGAGTATTCAACCCAAATTTATAGATTCGACACAAGGGGAGCCAAAGAATACTTGAGAGTATTAGCAGTTGAGTTGTCAATTCAACCACACCTGGAGATTAAATATCTGCAGCAGAGTGATCAGTAGCACAGTAGTATGGTAGTTTTGATAGCAGTAGCAATAGTAACAGTAGCGGTAACAGTAGTAGCAATAGTTTTGTAGCAGTTGGAACAGCAGCAACATCAGTAGTAACTTAGCGAGAACAATAAGTGGAAAGCTCGTAGGCACTGGATCGGTAACTCGCTGGATGATATTCATCATGTAACAGTCATAACCTAGGGTGATACAGAACTAGCTCCAGTTCCTCAATGTAATGTAGGCATGTATTCCGTAAATTGTCATACGTGCTTATGGAAAAGAACTTGCATGACATCTTTTGTCCTACCCTCCCATGGCAGCAGGGTCCATAAGGAAACTAAGGGATATTAAGGCCTCCTTTTAATAGAGAACCGGAACAAAGCATTAACACATGGTGAATACATGAACTCCTCACACTACGGTCATCACCGCGAAGTATCCCAAATATTGTCACTATGGGGTTGACGGATCATAACACGTAATAGGTGTATATGACTAGGCAAGATCGGATCAAGAACATCGATATAGAGATGATAACATAAACGGTTCAGATCTGAAATCATGGCACTCGGGCCCTAGTGACAAGCATTAGGCATAGCAAAGTCATAGCAACATCAATCTCAGAACATAATAGATACTAGTGATCAAGCCCTAACAAAACTAACTCGATTACATGATGAATCTCATCCAACTCCTCACCGACCAGCAAGCCTATGAAGGAATTACTCACTCCCGGTGGGGAGCATCTTGGAATTGGCGATGGAGAAAGGTTGGTGATGACGAAGACCGAAGATTCCCCTCTCCGGAGCCCCAAACGGGCTCCAGATCTGGCCTCCTGATGAAGAACAGGAGGTGGTGGCGGCTCCATCTCGTGAAACGTGATAATTCTTTCTCTCTGATTTTTTTATCAAAATTTAGGAATTTATAGTGGCGGAGATAGGTCAAGTGGGGCCCCGAGGTGCCCAGCCCCCACCAGGGCGCGCCGGGAGGGGGCTGGCGCGCCCTAGTGGGTACTGCTCACCCTGGGCCCCCTCTCCGGTGGTTCCTGGCTCCAATATTTTTTTTATTTTCCAAAATAAATCTCCAGAAAGTTTTGTTCCATTCCGAGAACTTTTATTTCTGCACAAAAACAACACCATGGCAATTCTGCTGAAAACAGCGTCAGTCCGGGTTAGTTCCATTCAAACCATGCAAATCAGAGTCCAAAACAAGGGCAAAAGAGTGAGGAAAAGTAGATACGTTGGAGACGTATCAACCCCCCCAAGATTAAACCTTTTCTTGTCCTCCAGCAATTCAGTTGATAAACTGAAAGTGATAAAGAAAAACCTTTATGAAAGTGATATATGCTTAAGTGGCACCCAAGTTTTCAGCAGAGATTATGACTAACCATGTCAACAGTAACTCTTAGGAATTATATTTACTCATATCAATAACATAAGCAACTAACGAGCAATAATTATACATCTCAAGCGCCAACATTTTGTTAAAACAATCGTGATACAATATGACAATAGTGGTATCTCGCTAGCCCTTTCTGAGACCGCAAAACATAAATGCAGAGCACCTCCAAAGTTCAAGCAGCGACTAAACATTGTAATTCATGGTAGAAAAGATCCAGTCATGCTGCACCCAACATCAACTATACTCAATGCATGAGGATGACAATAGTGCTCTCAGGTCTGGGGCTTATTTGAGAAGGTGATGACTCAACTTAAAAGTAAATAGATAGTCCCTTCGCAGAGGGAAGCATGGATTTGCAGCGGTGCCAGAGCTCAAAGTTTAAAACAGAGATAGATATAATTTTGGGAGGTACACCCTTCCTGTCAACGTCACGACTAAGAGTTATCAATATCTTCCATGCTAAACAAATTAGCGGCGGTTCCCAAGCGGTAAAAGTAAAGGTTTACTCCCCCTCCACCAACAATCACACTCCACGGCGAGCCGCATCCACGGGTACCGTCCAAACCAGCAACATTCCTGGGGGAGTTTTGTTTAATTATTTTTGATTTTTGATTTCGGGACTGGGAAACCCTATTACCACCCCTCTCGTGTAAGGACAAGTGAATAAACACTCATCATCAGAATAACCTCCTTAGCATGGAAGATACTGACCGCCCCCTGTCGCTCCATGAGCGGTTCAGGCACACAAAACAGATGTTTATTTGAAATTTTAGAGGTGGCACATGCAAATTTACTTTGGAACGGCAGGGTAATACCGCATATAGGTAGATATAGTGGACTCATCTGGCGTAACTTGGTTTAAGGGTTTTGATGCACAAGCAGTATTCCCGCTTAGTACAGGCGAAGGCTAGCAGTTAGATTGAGAAGCAGCCAGCTAGAGAGCAAAGACGGTCATGAACATGCATTACATATAATCAACATTGAATACTAGCATGAGTAGGATATGGACACCATGAACATAAATATCATGAAGGCTATGTTGGTTTTGATTCAACTACATGCGTGAACATGTGCCAAGTCAAGCCACTTGAAACATTCAGAGGAGGATACCATATCATCATACCGCATCACAACCATTTTAATGCATGTTAACACCCAAGATAAATCATTATCCACTCCTAGCTACTTAAGCATGGCATGAACAACTATAATCTCTAATGGTCATTGCAAACATGTTTGATCATAATGAGCTGAATCAAGGGATACTAGGTTAAACATATTTACAAAAACAAAAACAAGTTGAGTTCATACCCGCTTTTCTCTACCACAGTCAATTCATCAAATATCGTCATCATTGCCTTTCACTTGCACGACCGAATGATAAGAGAATAGTAATAGTGCAAGAATGCCATGGACTAAGCTGGAATCTGCAAACATTTTATTCAAGAGGAGAAGACAAGGTAATATGGGTTCTTTGTTAGGTAGACGATAATGCAGATGAGAACCACTCAACAATTTAATCATGGTCTTCTCCTAGGTACGACTCAAATAAAAAGAAAAGAATTTCAGAGAAACACACTGAAATATTTTTGGAGTTTTGGTTTTTTCTTGAAGGAAGCAAATCAAAGAAGAAAAACTAAAACAAGAAAAAACTATTTACACGGGAAAGCTCCCAACAAGGAAAAGAAGAAGCGAGAAATCTTTTTGGGTTTTCTTTTGATGCAACAATTAAACTAAGCTAGAAAGAAAAACTAAAAAGAAGTAGGAAATGTTTTTGGGTTTTCTCAAAGTTTTTCAAACACTCAAGAAGAAGGCGAGAAAACAAATCTAACATGGATATTACAATGAAAAAGTATGAACACCGACAACTGGAATGAAATGTGCGAACATGAATGTAATGTCGGTGGAAATACGTACTCCCCCAAGCTTAGGCTTTTGGCCTAGCTTGGTAATCACCATCCGTAGTAGCCATCCGGTCCGAAGTCGTAGTGAGGCGGAGGCGGCACCTGAGCGTCCCACCCCTGGTTCTCCTCCTCAGCAGTTGCTAGGTTGTTCCGGTAAGCTGTAATGTCATCTGGCATAATCCTGTATCCGTTCCTGGCGATAGGATCAAACAAAGAAGGTGCGGGCAACGGGATAAAATCACGTGTTTCCTTGATAAATACTAAGTTATAGTGAATATCACGTGGAGCGTCAGTTACATCAAGAAAATGGTGAGCCTGCAATGACTTATGATTGAGGTAAACTTGGAGTAAGAGGTAATCATGTGGGCGAAAGGGGATTCTAAAGTGGTTCGCTAAGCGAGTAGCATAAATTCCACCATGTATCTTTCCCTTAGTTTTATTGAGATGTAAGTGCCGAGCAATAATGGCCCCCATACTAAAGGTGTGATCATCATAAAGTGCACGACGTAAAATAGCGAGGTCAGGAGCACTGAGTGAGCTAACATTCTCCCTAGCGGTTAAACACTTAGTGATGACTAAGGCGAAATAATGTACTAAGGGAAACTGTAAGCTAATAGCAGTGGCGCTCGACACGCCTCTATCCTCACCCACGGTTAATGCGAGGAGAAAATCCTCAAACTCAGACGGCCTAGGCTCTCTCAAGTCCCCATCAGAAGGGATGAAGCATATGTTACAGAAGTCAGCTAGCGATAATGTGTGAGGTTCAGCATAAAGATTAAACTGCACTTCAGGAGGGTTGTTCCTCCCTAGATAAGTAAAACTTTGCGCAAAGGAATTTGTAAGGATGTGATATTGGTCACACTTATTTGCGAGGAACTCGGTTAACCCAGCGTTTGCGACAAACTGAGAGAACTCTTGGTGGATCCCGGCCTCCTCCAGGAAGGCATCATGCGGTCATACGCACAGCCGCACCTCCACCTTTCTTGCGGTGTGAAGGTCATTGTCCAATGATTACCCAATGACTCCCTTAGCATTTTTCTTGGAGGAGAACTTCCTAAAGATATTCATTTTATTCCTATAAAAATTCTGAAAAAATTTAGTCCACAAAAATTTGTCAACAAAACTTTGTAAGATTGTTAGCAACAACTCCCAAGCATGCATAGAGGCCATATTGAGCATTCAAACTACTTAGAACTCTAAGAATTCAACATGCAAGCTCATCTACAGCAGCACCAAGAGTAGCTAATTACTCTGAAAATAACACACTAAAACAAAAACTAATTGGAGCAATAGAGGAGTCACATACCAAGTAGCAATCCCTCCAAACAGTTTCGGAATCGGGGCTTCGAGCAAAGAGATCGAAATCCGCGGGTTTGAGAGCAAGAACACGAAAATGGTGGCTGTGGTGATTTTTGCTAGAGGTAGGTGACAATGTGGGCTAAAGAGATAAGTGAGAGGGCCTACGTGGGGGCCACCACCCACCAGGGCGCGCCTGGGGGTGCTGGCGCGCCCTGGTGTTGTCGGCGTTCTGGGAACGGGGGTACCCAGACCTGCCTGCCTGCGGCCCAGGACATGGCCCACCTCACGAGCCAAGCATGGCCCAGCGCAGACCCACCCGAGACAAGGCCCTCACGAGGACCCGAGCTCGCGTGGGAGGCGGCATCAAGACCAGCAAGGAGTGGGCCTCCTCAGGCCCCCTCCGAGGCGGCGGAGATCTCTATGCAGAACCCGGCCTCAGGAGTCAAGGATGACGCAAGGAAGGACAGGCGGGCGCCAGCGCGCCAGGCAGTGCAGTTTCCCCTTTGGTGCAAAGGGAGCAAGGACGTACGCGGGTTCCCAAAGCGCCCCACAAAGGTTTCCATTCCGGTGCAACAAGACCACGACCATGAGCCTAGCAGGACGGATGTCATCGCCGAGCCCACCTCTGCATCATTGACAGCTACTTTGCAGGCGAAGACCACCTTTGGACAGAGCGGGGATGTACTCCTGTCCCCCTTTGAATTTGGCCGTTGTGGGATCCCTTCCCGCCATTGCGATAAGGAAGAGGACCCGGGCCGTTGCTATAAGAAGAGGATAGGTCGCACCATAGAAGGGGGACGGGGGAGAAGGACGGAAGCAGAGAGAACCACAGACAAGGCAGGTAGCCAAGAACACCACTCGAGCGCCCTCACGAGGCTCCTCGCCACTGTACTAGTTCATCCACCACACCTCCTCGTGAGGCAATCCACCAAAGCAGGAGTAGGGTATTACGCTTCGCAGCGGCCCGAACCTGGGTAAATCACCTTGTGCATCTTCTTCCTCGTCTTCGTGCGAGTTCATCATCCCTACCACCGAGTAGTGAGCTAGGTAGGGCGAGGTTGCAGGGGATCTTCGCACACGCCCCTGTGTTCGAATCTTGAGGGTTTTGCGGAGCCCGAAATCTGACATTTGGCGTGCCAGGTAGGGGGCATGTCGAAGTCTTCCTCAAGCCAAGCTCTTCCTCCGCCTCGCCGCTCCGATGTCTGACGCTCGCCGAGCCCGCGCCGAGCGCCGCGCTGCCCGCGTCGCCCAGATGGCGCCCGGTCCGCCTCACCAGTGGCCAACGCCGCCACGGGCCCGGAGGCCCATGAGCAACAAGCCTCCTCCCATCCGGTCACCGCGCGGCGCGACGGCCACACCGCCACTCCGTCGATCGTTCCGGCTACTGGGTCGTCCTCCCACGTTCGGCCCGGGCCGCCGCGTTGCTCGGGCGCACTCGCCATGGCGCACAAGCTGCTCCGCTACCGCCCTGCCCCCGACCGCTATGACGACTGGCTTCGGCGCATCGCGGAGCTCGTCAATGCTGCCGGCGACGCTTCGGCGCTCTCCTACTCGTTTCGACCTCAGCCCTCTCTCGCAGACGACGTGGCCCGTGACGCGCCACCACCTCGTCCACAATGCGATGTCGACCCTGAGCCCAGGCGTAAAGCTCGCCCGCGCGACCGGCCCCGCGAACCGCGGGCAAGGACGAGAGATTAAGTAAGCTGCCAGGTGGTGCCCCGGCCACGCGTCGCCACGCATGTGCTCGCTGCGCTACCGAACCAGCGTCGCGACCGGGCACCGCTTGAGGCGGCCCCTCAGGAGCGTCAAGACCGGGTCCCTCCCGCGCACGCAGCACCCGTCGAGCCGGTGGGGTGCCACGCCATCGCCCCGGAGCTCCATCCAACCAAGTGGCCCTGCAAGTTCAAGCCTGACCTACCCCCTCGCTACGACGGCACACCGGATCCTGCCGAGTTCCTGCAGCTCTACTCGCTGAGCATCCGGGCGGCCGGTGGAGACGACAAGGTCATGGCGTGCTGGCTCCCCATGGCACTCAAGGGCGGCGCGCTCTCCTGGCTCCTCAACCTCCTGGAGGGGTCCTTCACCTCCTGGGACGACCCGCGCAAGCACTTCGTCGCCAACTTCCAAGGCACCCGCGACCGCACGCTCACCGTGAACGACCTGCGACGTGTGAAGCAGGAGGACGGAGAGACCCTGCACAAATTCATACAATGCTTCATGACCACCCGCCTCAAGATCCCGAGGGCGTCGGACGAGGCTATCATCTCCGCGTTCACTGACGGCATCACGGACCTCAAGATGAAGGAGGAGCTCGCCATGAACGACGAACTGTGCTCATCCCTGGAGATGTTCAGCCTGGCGAACAAGTGCGCCAAGGCCGAAGAGGGCCGCCTGTCGCTCCGCGAGCCTACGGCGGTAGAGCCAGAGGACAAGAAGACCAAGGCCAAGGAGGCGAAGTGCAAAGCCCCCGCGGTGCTTGCGGCTGAGCCTGAGGCGAAGCGCAGCCGAGGCGAATAGCCCCACGCAGGAGGGCGGTCGTCCCGCATATTCCATGGCACCAACAACCACGACACCATCGATTGCCAAGAGCTCAGGCTGGTCCGCGAGGAGCACTTCGGCCGGCGTCCTGGACGCGTGGACCGTGGCTTCGGACGCGGTGGAGGCCGCGGCGGAGGCCGTTGGGACAACCGGGAGCCGCGTCAGGAGTGGTGAGATCGGCCTCGGGAGGACCGCTGGCGCGATCAAGCTGGGAAGGACCGCTGGCGTGACGACCCTCCGGAGGGGTCACGCCGAGGCCCGTCCTCGTGAGACCGGCCTACCGCCACTACCGCCACCACCCAGAAGGAAGGAAGAGGACAGGCAGGACGATGGGGCTGGGCGCTTCCAGGAGGTTAGGGCGATAGCCTGTATCCTGGGCGGCGCCCAAGCCCCGGCGCTGAACCGCATCTTCAAGCAGTTCACGCGGGAGGTGAACGCAGCTCTCCCGAAGCCTGAAGCCATGCGCCCCCTCAAGTGGTCCCAGACCGCAATCACCTTCAACTCAAGGGATCAACTCAGGTGCTCGGCCATGGCCGGCACGCTCCCCATGCTGTGCACTCCGACCATCAGCAACGTCCTCGTCACCAAGACCCTCATCGACAACGGAGCAGGGCTCAATGTCCTCTCCATTGAGACCTTCGAGACGCTCCAAGTACCGTACGACCAGCTCATGCCGACCAAGCCCTTCTCAGGAGTCACTGACGGGTCCACCGTCCCCATTGGGCAAGTGCGCCTGCCCGTCACCTTCGGCGGACGAAAGAACTACCACACCGAGAGCATCGTCTTCGACGTCGCACACATCCACCTCCCGTACAATGCGATCCTCGGGTACCCGGCCCTCGCCAAGTTCATGGCGGTGACTCATCATGGCTACAACGTCCTCAAGATGCCAGGGAGTGGCGGCGTCATCACCGCCGCCTGCAATGAGAAGGATGCCGTCTGCTCCCTCGAGCGTGCCTACCGCGCTGCGGCGGCCGAGCGCTCGGATGACGAGGAGGATGCCCTGCCTCGTGAGGATGCACACAAGAAGAAGAAGCAGCTCCTCCTCGCAACGTGCTCGCGATCATCAGGGCCACGTCCCAGGGCCTCTTTTGGCCAACGTGTGCCGATCGCGGATGGGTCTACCCGTTCAACTACGTCCGCATGCTCTTCGGCCTGGCGAACGCGGGCGCCACGTACCAGCGCCTTGCCCGGGCCATGCTCGCACCTTGCCTGGCGAGGCGCGGCGAGGAGTTGTAGGAGATGCTCGGACCGAGCAGGGGTCCCGAGCCCCGGGAGACGACGGACTCGTGAGGGTCATGGTCACGGAGGTGCAAGATCAGGCTACAACGGCAGCTTCGACTCTTCAGCGGCGTGGCCGCCAGGTGATTTTTTGGTTCGTGCCAGGTAACTTTTTGGTTTACTTCGTTTGAGGGCGCCCACCGGGCCGCGTTATCCTCATGCGACCAGGGCATACCCCTGCAGCCGCCTCATTTACGCATGTTTCAGCAACTTTTCATGAATGTGATGTATTTCCTAACGTTTCACCTTGCCTGCACGGCTCTTTGCTGGCGTGAATGTCGCCGTACCCGAATGATCCTCCCTACGACCGCCTCATCAGAGGACTGGGCACGGTGTCCGTGCTCGAGTAACTGGTGTTTGATCCCCTCATGCGATGGCCCTCAGGAGCGCATTCGGCGTAGGCTTCTCCAAAACGAGGTAGGGACCTCGCGAGGCCAAAGCACCCTCGCGAGCTCCCAGATACACCTCCCAGTTCTACCGTGCAAGCCACGCATACGAACTCAATGGGCTGTACACGCCCGGAGCCCCCCGAGGACGCGGAGGGGTTCCTGCCCACGCAAGGTGGAAGCCCCATGCCCCGTGCTGGCGGACAACACGGTCCACCAATGACTATGCCCACGCAATGTGGAAGCCCTTCGCTCCGTGCTGGGGATAAACAACTGAGGGCGCCCCAGTGGCTGCATCCAACCTCAGGAAGACCCCTCGCGGCCCCAACTCGCTGCATTCCCCTGGGATGTATGCGTGAGGGGGCTGCATGGGGGCTACTACCGGGCCAAGCCTGGTACACGCCACCTCCCCAGGTCTGCCAAACCTGGTCTTCACGCGCCCCTCTCAGAAAAAGCTAGCGAGGAAAGGTATGGGAGCCGCTCATACGTCAAGGGGGACTCCTGAGCATCGCGACTCAGGAACCTCACTGGCCACGTAGCCCCTCACCCCTTGGAACCGTCCACGTGATCCGGACGGCCCAACGGCGGCTGAGGTATGCGCGGGGTCGGGCCCTGCCGATGCAGAGCTCAAAGCGCTCAAAGCCCCTAAGGAGGACGCTGGAGCTCGTACGTCAAGGGGGACTCCTAAGCATCGCGACTCAGGAGCCTCACGGGCCACGTAGCCCCTCACCCCTTGGAACCGTCCAGGTGATCCGGGCGGCCCAACGGCGGCTGAGGTATGCGCGGGGCCGGGCCCTGCCGACGCAGAGCGCAAGGTGTTCGAAATTTCCGAGTTAACCCAATCTTCACCATGTTCCCTTCATGAGGGCTGCTCGTACATCAAGGGGGACTCCTGAGCATCGCGACTCAGGAGCCTCACTGGTCCTGTAGCCCCTCACCCCTTGGCACCGTCCAGGTGATCCGGACGGCCCAATGGCGGCTGAGGTATGCGCGGGGCCGGGCCCTGCCGACGCAGAGCATCACAACAAGCAAGAAGGAAACAAGGCGAAGAAAGCAATCACACAGTTCAACAGTCATTACAAGCATTAAAAGTTTTCGCAAGTTCAAACAAGTCTAATGCCTCCGCGAGGCACGATGAACGTTGCGGGAAAGGAACAAAGAGGAGGAATTAGGAGGAGCCGCCGCCACCACTCGACCCAGCCGAGGGGAACTCGTCATCGACATCGCTGGCGTCGTCTTCTTCGCCGCTAGCTTCAAGAGGCGGAGGAACGGTGACGCAGGTGAACATCTTCACCAGTGCCTCCACGGCGCCCTTCACCACCGCCGCGGCGCTAGCGCAGACCTCGGGGGTGACCGGGCGGATCATTGACTCGAAGTCAAACCCCGGCTCGCGAAGGTGAAGATGGCTGAAGACGCACGTCACGGCCTCAGAAAAGAGGTCGCGGCACTCGCTCTCCAAGACCCCCTCCACCTTGGCAACGGCGCCCTCCAGCGCCTCGACAAGCTTCGAAGCGAGCTTTGCGAAGCCGCTCTCTGGAGCCACCAGGGGCTCCGTAAACCCATCCCGGCAGAGGGAGTGGAGCGCTTGGCAAAGCTTGAGCTCGACGGAGGGAAAGGCACTGAGCTCCGCGGCCTTTTTCTCCTCAGCCGCGGCAAGAGCTTTCTCCCTTGTGTCGAGCCGGGCCTTCTCCGAAGCGACTTCGCTCTCCCACGCGTCCAGGCGCCCTCGCTCCACGGCACGGGTGGCCGCCATCTGGACAGCTCAGAGTCCCGATCGGCAAGCTGGGCCTTGCAGGTCTCGAGGGCTTCCCCTTGCTGACGTAGCTGTTCCGCAAGCGCGGACTTCTCTTCCTCAAGAACCTTCAAGCGGGCCTCCGTTTCATCACAACGCCTTGCAGCAGACTCCGCGTTGGTCAGTGCCGCCTCGCGGGCTACCTTGGCTGACGCGGCCACCTTCTCGCTCTCCGCCGTGGTGGCCTTGGCCTGGCCCCAAACCGCCACGACAGAGGCGTCGGCCTGGAGCCACCCGAAGAGGAGCCCCAGGCGCCCACTCGCAAGGCGATCGTCAGCGCCCCCGAGGGCGTCCCGAACCTGACCCAGAGCGGTGTAGGCCCCGTCCAGGACGCCGGGGCCGCGCAATGCGGACACGGAGGCCTCGTCAGGAGGAGTCGCCTGCGCCATCACAGGAGACGCCCCCGGGGCGGCAGAAGCATGAGGAGTAGGAAGCACTGGAGGCTCCGCCACGACCGCAGGTAAGGTGGATGCAGACGAGCCCAAGGGCGGCTGGCCCTCGGGGGCTGGCTCCCGAAGCGGCAATGCCGACGCGCCCCCAAGAGCAGGAGCGGCAGCACCACCGCGCATCGGGGGCTCGGGGGGCTCCGCGGCGGTGGCCAGGAGGGTTGCCTCGCGAGCTCCCACCCCCGCGGCGGCAAACGCCTCGACAGGCGATGGCAGGACGACTGGAGCGGGCGGTGCCTCGGAAGGCGCCTTTGGCTTGACGCCCTCCTTCTTCTTCCTCATCCTCAGCGCGGCGGCATTCCTGGTCACCAAGCAGAGGAAAAGTCATCAGCGCATGAGCTACCGGCAGGCGACCGAGGTCGGGCCAGACTACTCACTCTTTGACGTCGACCCACTTCCTCTTCTTCTCTACCTCGGCTGCGACCGGGGCACCCCCGCCTTTCTCCGGAGGACGCCACCACGCGGGGAAGCAGGAGCACTGTCCGCGAGGGCAGCAACTGGAGGGGTCGCCATGACCCCGGCCTCGTCCGCCTTGCCCACAAGCTGCGGTTCGGGCGGGGGCGAGGTCGGCGCTTCGTCCGCCTTGCCAGCAGAAGCAGGACCCACCAGAGGAGACTCCGCCCCATGCTTCCTGGGGGTTGCCAGGCAGGCAGACCGAGTGGCGCGAGGGGCCGGTCCCGACCCCCTGGGGACCTTGGCAGGACGCGGAGAACCTGCAGCAGAAGCCTCACCAACATCGTCGTCGTCCTCAAGGCCACGCAAGAGCATGCTCTGCGATGGGGGAGACACCTCCGCCAGGTCGTCGTCTGCTGTCTTCTCCGAATCCTCCCCACCCGTGGTGTCGCCGGAGGACACCATCACCGGGGAGCCAAGGCCCTCGGCTGGGGGGAGCCCCAGTTCGTCGAAGACAGGCATCGCGGCGACCAGATCGGCTCCGTCGTCGCGGTAGTACAACGGGACGCAGTCATCGGGAAATCCACCGGGGTCGCCGTTGAGCAGGATTGTCACAACTCTGCTCAGCTCCCCGGAGGGCATGGGGGCAGACCGAAGCCTGAGGTTGTCGCCACTGCCCCGGTATTCCCACAAGGGCCTCGAATGCTGCTGGAGTGGTGCCAGGCGCTGCTTCAAGAACTCCTTCACTATCACGCCCCCAGTCAGCCTCCTGGCGCTGATATCGCGAGAAATCCGCTCCAAGACGGGCCTGGCCCGGGGGTCAGAAAGCTTCGCGGAGCTCCACACGGGGGTCTTCTCCGGCAGCCCCTTCGGTAGATCCAAACGGGGGGTGGTGTTCTTTAGATCCATGAAGACCCAGCGGTGCCTGAAGTTCTCCACCTTCTTCCCGGCCTTTAAGAGCATGTTACCGCTCTGGACCGTGACGAAAGAGACGCACGCCGACCGCTAAGCACCGTCATGGACGCGCAAGCTGAAGAAATGGCGGAAGAGGGCCACCGAAGGCTTCACGCCAACAAAAGCCTCGCAGTAGAAGGCAAAGACGGACAAGAGCAGGATGGAGTTGGGCTGGAGATGAAGAGCTTGAATCCCGTAATGGTCGAGGATGGCGGTGAGGAACTTGGAGAAAGGCGGGACGAGCCCAGCGAAGACGCTATGGAGAAAGAAAGTTTAGGCCGACCTGGACGAGGGCCGCTTCTCCAAGGAGCCGCCCCATATCAAGGTCCGCCCGACTCGTTGGTCTCGTCCGCCATCGACGGGAGCACCGGGACGAGGTCTCCGTCCTTGGCAATGGTGGACTCCGAGAGCACCGGCGAGATGGGAGCGGAGGCTGAGCTCTGGGCCTCTGGCTTCGACTTGCCGGCGGGAGCCATCGGGAAGTTCGCGGGGCCGACGCGGCAAGGAGGAGGACGACGCGGCGCTGGGATCTGCAGAGGTCTCAGCTAAGGCCAAGGATCTGGGAGTAAGAGCAGGAGCGCAGAAGAGGAAAGCAGTAATGGCTCGGCGCTAGAAGTGAGGCTTTTGTCGATTCGAGCGGTGGCTGAGGGGGCGTTGGACGCCCGACATCAACCGCACGACGCGCGCCAGTCCTGGCCCATAGGCGTTTGGGGCCCGCGGCGCTTCGGGCCGCCCTCAGCAGCTTCACTCAGAAGCCGGCTCGAGCGCGCCTTGGGCCCGGGGGCTACTGTCGGCGTTCTGGGAACGGCGGTACCCAGACCTGCCTGCCTGCGGCCCAGGACATGGCCCACCTCATGAGCCAAGCATGGCCCAGCGCAGCCCCACCCGAGACAAGGCCCTCGCGAGGACCCGTGCTCGCATGGGAGGCGGCATCAAGACCAGCAAGGAGTGGGCCTCCTTAGGCCCCCTCCGGAGTGGCGGAGATCTCTATGCAGAACCCGGCCTCAGGAGTCAAGGATGAAGCAAGGAAGGACAGGCGGGCGCCAGTGCGCCAGGCGGTGCAGTTTCCCCTTTGGTGCAAAGGGAGCAAGGACGTACGCGGGTTCCCAAAGCGCCCCCCAAAGGTTTCCATTCTGGTGCAACAAGACCACGACCACGAGCCCAGCAGGACAGATGTCATCGCCGAGCCCACCTCTGCATCATTGACAGCTACTTTGCAGGCGAAGACCACCTTTGGACAGGGCGGGGATGTACTCCTGTCCCCCTTCGAATTTGGCCTTTGTGGGATCCCTTCCCGCCATTGCGATAAGGGAAGAGGACCCGGGCCGCTGCTCTAAGAAGGGGATAGGTCGCAACGTAGAAGGGGGATGGGGGAGAAGGACGGAAGCAGAGAGAACCACAGACAAGGCAGAGAGCCAAGAACACCACTCGAGCGCCCGCACGAGGCTCCTCGCTACTGTACTAGTTCATCCACCACACCTCCTCGTGAGGCAATCCACCAAAGCAGGAGTAGGGTATTACGCTTCGCAGCGGCCCGAACCTGGGTAAATCACCGTGTGCATCTTCTTCCTCGTCTTCGTGCGAGTTCATCATCCCTACCACCGAGTAGTGAGCTAGGTAGGGCGAGGCTGCAGGGGATCTTCGCACACGCCCCTGTGTTCGAATCTTGAGGGTTTTGCGGAGCCCAAAATCTGAAAGGTGTATCGTGGGCACCAGGTGCACTCCCCTCAGGTGTTATTTGCACCAAAATTTCATAAATATTCAGAAAAAAAATTGTGTTAAATTTTTAGGGCATTCTGAGAAAAAAAAATTGGTCATTTTTTATTGAACAGAGAAAACAGAAAACAGGATAAAAATGGCATTTTATTTTATTTGACTAACTAAGACAGAAAATAAAAGGTGGGAGCAGAAAGTTGTGCTTACTAGATTCATCGATGTCATACCTCTCAAAAATGATTCATTAATAAGGTTAATCAAGTCTTATTAACAACCAGTTCCGATTAGCATGAAACCGAAGAACCTTCGTAAAAACACTAAGTTACCTCAATGGGGATGTGCATATCCCCTACAATAAGTATATCATATTTCTTTTTGGTAGTAGATAGAGGTAATTGAAAACTTCCAATAGTGATGGTCGGAGATTCTTTAATAACATTTATACCATTCACTTGAAATTGTTTCTTCGGAAAGTGCACCGTGTGCTCATTACCATTGATATGAAAAGTGATTTTGCTTTTATTGCAATCAATAACAGCCCCTGCAGTATTCAAAAAGGGTCTACCAAGGATAATCGACTTGTTGTCGTCCTCGGGCATCTCAAGAATAACAAAGTCCGTTAAGATAGTAACATTTGCAACAACAACGGGCACATCCTCACAAATACCAATAGGTATGGCTGTTGATTTGTCAGCCATTTGCAATGATATCTCAGTAGGTGTGAGTTTATTCAAATCAAGTCTTTTATATAAGGAGAAAGGCATAACACTAACACCAGCTCCCAAATCACACAAAGCAGTTTTAACATAGTTTCTTTTGATGGAGCAAGGTATAGTTGGTATTCCAGGATCTCCAAGTTTTTTAGGTACTCCATCCTTAAAAGAATAATTAGCAAGCATGGTGGATATTTCAGCTTCAGGTATTTTTCTTTTATTGGTGATGATGTCTTTCATATACTTTGCATAAGGGGCCATTTTCAAAATATCAGTCAAACGGGTACGCAAAAAGACTGGCCTAATCATTTCTGCAAAGCGCTCAAATTCTTCATCATCCTTTTTCTTAGATGGCTTAGGTGGAAATGGCATGGGTTTCTGAACCCATGGCTCTCTTTCTTTACCATGCTTCCTAGCCACAAAGTCTTTCTTATCATAACGTTTATTTTTAGGTTGTGGGTTATAAAGATCAGGAGCAGGCTCTATTTCAACATCATTATCTGGTTCTCTATCATTACTAGGTTGAGCATCATCGTGAACATCATCATTATCATTTTCATTATCACTAGGTTGATGTTCACTACCAGACTGAGTTTCAGCATCGTAAATAGAGACATCATTATTATCAGGAGGTTTTTGTGTCTCAGGTTCACTAGAGGTATGCAAAGTCCTATCATTTTTCTTTTTCTTTTTCTTCTTAGAAGGACTAGGTGCATCAGTATTAATTCTCTGAGAGTCTTGTTCAATTCTTTTAAGATGACCCTCAGGATAGAGTGGTTCTTGGGTCATTCTACCTCCTCTAGTTACTACTCTAGCAGCAAAGTCATGCATATTACTATTCGTTTCATCAAGCAATTCTTTTTTAGACTTAGCTACTTGTTCTAATTGGGTTTGAACCATAGAGGCATGCTTTCCTACACCTCTAACATCATTACTGATTCTAAATAGCAAGTCACTCAAGCGAGCAATCATATCACAATTGTATTTCAATTGTTTCAGAACATGAGCATTGAAATGATCTTGGTTCATAATATAGTTATCAAACTCGTATAAGCATTGACTAGGAGGTTTATTGTGAGGGATGTCACTTTCATTAAACTTTAATAAAGAATTTACCTCTACCACCTGTGGAGGTGGTGGTGTGTCAAGGCCATGTATTTGTTCAATAGGTAGCAAATTCTTAACATCCTCAGCTTTAATACCTTTTTCCTTCATAGATTTATTTTCCTCTTGCATATCTTCGGGACTGAGAAATAAGATACCCCTCTTCTTCGGAGTAGGTTTAGGCGGTGGTTCAGGAAGAGTCCAATCATCATAATTCTTCAATATATTATTCAATAATTCTTCAACTTGTTCAACAGTTCATTCCCTGAAAACACAACCGGCACAACTATCTAGGAAGTCCCTAGAAGCATCGGTTAGTCCATTATAAAAGATATCAAGTATTTCATTTTTCTTAAGAGGATGATCAGGCAAAGCATTAAGCAACTGGAGAAGCCTCCCCCAAGCTTGTGGGATACTCTCTTCTTCAATTTGCACAAAGTTAAATATTTCCTGTAAGGCAGCTTGTTTCTTATGAGCAGGAAAATATTTTTCAGAGAAGTAGTAAATCATATCCTGGGGACTACGCACAAAACCAGGAGCAAGAGTATTGTACCATGTCTTAGCATCACCCTTTAATGAGAACAGAAACAACTTAAGGATGTAATAGTAGCGAATCTTCTCATCATGAGCAAAGAGGGTGGCTATATCATTCAGCTTAGTAAGGTGTGCCACTACAGTTTTAGTTTCATAGCCATGGAAAGGATCAGATTCAACCAAAGTAATTAACTTTAGGTCGACAGAGAACTCATAATCCTTATCAGTAACACAGATAGGTGAAGTAGCAAACTTAGGATCACATTTCATTCTAGCATTCAAAGTTTTTTCCTTATACTTGCATAGCAGTTTCTTAAGATCGTCTCTATCCTTGCAAGAAATAATTTCTCTAGATATCTCCTTGTCCATAACATAACCTTCAGGTATCTTAGGCATTTCAAACTTAGGAGAACTAGGACTAATAGGACTTTCATAATCATAATCAGTTTCATAAGCTTCATCAGTTTCAGCAATTTCATTTTCTTTAGCTCTAGCAATTTGTTCATCAAGAAATTCTCCTAGCGGCACATTATCATCAAGCATGGTACTAGCATCATCATAAGCATCATTCATAGCAGAGGCAGCATCATCAATAACTTGTGACATATCAGGATTACTAGCATGTGGTGGTGTCGCAAACTTACTCATAACAGAAGGTGAATCAAGCGCAGAGCTAGATGGCAGTTCCTTACCTCCCCTCGTAGTAGAGGGAAAAATCTTAGTCTTTTGATCCTTCCGATTCTTCATAGTGATAAATTGATATAAATCCCAAGTGACTCAACAAATATTGATATGCTCCCTGGCAACGGCGCCAGAAAAAGTTCTTGATAACCCACAAGTATAGGGGATCGCAACAGTTTTCGAGGGTAGAGTATTCAACCCAAATTTATAGATTCGACACAAGGGGAGCCAAAGAATACTTGAGAGTATTAGCAGTTGAGTTGTCAATTCAACCACACCCGGAGATTAAATATCTACAACAGAGTGATCAGTAGCACAGTAGTATGGTAGTTTTGATAGCAGTAGCAATAGTAACAGTAGCGGTAACAGTAGTAGCAATAGTTTTGTAGCAGTTGGAACAGCAGCAACATCAGTAGTAACTTAGCAAGAACAATAAATGGAAAGGTCGTAGGCACTGGATCGGTAACTCGTTGGATGATATTCATCATGTAACAGTCATAACCTAGGGCGATACAGAACTAGCTCCAGTTCATCAATGTAATGTAGGCATGTATTCCGTAAATTGTCATACGTGCTTACGGAAAAGAACTTGTATGACATCTTTTGTCCTACCCTCCCGTGGCAGCGGGGTCCATAAGGAAACTAAGGGATATTAAGGCCTCCTTTTAATAGAGAACTGGAACAAAGCATTAACACATGGTGAATACATGAACTCCTCAAACTACGGTCATCACCGCGAAGTATCCCAAATATTGTCACTATGGGGTTGACGGATCATAACACGTAATAGGTGCATATGACTAGGAAAGATCGGATCAAGAACATGGATATAGACATGATAACATAAACGGTTCAGATCTGAAATCATGGCACTCGGGCCCTAGTGACAAGCATTAACATCAATCTCAGAACATAATGGATACTAGTGATCAAGCCCTAAAAAAACTAACTCGATTACAAGATGAATCTCATCCAACTCCTCACCGACATGCAATCCTACGAAGGAATTACTCACTCCCGGTGGGGAGCATCATGGAATTGGCGATGAAGAAAGGTTGGTGATGACAAAGACCGAAGATTCCCCTCTCCGGAGCCCCAAACGGGCTCCAGATCTGGCCTCCCGATGAAGAACATGAGGTGGCGGCCGCTCCGTCTCGTGAAACGCGATAATTCTTTCTCTCCTCTTTTTTCTCCAAATTTAGGAATTTATAGTGGCGGAGATAGGTTAAGTGGGGCCCCGAGGTGCCCAGCCCCCACCAGGGCGTGCCGGGAGGGGGCTGGCGCGCCCTGGTGGGTGCTGCTCACCCTGGGCCCCCTCTCCGGTGGTTCCTGGCTCCATTATTTTTTATATTTTCCAAAATAAATCTCCAGAAAGTTTCGTTCCATTCCAAGAACTTTTATTTCTGCACAAAAACAACACCATGGCAATTCTGCTGAAAACAGCGTCAGTCCGGGTTAGTTCCATTCAAATCCTGCAAATTAGAGTCCAAAACAAGGGCAAAAGAGTGAGGAATAGTAGATACGTGGGAGACGTATCAGGTGTGCATCCAACTCGCTTGCTCATGAAGACCTCGTGCATTTGAGGAAGCTCGTGATCAAAATATACAAGCCAAGTTCTATAATGAAAAGTTCCCACTAGTATATAAAATTGACAAAACATGCGACTCTCTATATGAAAACATGGTGCTTTCTCTAAGCACAAGTGTGGAAAAAGAGGCAGTAGCACTGTCCCTTCTCTCTTTATCTCTCATTTCTTTCTTTTTTTCTTTCTTTTTTTTCTCTTTTTTCTGTTTTTTTATTTTTTTATTTTTCGTCCGGAGTCTCATCCCGACTTGTGGGGTAATAATTGTCTCCATCATCCTTTCCTCACTGAGACAGTGCTAATAATGATAATCATCATATTTTTATTTACTTACAACTCAATATGAAAAACTACTAAACAATATGACTCTATATGAATGCCTCTGGCAGTGTACTAGGATGTGCAATGATCTAGCGTAACATGTAAATAATGATGAATAGTGGCTTTGTCATAAATACTATGTCAGCTACATGATCATGCAAAGCAATATGACAATGAGTGCACAAGTCATATGATATAACGGTGGAAGTTGCATGGCAATATATCTCGGAATGGCTATGACAATGCCATGATAGGTAGGTATGGTGGCTATTTTGAGGAAGATATAAGGAGGCTTATGTGCAACAGAGCGTATCATGTCACGGGGTTTGGATGCACCCATGAAAGCTGCATCGATCCTAGAGGTCAGAATGGCCAATGCATGGTACCGAAGAGGCTAGCATATTATGTAAAGGTGAGTGTATGTACATCCATGGATTCACATTCGTCATAAAGAAATCATATACTTATTGCAAAGCTTTATTATCTCTCTCGAAGCAAAGTACTACTCACATGAACCTAGGGAGGAGGTTGGTAGGATTTAACCATCGTGCGCCCCCGACCTAAACAGCACTAGGATTTCAACGAGGAATACAAATGTTCACACATCATCACCATGCCATAACCAATATTTAGATGAATAGCAAATTAACACCCTTTAACTATCGATATTTCTACTAATCAACAACCATGCACTCACGCCCTTTCATATTACCACATCAATATCATTAATCCATAATTTGTCTTTTATGTGCTACATGAAGGTTTTGATTATGCACTCTTTGAATGCCTATTATTTTTGGGCTAGTCTTATAACCCATGCAAATTACCGTCACTATATATTAGACTCTCAAACAAATTTAAGTGAAGAATGAGAGTTCAATTTTTTCTATAAAATATATATGCCACTGTGCTCTAAAAGATATAAGTGAAGCACTAGAGCTACTGCTTAGCTCAAAAGATATAAGTGAAGAACATAGAGTATTCTAACAAATCCTGGTGAACATGTGTCTCTATCAAATAGGTGTGTCCAGCACACAATGATTGTGGAAAACTAAAACAAAAGCAAACTAAAACACAAGATGCTCCAAGCAAAACTCATACCATGTGATGAATAAAAATGTAGCTCCAAGTGACATACCGATGGATTGAGGCGAAAGCTTAGACGCTTGAGTCTTCCTAGAATATACCTTGGGGTGCCTTGGGCATCCCCAATCTTAGGCTCTTTGCCGCTCCTTATTCCTTCATCCATCGTGATAGCACCCAAAACTTGAAAACTTAAGCACACAAAACTCAATAGAAAAATCGTGAGCTCCGTTAGTATGATAGGTAAATCATAAAGTTTAGGTACTGTAATAAATTGATTCATATTTTATTATTTCATAAGGTACTGTATTCTAACTTCTCCATGGTTTATAACCCCCGATACAATCTTATAGCATCATCAAAACAAGCAAACTATACAAGCAAAAACAGAATCTGTCTAAAATAGAACAATATGTAACGATCTGCGCAACCACCATACTTATGTAACTCCAAAAATTCTGAAAAATTAGGAAAACTTGGGGAATTTGTATACAAATATTTTGTAAAATATTCAGATAAAAAATAAGTTCCACTAAAATCAGAGAAATTTTGCACTGGACGCAAAAGTGTCCGTTTTTGCACCGTATCTATTCTACTTATCATACAAGTCATCCCAAAGGCTTTACTTGACACAAAAACTAATTTAAACATAAAAACACAATCATTACAGTATCAATAATAATTTTATCACACTATGACAGAGAGTAAAAACAAAAATTAAAGATAACTATTGGGTTGCCTCCCAACAAGCGCTATCGTTTTATGCCCCTTGCTAGGCATAATGCATAGTATCAAGTGTTGTCATCTTTGACACTCAATCCATAGGTGGAATTCATTATAGATTAATAAGGTTATTTAATTATCTTTCTAAGGAATTTTTCCATCCCTTTTTTAGTGGGAATTGGAATCTTATGTTTCCCTCCTTCATATCAATAATAGCACCTATAGTTCGTAGGAATGGCCTACCAAGTATTATTGGACAAGACAGATTGCATTCAATATCAAGCACAATGAAATCCACGGGTACATAATTTTAGTTAGCAAGAATAAACACATCATTTATTCTACCCAATGGTTTCTTAATAGCGGAATCCGCAAGATGCAAGTTAAGGGAACATTCATTTATATCAGTGAGACCTAGCACATCACATAAAGATTTCGGTATAGTTGAAACACTAGCACCAAGGTCACACAAAGCATTGCATTCATACTCCTTAACTTTAATTTTAATAGTAAGTTCCCACTCATCATGCAACTTCCTAGGAATAGAAACTTCTAACTCAAGTTTTTCTTCTTGAGCTTTTAGCATAGCTTGTACAATATGGTTAGTAAAAGCCTTATTTTGTTCATAAGCATTGGGTGAGCTAATAATGGATTGCAGCAATGAAATACATTCTACTAAAGATCAATTATCATAATTAAAGTCCTTGTGATCCAAGATAGTGGGCACATCACTAGTTAAAGTTTTGACCTCTCCAAACCCACTATTTCATTTTTATCATTAAGATCATCACCCTCCGAACAAACGGGACACCTTCTAGCTAAAGTTGACTCATCTCCAGTCCCTTTATCATATATTTTCAGATTAGTAAACAAACATTCAATGGAAGAAGTACCAATCATTTTAAGATATTCATCATGATTACGGTAAAAAACGGGTGGAAGAGCCTTTTCTAAGAATTCTCGCTTAGCTCTCGACGTTTCTAGCCATATCGTCAACTTTATGCAACTTTTCTTCTACCATAGTGTTGAAAATCTTTTGAGAACTAATAAATTCTTTAATGGTGTTCTCATTATTAGTAGGTATCCTATTATTATTATTATTATTAGATGAGTTTCCATAGGAATTACCATAAGAATTCCATAGTTATTAGAGGAATTACCGGGATACGGCCTAGCATTGAAATTAGCTCTATAAGCATAATTGTTGAAATTATTTCGCGAGACAAAGTTCACATCAATAGCATCATGATTTTGTTCAGTCAAAGTAGACAATGGCATATCATTAGGATCAACTTGAGCATTCTTGTTTGCAATCATATTCATAAGAGCATCCATTTTATCACTCAAAGTAGTAATTTCTTCGACAGAATTTACCTTCTTACCGGTTGGGGCTCGCTCGGTGTGCCATTGAGAATAATTTGTCATGATATTATTCAGAAGTTTTGTAGCTTCTCCTAATGTCACCTCCATAAAGGTACGACCTGCAGCAGAATCTAGAAGGTTTCAAGACACAAAGTCCAGTCTAACATAGAAATTTTGTATAATCATCCATAAGTTTAAGCCATGAGTAGGACAATTTCTAATTATCATTTTCGTTCTCTCCCATGCTTGTGCAACATGTTCTTGCTCATGTTGTTTAAAATTCATAATTTGGTTTCGGAGAGATATAATTTTAGCGGGAGGAAAATACTTTGCAATAAAAGCATCCTTACACTTATCCCATGTTCCAGTACTATTGCGAGGCAAGGATGAAAACCAAATTTTAGCTTTATCTCTTAGTGGAAAAGGAAATAATTTTAATTTGACCACATCATTATCCACGTCCTTTTTCTTTTGCATATCACATAATTCAACAAAGGTGTTGAGATGAGAAGCGGGATCCTCATTAAGACTTCCCAAAAATTGTTCTTTCATCACAAGATTTAGCAATGCAGCATTAATATCATAAAAATCCGAGCTAGTGGAGGGTGGTATAGGTGTACTAATAAAATAATTGTTACTAGTATTTGAGAAATCACACAACTTAGTAGTATCTTGAGACATGGTGACGAAACAAGTAAACTAGCAAGCAAACGAGTAAACTAGATAACTAAGCAAACAAGCAAAGATAAATATTTTTGTATTTTTGATTTTTATAGCAAGTAAATATAACGGAAAATAAAAAGTATAACCAGTGAATGATAATTTTTGAGAAGGTACTTGATAGGAATTTAATGATGCTTCCCGGCAACGGCACCAGCAATCCTTCCTGATACTTGTAAATTGCGTTGGGATTTTCCCCAAAGAGGAGGGGATGATGCAGTAAAGCAAAGGTAAGTATTTTTCTCGGTGAGAACCAAAGTTATCGAAGCAATAGGAGAACCACGCAAATTCCCGTCTTCAGCACCTACACACAAAAGAGCGAACACTTGCACCCAACGCGGGCAAGAGGGTTGTCAATCCCCTTGAACTCGTTACTTGCAAGCGATAAGTAGTGATAGATAGATAATTTGATAAATATAAATTGAAAATAAAAATAAAGTAAATAATGTCAGCAAGGTATTTAAAGTTTTTGCAAAAAAATTTGTGGGGAGACCCGGGGGCCATAGTGTTCGCTAGAGGCTTCTCTCTCGAAGAAGGCATACGGTGGGTAAACAAATTACTGTTGGGCAATTGATAGAAAAGCGCATAGTTATGCAATATTTATTCACGGCAATGATCATGTATATAGGCATCACGTCCATAAACAAGTAGACCGACTCCTGCCTGCATCTACTACTATTACTCCACCCATCGACCGCTATCCAGCATGCATATAGAGTATTAAGTAAAAACGGAGTAATGCTTGGAGGATGATGACTTGGCACTGGGTTAATAGGTTAGTGCTCAAAAATAATACTCCCTTCGTCTCAAAATAAGTGTCGCAAATTTTGTACTAAGTTAGTACAAATTTAGTACTAAAGTAGCGACACTTATTTTGGGACGGAAGGAGTATAAAACAACAAGTAAATGCCTAAAAAGTATCCTAGAATGATAATATAATAGCATGGAACAATAAAAAATTATAGTTACGTTGGAGGCGTATCACTCTCTCACAGGATTTGTCTTGGTGGAAGAAGGTGATTGGATGGAAAGCAACTTGGGGAGGCTAGAAATCAAGATTCATATGGTTGGAGTGGAAGATCTTGATCTCAACACATGAGTAGGTGCTTCTCTTTTAGAAAATGAATGGTGGAAGTGTTGACTTGTTCTGAGTGCTCTTTCTACGAATGAGAGGGGGTGGACGGGTATAAATAGCCTTCTCCAAAAATCCAACCGTTACAACATTATTGCCCAACTCGGTGGAACCGAAGTAAAAACTCGGTTACACCGACTAGAGCAAAAGGCTGCAACTTTCGGCTTCTTGGTGAAACCAATAGGAACAACTCGGTGAGACCGATTCGGTTGACCTAGGGCAGATCGAAAACTTGGTGGCACCGAAATGAAAACTCGGGAATTCCGAAGTTTAACACTTCGGTTATAGAGAGTTGGCAACCACTTTTCGGTTGTACCGAACCAAGTCCCGATGGTACCGAGATGCTAGGGTTTTGGCTCTGGGTTCTATCTTGGCAAACTCTTTGGGGCCGATTTGGAAAACTTGGGGGCACCAGTTTTGGCATTTTGGTTTTGGACAGAATATTTTTGTGAGAGTTTGGTTGAGGCTTTTGGTGGCAAATATCTAAGCACTTGAGCAACCAGATCATTATCAATACCTCATCCCCTTTTAATAGCATTAGCTTTTCCTATGGACCCAATTGTGATTTCTCACATAAAAGAAAATGTGGAGTCTTAAAGCTTGAAGCTCTTGCCAACTTGTGTTCATTGCATCTAGGGGATCCATCTCACAATCTTAGCTAACCCATTCATTGAACTTTCCTGAAATATACTTGATAGGCTCATTAGTTCAATGAACTATATGTTGTTGTTAATTACCAAAACAACCTAGGGAGAAGTTTTGCTTTCAAAGGGCTCTTCAACGCGATCCTAGACCACCTAATCCGAGCAAGATGCCATTGCATTTCTACTCGACAGGTCGACCAACACACTGTAGCTGACGGACGATCTCGCTCCTCAAATCCGGCGGTGACGAGAAGACCTTGCTCGAAGCCAGCGGCGTCAAGCAAGCTCACAGCCGGTTATGCTCACTAACTCGAAGAAGCCCCTATAAAGCGAAGTGAGAGGAAAGGCAGTGTGCCCAACGCCCAACGAACAATATGAAACAACAATTTAAAGGAAAACTCAACCGACCTAGTAAAAAGACCGAAACACCCTGACTCGAACACGCCGAGCACCTCATAGGGCATCGGTCATGCTCCGAACAAGACCGCACATTACCGACTTGTACCCGGGCGGAGCGAACAGACCTGGCCGGGTGGCACTACTATAGCACCGTCCCAATAGCGCTCGCCCGCCCACTTGCGCGAGCGTGTCGAGCTAGGCGCACGCGCGTGCCTGGCTCGAGCATATAGGTGTTGCCCGGTCATGCGTACTTGGCTCGAGAGGTTGGGCACATGAGGTGGAGACGGACAAGCACCCGCACAATGTCAGCTGGTGCAACCAATCCAGCTGGCCATAGTGGCCCCGGGCAAGCTAGCCGGTCCACCCATCATCAACCTTCCAGGAGGGCCACCCCACTCGCGACGCGTGGCATACACGCCACCACGCGAGTCCGGGCACAACTTCGCGTGCAGAAAGCGTGTTCTGCTTGACCCGCAGGCGCGACAACCACCTCCCAATGACGCTGGCCCCGGGCACACAGCCGTGCTCCACCCATCATGGTCCATCCAGCCGCGTCGCCTGGGTCTGAGCTGTACAGGCAGATGGGACGGCTCGCAGCGCTCTCGACTAGCCCGTGCGGCAAGCCACTGTTGGGCGGACAAGCGGGACGAGCTCACATTCCGTGGGATTCCCACGAAGGTGGGTACTCCACCTTCTTATTAAGGACAGTAAAACCGAGCTCTATCCGAGCCCTCTCACGCCCTCAGAGTTTTTGGTCGTTAGATTTCGTGTGCTGGCCGTTCCTGGCCGTTCGATCTTCTACCTTTTCCTCGAAATGGGCTACATGTCCTAGGCAGCTGCTCCCGTTAACTTTTTCGAACGCATGTGGTTAATTGGGCTGATATTGGGTCGTCTGGCCCGTTTCCCGTGGTCAGCGAAGGGCCCTCTCCTCTCCGAGACTGTCATTTCCCTTCCTCTCGCTCCCTCAACTTCGAGAGAATTAACGACGGTGGCGGCGGAGGCAACTCCTCAGTGCTCTGCGATGCCGCTCCAGGCGAGGGTGACGTCGACAACGAAGGTGACAGCTGCAACCACGCGCCTCCTCACCCATCCGCCACTCATCGCCGCCACCGCGGCTCCTCTCTCTCCATCGCCGAGACATCCCGTACGTCCCCGCCCTCTCGACCAAGCCCACAAGATCCGTCCGTTAGATTTCGAGGTACGAGCTGGCTTCCACCCAAATCCGGTGATTGGTTAAACCCCTCTGACCTCCACGATTCGTCAGGTGCGCGCCTGGCAATCCATTCTAAAATCCGCGCCTTTTTCGCAGGCGTTCCTGCAGAAGGTCGGGAATGTCCTCAAGCGATCCGCGGGCTCCAGCTTGGCGATGCTCCAGGCTGTCCGGTGCATGTCCTCCTCCAAGGTCTTCGTCGGAGTTCTCCCATATGTACCGCCCATCTGTTTTGTGTTGGCCGGGAGATTAAGATTTTAACTGCTGGGGGAAGCCCTCGTATTGTACTTCCCTAATTTATCCTGTCCTCGCTTGACTCTCAGACCGGTGCAGCTAGGGGGTGGTTTGAACTGCCAGGGGAAGAACGACTCGGCAGGGAAAAAGGCTTAGGTCTACTTCTCCGTGACTTTCCCGCTGGTACAAAACATTCCCTCCACTTTGTCTTGGTTGCTCTGTACTTCCTGCTAATTTGGATTTTCTACTTTCCACATGGCTCACGAAGTCACCGTTCTCGGTGCCCTTGCGCTCAAAATTCCTGTACATGTTAATCCACCTATGGCTGCGCAGGATTGAAAATTTGGCTCTTTTTTTTACTGCTTTCTATTGTGCTGTCTTTGCTTTTTAAGTGATGTTTATACGATATATGTTAGAGAATACCACATGGGTATTAGTTATGTGACTGTTAAGTTTAAATTGCTGCCTTTGAGTGCTTTATTTAGATATATGAGTATGATATAATTTTTGGTCGAGGTGAGGTGATTATAAAATGTAAGATGATATGGCATTACTACTATCAATAGATCAATTTATTCTTCTTTTCCTGTGAATTCGACAAAGTAAGGTGAAGGCTTTGAATTTTTGTGTTTATATTTACTTGTCTCTTTTCTTTTTAGACGATGTTAGCTCTATTTCGGCAACTGATTTCTTTTATCTCTATGTCAGAAACTCAGTTTCTTCATGGTAAATTATGGCTTGGCTTATCCACACAAGATTCTCATTGGTCAATGCCCCCACATTCAGGTTAGTTTTTCTACTTACTCATTTACTTAACCTATTAGCTTATTATAACTTGTTTTCAAAACAATATTCCTATACAACGCTTATTTGGAATTAGATGGGGGTCGTACATGGGTGGTTTTAGGGGCAACTGAGGATTTCTCAAGGCCTTGCGGCTTTGGTGTCACAATATCAAATCAATCCAATGATCTAGCTTTCAAACAAGAAGAGTACCCACCGAAAGAGCTATTATCTTATCTATGTTCAAACTTGGAGTCGCCAAAGGTAACAGGTTTAATTTTCAAGTATAATAAATATACATGGAACATAAATCTGTTGCCAAAAGTATATTGTTTGTGAACCTGTATCTTGTGTGTAGTCAATCCTCACCATAGTTCTTGACCTACAATTCATTACAAGCACATGTACATGCATGCATATACAGAAAGTATAAACAGAGGGGATTCCCACGAATGAAATTGTTTCCCTCTGTATTATGTAGTGGTGGAAAATAAGCCCATGCGTGCGTGAAAGCTGCCAAGTTACGATCTAGGGCTTGGGAAGGTAGGCATTTGATTTCTGATCTGTTGCACATATTGTCTTACCAGTATTGTTGTCATTTTTTTAATGTAGTAAATAATCATTTTGATAAATAACTTTTTTCTTGGCTTTAGTTATCTATTATATCTTTAATTCAAGAGGAAGTTCTCTTTGTAGTAGTACAATTTTTGAAATCCTGCATCACAAGTTACACCATGGAGTGAATTGCCATATTAACTTAATTAAACATGAAAAGTATTTGGGTCCATATATTTGTATCAATTAATAACATATAATGCCAAAATAGACGGGCGCAGCAACGCGCGCCATTAATGATCTAGTATAGGAGTATTACCACCCATTTATATCTATCAGTTTAGTACCAACATATAATTCATGCAAAAAAAAAACAATTGCTATTGAACTCTCTAAAACGGTATAAGTCAAGCAAGGAGTCCTAATCTTTTGTACAAAAGCATGTTTCTCTAATGTGCTCTAACATATATAAGTGATGTGCAAGAGCAATCCTACAATTACCTCAACTCAAAAGATATAAGTGAAGAGCATAGAGCATTCTAAAAATTTATGACTTTGGTGTGTCTCTCCCAAATTGTACGTATGACCAGAACATGATGATTGTAGTGCCCAGCAAGTAAAACAAAAACAAAATAAAATGACACTCCAAGCATAGCACATACCATGTGAGCAAATTAAACCATAGGTCCAACTAAGAAAAATCGATAGTTGTTGATGAAGCAAGTGGGGATGCCTTCCGAGGAATCTCCAAGTTTAGACACTTGAGTCTTCTTGAATATTATGTTGGGGTGCCTTGGGAATCCCCAAGTTTGAACACTTGTCTCTCCTTATTCCCCTCATATCGATATGTCTCCTCGATCTTCAAAACTTCATCAACACGGAACATCGCAAAACTTATTAGTGGGGTTAGTACACATAAACAATAAATCACCTATCATGTACTTCAAAGATAAGATGCATAATTATATTCATAAAATTAGCTATTGTCTTCTCTCATTTCCACAATTTATATCCCAATATAATACATGATCGCTCAAGTATAAGCAAATAACAAAATTGTAACAGCAATCTGTCAAAACAAGAACAATGTGTACTAATATAATTAATATGCATGCTTATGTATAGCTAAAAATTCTGAAAAATTAGGATGTAATATAGAACTTATATGACAGTATTGTGTGAAAACAAAATCAGAAATTGATCATGTTCAATATAGAGAATAAATTCAAATACTAGAGGCAAAAGTTTTTGTTTCTACACAGAACTTAACAGACTTGCAATTGGAACATCCCAATGGCTATTCTTGGCACAACAAGATACAACTATGATCACTACAGTAGCAATAACCATATTGACACGCACACAAAGAAAACATTCGGGTTGTGTCTTCCAAGCTCTTTTATAGCCATTAAGATAGGCTTGACATTTTAATGATGCCCACATGAAAAAGAAGAATTGAAGCACAAAGAGAGCACTAGTAAGCATGTAAAAACACATATATGTCTAACCCTGTTCCTATGCATAGGCACCGTATAAGCAAACAAATTATTATGGCAAACAATACCTAGCATAAGCAAGTAGGAAGAGTGAAACATTAATAATTTTAACATAAATAGAGGTAATTTATCAAAATAAAGATTTCTATAACCATACTTGCCTCTCTCATAATAATTACATGTAGGATCGCAATCAAACTTCATTTTTTCCAAACTGACAAGATGGGCCCATATATTAGGATGACATGTTAGACAAGTCACACACGCAATGGCCAGGGGTAGCAGTGTGATGTAGCTAGTCACGCCTACACAAAAAAATTGACACAATTTCCATTGAACCTGGTTCAAGGTAATTTCACATAATCTGAGTGTCCATGATGAGTACATGTTTGACTTGTTTGATTAGTCAACTACCATATCACCCTAACACACTATTCTAGCTCTTTTTACGAAAAATAAAAAATAGGATACAAAAATACAATGAATGGGTACAACATGACACATTTGGTAACTAAGGTAAAAGTTGACGCAAAATCATGTCTAAGAAGTAGAAAGTATAATTTAATCTTTATTTCACGACAAAGAATACAAAAGGAGAGGGAACGATGGGTCAGAATTTCATTCTGCCGTGCTTTATGCTTTTTGTGGAGTACGATTTATCAAGGAAATACATACATTTTGTGGAATCTATGGAAAGCTAGGAATTATCTCGTCTTTAAATGCAAAAAGGAGTCCAATGCAGGTCATCCATGTCGCCAAAGAAATGCTTAATGCCAGTTTATTAGAGGGCAATGAGGGAGAAAGGAAATCTTCTGTCAAAAAAAATCTCCCAACGCTTCTCCCTGTATAAGTTTGAATATTCGTCATAAAGGATATGTAGACTACAATGATGTAGCATTCAACCTTGCTATATACATGATGAACCTTATCTTGGAGTATTCCTAAGGAATGAATCAAGCAACCATTCCATATTTATTCAAGCGGCTGCCATGAATGTTTGTTATTTATAGGCTAAAGCACTGGGACTTCTTATAGCAGCTGCAGTCATCAAAACTTTGAACTTGGACACTATCTCCTTTGTCTTTGATTGCAAGACTTTGGTACAAGTTATGGAGGCAAATGATCTGATTTGTCATCCAGGGCATTGGAGCACACGACCTACTCTTACTGTTCTTTTCAACATTGTCTTCAGTCTTGATTCTTACAGGACTGAGCACATTCCAAGGAGAAAAAAAATCTTCTGGCTTATAATCTTGCAAATAAAGGCTTCTCGGGTAGATCTTCCTATGGATTTACTTTTCTTTGCAGCTAAGGTTAAGATGCAATTCTAGAAAGGCTTTTGAAGCCATCAGCTTCTCAAAGGGGAAACTTATTTATGTACACTCCTTAGGCTATTAATGATAAAGTGTTAAGCCCTCTTCGAGGTCTGTAGTTTGCCCCAAAAAAGGAAAGACATGCACACACCCATGAAGCATAGCTGCATAGTATATGAATAGTCACCTTCGCCTCTAAGAAAACTGACGGTCTCTATGATTCACATGATTTAAAAAATGTATGGATAGAAAAAAAACGTATGATAGCAATGCCATGTCCATTTGAATGCTATAAGATTTTTGTGTATTTGATTGCGTCACAGAAAAAAAGGAATATTTTCAAGAGGTTTGGGTGGATGTTCAAATTCGTATAAAATCCAGGGCAAAAGAATCCTTAGGAAAAGTTTCAATAGGACGCAATCTTACGAATAAAATGTGAAAAAGAAGAAGCTCCTAAGGATTCTAGTCCTTCAATATTTCTAAGAAAGTCCTTTCAATCAAGAGGCTCTAAACGCGCAAGAGTTTCACATTTTTTTGGAGAAGCACTAATATACCGGTCATGTGCTATTAAACCATGTGTTAGAACATCTACAACTGGACATAGCAAATTCAGCCCCTAAACGTCCACGAACACATCCGCAGACGGTGATCGGTCATCCCTCAGATGACCGTGCCTACAACCGGATACCTCAAATATGACCCCTCAATACCATGCTATCCATGCAACGTGTGAAACCTTGTTGATCATCATACATACAATATGCATAGACGGGCATAGTGAAATTACACACGTCCATAAAACAAAATTCATCAGACATAAATATTTAGTTCATCGCTGACATACATGCATAGATAATAACTAAATTAAATAAAAACTAAAACATAGAAGGAGAGGGGCGCGAGGACATCACCACTTCCACGCTGGTCGCTTAACCTTGCGGGCGCTAGTGTGGTTGTAGCCCTCCGTGTAGGTTTCGGAGGCGGTAGGGGCATAGTCATCGAAGCTGTAAGAGATGTACGAGTCGTCGTTGAAGGAGATGACATTGGACAATCGATGGACCACGCGCGCCTGCTCCTTCGCCAGTCGGGCCACATTGGATTTGTCTGCCGCATCCACCGCTGCCTCCCATTCCGCCTACTCGATGGCAAGCCAAGGATGTCAATGGATAGGGCACTATGCGGGCACAATAATCCCATACCCATACCCATGTTTCTCATGGGCATAAATTGGTACCCATACCCTACCCATCGGTTATTGGGAGGAGGATGGGGTGGGGTATGTAACTTACATACAAAGACTCTCAATAGCTTAGTGTTAATAACACATGTGACACGTCGGTTAGATAAGGAAAATGATAACGCCCACACGTGTGGCAGGTTTGCACTTCGCCCACACACGTCTATCCACGTTGATTCTGTTTTGCACGAATCCTAAAGAAATTTGTAGGAATTTCAGTGCCACATAGGCATCATCATGTGTGTGGGCGCTGGAGAGTTTGCCCACACGCCCTGCAACACGCGGTAGATAGCTGCGCCGTGTGGGCGAACGAGTTTCTGCCCACACAGTCACCACCTAGTCCACGCGTGTGTGTGTGCGAACTGCTCTTCGCCCACACAACACTCATACGTTGCTAGATGGCAACTGCAGTTGCGCATATGTGGCAACTAGGTAAACTCACATGGAAACTATGATTCGTTGCTAGATGGCAACTGCAGTTGCTCATACGCGGCAACCAGGTAAACACACATGGCAACTATCATTAACCATACATGACAACTATGGTTGGACCACACGTGACAACTAGGTAAACACACATGGCAACTATCCCCGGATAACTAAAGTGTCATCCCGCGGGTAACTATAGTTAACCAAAACAGAGAGAGTTTTCATGCTTTTACAACTACATTTGCCATCCTGGGTTACTAAAATTGCCATCCCCAGGGGTAACTAAAGTGTCATCCCGCGGGTAACTAACGTAGTTGCGCCATGTGTGTGGGCAGATTTGCTTCATGCCACACGCGGGGGTGGGGATGAGTAGTACTTGTTGGGCGTGTGACACGAAGTAGCTGCGCCCACACGTGTGGACAGTTCTAATGTTCGCCCACACACGACCCGTGTGGGATGCCTCCTGCGTACGCCACACACGGTGTGTGGGCGGATGTCTAATATGCCACACGTGTGGTGAATATCGGGACCCTTAGATAATTGGGTAGGGTCTGTGCATACCATGGGCACAAAATCGGGCCCATGTCTCCCCACGGCTAGTCAAGTAGGGTTCGGGCGCTGCCCATGGAAATGTGCCCATTCCCTATCCATGCAGGTCGGGTACCCATGCCCATGAGTAAAATTGCCATCCTTACTCGGAGCGCCTTGGCGTTATTGCGGCGGAGACGCCACGCATAGATCTCCGTCCTAGTGAGCAAGCGGTGGAGAACCTAGCTATGCGAGGAGCTGGTTGTCCGATTCTACCGACGCACGCACGCCGGACCGGCAAGGGGACATCCCTTGCACCACCGTCCTCTCCCTCTTCGCCTCTCGCAGTGTGTGTGGCAAGTGCTTCGGATTCGAGCGTCTGCATCCACAGCTATGCCGGCGTGGGCACAAGCACCCAACCGTGACTTGGGAAGCAAGCCGGAGTAGGCAGAGGAGAGCCCGAAGAGGAGCACGGGGCATTGAACCGGGAGGGGAGCCGGCGCGAGGTGCCGACACCGTCATCCGCACTGCGTCGCGGAGCGGCGGGGGGCGACACGGAGCCAGAGCTTCCACTTTAGCCCATGTCCATCCACGACCGACGCAATACATGCAAACGGTGATCTCCTCGTCAGTGTATACATGTGCCTCGCGCAACACTGACTCCTAGTTGATGGGGTCGTCGCTGCCGGACGCTGTGCTATCGGAGCTCAACATTAAACCGGAAGGGGAGGGGACGGGGAGAGTGTGGTTTGACCCGGGTCTAGGGTTCATCCAGATATGGGGATATTTGTGAGGTCTAGGTGGACCACCTTGGTGTGGTCCGACATGGTAGAGACATGCGGGCGCGTCCGCCCCCCCCCCCCCCCCCCCCCCCCCCCCCACAAAATCCATCCAATATCTGAATTGGGTTTGAGGGATGCCGGTCAAGCCGAAGGTATATGACCGGTACGGAAAGGCCCTCTGGGCCACGTTTTACTGATCGGGCACTATTCTGTCTTCCGTCCGGCTGTAGATGTTCTTAACCTGCATTCCCTCCGGAGAAAAAAGACTTTTTCAATTGCTGTGATAGCCCTAAAGCGTCACGGACGAGGCTTAAGAGCTAGACATGGACAGTTCGTCGGAGCAAACCAAACTAGTGTACTATAATGGTACCATACTGGGGTCTTCAGCGCCAAATTTGATCAAGTCATCTGTCTGACCGCAGTTATCAGGACGTGACAATGTGGCAGGAGGAAGGCGGGGCTGCGACGGTTGGCAGGACGAAGATGGACTGGGCACACCGGTGATCTGCAGCAACTTGCTCTCGGTCAGGGAGCAATGTTCAAGTGTTCAACATCACGCACCAGTACGCGTTTGCTTGCTTTTATATCAACCGCTGCTGGACCTAGAAGTAGTTAATTGTTTTGGAGACCGAATGGCAGGCCAGCTCAAAACCAATAATTATAACTGAGTAATTATTGGTCCTGCACGGAGAACATTCGTGCTCGTAGCCATCGCTGGTGAACAGGAGGCTGTTCTAGATGGAGTAGCCTATTGCTTTCGCCGTAATGAAACGCATGCCACCTCCAATATCGATTTTAGGCGGCCGTATGCTCGATCGACATTAATTAAGGTGAGGACCAAGGGTTGCTTCAGTGTGCCGGTTGCCCGGCTGGACAATGGAAGTACATTTGAATTGTACCAGTTGGGGATTGCGATTTTGCCAGCGGTACTACAAGCCTCTCGCGGTACGATTGTAACTCGTCGACACGTTTGAAGTATTTGGAGGAAGAAGAATCGAGGATGATCGTAGTGTTTAATGTGCTGCCGATCTTAGATAGGCAACTAAGTGAGTGCACTCGTGTTAAGTAACATACCCATTTAATTCTTATTTGTGAGATGGACACCAAAGTGCTTATCAACTTATGAGATAAACAAGAATGCAAAATACAGACACACACATGCAACCATTTGATTCTAGAGTTACCCAGACCATCAGGCTTTCATCTAAAACCCCAACTAACACAAATACTCTTAATGAGAAGATATTGCTGGAGCTCACAAGGATGGAGTTGGCGTGCGGAGATTCATTTAAAGATACAGACATTACTACGTGGCGGCTCTTCCTTGAATTTGTGCTTACCAGAAACAATACACGGAGAAGAACAAGAAGGAGTCAAAGGGGGAGGGAGCAAAGCAAAAGAAAGGGACCGAATGAGTGTTCCTCAAAAAATGCAGACTGCTAGGCCTAAAATTCATTTTGGGATAACTTTAAGGTCCTTCCGAGTGCTTCACGGTGGACAGGTGTTAAGTATGCCACATAAACAAAAAATGACATGACACAACAATTAAGAAGGAAAGAGAGCACTTTGGTAACCCAAGAAGAACTAACGCCAAACACGTGAACCTAGGCAAACCACTTGAATGAAAGAAGAGGACCAATGCATGAGACTAGTCACAGTGGAGAGTAAGGCTACTCATAGTGGGGAGTATCATATAGTAATATCATGCATATGATACTACTGTTTGATATTACCTTTGCAGTGCAAAGTATCATAGTGTAGTATCATATATGCTTTTATTTATTGCCATGCATGACCTAAAGTAGCATAATATTTAACGTATTTACCTATGTTACTCTAACCCTCTCTTTTTTCTTTAATTTCTGCCACATCAGCGTGTTTGCTATTCCCGAGTGCATGATACCGGCTAAGATACCACCACTATGGCCAGCCTAACTTACACTAGTAACATACACGCTATCCTAGACTATGTTACTACCTCCATAGGGGGTAGTAACATATATGTAATGCCATGCAATGCTTTGGGCTGCAACCTGCTGTCGGCGCTTTGGTAACGGGGGTACCCAGACCTGCCTGCCTGCGGCCCAGGGCATGGCCCACTTCGACGGCCCGTACGGCTCGGCACAGCTTCACTCAAGACAAGGCCCTCGTGAGAGCCTCTCCCTCGCGAGGAGGACTACATCAAGACCCCCGGAAGGAGGAGGCCTCACCAGGCTCCCTCCCGAGGGGCGGAGATCTCTATGCAGTGCTCGGCCTCGGGAGGCTGAGGTGACGCTAGCCGGGCCAGGCGGGCGCCGGCGGTCGCAGAAGGAGCAGGTTCCTCTTTGGTGCAAAGGAGGCGAGGACGTACGCGGGTTCCCAAGGAATCTCGCCAAAGGTTTCCATTCTGGTGTAACAAGACCTGGCCCACGAGCTCGGCAGGGCGGATGTCCTCGCCGAGCCCACCTCTGCGTCATCATCAGCTACTTTGCAGGTGAAGACCACCTTTCGTCAGGATAAGGCGTACTGCTTGTCCCCCTTTGAATTTGACCATTGTGGGATCCCTTCCCGCCAGTGCGATAAGGGAAAAGGACTCGGGCCACTATAAATAGGGACGAGGTTGCTCCATAGAGGGGGAGAGATCCAGAACCACCCGAGCACCCTCGCGAGGTTGCTCACCATTGTACCAGTTCATCCGCAAACCTCCTCGAGAGGCAATCCACCCAAAGCAGGAGTAGGGTTTTACGCTTCGCAGTGGCCCGAACCTGGGTAAATCCGCGTGTGAGCCTTCTTCCCTTGATTGAGAGAGTCGATTGGGCTAGGCTTTGAAACTGTGAGCTTGGGGCCAAAGCTGGTTGGGATCTTCGCACACGCCCCTGAGTTCGAACCTCTTTGGGTTTTGCGGAGCCCGAAATCCGACATTTGGCGCCCCAGGTAGGGGGCGTGTCGAAGCCTCTCCCTCCGCGACTGCGACCCGGCTTCGACTCACCAGCTCCATGGCCGGCGTCGCCCCCGAGGTCGGGCAGCCCACGGCGTGCGAGGACGCCACGGCTCGCCTGGCCTGCCCTGCGGTCGCATGCATCCTTGGCGGATCGCAGGCGCCTGCTTCCGGCCGCCTTGTCAAGCGGTTCCTCCGCCAGGCGGGCGCGGCTCAGCCACGGCCCAAGGCCCTGCAGCCTCGGGCGTGGCCGGAGGTCGATATCACCTTCGACTCCAGCGACCACCCCAGGACGACGGTCGCCGCCGGTATGCTCCCCATGCTGTGCACACGGACCATAAGCAACGTGGCAGTCACCAAGACCCTCATCGACGGCGGCGCCGGCCTCAGTGTCCTCTCCTTGGAGACCTTCAACAAGCTTCAGGTGCCCTGCGACCAGCTCGTGCCCTCGAGGCCTTTCTCCGGGGTGGCTAGGGGCTCCGGTGCCTCGCTGGGACGGGTGCGCCTCCCCGTCACCTTCGGCACCCGCTACAACTACCGCACCGAGCAGATCGACTTCGACGTCACCCACATCCACCTCCCTTACAACGCGATCCTCGGGTACCCTGCCCTCGGCAAGTTCATGGCAGCGACGCACCCAGGCTACAACGTCATCAAGATGCCTGGGAGCAGCGACATCATCTCCGTCGTCGGGGATACCAAGGACGCGGTTCAAGCACTCAAGCTCGTCTATAAGGCCGCGGCTGCGGCGCGCCCCGGCGCTGAGGACGCCGCGCAGGCTCCGGAGGCCGCACCAGTGAAGAAGAAGAAGTTTTTCTACCAAGACAGGGCTGAGACGAAGCAGGTGCCCGTAGACATTGGGAACCCTGGCCCCACCTTCACCATCGGCGCCGGGCTTCCCCCGGAGCAGGAGGAGGCGTTGGTGGCCTTTCTCCGCGCGAACAAGGATGCGTTTGCGTGGAAAGCATCCGACCTGGTGGGGGTCCCGAGGGATGTGATTGAGCACCACCTTATGGTGTGCCCCAACGCACGTCTGGTTAAGCAAAAGTCGAGGAGACAGGCCCAAGAGAAGCAAGCGTTCATCGCCCAGGAGGTCGGCAAGCTGAAGGAAGCCGGGGTTATTCGAGAGGTGCGATACCCGGAGTGGCTTGCCAACCCAATGGTCGTCCCAAAGAAGGGCGGGAAGGAGCACATGTGCGTCGACTTCACGAGCCTCAACAAGGCTTGCCCCCAAGACCCGTTCCCGCTGCCGCGCATCGACCAAATCATGGACTCCACCGCCGAGTGCGACCTCCTGTGCTTCCTGGATGCCTTCTCTGGGTACCATCAGATCAAGATGGCGGTGGAGGACGTCGAGAAGACGGCCTTCCTCACCACGTGCGGCGTGTTCTGCTACACCTGCATGCCCTTCGGGCTGCGGAACGCTGGCGCAACCTTCCAGCGGTTGATGCACATCGCCCTGGGGCAGCAGCTCGGAAGGAACGCGGAGGCCTACGTCGACGACATCATGGTCAAGTCGCGAGAGGCGAAGACCTGGAAGAGACATTCGCCAGCCTGCGGCGGGTGAACCTGAGGCTTAACCCCGAGAAGTGTGTCTTCGAAGTCCCGTTGGGCAAACTACTCGGTTTCCTGGTGTCGCACCGGGGGATCGAGGCAAACCCGGAGAAGATCAAGGCCATAAGCAAAATGTGCCCGCCTCAGACCCTCAAGGAAATGCAGAAGCTGGCGGGCTGCGTGACCTCCTTGGGGCGCTTCATCTCCAAGCTTGGCGAACGCGCCCTCCCGTTCTTCAAGCTCATGAAGAGGAAGGGCCCCTTCGAGTGGACTCCGGAGGCGGATGCGGCATTTGAAGACCTCAAGCGGTACCTCACGAGCCCTCCGGTGATGGTGGCGCCCCGCCTCCGTGAGCCCCTGGTGCTATACCTGGCTGCCACCCCGCACTCCGCCAGTGCAACACTGGTGGCGGTCCGGGAGGAGCGTGCCGGCGCGCGCGCAACACCCCCAGGAGCCGGCGAGTCCGCAGGCGTAAAGCAAGGCGATTCACAGGAAGCCCCGCAACCCTCGCCCCCTCAAGATGGTTCTCCTGAGGCCTCAGCTGCCTCAACGACCCATGAGGCACCAGGACCTCGCAAGCCCGCTGTGGAGCGGTGCAGCACGGATGGCCTGACTCTCGTCGAGCACCCGGTGTACTACGTCAGTACCGTGCTGCGGGACGCGCGCTCGCCCTACCCTATGCAGCAGAAGCTCCTGCTCGCGCTCCTCGTCGCCTCAAGGAAGCTGCGCCATTACTTTCAGTGCCATCCCATCAAGGTCGTCTCTACATATCCCTTGGAGAAGGTGCTACGCAACCCAACGCCGTGGGGAGAGTCGCAGAGTGGAACATCGAGCTGCAGGCCTTCGACTTGGAGGTCAGCACAACCAGGGTCATCAAGGGAGCGGCCCTGACGGACTTCGTGGCAGAATGGACGGACGCTCCCGACCGGGTGCTGGACGAGGGCCAGTCCCTCACCCCCGGCGACGAGGCGCCCGACGGCTGGGTCATACACTTCGACCGGGGACCTTCGCACGCCGGGGCGCGGGGGCTGGAGTTGTGCTCATCTCTTCGACCGGGGACAAGCTCTACTATGCCGTACAACTTTGCTTCCAGCACGGCGAGAAGGTCTCCAACAACATCGCGGAGTACGAGGGCTTGATCACTGGCCTCAAGGCCGCAACAGCCTTGGGGGTTAAGTGCCTCACCATCAAAGGTGACTCCCAGCTCCTCGTGAACTTCTCCAACAAGGAATACAAGCCGAAGGACGAGCACATGGAGGCATACCTGGAAGAGGTACGTAAGATTGAGAAGCGTTTTCTGGGCTTGGAATTGCAGCACATCCCGTGCAGCGCGAACAAGGAAGCAGATGACATCGCCAAGAGGGCGTCGCGTCACGAGCCTTAGGAGCCGGGAGTCTTCGAGGAAAGGCACTTCAAGCCGTCCGCGGCACCTCCGGCCGAGGATCAGGCACCGCTACCCGAAGAACTGCCCCCAGCGCCGCCCTCGAGGGCCCCGACTTGTGGCCCAGCCTCAGGAGCCCGACTGCTCTTGGCGCTGGAGCCTCAGGCCGACGACTAGACGCAGGAGTTCAAGGTGTACTTGCTCCATGGCACCCTGCCCGAAAAGGAGGAGGACGCTGAGCGTGTGGCTCGCCAGGCCACAACCTATTGTTTGCAGGACGGCGAGTTATACCGCAGGCGTCCGAACGACGTCGCGCTGCGGTGCATATCCGAAGGACAGGGGCATGAGCTGCTGACCGACATCCACGGTGGAGACTGCGGACACCACTCCTCGTCCCGTACCCTGGTGGGGAAGGCGTTCTGCAGTGGCTTCTACTGGCCTACGGCGCTCAACGACGCCACCGAGCTGGTCCGGTCCTGTGAGGCTTGCCAGTTCCACGCCAAGCAGATTCATCAGCCCGCACAGGGCCTCCAGACTATCCCACTCTCCTGGCCCTTCGCGGTCTGGGGGCTGGATATACTGGGGCCCTTCCCTCGAGCAGCTGGCCGATACCGCTACCTCTACGTCGCCATCGACAAGTTCACCAAGTGGGCGGAGGTGGAGCCCGTCCGCACCATCCCCGCCGGCTCGGCCGTCAAGTTCATCAAGGGCCTCGTGAGCTGCTTCAGCGTCCCCAACCGCATCATCACTGACAATGGTTCGCAGTTCACAAGCAATCTTTTTAGGACATACTGTACTAACCTTGGAACGCAGATATGCTACGCTTCGGTAGAGCACCTACGAAGCAACGGTCAGGCCGAGCGCGCCAACGCGGAGGTCCTGCGGGGTCTCAAGACAAGGAGCTTCAAGAAAAGCTTGAGGCCTGCGGCAGGGGTTGGCTCGATGAGCTTCAGTCCGTGCTATGGTCCATCTGCACCACTGCGACTAAGCACACCGGCGAGACCCCGTTCTTCCTCGTCTACGGAGCTGAAGCCGTCCTCCCGCACGAGGTCAAGCATCGATCCCCGCGGGTCTTGGCATTCGACGAGGAGCGTCAGGATGCCTAGCGGGGGACAGACCTCGTGCTTGGGGAGGAGGCCCGTCGACGAGCCTCGTTCCGAGCTGCGAGGTACCAGCAGGCGTTACGGTGCTACCATTGCCGTAGCGTCCGCTCCAGGACCCTCGACGTCGGATGATACGTCTCCATCGTATCTACTTTTCCAAACTCTTTTGCCCTTATTTTGGACTCTAATTTGCGTGATTCGAATGGAACTAACCCGGACTGACGCTGTTTTCAGCAGAATTGCCTTGGTGTTATTTTTGTGCAGAAATAAAAGTTCTCGGATTGACCTGAAAATTTACGGAGAATATTTTTGGAATTAATAAAAAATACTAGCGAAAGAATCAACCAGAGGGGCTCCACCCATTGGCCACAAGCCAGGGGGGCGCACCCCCCCTAGGGCGCGCCCTGGTGGCTTGTGGGCCCCCTGCAACTCCTGTGACGTCAACTCCAACTCCATATAACCCTATTCGGGGAGAAAAAAATCAAGGAGAAGAGTTCATCGCGTTTCACGATACGGAGCTGCCGCCACCTCCTGTTCTTCCTCGGGAGGGCAGATCTGGAGTCCGTTTTGGGCTCCAGAGAGGGGAAATCGACGCCGTCGTCATCACCAACCATCCTTCATCACCAATTTCATGATGCTCTCCGCCGTTCGTGAGTAATTCCATCGTAGGCTGGCTGGACGGTGATGGGTTAGATGAGATTTACCATGTAATTGAGTTAGTTTTGTTAGGGTTTGATCCCTAGTATCCACTATGTTCTGAGATTGATGTTGCTATGACTTTGCTATGCTTAATGCTTGTCACTAGGGCCCGAGTGCCATGATTTCAGATCTGAACCTATTATGTTTTCACGAATATATATGTGTTCTTGATCCTATCTTGCAAGTTGTAGACACCTATTATGTGTTATGATCCGCATACCCCAAGGTGACAATAATTGGGATTCTTTCCGGTGATTACCGTAGTTTGAGGAGTTCATGTATTCACTAAGTGCTAATGCTTTGGTCCGGTTCTCTATTAAAAGGAGGCCTTAATATCCCTTAGTTTCCATTAGGACCCCACTGCCACAGGAGGGTAGGACAAAACATGTCATGCAAGTTCTTTTCCATAAGCACGTATGACTATATATGGAATACATGCCTACATTATATTGATGAATTGGAGCTAGTTCTGTGTCACCCTAGGTTATAACTGTTGCATGATGAATGCCATCCGACATAATTATCCATCACTGATCCATTGTCTACGAGCTTTTCACATATTGATCTTTGCTAAGTTACTTTTCCGTTGCCACTGTTACGATTGCTACAAAACCGCTACTGTTACTTTTGCCACCGTTACCGTTACTTCCATACTACTTTGCTAGTAAATACTTTGCTGCAGATATTAAGTCTTTTAGGTGTGGTTGAATTGACTACTTAGCTGCTAATACTCGAGAATATTCTTTGGCTCCCCTTGTGTCGAATCAATAAATTTGGGTTGAATAATCTACCCTCGAAAACTGTTGCGATCCCCTATACTTGTGGGTTATCATCGGAGACCTCGTCCTGAGGTGGGTCCTTTCCAGGGAGGGCTTGCACAAGTTCTCGCCCATGTGGGAGGGCCCGTTCAGGGTCGCCCGCGTCTCCAGGCCTGGCGCCGTGCGCCTAGAGACTCAGGACGGGGTCCCCATCCAGAATGCCTGGAACATCCAGCATCTCCGCAAGTTCTACCCGTGACACTCTCACGTAATAATGAGTGGGATGTATACGCCCGGAGCCCCCCGAGGACGCGGAGGGGTTCCCACCCACGCCCAAGTGGAAGCCCCATGCTCCGTGCTGGCGGACAACTCTGTCCTCCAATGACTATGCCCACGCCTAGTGGAGGCCCTATGCTCCGCGCTGGGGGAAGACGAAGACTAGTCTAGGGGCCGAACGCGGCAGTTCTTTGCTTCTTTTTGTATTCGAATTTTCCCTTTTCTAGAATGAAAATCGAAGTTTCGCAACCTTATTTCAAAAAGGGGTGGGATTTTTTTCTCCTTGCAGTCTTTTCGGTCTTGAAGTTTTGTTTTCTGAATCGACGCCTGTCGGTCTCCCCCTCACGCGCCCCACGAGCGGGGGCTAGGCATGGTGTGCACACCTCACCAAGACCTTGGCATCCTGGTCCTCGTGCGGCGCTCTTGAGTGAGCCGGCAGGCGCATGTTGCTCGGGGGCTTCAGCCACGGCCCGGCGCGCCATCATGGAGCCTCTGGAGGCTCAGGCACCTCTCGAGGCAGGAACTGGCAAGGAAAGGTATGGGAGCCACTCGAGCGTCAAGGGGGACTCCTGAGCAACGCGACTCAGGAGCCTCACTAGTCACGTAGCCCCTCGCCCCTTGGTCTCGTCTTGGTGATCCAGACGCCCCAACGGCGGTCGAGGTATGCGCGGGATTGGGCCCCGCCGACATAGAGCGTCGCTCGAGCGTCAAGGGGGACTCCCGAGCAACGCGACTCAGGAGCCTCACTGGTCACGTAGCCCCTCGCCCCTTAGTCTCGTCCTGGTGATCCGGACGCCCCAACGGCGGTCGAGGTATGCGCGGGATTGGGCCCCGCCGATGTAGAGTGCCAAAAGGGCTCCCAAACTGCCTCGCTCCCAAGAAAGAAGACCCTCCTGGCCAAGATCCCCAAGTTCCCCAGGTGCCACGGACGAACCTCACGACGCAGAGGCCCGCCGCAGACGCATCGAGCTAAGTACCCTAACCGCGATGGGCGGGAAATCTCAATTAACAGTAATACGGGAATCGGGATGTGCGGCGAAAACGCTAAAGTAAAGGCGCAAGTGCCATAATTCATTACATGCCCCGCGGGGCCTTCCATGATTCTTTTTTGCAGAGAAAGGAAAAGAAGAAGAAGGCAAAAGGTGGCCCCCTCAAGGGATGCCACCCCTGAGGCCCTGGCTCCAGTGCAACCACACTCAGTCGGAGTCCTCCTCCTCCTTGACGGGCCCGTGGTGGCATGCCGGCGTGGTCGCTTCCCGGGCGGGAGTACGGCGCCGTCGCGGCTTGCTACCTCCCGAGGTCCGAGCGCGCTGACGCGGTGGCGCGTCGTAGGTGTCATCGCTCGGGCTCTCCTCGGAGGAGGTGTCGTTGCCGCTGGAAGCATGACGGCCGTCGCCAAGGGCAAGCTCACCTCCAAGGGCGCCGCCGCCGCGAAGGCTGTCAGTTGCGGGAGGGTGATCGCTGCCGCTGCCATCATCCTCCGGGCAGAACCCCAAGCGCTTGCCGTCCTCCCCGAAGATCCTGACGAAAAGCGTCGCCGCACCGTCGTGCTTGAAATGGAGCATGAGCCTCCCCTCTAAGCCGTGGGCGCGGGCGAAGGTCTGCCACCCGCGGCTCAAGAATGCATAACCCGCGGGGGTAACCTCGATCTCCACCCACAGCGTGCCGCTACAACAACCATCGGCTTGCAGCCACAAACTTGCGGGCTTGCTGGCCCGCAACGTCTCCGCGAAGAAGCGCGGGAGCTGCAGCCAGGTGATCGCCGGCCTCTCCACCCACACTACGAACTCCTGGCCCACATCGACCGTGTGGGACGCGGGCGCGGTGGCCGGGCACCCGCCGCGGGCCTCCCTCCTTGGCCACGGTCGCCATGCCCGCCACCTCCGCCTGCGCCGGCGGAGGCACCTGCCCTCGCGGGGGCGCGGCCGCGCCCCCGGGGTGCCGATGTCGGCGCCTCGGTGTGCTTACGAGGACGGCCCCGGCTCCTCTTGGGTGGATGTTGGTCCGGCCCCTCCTGGCGGGCCTTCCCCTTCTCGGCAGCAGAAAACCTCCTCACCGGCGTCATGATCGAGGAAGCGGAGGCCCGAAGCAGGGAAGCGAGGAGTAGAGATGGGCTGGGGGCTCTGTCCCCTCCGCCCATTTATAGCCGGGTGGAGGCCAACCGGCGCCCCTCCACATTCCGGGCGATGATGGCCCTGCAACACGCGCCGGTTCCTGGTCAGCCAGTGTGGTTGCCGAGGCGCTGTGGGGAAGTCGAGGTGTCCACGCCTCGTCGTGCGCCACTCACCCGTCAGGGCCGCAGGCGATTGGGGCCCGTGGCGCTATGGTCTGCCTTCTCGGGCTTTGCCCCGGAGCCAACCCAGGCGCGCCTTGGGCCCGGTGGCTACTGTTGGCGCTCTGGGAACGGGGGTACCCAGACCTGCCTGCCTGCGGCCCAGGGCGTGGCCCACTTCGACGGCCCGGCACGTTTTCACTCAAGACAAGGCCCTTGTGAGAGCCTCTCCCTCGCGAGGAGGACTACATCAAGACCCCCGGAAGGAGGAGGCTTCACCAGGCCCCCTCCCGAGGGGCGGAGATCTCTATGCAGTGCTCGGCCTCGGGAGGCTGAGGTGACGCCAGGCGGGCCAGGCGGGCGCCAGCGGTCGTAGAAGGAGCTGGTACCTCTTTGGTGCAAAGGAGGCGAGGACGTACGCGGGTTCCGAGGAATCTCGCCAAAGGTTTCCATTCTGGTGTAACAAGACCTGGCCCACGAGCTCGGCAGGGCGGATGTCATCGCCGAGCCCACCTCTGCGTCATCATCTACTACTTTGCAGGCGAAGACCACCTTTCGTCAGGATAAGGCGTACTGCTTGTCCTCCTTTGAATTTGGCCATTGTGGGATCCCTTCCCGCCAGTGCGATAAGGGAAGAGGACCCGGGCCACTATAAATAGGGACGAGGTTGCTCCATAGAGGGGGAGAGATCCAGAACCACCCGAGCACCCTCGCGAGGTTGCTCACCATTGTACCAGTTCATCCACAAACCTCCTCGAGAGGCAATCCACCCAAAGCAGGAGTAGGGTTTTACGCTTCATAGCGGCCCGAACCTGGGTAAATCCGCGTGTGAGCCTTCTTCCCTTGATTGAGAGAGTCGATTGGGCTAGGCTTTGGAGCTGTGAGCTTGGGGCCGAAGCTGGTTGGGATCTTCGCACACGCCCCTGAGTTCGAACCTCTTTGGGTTTTGCGGAGCCCGAAATCCCACACCTGCAAGCAGGCAGAACTGTCTCGCGTCTTGTGCTGCAAGCCGGGCGATTGGCGAAACGCTAGCTTTTTTCTCTCTCATCCTTTACTCCCCTCCAGCTCAGATTGTTGCTGAGGTGGAATCGTTTATAGCCTGCTTAGTAGCATTATTGTACTTGCTCTAACTAGCTAAGTTACTCAATTTACCTCTCTTCTCATTAATTCATTGCCACATAGGCAAATTTGCTGAGTTGGACCCGATGTTACTCTTGAAGTTACTCCCACTGTGGCCGGTCTGAAAGAGTTTATATGCTAAATCATTAAATAAAGTGAGCTTAGCAACAACAAGTTAAGCACCTATACAATGGGGACTTGAGTTGCTAAGCTATTTAATGTTTTTAGCACCTCATCTAAGCACCTTTGAATTGTAAGAAGCCTAATAAGAAAAGGCTAAGCTTAGTTTCCTTATGGTCGAGACTTGGAACGCTTGCTGTAATACTGGAATGTGTGACTTAATGTGGCACCTTTTATATTGGAAATGCATGAAACCTTTTGGGTTAATTACTCTAGATGTGAGTTAACATTTTTTGCTTTGAGGTTTGAAGATGTTGGAGTGGTGTTGTGATTACCACCTCACACCATATAAACACCCCCAAATAACACATGAATAGGCAATGGAAAATTTTAAACTTGAAAATCAGAGGGATGGGTGTCAAAGCCAAATGGCTAGCTCTAGCTACTAAAATCAAGGAAACCAGCTGTGATATTCTATGTCTACAAGAAACAAAGAAACCTACATTGGATATTGCTTTCTTGAGAAAATCCTTGCCTAAGTGGTTTCATAAATTTGATTATGTACCTTCTATGGGGGGCTTCCAGTGGCTTAAAGATTGCCTGTAATTATAACATTTTCAATGGATAATAAACCTTTGCAAATGAATTTGCTCTGTACATTGATTTCACCTCTTGTCATAATGGGAATTTTTGGATCTTGACAAACATTTCTGGCCCATCTCAATACGAAAGTACACCTAAATTTCTAGAGTGGTTTGAAAATATTCAAATGCAAATACCACATGAGGTTGATTGGATGGTGGTTGAAGATTTTAACTACATCACATACTCGGACAATAGAAATAAAGATAGAGGAGATATACAAGACATGATGAATTTTAATATTGTCATTAGTTCTCTAGGCATGGTGAAAATTCCTCTCAAGGGAAGGAGCTTTACTTGGAGTAATATACATGGGGCCCCTCTTTTGGGAAAACTGGATTGGTGCTTCTCTAATAAATCATGACCCTAAATTACCCCAACACTGCTGCCACATGTCTTGCTAAACCCATACCAGATCATGCTACATGCCTTATTCAGATTGGTACCAGCATTCCAAAGGCAAAAATCTTTAGATTTGAGGCCTTGTGGTTACTAGTGGTTGATTTTAGGGAAACGGTTAAGCATATTTGGTAACAAGAGGTGGAGGTTGATTCTAGTGCTAAAAGGACCACAACAAAAATTTAAGAGATAAAGAAATGGCTTTAAAATTTGGTCCAAAAATATATCCCAAGTCGCACTCCTTACCAAAAAGGCTAATGAGCTCATCCTTTTGTTTGATGTATTGGAAGAATATAGAAGTTTATCCATTGAAGAATGGAATTGAAGAGCAATTGTAAAAACACATATGTTGAATCTCCTCTCATACCAAAACACTTACTATAAAGAAAGGGCCACCATAAGATGGGTAAAATTTGGGGATGAGAACACTGGATTCTTCGAAGCAAAGGATACTATAAAATACAAAAACAGACACATTTTTGTGCTGAAAGATGAAAATTTGATTGAGCACTCTGAGCACCAAACCAAAGCTGCAATCCTATGGAGAGCCTTCAAACATAGGATGGGATCTACTAGTAAAACTAAGAATTTTTTTCAACTTCCAAGTTAACTTTAGTCTGATTTTTCACTCAAGGACTTGGAAGCCCCTTTTTTAAGGAGGAAATTGATGGGGTCATAAAACAACTGACTTATGGCAAAGCCCATGGACCTGATGGTTTCAGCGAAGCATTCATTAATACATATTGGGGCATTATAGCCAAAGATTTCTATGATATGATTGAAGGCTTTTTCCACGGCAAAATCAACTTGCAACCAATCAGTGGATCTTCCATCACTCAAAATCCCCAAAAAAGAATAATCCTCAGCTCCCTGGTAAACTCAAGTCAATTTCACTCTTAAATTGCACCATCCAGGTTATTACAAAACTCTTGCTTGCCAATAGACTGCGGAAAGTCATACTAAAGTCGGTTCATACCAATCAGTATAGGTTTCTCAAATCAAGATCAATTTAGTACTATCTGGCATGGGCTTTTGAGTACATTCATCAATGTGAGTAATTTAAAAAATTCCATGATACTGCAAAAACTAGATTTTGAAAAAGCTTTTGACATGATTGAGCATGATACTATTATGGATATTCTATAAGCCATAAGATTTGGTAATAAATGGATTATGTCAATTAAAACGATTTGCAGGTTAGATTTTCTTCAATTCTGCTCAATGGGGTCCCTGGCAAGCAGTTTCGCTGTACAAGGGGGACAAGGAGACCCTTTATCTCTCCTAATTTTTGTCCTTGTTGCAGATCTACTTCAATATGTTCTCAATAAAGCCATGACGGGTGGCATCATTAAAGCTCCTTTGGTCTCACACTCAAACCTTGATTTTCCTCCGAGATAGTATGCATATGACACAATTTTGATTTTGCCAACCATTCCCAATCAAGTGGAGCAAGTGAATAATCACCTAAAATACTATGTTGCTGAAGCTGGTTTAAAAATCAATTATCATAAGTCAGTTTTGATTCCAATCAATGTGCAAGAGCAATATTTGGGCCATCTTCTCAATACTCTTGGATGCTAATAGGGAATCTTCCCCTTCACCTACTTGGTCTTTCAGTGTGAACGGCTAAACTTGGAGATTTCACACCCATTTGCCAGCAAATTGAAAGAAGACTTGCTTTCTCTTCCATGCTCTCCTAGATGGAAGATTATTTCTCATTAAATCTATTTTTTTGCATTGTCTATATTCTTCATGAGCAATTTGCCTCTTCCTGTTTCCATTGTCCGTGAGATAAACAAGTCTAAGGAATTTTCAGCGGAGAAAATTTGGACAAGAAATTAGTGGGCCTGGTTTTAGTTGCTTGGGAGAAAGTTTGCAGACCAAAAGACAGGGGGTTTTGGCATCTCGGATGTACCAATATACAACAAAGCTCTCATGATGAAAATGATCCAAACGTTCCTAAACAAGGATCCATTTCCTTGTGTGTCCTTTGTGTGGGAAAATAGTGCTCTAAATCACTTCCTGGTTCCAAAATGGAAGGTTCAACCTGGTGGAAAATTCACTTAAATTTACTAGTTTATTACAAGTACAACTCTAACTATAAAATTGGCAATGGACATGCCACTCTTGGATACATCCATTTTGCATCATGATTTCTTATTGATAATTATAGTATTCTTGGTCATTATTCCACTTTATGATACAATTCTTATGCCTTTCTCTCTTAATTTACAAAGTAAAACACAAAGAGGGAAATTGCCGGAAACTAGAATTCTGGACCTGAAAACCAAGAAAAAGGCTAAAAAAATTCTGGACTCCAAATGACCTGAAACTTCACGAGGAATTTTTCTGGAATATATGTGAATTTATGGAGCAAAAATATACCAGAGGGGGGGCACCTGTTGGTGCCAAGCCATCAGGGTGCGCCCACCCCCTGGGTGCGCCCTGATAGCTTGGCAGGCCCACAGGCTAGGCCTGGGCGTTCGGTATAAATCGAAAATTCGGTTTATATTGTTCGGTATTTATTCAAATTCGGTTTGCAAAGTTGGAAACCGAAAATAGTAGTCCATAATAGCTAACCGAAATTTTGGTTAACCGACAAATTTGGTTCAGTTTCGGTTTATACCGATGTGCCGAGACATTAGTGTTGCGCTTTGTGCTTGTGCACTTTACCAGTCACGCAAGCCTATTATATAGACAAGTTGCTCCCACCTTCTCCTTAAACAAACGAGGTGGGACTAGACATGATTCTGTTGTCGGCCTTCCGCTCCGCATTATACCCGGAAGCCCGCAGAGTTAACTCAAAAATATATATAAAAGAAGCCCACAGGGTCGCATGGGTAAGCTTCCTTTGGGCCTTGCATGTTACGTTGGTTGTAAGCCTTGCACACGTGGTCTTCTTATTTGCATGGAGCACGCAATATGGTCGCGCACGGAAAAGACATACTGAAAGGACGTGGATGTCGCCTAGAGGGGGGGTGAATAGGCGCTTTGAAATAATCATGGTTTAGGCTTGAGCAAATACGGAATAAAACTACCGTTGAATTAGTCAAGCACAAAACCTAAAACAAATAGGCTCACCTATGTGCACCAACAACTTATGCTAAGCAAGATAAACAACTAAGTGATAGCACGATATATAACATGAAATAATATGGCTATCACAAAGTAAAGTGCATAAGTAAAAGGCTCGGGTAAGAGATAACCGAGGCACGTGGAGACGACGATGTATCCCGAAGTTCACACCCTTGCGGATGCTAATCTCCGTTTGGAGCGGTGTGGAGGCACAATGCTCCCCAAGAAGCCACTAGGGCCACCGCAATCTCCTCACGCCCTCGCACAATCCAAGATGTCGTGAGTCCACTATGGGACCCTTGAGGGCGGTCACCGAACCCGTACAAACAAGGTTGGGGCAATCTCCACAACTTAATTGGAGGCTCCCAACAACACCACGAAGCTGCACCACAATGGATTGTGGCTTCGAGGTGACCTCAAATGCTCGGGGCAACCTCCACAACCTAATTGGAGACCCCGACGCTTGCCCGAAGCTTTGCACCACAATGATTGAGCTCCGAGGCACCACCAACCGTCTAGGGCACCAAAGCACCCAAAAAGAACAAGCTCTAGGGTACCAAGCACCGAAGAGTAATAATCTTCTCAACTTTTCACTTCCACGTATCACCGTGGAGAACTCAAACCGATGCAACTAATGCAATGGCAAGAACACATGAAGTGGTCAAGTCCCTCACTCCCAAATCCCACCACAACAACAAAAGCTATGGAGGAATATGAGAGGAAGAACAAGGAGCTCACAAAGAACTCCAAGATCTAGATCCAAGGGGTTCTACTCACATAGAGGACAAAGTGATTGGTGGAAATGTGGATCTAGATCTCCTCTCTCTTTTCCCTCAAAAAGGAGCAAGAACCATTGGAGGAATTGAGAGTTAGCAAGCTCTAAGAAGGTCAACAATGGGGGAAGAACATGAGCTCAAAGGATAGGGACCATTGGGGAAGAAAACCCCCTTAAATAGGTCCCCACGAATCTGCCCGTTATGTGCAGAATAAAATAGGAGCGGTACAACCGCTATGCGCACCGGTACAACCGGTAGTACCGATTAAACCGGAACAACCGGCCTACAACCGCCCAAGAACCGCTCCAAAATAGAACCTAGTCCGGTGGTAGAGTGGTACATGGCCGGTACAACCTCCGGACCAATTCTGGAGCGGTACAACCACTCCAAACACCGGTTGTACCGGTCGACCGGTACAACCTCTCTTAGAACCGGTACAACCTCTCAGTGTAAAATAGGTAAGACAAAAACGACCATAACTTTCGCATACGAGCTCCGAATTGAGCAAACTCAAGCTTGTTGGACAGCAGACGATAAGTACTATCCAAACAACAAATAGTTATAGGAAGAAGAGGTAGTAGAAAAATGCCAATGATATAGAGATGTGAAACCTCTATGAATGAAGAACCCGCAAAAACTCCAACATTAAAAACATCATAGAAGATGTGTATGGACTCCGTTTTCGATGAACTCGAGCTTGTCATGAAGATGACCATAAGCTCTAAAACTCACAAAGAGAAACACCAACCAAGAACCAAGAAAGATGATGCAATGCTGCAATGCTACAAATGGTTTGAGCTCTCAACGAACGATATGATCAAGCTACTCACTTGAGAGCCCCCCTTGATAGTACGGCAATCGATCCTATAACACTACTGGAATCTAGGTATTTGCCGTCTGCTGCATCTTTGCCGTCTGCTGGCTTATGGCAAAGATTGTCTTTGCCGTCAGCTTGCAGAAAATGGACGGCAAAGTATGAGCTGATGGCAAAGGAACTCTTTGCCATCAGTGCATACTTTACCGTCGGCTGGCCGACGGCAAAGCGCCCAAAAGCAGACGGCAAAGAGCACGAGGGGCCCCCACTGGACCGCGGGTCAACTGGATGGCGTGGATGCCGTCCACGGCTCTTTGCTGTCAGCCTTCCGCCTCTTTGCCGTCCGCTTCCAGACGGCAAAGAGGACGGTGACCTAACGGCTAACGGCCTGCCCCGGCCGCCACCCCACCCCCTCTCTCTCCCCTTCTCCCCATCCTTCACTCTCTCTCCCCTTCCTCCCCATCTCTCACTCTCTCTCGCCGCAAACCACCGCGGCGGCGCCGGAGCCAGCCCTCCCCACGGCGAGCCCTCCCTCCCCGCGGCCCTCCTCCACCATCGCCCCCTCCCCGCGGCCCTCCTCCACCACCGCCCCCTCCCCGCGGCCCTCCTCCACCACCGCAGCGAGCCCCCTCCCCGCGGCCCTCCACCACCACCGCGCCGCCCGACACCACCACGCCGCCGCCCTCCCCTTGCCAGCTCCCCGCGCCGGCCCCTCCCTGTGCTCTCTCCCCCCTCTCCTCACCTCTCTCTCTCTCCTCGCCACCACATCGCCGCCCCACCACCACCACATCGCCGCCCCACCACCACCGCACCGTCCACCCCACCGCGCCGCCCCCTCCCCACCGCCCACCTCCACGCCAGCCCCCTCCCTGCGCCACCCCCACCACCGCGCCGCCCCCCTCCCCTCGCCGGCTCCGCACGCCGCCCCTTCCCCGAGCCGGAAACCACCACGACGCCGCCCCCCTCCCCTCGCCGGCTCCCCTCGCCGGCTCCCCCCGCCGACCCGGCAGCCCCCACCCAACTCCGGTGAGTGCCCGGCCGCCCCCACCTTTTTTTTTCCTGTTTTTTTCTGTTAAGTTAGTTTATTAGGTTATTAGGTTAGGTTATTAAGTTAGGTTAGGTTATTAGGTTATTAGGTTTTTATTAGGTTAGTTAGTTTATTAGGTTAGAAAAAACTTAGAAGAAAAGAAAAAAATTAGAAGAAAAATAAGAAGAAAAGAAGAAAGAAAAAAAGGAAAAAGGAAAAGAAGAAGAAGAAGAAGAAGAAGAAGAAAAGGAAGAAAAGGAAGAAGAGGAAGAAGAAGAGGAAAAAAAAGAAGAGGAGGAAGAAGAAAACGACAGCCCGACACGACGCCCCGACACCCCGACAGGACCCCCCGACATGACACCCTGACATGACAGCCTGACACGACGCAACGACACGACACCCCGACACCCAGACACGACACCCCGACACCCCGACACGACGCCCCGACACCCAGACACGACACCCCGGCAACGCCCCTCCGGTGAGCCCCCTGCACGACACCCCCGGCACGATACCCCTGGCGACGCCCCTCCGGGAGCCCCCTGCACGACTCCCCGGCACGACACCCCGGCGACACCACGGCAAGTCACCCCGCGCAACTGTTAATGCGCCGCCCCCGACGCCACTGACCCCCGACCCCCGACACCTCTTCGGCCTCCTGTTGACCGAAAAGGTGCTCTTCGTCCTTCCAGAGGGCGACGGGGTCATAGTTTCGTAAATCATGTGTTAGGTCATATATTTTCCGATTTTGTTATGGAAAACATCATATTTGTGTTGATCGGGTGGATTTCAATGTGCAGTTGTTTCGTCGCTGCAAGGGTCTGTTGTTCAACGACCTCCCAGTGCGTTGGACGAGCTCCGCCCCTGCGTTCGTGGGTGAGCACAAATGACTTCTCCTCCTCCTGCCTTAATTTGCTCAGTTCCGGTCTTCGTGCCGATGAAACTTGCTAGCTATAGGTGTCTTCAATCATCAGTATGCGTGACCAGTATGCGTCTCCCGTTCGAAAGGACGACATCTATAAATATGCATGTCTTTGCATATTTATAACCACCGTCCTTTCGAATTGTCCAACGTTATCCATGGACAGCCCGAGTATGTGTAGATTGGGTTCGTTTTCCCGTATGCTCTGCTCCGAATCCTATGCAGAATTTCGTCAGTGCCTCCCTGTTGTTCTCCGGGTACACATCCTCTCTGCTTATTGCCGAGACGTGTATCAGGAGAACAGCGGGGAGGTGCTGTCGAAAATCTGCGTCGGATCCGGAGCAGAGCATGGGAAAACGAACCCAATCTACACATACTCGGGTGGGATTAGGACCTATCTTTACCTATTAGCGTGTAGGTTGCATGGACGTAATAAAACTGACAAACTTGATTAACCGATGAATATATATGCTGAATTATATATATATTTCTTGTGTGTCTAGTAGCTAGGCAAGATGAGTGATCGTGCGTGGATGTACACCGGTCACACCAGTCAGGAAGACATGACCATTGAATGGTTAACAAAAACCAAGGGGTTTCTGAGAGCCGCATTTGCAAATGGCCAGGAAATAACCTGGTGCCCCTGTGTCCAGTGCGACAACCATAAAAAGTGGACACGGGATGAAATGGGTAAACACTTGCAGAAGTGGGGTTTTACGCCTGATTATGCGGTGTGGAGATTTCATGGTGAGTCTTCCCAACGTGCTAGAGCTGAGGTGGTTCGTCGTCGCACCGACGAGCATGGTACCGGGATCGAAGACATGGTGCAAGACTTTGATGATGCTCAGGATTCGGACGATGAGATGGAGGAATCTGCAAAGGCCTTCTATGAAATGTTGGAGTCTTTAAAACGTCCTCTCCACGAGCACACTGAGCTTTGTCAGCCGGATGCCATCGCGCAAGTAATGGCTCTGAAGGCTCAGTTCAACCTAGGCAGAGAATGCTACGACGCGATGATGACAATATTTGGACGCTTTCTACCCAAAGGCCATGTATTGCCTGCAAACCTGTACCAGTCGGACAAAATCCTACGTGTGCTTAAGATGCCCTATGAGAAGATAGATGCCTGTGAGAATGGATGTGCCTTATTTAGGCTTGAGTATGCGGGCTTGAACTATTGTCCCATTTGCAAGTCTTCCAGATATGTTGTGGTAGACAACGGTATGGGTGAGAAGAGTCAGACCAAAATCCCAGTTAATGTTCTTCGGTATATGCCAATTATACCAAGACTTCAACGTCTTTTCATGGTCGAAGAGACAGCCACACAGATGACGTGGCACAAATTGGGCAAAAGAACCAAACTAGATGCACATGGGAATCAGATGTTGGTACACACTTCAGACGCTTTTGCGTGGAAGCATTTCGATGCATTACATAAGGATAAAGCGGCAGATCTAAGGCATCCTCGAGTCGCCATCAGCACGGATGGGTTCAATGTGTTCGGTATGACGGCAACCCAATACAGTTGTTGGCCTGTATTTGTCATTCCACTCAATCTCCCCCCGGAGAGATTATGAAAAGAAAGAACATTTTCCTGACGTTGATAATTCCAGGGCCCAACTATCCGGGGAAGAATATGAATGTGTACATGCAGCCGCTTAAGGATGAATTGCAAGAAGCTTGGGATAATGGATTCAAGACATACGACGCCGCTACCAAAAAACTTCAAAATGCATGTGTGGTACATGTACTCGATGCATGACTTGCCGGCGTATGCCCTATTCATTGGCTGGTGTGTGCATGGAAGGTTCCCGTGCCCCACATGCAAGGCAGCTCTTGAGTTCCGTTGGCTGCAGGCGGGTCGCAAGTATTCTTGCTTCGACATGCATAGACAGTTCCTGGATCCTCGCCATAAGTTCAGAAAAGACAAGAAGAATTTCATCAAAGGTAGAGTTGTCAAAAACTCTGCACCACCCGCGTTGACAGGCCAATAGATGTTGGATCAGTTAAGCGCTCTCGAGCCGGATCCCACCCGGGTATTTCAAAGGGTATAATACGGAACACGCATGGACTCACAAGTCATGCTTATGGGATCTGCCTTACTTCAAAGACCTCCTTTGCCCAGACAACATCGACGTGATGCACACTGAAAAGAATATCGCCGAGGCCATTTTTGGTACATTGTTCGGCATAGAGGGGAAGTCAAAGAATAATCCTAAGGCTAGAATCGATCAGGAGGCTCTATGTGACAGACCGTTACAAAACATGCGACAAGCGAAAGGAAAGCAGAACTGGACAAAGCCAAAGGCATGGTTCAATCTTGGAAGGCCGGCTATGAGGGAAATGATCTTGTGGGTGAAAATGCAGTTGATGTTCCCCGATGGTTATGCAGCGAATCTAAAGAGGGGAGCGAGTCTTGACAAACTGAAGATATTTGGTCTCAAGAGTCATGATTGGCACATATGGCTTGAGCGGGTAATGCCGGTGATGCTGCGTGGCTTTATCCCTGAGGATGAATGGCTAGTATTGGCAGAGCTGAGCTATTTCTTCCGTTCTCTTTGTGCGAAAGAACTATCGCCTGGCGTGCTAGATGAAATGGAAGAGTTGGTGTCGGAGTTGATCTGCAAGTTAGAGAAGGTCTTTCCACCAGGCTTCTTTAATCCAATGCAGCATTTGATTTTGCATCTCGCGACCGAGGCAAGATTGGGGGGCCCGTGCAAAATCGTTGGTGCTTCTCAACTGAGAGGATGCAGAAGACGCTTCGAGCAAAATGTAAAAATATACGTAGAATTGAAGCATCGATGGCCGAGGCATTCATTACTGAGGAGGCAGCAAACTTCGTGACAGCACACTACGAAGCCAAAAATCGTCATTTGCATAATCCGAAGCCTCGGTACAATGATGGCGACCCAAAAAAAAGTCAATCCAACCTCAGCCTATTCAAAGGGAAGCTCACACCAGCCGGTGCTTCTAAAGCAAAAGTGTTGGATGTCGATGAATGGCGGACCATTTCATTGTATATCCTCAACAACCTAACAGAAGTGCGGCCGTACATCGAGTAAGTTGTCGGTACATTATTGTTTCGCAACTTGTAATTCCTTAGAACTGCTCTTATTCCCGGATATTTGATATAGTCGATACGTCGCCAAATTCTCGGATGGAGTGGTCATCCAAAAGGATTCCGTCGAAGAGTATGAGCTCCTGGCGAAGCATGGAGGCGGCTATCCCGGTTTCATCTCTTGGTTCAAACAAATGGTAATTACCATTAATGGACCATTTCATTTCTTCGTCTTATTTGCGGCTAATGCAACAATCCTTTCGTATTAAACTTGTAGGCTAATTCAGAGTCTATGGACGCCGAGCTGAGACAAGTCGCTAATGGTTTTGACTATAAGGTCCGTTCATTTGACAGATACGACATCAACGGGTATCGCTTTCGTACCTTTGGCAAAGAGCTATCTATGCCCGACCTAAAGACTACAAATTGTTGTGTCTCTGCTATCGGCGAAGGAGGTACAGAGTACTATGGAAGAGTTGAAGCAATTTATGAACTTCTATTCTATGGTGAAAACCCACCGAACGTCGTAGTCTTCAAATGTCATTGGTTCCAGCCGAAGGAGACTAGAAGGACTCATGAACATATAGGGCTAGTCGAAATCAAACAAAGCACCCATTTAGATGTGCCCGATGTCTATATTACGGCTCAACAGGCGACCCAAGTTTTCTATCTACCGTAGGCCTGCCAAACTGATCCAAATCTGAAAGGTTGGGATGTCGTTTATGAAGTGCCGCCACATTTTAGACCACCTCCCCTCAATGAAGAGGATTATGAACCTCACATTAACCAAGACACATATGAAGGAGAATTCTTCCAAGAAACACGTATTTCCAAAAAACGTTTCAAGAACCGCTCTACTTCACCCCAGAACATTGAAGTAGACAGCGACAATGAATCCGACTTAACCCCTGAGCCAGAACAGGAAGAGACGGAACAAGAAGAGGTTACTGATGCGGATGACCTGTCAATGCTTAACCGATTACATGAAGGAGGCCTTCCACACGTTGTTCCTGATAGTGATGATGATCATGCATTTATTGATGATAGTGATGATGATGATGGATTTATTGATCCTGGAGAATATATAGACGATCAAGATTATTATTAATTCATGTCAGGTAATCAACTTTTAGTTCATGTTAGGTATATGATGATACACTTAAATTATATACATTTTATTATTCATGTCGGTATTCAATTTTATGTTGTACTAATTTCGTTTACTATTTGTCATGGCAGTTGTTGAAAGATGGTGGGAAAGGGTCGAGAGCACTCCGCGGCTCCTTCGTCGGAGGGTGGTGGGATGGGTACTTCCATTCCCGCCGACTCTCTCCGGAGAGCGTTGCTCTCTAGTCTGCATACACCGGTGGCCGCTTCTTCGTCGACCCCCGTGAGAGGAGGTCGGGGGAAGAAGAGAGGTAGTAGAGGTGGGAGAGGAGGCCGCAGCAAAGGTAGGGTGGCTGCTACGCCTTCCTCGTCGCCACCCCCAGCTGATTCACCCGAGCGCAGGACTGCTAGGGTGGACCCGTCTGAGGACGAGGCTACGCGGACTCCGGTCCACGACCCTCGGGTCGACGAGCCTTCGACCTACAAGACTCCTGTCCCAGAGGCTTCGTCGCACGAGACTCCGGAGCAGAGAAGGGATGAGGGCACGTCCCGGCAGACCCCATGGGATACCTGGCCGGAGGAGCCTAGTGGCCATGCTGATGGTGGCGGGGATCGTTTTTCTGATAGCGATGAGGAGGTGGCTGAGGGGGCCACCATCTACCAGCGTGGTATGACACGGCTCCCGCCCGTGCCGGCGACCCGCGAGCTGAGGTGGTCGGTTAGGCCTGATGGGGAGAGGTAAGTGCATGTACTCTTTTTTAACCTTTTGCCTTCACGATTTTTCAAATATCTAATGTGTTGGCTTTGTCATACTGCAGGGGTTGGCATCACCCCAAGGATGCCCGCAGGCCCAACAACATCCTTGGTGTCCTTGTCAGGCAAAACTTCCCGGGGTTTGTCACGTTGCCCGGTGAGGGTCAGGTTCGAGAGTTAGGACTGACCTGGGAGCACTACTTGGCTGCACCGGCCCCACCTGAGGAGAGGATCGACGGTGTTTTGTGCCACACGAGGGCGGAGATGGTGATCAGACAGTTTTGGGTAATTTCTCCTTTACACAATTAAAAATCAATAATAGCTAGTTATTGTACTAATAAGTGTTGTCTCGTTTGATTGCAGACCTTCTACAGGTGTGAGGAGGGATACGAGGAGGCCGCGGCAAAGGTTATCGATCAGCAATGCAAGCGCCTACTGCAAAACTTTCGGCACGAGGCTCGGGTGCAGGCTGTTTGAGACTACTACGCCTCGCGGCGTATTAGGAAGGAGAAGTCGACGTGCCGCGGAAAGAAGATGGAGAAGGAGCATTACATGAAGGTAATTACATATTCTTAAGGCCCTGTACTTAGTTTCCTTCATTTGATTCCTACGCGTAGCGCTCAAATATCTCTTTATTAACTTAGGTGCCCCCGAGATGGTGTGCGGATAAGATGGATTGTTGGGAGGCGTTGGTGGATGGGTGGTGCTCAGAACAATGGCTAGCCGTCCACAACAATGCCAAGGACCGGCGTAACAAAATGGTTGGTGTGCCACACCATCAAGGGAGCGCCAACTTAAATCAGTTTGGTCAGAACTGGGTATGTGGTTAGCTTCATGATTCATGCAATTCATTCTTGATTCTAGCTTGAGCCCTTTACTAATACTTTGTTCCTCTCTCTCTTTTTTAGGCGCATCACAACAAAACGGAGGTGCCAGAGATGTACGACCTCTATGCGATGGCCCATACTGCCTCGTACAAGAAGGTCAAGGCATTCTCTGAGTCTGACCTCGATCATCCTGATAAGTTCACCAACATCTCCTCCCACAACAAGCTCGTGAGGTACAGAGATGAGGGAAAGGCGAGGAAAGGGGAGGACTTTAACCCGAGCCAGGGGCCTATTGATCCAGAGCTGGTGATGATAGCTGGCGGCGGGAGGCCCCATGGCTCGATTGCCATTGGAGATGGCCTTATACGTTGTCCTAGCACTCTCCGACAGATCAAGGCACGCCAAACGAGCTCCTGTCCTGAGATAAGGCCTCGTCCACGGCCAGTCGAGCTCGCCATCGAGGTTAGTTATACGGACTCAGATATCTTTCCTCATTACGTTGTGTGTGTGAACAAAGATGATTACAATGCTAACGAGGAGTTGTGTTGCGGGCTGCTATTCAGAAAGAGAGAGAGGCAACACAGGCGCTTATGGCGGCGAAGGAGAAGGAGATGGAGGTGAGGACGGCTAGGTTGTTGGAGGAGGAGAGGGCACAGTCCGATGCGTCTGACCGGGCCATCTACGAGCTCTTCGTGGTAAGAGTCTTCTTCATATTTGTCAAATCTTGCATTTAATGTTCGTTTCATTAATAACAAATATCATTGACTTGTGAAAACCAAATGTGCAGACTATGTGCGAGAAGAACGGCCAGACCGCTCCGTCGATGCCAGTCATTACCACGGCTGCAATGGTGAGTTTCATTTCAATGCAATGATCTTTTCAGTGTCATCATGCTAACGAGACATTGCAAATCATCTTTGGTGCAGCATAACTCCGGAGTCGCATCGCACGACCCTTCTCCAGGGCAGCCTTCTCCAGGTGAAACCGGCCCGAGCAACCGTGGTGCCTCTCCTCCGTGATGACGAGGACGGTAAACCCCAATATGCCACTTACTTGGTCATTTTTTCAAAGAAAGACAAACTTAGCACTTAGACAAACTTAGCTCCTTGTGAGAGTTTCATGTCTCTTCTTGATGGAGGAATCCCGACTGTTGTCGCGGCGGTCGTTTCTTCTTATCCTTCTCTCGATATATACCTTGGTATATTGCGGGAGAGGAGAAGGGGAAACGACCATCACCAACGGTCGAAATATTAGTGTTAGGTAGTGTCCACCAACATACACCACCATATAAGTGTGAGTGAGTGTGCACCATACACATCATGAGGCAAACCTCGAAAGACCTATCCTTCTTCCAATTTTGCCCGAATGACACAAATAAGCAATAGGAAGAAGAAAACAAGAGGAGAAAGAGAGAGAGAAGAAAAACGCTTGTGCATCTTCTTCTTCTTCTTCTTCTAGTCTTCTTCATCTTACTTTCGTATTTCCCATTCTGCAGATTAGGGTCACTTCACGGAAGCTTGCTTTGATGGAGTGCTTGTGGTTCATGGAGTGCTTATGATTTTGTATCGATGAATAATTTTAAACTTGCTACATATGTGAAACTTGCTACTTGTTGTTGGATGATATTTGTGCTTGTTGTTGGATGATAGCATGATATTTGTGCTTGTTGTTGGATGAATTGTGCTTGTTGTTGGATGATAGGATGATATTTGTGCTTGTTGTTGGATGATATTAATTTGTGCTTGTTGGATGATCATCAGCATGGCAAGAATATTGTTATTGTGAAATATATACATATATAGCATATTTTGCCTGTGAAAATTGTTGGATATAAGAAAAAATATAAAAAACTGTGGCATTATTGCCTCTTTGCCGTCTGCCACTGACAGCAAAGCCGCTTTGCCGTCTGCTCCCGACGGCAAAGGGGACACGTGTCACTCACCTATGCAAACTGGGAGTGCCAGGCCTCGGGCCATTTGGTCACTTTGCCGTCCGGGGGCAGACGGCAAAGGGCCGGATGCATGGCCGTCTGGGGCAGACGGCAAAGGGGCGCGGGGCATGGCCGTCAGGGGGCAGACGGCAAAGGCGCGCGGGGCATGGCCGTCAGGGGGCAGACGGCAAAGGATGCCGTTAGCCACTAACGGGGCTAACTCCAGTTTAGGCCGTCCAGCCGCTTTGCTGTCTGCTGCCTGACGGCAAAAACACTTTGCCGTCCGCTGAGTAAAGGCAGACGGCAAAGCACTCCTTTACCGGAGTTCACAGTGCCGGAAATTTGGCCGTCTGCTGTCGGACGGCAAAGCCTTTGCCGTCAGTGGTCCTACCCTTTGCCGTCCGCTATGGCAGACGGCAAAGTACCTGATTCCTGTAGTGTAACTCGGTCTCCCAACTACCACCATGAGACCGGTAAAATAGAAAACCCTATCAAGGTCAAACCTTTGCCTGGCGCATAGTCCACTTGAGCTAGATGATGACGATCTTGTCCTTCTCAAGATGGACCACCTTTCTTGATTGCGCCGGCTCGATGAAGACTAGTAGATTGCTCCCCATACTCCACTATGGGTGATCCACTCTTCGGCACATCTTCACAAGTCCATTGTCACCACAATGGACGGCAAGCTTCAAGCATGATCTCTCCGTGATGCTTCACTTGAACTTGCACACCGCAACCTTGATGACGATCACCACTTGATGTCATCCTCCATGGGTTGTATGGGATCTTCCTATTGATGCAAACCCATGGAAATATACCTAACCCCGCAAAGAACACTCACAAGGAACATGGGTTAGTACACAAAGCGTAATGGACAATACTTACCATACCATGAGATCACTTGATCCCACTTGGTACATCTTCTACGCTTTGTGTGTTGATCAACTTGAATCATTCTTTGCCTTAATCTTGATCAACCTTGTGTCTTATCTTCTCTCTTCACAAAGATGATGTCTTGAAGGTAAACATCAATGTTCACACAATCTTCTTCTTCAAGACATGCTTGTAATGAGATCAACTCTCACATGACCAATCTTTGGATAAAACCTTACATACCACCTTGGTCACCATATAAACTCCTTGAAACCAACACATGTACTTCAAGAAGTGCCTATGGACAAATACTTTGAATATAACTCAAGGCAACCATTAGTCCATAGGGATTGTCAACAATTACCAAAAGCACATATGGAGAAATATGCTCTAACAATCTCCCCCATTTTGGTAATTGATGACAATCACTTTCAAGAGAGTTTATATAAGGAAATAAGCACAACCAAGCACACCCATGCAAAGCAACAACCAATAATGCATATGCATGGGTATGAGAGAATCAAAAGCAAAACTCTCTAAACACAAACTAAACTCTCTAAACATATCCCCTATTGGCATCGATTGCAAAAAGGGCGAAAGGCTTAGAAAGCCAATATAATAGGTGTTCCTCCAAAAGGTGTGTATATCTAAAAGATGAGAGCAATGAGATACACATATCCAATGATAAGTAGTTGGAGGAAAACAAACTATATTGAGGACCCAAAGATTGCAAAAAGGATCATATGGCACAAAGACATACCAAAAGAGAAGCAAGCAATCAAAAGATACCAATAGGAACAAACAATCACATGATCCTACGAGTCACATGAATAAAAGATATTAGGATATGGGAAAAGGAGTGTTTTAAAGAAACTAGAGAAGCTCCCCATGATTTGTGCACTATTAAGAATTATTGTATTTGGATACAAGTGCACAAAATAGGATCATGACTCCCCCAAAATCAATAGAAACACACAACAAGTGCAAGCAAGTAGATAAGACAATAAGCATAGTACTTGCACCAAACATATGGTTGAGCAACATGTAAAAGAGGCAATCTTAAGAATAGGCTCAACCAAGAAGATGTGTGTGAGTCATGGCAAAGCACTTGAGAAGACTAATATAAGGATGAGCATTAAGCATCAACATAGTCTTGATGAAATGAGACACAAAGTGCAAGACTTGTCATCCCCCCCCCCCCCCCCACACACACACACACTACTAGCAAATGGATTCACAAGCTTATTAATAAACAAATTAAAAACCAAGGCTTTTGACAACCCATGGTGAAGATAAGAAATAAAAGCCTTGTCAAGAGGAGGGATACCAATCGAAATGGCAAAACCCTCGTCAAGACATGCATGAGCAAAAATAATATTCACAACCAATGAGTGCATCAAGATGCAAGGATATAAGATCCGCACTCAAGACAAATTCTTTCACGAAACCACCAAGAAAAATAAAATAAAAAAAGGGAATGCAATGGTGGACATGAAAGAAAAGAGGATATCAACTAGAGATGTAACTTATCTCATGTGTATAAGATTCTAGGTAGAATACATGATGATATATCCACAAAGAAGAATGTACACACAAAATGGTTACACGAAGGAACAAACAAGATATCTAAAAAGGAAGTCATGAATATACCAATAAGATATTTGATTGAAAGCATAGCACATGGCCTAATATTTTCTTATTGTACATAAATGAACTCCCAGCATACGAACATCAAAGACATCACAACTAGCAACAAGAGATCATCGTTGGGATGCTTTGAGAAATGAAACAAGTACCACAAGAATGAATCAAGAACTTCATGCCATGATGCAATCTACAAAAGGTTGAATGCAAGAAATGTATGAATGAAGTAGATACTTGTTACCGAGATAGCATTGGATTGATGTAGTAGATAATGGTTCATCGATCATCCTAGCATGGCTCCAATAAGCACATGGTGTCAACACCTTCCTTGTAAGTGAGCCGAGTGTCCAATGTATCTCCAATTCTTCCTAGAACAACACAAACAAAGTGGTATCCAAACTCATTGGGACCAAAGAGTTAGTGGACCAACAATACATACGACAAACTCCACATAACTATGTGCATATAGATATGAAATTGAATTTCATGCACACTTTAGCCAATTTATGACATAGTGGAGTTTCCCCTATATATTGGCTCAAAGAGATAAAGCATGCCAACGAAAGTACATGTAGCAAATATGCATGCTCAAGGCTTTCAAGAATCACATCAACACATAGTTGATAAGATACCAAACAAAAAAAATTATCACTTGAAGGATACCAACTAAAAGATACATCACGGAATGAGATATCCATTGACACATGCCAAATAGAAGGAAACAAGATACCAATTGAAGGAAAACTACCAAGAGGTATCAAGTTCCCAAAAGAGAGCTAGGTTCCAAACAAACCAAACCCTCGACATATTTTCATGATGGCACAAAGCACCATGAGGAAAAGGCTTGCCTCCCACCAACACACTTGATGAGGATCAAATGATTTTATGATAAACACATAAAGAGAGTGTTCTAAAGAAAATAGGATAGCTCCCCCAAGAGATGTGCATTATATAGAATTTGCATTTGAATACAAAATGCACAAGATGGGATCATCACTTTCCCTATATCTATAGAAACACTAGACACGCTCAAAATGATCTACAAGAGGCAGGGAAGACAAACGATAAACAAAATCCAATGTAAAGATGATTAGCAATTTCTACCACTTAAAAGGAATACCAATTGTCAAAGGACAAGAATTATTTGGAAATAATTCCCATTGGTAGATTGCAAAAAGACCCAACATCATCTTTACACCTAAATCACAAGCAAATGACACTTGTAGAGCTAACATGCCACCTAGGAACAAGATAATTTATAATATCAACACTAAGTGGCAATACCTCAAATGTACACATTTTCTAGGCTTGTAATATGCACATAGCATATTACTCCCCCATAATGTGATAACCCAAAATAATTAACAAGTGACAAATGAAATCAAACAAGAGATAATTAATGGACCATTTAGAATTTGAATTTCTCATGAGAAGAGATACCACATAGAAGCTAGATAATCCTGTAATATCAATACTAAGTGGTATTCCTCATGTACACACATTTTTATGATCGTGAAGTGCCCAAAGCACATCACTCCCCCAAAATGGGATAATACATTAATTTCTCAAAAGAGCCAACTAAGATACAAACAAAATGCAAAAAGGATCAACACAAGAGTCACACATACATGATGTGCAACCCATCATACATACTTGATTGCTCAAGATAAACAAATAGGAAGCACAACATATACAAAACCATGCAAGGTACAAAACCACAACATGCAAAGGTGCAAGTAACTATCAATGTAAACAATTTAAGTACAAGTTACCGTAAGGAGGCACATTGGATTTAAGATAGAAACTCGATAATCCAAATGACTTGGCTTGAGATAATATGAATGATGAATATCCCTTAATTCTTCATGATGTAGCCAAGTCACCAATGCCCTCCAACAACACCTATTGATCAAGTTTGAGCTTGTTGGTCCCCAACCAAGTTGGGTCCTAAGAGGTTAGTCACAATAGGCTTGGCTACCCAAATGGTTCTTTTCTTGACACGACTTTGAGTACCAACAAACTTGGCAAACACATTGCCAACCTTATCCTTCCCAAGAAAATAGACATCATCAATGATAATTGGGTTGGATACTTTACCATTAGTGCATGAAGAAGCAAAGTGACCCTTCTCACGACATAAGTAGAAACATCTACCCTTTACTTTCTTCTCAATTGATTTCTCAACTTGAGGAGCGTTGACTTGGGTCTTCTTGGGAAGTGGCCTTTCTTCAACTTGACGTTGAGCATGAGATTGTGGCCGCTTCCCTTGTTTCTTGTCACTATGGGGCTTCTTCTTCAATGGGCAAGATCTAACATGGTGTCCTTCTATTTTGCACTTCAAGCAAACAATCCTGGTCGAGTTCTTGACTTGTTCTTGGCCCTTCTTCTTGTTGCCCTTGGACTTCTTCTTCTTATTGAAGTTGAATCCAAGTCCACCTTTGTCATTTGGGGATTTTTGCACACTCAAGATATTGTTGAGTGTGGACTTCCCTTCATGACTCTTTTCCAAGTCTTTCTTCAAAGAAGTGACTTGGGCCTTGAGCTCATTGATTTCCTCTACATGCTTAGTATGAACACAAGTACTAGAGGAAGTATAAGCTTCATCGTTAGAGAAACAAGGCAAGGAAAGTAATTCATCACAAGATGTAGCAACATTATGAGTAGATGAATTACGGACTAGCACATGGCAATAAAGCATTTCGACTAGAAGTAGTGCTAATATCCACATGAGGCTCACTTCATGTTACCTTAATAGTACTAGCCTCATGAGCTATCTTTAGCACATTATGGGATACTAGAAGATCACCATGAGTGCTAGAAAGCTTTTCATGACTTTCTTCTAATTTCCCATAGTTGCTAGATAGCAACTCAAGTTGAGCCCTTAGCTCAACATTCTCCTTCAATATGGATGCTTCACAAGAAATAGAGTTAGTAGTATAAGCATCATCATTAACAACAAGAGGAGAAGGCAACTTGGCAAGATCTTTAGCATAAGAAGCTTTAAGTTGGGCATGAGACTCGGTGAGTTCGATGAGCGAACTCTTAATGACCCTTGAGCCATTTTCGAGGTGCTCAAAGTCCTCAAGGAGTTTAGCATGTGCAACTTCAAGCATATCAGGATCACAGGCAGGGGCAGAACCGAAACAAAAAGACTTTAATCTTTTTGGCAAAATGCCAAATTTTGTTTCCCCCCTCTGAAAGGAAGCCTGTTGAGATGGTAAAGGTTGGATTTGGGTGCACGATGTCTCTCCTTCCAGCTCCCAACCCCAGCTCTCCCACGCCCAACCCGCCGGCTGGCAGCCCGCCGGCTAGCAACACGCTAGCTCCCTGCCCGCTGGCCAGCGCCGCCTCCTGCTCGCTGGCCAGCGCCGCCGCCGCTCCCTGCTCACGGCCCTCCGCTTCCCACCATGCGCCGCCATGCTCCGACTATACGCTAGCCCTTCGACCACTACTCTCGACCACCCCTACGTTCGCTCCGGCCAGGTAGCCCTTCGAAACCTGCTCGGGGCCAGTGACTCCCCGGGGCTCCGCTTCGAAGCGCAGGTGCTCGCTGAGCTAAACTCCATGGTCTCATCTCCAAACCTCCACCTCTCTGTCGCCATCCTAGTTCACTGCCCCCGTTCTTTTGTTGCTCTTGATGAATCTCTTGTCGCCGCCCTCCTCCAAGCTGCCATTGGCGGGGTGGCAGGGAACTTCCTTGTCGCCGCCTGTGACGCTCACTCCTTTCACTTTCACGTATCTTCTTCTGCTGTGCGCGACCTTCTTCTTCGTGAGAAACCTGTCTGCATCAAGTCTTGCACCTTCGTCTTCCTCCCGTACCTGCCGCTTCCCCCCTACGCCCCATCCACCACTTCCTCCTGTCCCTGCCTCGACTGCACCATGGCTGTCCCATGCATGCAAGGATCATCCAGTTTCCTGTGTTGCTCGACTGCACCACTCTCGGCCTCATCCTCTCCTGGCTGTTCCACGGAGACCACACATGCTTCAACGTCACGTTCGAAGACGAGCGCCGCTTCTCCTTCACCGTCGCGTCGCAGATGATCGCGGCTCTCATCGCAAGCTTTGGCGACTTCAAGCGACCCGGGATCCTGCTACGCTTCCCCAACCCCACCTCGGGAACATCCTCGGGCCCCTCGGCAAATTCACGCTCTCCGGCGACGAGGAAGGCGAGTCTCCTTTCACGCGTGAACACAAAGGTTAGGCCGAGCCGCCCTGGCTTTAGATTCTTTAACTTCATCAAGAATACTTTCCGTTCAGATGTAGCTGCTCCTTTAGTCGAAAATGTTTCCCCTAATTGCTTTATCTGGGTTGGTTTTCAATCTACCTTTGTTAAACCGTCCTTGACGCTTATTCTTAACGCTTTAAACCACCTTTTTTCGCGGTACAATGATTTTCAAGCAATTAGACTTTCCGAGCACCTGTTCAAAACGACCGTTAGTTCACCTGGGGTCCGCGCCGAAATTTTGAAAACCAACATGCTGGACTGCACGTCCCTCGCCCTCCATCTCTTTGACTATTTTCAAACGGCAAATGATCACCTATAGTCACCAGGTACACCACATGACCCACTTTTCCTTGACCGCGCGGCTCAGATCACCCATCCATCCCCATATATCCCGTCGCTATCAGTACTTGGCCCCCACCCCTCCACCAGCCGGGCATCACCGATGACCTTGACCAGCAAAATTCACCCGACCCCACCCTCGATCCAACAGACCTCCAGCCGTTCCACGCCAAGGACTGCTCTCGACGGCCGAAGCCAATTCTGCCAAGACGTGCGCCCTCCAATCGGCTGCCCTGCGCAGATTCCATCCTACCCCAAGCCGCCCGACAGATGCACCAACCTGACACCTTTTTTAAACAATTCTAGTCAACCCCCGCACGTCCGATCAGCCCCTCACGGTCCCCAGCCAAGCCGATTACCCTGCCCCGTGCTCGCAACCGGACGAAATCACTGTTTTGACCCTTTGTGCTAAAGAAATCCCGAACTGACCTCGATTGGAATTTTTTTTGGAATCTGACCTCTTTGGGTGACGCCAACATGCGTGGCGTCTGGGTTGCACGGGTGACGCCAGGGACCCTGGCGTCTGGTCCCTGGCCCGCACCACCCCCCCTGGCACGTTGGCCGGCTGACGTGGCAAAGGGGCCAGACGCCAAGGACCATGGCGTTTGGCCAGACGCCGTAGACCCTGGCGTTTGGTCCTGGTAAGTGAATAACCCCAAGGGAATTGGGTGGGACCCACCCCAGTTACTTTCCCCAATCCAGCCCGAGCTTGAAGCAGAATTTCTGGTCCCCCCCCTCTCTCCCCTCCCTCAAGGCCCCCTCAAATCCTCCCCAAAAGGTGCTTCCCTCACTTCTTCCTTTCCATCACTTTGTTGCTTGTGGTAATCTCCCCCAAATCACCCAATTATTTTTGGTTAAATCTTGTTATTTTGCTAGCATTTTGTACATGTGGGTGCCACCCTAGTTCTATGTTTTGGGGAGGATTTGAGTGTGAATATCTTGTTTAACTTTGATAATATAGGGATATGCATAGTGTGTAGTATGTATGTTAGCTTGTTGAGTAGAAAGATTGGGGGTTAGGGTTAGTTAGTGTTTAGGGTTAACTTAGCTTAGTGTATGTTAATTAATGATACATTTTTGGGCATCATCAATAATGTAGTGTTGATATGCTTTGGATATAATGTATTGTTTGTGGATATCCAACAATTGTCATTGATTCCTTAAATGCATTCATGTTGTTTTTAGATGGAGAGACTTGTTAATGTTCATTATATGGACAAGGAGGCATTCTTGAGTAACAATGCCAATGCCGACACGGGTGAGGAACCAATGGTTTTTTATACTAGCCCTAGCTATGAGGAGGTTGTTGCAAAAGTGAGACATGTCTTAAAGTGGATGGACCCCAATGATGATGTTAAGTTAATAGGAAGGTATGATGTAGGAGTTGGAGCCAAATCTCGCTTGAAAAGTATGCCTGTCACCTCGGATTTGCATTGGGATGTATACAAGAAAAAAGTTGCCCAATCGGAAGACAAGTCATTTGAATTGTTTGCCACCAAGGTTGAACATCCTCGGTTTACAATTGACTTGAACCGGCATGCGTCTTCCCCAATGAATGACATGACCGAGAGGACAATCGTGCCCCTTGTTGAGCATAGGGTTGTGGTTGATGCCTCCAATGCTTATCCCCAACCACCAACTAGTGAAGCAAGTGAGGTTGAGTTTTTTTGCCCCAAATGCTTCTAGCCAACCACCAAGTAGCCAAGCAAATGAAGTTGAGGTGATTGGTAGTGACAACGTAATTCAAGAGGACGGTGATGCTAATGATGATGAAGATGAGCTAGAGGAAGGGTTTCATGGTAATGATGTTGGTGACTTGGATGCCTACATAGCGCAAAAGGACATGGATCGTGAGATGCCTTTTAGGCGTCTATATGGGTACGACTCGGATGACGAATGTCCGGAGGAAGAATTGGATGAGGATGGATTCACGAAGGAGGAAAACCAAATTTACTTCGAGTTGACGGGCTTACAAAAAAGAACTCACTTGTTTCAAGATCTCAGCCTTGCTCATAAAGCCGTAGTCGATGGCGGTATGAGAATGACTGCAATTGAGCCAACACCTTGCCCAGATCCAGGCGAACCAAGGGAGGAGAACAAGGATGAGAATGCTTATTTGAAGAAAGGAGTGAAGTTCCTAAGTTTGGTTGGTATGAAGATTTGGTTGGCTGACTATGCCATTCGGAACCATAGGCCATATATTGTTGAGCACTCCGATATAAATTTGCGGTACACCATCAAGTGTGAGCAAAAAGGATGCCCATGGAAGGTTCGTGCAAGAAAGCTTGAAGAAACCGGAGAATGGGTGTTAAGAAGTTGTGTTGCCACCCATAGGTGCAAACCGCCATCGAAATGACTTCGTAAGACACATCGTCAGCTCACGTCTGAGTATCTTGGATACAAATTTATGAAAGACATAGCCGTTGATCCCACCGTCAAAGTGAGGTTTCTCATGCGGACGGCGAAAAAACTATATGGTTATGAAGTCAAGTATGGGAAGGCATGGAGGGCTAAGGCAAATGCTATTAGGATGTTGTATGGTGGTTACGAAGAAGCATACAATCAACTCCCGAGGTTGTTGGGAGCGATTGCACATAGGAACCCGGGCATGTATCATGTGGTTGAGGCTAACCACGACGGAGTGTTCCGTCGTGCCTTCTGGAGTTATGGACAATGTGTGGCGGCATTTGAGCATTGTCGTCCGGTTTTGTCTATAGATGGCACCTTCATTACCGGCAGATACAAGGGCACACTAATGGTAGCAATGGCGCACTCCTCCAATGACAATGTGTTGCCCGTGGCATTTGCTTTGGTGCCTTCCGAGCACCAGGACAACTGGGAGTGGTTCATGGGTCATGTGAGGCACAAGGTGATTGGGGCTAGGGAGGTATGCATCATATCGGACCGGCACCATGGCATACTCAAGGCAGTAGACATTGAGATTCCAGGCTTTCCAAAGCTTCACCACAGATGGTGCATGAGGCATTTTGTGGCCAACTTTTACAGGGCATGTAAGAGCAAGGAGCTCAGCAAATACCTTACCCATGTATGTGTTGCCTTCAACACTAATGCTTTCGATGCTCGCTATAACAAACTCTATGCGGCGGTGAACGATGGGGGAAAAGATTTCTTAAATAGGAATTTCGGCGAGAAGCACAAGTGGGCGCGCGCTCATGACGATGTGTCCAGCTCGTTCACATAGCACTTGTATCGCACATGCGACTTTCCCGTGTACACCGTCGCCTGATCCCAATAGTGTGCAATTGTGGGGCGCCGATATGGATCATCATCATGAAGCCCTTCATGTGGATGTGCGATTGGGTGCTGGGTGTCCTTTATCACGGGCCGTCCAACCGGAATCCGCTCCCACATCCACACGGATAGGCTCCAAACAAACCCCGCCAATGAGGAAGTATCATTCTTCCTGCAACACCCCACGTCGAGCTGCAATTAAACATACATGTTAGATATGGAGGCGCATGACAAATGCAAGATAAATGGCTGAAAATATATGTTACGTGACGATACAAGTATGCTAGTGCCGCCGAACCCCAACTATACTGAGTATCCCAGTCACTGAGTCGCTCCAACCACATCCAGAGGGCTGCGTTCCCGGTTGAGTCTGAGAAGACTACCTTGGTCAGTACATACCAAAGATAGGCCCGAGCGAACTGCTGCACAACAACCTCATTGGCATCCTCAGGGCATCCTTGTCCTCTGACTTCTTTTAGCCAGGTTTGCTTCACTTTTGCGCTATCGGGCCTGCCTGCGAGAGGGGCGTCGGGCTCAACACCAATTAAAACAGCAACCCGAGCTCGCCAATTCACGGCGTGCACATGCCCGGAAACAACTTGTCCGTTGATAGGAAGGCCACTTATCATAGCCATGTCCTCTAGGGTCATCGTCATCTCCCCACAGGGAAGGTGGAAGGAATGTGTCTCGGTCCTCCAACGATCCACAAGTGCGGTGAGCGCCGCGTGGTTCACCGGCGGAGGGTGTCGCTTGAACTGCAACACAAATGGGAGAAGCCCCAGTCTCCGAATGTACGACTCGTACCGCACGTCGTAAGGAAAGTCATCCGCACCATGACCCCTCATGCGCAAAGCAACTACAGGCTGCAAAAAAAATGAGCTCCTGATCAGTACAAAACACAAATGAAAAACACCGAAAAATATTTAGTCTTGCTTCTTACCTTCTGGTTCTCAATGGCCCGAGCACGATGATCCATGTCCAACTCCTGGATTAGTCCGTCGTACCAAGGTCCATTATCATCATCCGCCATCCTACCAAACAAATATGAACAAATGCATAATGAACTTCATGCCAAGAACATCTACATAATGCATATCCGACATAATGCGTATCAAAGAGGCATCAACTAACTTGGCATAATCTGATTTTATTCTCAACATAATGCATATAAAATAATATACATATCCAACATCAACATAATGCATTCGTGTTTGCATAGTTTAAGAATAAATTTATTTGCAAAGAATATTCTCAAACAAATGTCTCAAACAGTCCCTAATTCTTTACTAAGCACAAATCATATATTTCCATACCACATACTCCCATCATCTCAAACAGCCCCTAGGCATTACTAAGCAAAAAAAATCATCTATATATGCACAAAACCGAATTAAAATGGCCTACACATTGAACAAAACATCATCTACAATCTACCAATCATAGAGAATCATCTACCAACTACAAATATATACCTAAAACGAAGATACCATCTATTCATCTAACACCACCTAGTGTTCAATTATGCATCCACAATAAGAGGATTCAATCAAAATGAATTGGAGGGAAGGGAGGAGAATACCTCAAGGATGCCTAGGGACCTCAGATCCAAGAAAATGAGTGGGTGGAGGGGGAGATCCACGAATTTGGTGAGAGGAGAGGAGAGAGGGCGAGAGAAGAGCTCTCTGTTCTTGAGCTCGGCCGCCGCCGCAAGGAAAGAGAGATGGGGGTGGGCTGGGCCGCGCGGCTGGTTCAGTTACCAGGGCCAGACGCCAAGGTGCCTGGCGTCTGGCCCCTTTGTCACGTCAGCCGGTCAACACGTCCCGGTGGGTCGTGCGGGCCAGGGCCAGACGCCACGAACCATGGCGTCTCCTTCGTAACCCAGACGCCACGGATGTTGGCGTCACCCAAAGAGGTCAGATTCCAAAAAAATTTCAAATCGAGGTCAGTTCTGGATTTTGTTTGCACAAAGGGTCAAAACAGTGATTTCGTCCCTCGCAACCCCCCCTGCCACACCTGCTCCCCGCGTCGCCTCCCATGCACAATGTCCTCCAGATCTGCACGCCTGCCTCCCCCTCGGCCCACAGGTCGTCCTCCTCGCCGGGCCCACCTCCGCCTCTTTTTCCACCCCTGCTAAGCATGCGGCCCCTAGACCCCCATCACCAGCCCCGTAGCCCTCCCCCGTGCCCCGCTAAGTCACCTTCAACCTCTGCTGCCACCGCGTACCTTGAGCCTCTCCAGCACGCCACCCCCATCCCGTGCATGCTTCTGCCTGCCCCCGACGTTGATCCGCACGCTCACCTCTCATACAGGGACGCCCTGCTCCCCTCTCCCCCCGGCCTGGCAGGCTCCCCCGGCTGCTATATACTCTAGCGCTCCCCCATCGATGAATACTCACCACCACTATACGCCTCTCTCCGCTGGACGATGACCCAAACCTCGCTGCTTCCGGTGTCTTGCCTCTGACCACCTCGTCGACCTCTGTCGTGACCCCGTCCGGTGTGCTCGCTGTTGGCGTTCAGGACACCGCAGCCGCGACTGCAGGTCCGTCCGTGTTCTCCCTTTCTTCCCGTTCCTTCCGCCCAAACCAACCCTAAACCCGTCTTTCTCTCCCCGCAGGAACATGGACCCCAACGTGGCCTCGACTAGCGCCGCCCTCCCGCGAGCCGCCCCTGCCGTCGTCCTCCTTGGCATCCCAATCGTCATCACCTCGCCCAGAGACCTTTGCGTCCCGCTGCTCGGGGTCCCCACCTCCAGCGCTGCCTTGGGGCGGGCCACGACCGACGACGCTGCGACGCCGGTGCAGTAGGCACTGGACGGTGACACCCTGCGCCGCCGCCTTAGAGACGTCCGCATCGCCAACTCCTTTGTTCTGGCTGGGAACGAGAACGACGGAGCTCCATCACCGGTGGCTGCCTCGCCACTCGCTCCACCGCCTCCACCATTCATCCCCGTCGTCGTTACGCCACTTTGCATCCTCCAATGCCCGCGCCGCTTCGCCTTTGCCCACCTACGCGATGCCGTCCACAACCCGTCTGGCATCATACGCCAGGCGATCTAGAGGGTTGGCGGGAACCCGGCGTTCGGCATCGGCGGCTCTTGGAGGGGCGAGACATGCCTCACCTTCTCCAACCCCTCCGAACGCGAACGCGTCATCGCACGGGGGCTGCTCAACTACGACGGCAATGTCATCTCCATCGAGCGGGTGGAGGAGGCAGACCGCAGCATCGCCGTCTTCGATGAACTCGTTGAGATTGAGGCCATCGGCATCCCGCACGAGCTCTGGCACGATGTAGGTGTCAAGTTTGTCCTTAGCCGCTTCGGCGATGTCTGCTCCGTCGACCATTTCTGCATGCAGGGCGACTATACGTCTGTCCGGGCCCTGGTCATGGTCGCTGCCTCGCCTCCGGTGCCGCAATCCATGATTGTCCGCCTCCCCATCTCCAACGAGGTCAAGCTCGTGGCGCTCACGGCATGGAGCGCTGGCCGCACGGCTACGGCGCCAACCCGTTCGCTGGCAGCTCCGACGGGGGTCCAGCTCGGGCGGTTCGTCCTCCGACTGTTGGGAAGGTCCGGACACTGCCTACCCACACGCGCCTCCACCAACCCCCGCTGCCCAGCAAACTGCCTGTGCTGCGGACAATGACGCCAATGATAACTGCCCCGACATGCATGCGGGTGACGACTCCCATGCACCAACTCATGACGTCAACGACGCTCGTGCGGCCGCGTCCGCTCCGCAGCCGACTTGGCCGCTCGCCTCCTTCGACCTGTCCGTCCTGCTCATGCCACTTCCGGCTACGCCGGTCATCGCTAATGGCGCCATCACCGACACCGTCGCGACCATCGTCATCCCCGGTCCCTCTGTCCCCAACGGCCCTGCGCTCCTCTCTGAGACGGCTTCCCCAGCAGCTCGAGGCTCGGCCTTTGTGCCATTTGCCTCCGCTACTACGGCGCCGGACAACTCGCCTACCACGTTCAACTTCTCGGCTCCATCCCGCGGTAACTCTCCTCCCTTATCCATTCAACAAGCTTCTCCTTCAACTCCTTCAACACCCACAAACCATGCCTCTCTTCTAGTTTCTAACACGTCGGCTGTGGACTCCTCCTCCCCAGCGCCTCCTCTTCCCGTCAACGACCTCGCTACACATGAGCTCCACATCAACAAAGTTCGGGCCCTCGCCAAGCGTGTGCGTCGCTCGGCGGAGAAGGCGTGACGCTCCATGGTGATGTTGCGCCGCAGCGCTAGGCTCGCTCGCAAGGAGCCACGCAGCTACTCCCCGATGGCCGCCCACGCCTCCAAGGCCAAGGCTGCTCGCCTTGGCAGTACCAGCTCCAACAAGGACTTCCTCGACGCCATTCAACAAGCTCACCTTGATGACCCGGATGCTACTCCCGTTTCCCCCGCCGCTCTCACCATCCTCGCCGAGCTGTGTGGCGCAGACGACGACCAGATCACGGGCATCCGCAACGCTCCCAACGCCGCGGACGCTGATGCTCTTGAGGACAGTGACGGCCATGTCCCATGATCAGCTCGCCACTTCTGTCTGCCATTCGGCGTGCCCACGAGCAATCTAGTTGGGACGTTGATATTTATCTATTTCCTACTTTAGATGCATGCTGGCTCATGCACCATGTTGTCTTAAACAACTCCGCTCAGCGTTTGTGCTGCCCCCTAACTACAACCCTCCCCTGCAACTTGTTCTGTTTTTACAAACTCCAGCGTTTGTGCTGCCCCATGATATATCCCTACTATTGTAACTCGGCCTATGCTATCAAGTTTCTGCTTATGTGCGGCCTAATACTATGTCTTTTTCACCTCGTCTCCGGTTCTCTTTGCACCCCTTTCAAAACGCAACTCCGCTACGCTAGGTGCCTTTTAGTTTTCCTATGAATCAAACAACCATCTCCATCTGCTCATGGAATGTTAGAGGCCTAGGTGACCCGGACAAATGCAAAGACGTTCTCTCTGAGCTTTTCGCCATCAACCCGCACCTTGCTCTCCTGCAAGAAACCAAGCTGCAATGCCCCGACAACCTCAAAATTAGGTCTTTCATCCCTAGGAACCTAGACCACATAGTCACCCTTCCCGCAGCCGGAACGGCGGGCGGGACGCTCTCAGCCGCAAACTCTACGATGCTATCGATCAATTCTCACAAAAACCTCGTCTTCACTTCCTCTCTATTGATAACTTCTCCTACTACCCCTGTCCCGCTCCTTATAACAAACGTTTATGCCCCTTCGGTGCGCTCCCAAAAACAAGACTTTCTAGATGAGCCCGCCTCCGCCCAGCCGCCCCCCTCCACACCATGGCTCATTATCGGCGACTTCAACCTGCTTCGCTTCCCCCACGAGAAAAACAAAAACCAATTGCACCAAAACAAAGCTAACGCCTTTAACGACACTATAGACTCCCTTTCCCTCCTCGAGCTGCCCCTTCTAGACAGACGTTTCACCTGGTCCAACGGTCGTGAAAACCCGACTCTAGAACGCCTTAACCGGGCCTTCATTAACTTAGCCTGGAATGACGCCTTCCCGAACACTACCATGTCCACCCTCAAGCGTTTCGTATCTGACCATGTCCCCCTTCTTGTCCATGTAAACACCTCCCTACCACGCTTTCGACCATTCCGATTCGAGTCGGGTTGGGCACTTTCCTCCGAATGTTGGACCCCCGCTGCTAACACCAGCAACTATTCCCCTTCTGCTAACCTTGTAAACACCCTAAAACTCACCAGGCAGCGTCTTAAACGTTGGGCTAGATCTAGGGTACCCCCTCATATCCATGAAAGCAACTGCAAAACTATTATTCCTTGTCTAGACCTCAAGGAGGAAGGCCGCAACCTGTCCCCCCGCTGAGACTGCTCTTCGCTCGGTCTCTGTCGCAGTCCTCCAGCATACTGTTCGTGAAATTGCGGCCTACTGGTGCTTGCGCGCCAAAATTAGAACTACTATAAATGGAGGCGAAAATACTAAATTCCTTCATGTCTCTGCCTCCCAACGACTACGTAAAAATACCATCATCTCACTCGAACACTCCGGCCAAACCTTCTCCTCACACTCTCAGAAAGCCACCCTACTCAAGTCCTACTACACCCAAATCCTGGGTCACGCCCCGCCAACAGTCTGGAACTTTGACCCCGAAAACCTTTACCCCAACAACATCACCCAACTAGCATCCCTCGTTGCCCCCTTCTCAGAAGACGAAATTAAGCAAGCCTTCTTCCAGATGAACCCACAAGCTAGCCCTGGCCCTGACGGCTTCGGCCCCTCCTTCTATAGAAAATTCTGGCGCTTAATTAAACCTGTCATGTTTTCCTTCTTTAACGAGTTCTTTCATCTCCAAGCCCAGACTGAACGCCTAAACCACGCCCATATCATTCTTCTTCCAAAAAAGGACTCGGTTGGGACGCTAGACTCCTTCCGCCCGATTTCCCTTCAGAATTGCCCCATCAAGGCAGTCGTCAAACTGCTCACTAATCCTTTAAAACCCTTCATTCCTGACCTAGTTCACGCGGATCAAACAGGCTTTATCCCGGGTCGTCACATCGCGGAAAACTTCGTTTACGCTGCGGATATTATCAGCTGTTGCCACCTGCGAAAAAAAGCAACTATGGTCATCAAACTCGACTTTCGTAAAGCTTTTGACTCTATCTCCTGGGACTCCCTTATGACCATCCTTCGTTTGCGGGGTTTCCCTATCTCTTACTGCAGTTGGATAAACAATATTCTTGCAACAGGCAAATCCGCCATCCTTCTAAATGGTGTCCCCGGCGACTGGATCAACTGTAAAAACGGGCTTCGGCATGGCGACCCTGTATCTCCCTACCTCTTCATCATTGTTGCAGACCTGCTACAACAGCTTATCAGACAAAACTTAATGCTGCTAGACCTCCACCATCCTATCTACACCAACATACCTACCTTGCAGTATGCAGACGACACTCTTATCATTGCCGAAGCCTCCACCGCTGCCGCCTCAGCCCTCAAGTCGATCCTTCAAAACTTCACCCTAGCAACTGGTCTCACAATTAACTATTCCAAAACTACCTTCGCTCCCCTACATGTCCAGCCTGACCAAGCCGCTGCTGTTGCTTCAATCCTGCAGTGTGGTATCTCATCTTTCCCTCAAATCTACCTAGGACTACCGCTTTCCCCGACGCGGCTGCCCCCGAATGCTTTTCTTCCGATCATCCAGAACTGTCATCGGTACCTCGCTGGTTGGAAAGCCGAACTTCTAAACAAGGGGGATCGCCTTATCCTGCTATCTGCCGTCATAGACTCCCTCGCTACCTACTTCATGCATGTCTTCCTTATCCCCAAAAAAGTTTTGAAATCCTTAGATGCCTTTCGACGCGCCTTCTTCTGGGCTACGGAAGACACTTGCACCGGTTCTCAATGCCTAATTGCTTGGAAAAATGTTTGCAAACCGAAAAAATTTGGTGGTCTAGGCTTAAAAAATTTGCATCAACAAAGCATTTGTCTTCATGAAGTTTTCCAGCCAAAGCGGTTTCCAAAAACCAGTCCCCTTGGTCTGATTGGGTTACCCTTCACCACCCCAATGCCTTCCTCAAACCCACCACCCATACCTCCTTCCTTTGTAAAACTATAACCAGCCACCTACCAACCCTCCAGCAGATTTCCTTTGTTTTAACGAACAATGGTTGCCTGACCTACTTTTGGCTCGACACTTGGCTATACCACTGCCCCCTTGCCACTGCTTTCCCAAACCTCTTCACCCACTCCACTCAGCAGCACATCCGCGTGGCTTCTATTCTTCGTGATGGTTTAGTTTCTAACCTCCAGGCTTGCCTTTCCGCTGTGGCCTCGCAAGAAATGGTTTCTCTGCTGTTATTGTTGCAGGACTTCATGATGTCGCCGGAGGATGACGAGCGATTCCTACATGGTGGGAAGCCCTTTGCCACCAAGACGGCGTACGACCTCATCACCCTCGAGACGAATGAAGACCCGCATGCTGCGTTGATCTGGCCCTCCCAAGTCCCTTCAAAGGTCAAAGTGTTTGCATGGCTACTCTTCCGATACAGACTCAATTGCAAAGCTAACCTAAGACGGAAGCATATCTCCCCCAACGCTACTTGCCCTCGGTGCAACCATGACTTGGAAGATACCGAGCACATTTTTCTCCATTGCCCTTTGGCAGACCGGATTTGGCAGCGGCTTGGGCTAGAATTCCAGGATGTATAGAAGATCTTTGGGAGATCAAGGACCCGATCACCCCTACGCAACCAATCTGGCCTTTCATTCTACTACTCATTCTTTGGAAGATTTGGGATGCCCGGAACGCCAAAACTTTTCGCTTCGTAGACCTACATTCGGCTACCTCTGTTAGGCTAATGATTTCGGACCTGGATTTTTGGTCCCACAGACTATGTAAAATGGCTCAAAAGGATACCGCCGTCTTGTGGCGGGTTTTCCTCTCCACACGCGCAAGCGTGCCCATGTAATTATGTAACTTTGTAACCGGCCACGGCTGGGTTACCCTTGAGAAATATATTCAGGTGGGGAACTCCCCCCCGGTGATTCCTCAAAAAAAAACTTCAAGCTTATCATTTTTAGTTCTAAAATCATTAGACACCTCGAGAGCTCTATCATGGGATTCCTTTAATCTAGATAATTCTAGAGCAAAGGTTTCCTCAAGAGCTTCCTTGGTGGTTTGTTCATTTTCAAGAGCTTGAGATAGCTCCGCGATCTCATTAGCGTAATCACGCTCATGACCTTCCATTTTCTCAATGGTGGCCTCATGCTCCTCGAGATGAGCTTCCAACTCCTCAATATATTTCTTGCCCTCAATGGCAATAGACATGATTTCCATGAAGTTGGAACGAGCAAGTTTATTCTTATGAAGAGCTTTAAAAATCATTTCACCTTTAATTTTTAAGGAAGCAATCATGAGATATATTGGGATTCAAGGTAGGAGATACCTTTGAAGCCTTAGCCATAAGGCAAAAGTGAGAAACAATAGATGATGATGTAGGATCCTTTGAAGCATCATTGAAGACCACATCTTGTTACATGGAGTGTTGAGTTTCCTCTACATTGTTAGCACAACAAATTGAGGAAATAGATACATTTTTATCATGGCAACAAGATATAGCAAGCATATCATCATGAAATGTAGTCAAGCAATTTCTACATGATATGCAAGGACTATTAACACAAGCATGTGAAACATTCGGAGTGCTCGAAATGTTAAAGTCCAAAGATGAAGCATTGCAATAAGATAGTGATGAAGCGTCATCAACAATAAGCCCACTATCATCATTACAATGATCGCCACTACTCACCATATCATTACCTTGTGGCAATCCACATGTAGGTGAAGTAGATGAAGTTGAGAAGACAACACGACTGGAGGTGGAGGGAGAACAATCCTCCCTACAAATCTTGGACACACCATATTTATCTTGAAGCTTTGTCCACAACTCATGAGAATCCCGGAACGGCATGAGTTGAAATATAACTACATTGCTCAAAGCATCAAAAAGCACATTAGAAGCTTGAGCATTGAGATAAGAGTTTTTCTCATCCTCTAAAGATATGTGTTGAGAATCCTTTGGAGGAGAAAAACCCATATCTAAAATTCGCTCTAAATTTGGGTCCATGACCCTAAAGAGATTAAGTATGCGAATTACCCAAACATCAAAGTTTGTGCCATCGAAACTAAGAGTGTCAGAGAATCCTAATCCCCTAGTCGACATCCTTACTCTTGACGTGGCTTGAGACCGCGTCGGTATTTCCCCAAATAGGAAGGGATGATGCAGCACAGCGACGGTAAGTATTTCCCTCAGTTATGAAACCAAGGTTATCGAACCAGTAGGAGGAACCACCACCCAATAAGCAGCACCTGCACACAAACAACAAATACTTGCAACCCGACGTGAAAGAGAGGTTGTCAATCTCTCTACGGTAATAAGATAGATTAGGTAGTGATAGATAGGAGAGATAGATCTCTCAAGAACACTAATAAAAAGAGTAAATATGCAGCAATATGTTTTTGGGTTTTTGATTTTGTAGATCTGAAAACAAAGATTGCAAAAAGATAGATCGGAAAGCAAGATGTTGGAAAAGTAGACCCGGGGGCCGTAGGGTTCACTAGTGGCTTCTCTCATGAGTATAGCGCACGGTGGGTGAACAAATTACTGTTGGGCAATTGATAGAAAATCAAATAGTCATGACGATATCCAAGGCGATGATCATTATATAGGCATCACGTCCAAGATAGATAGACCGACTCCTGCCTACATCTACCTCTATTACTCCACACATCGACCGCTATCCAACATGCATCTATTGTATTAAGTTCATGGAAAAACGGAGTAATGCAATAAGAACGATGACATGATGTAGACAAGATCTATTCATGTAGGAATAGACCCCATCTTGTTATCCTTAATAGCAACGATACATGCGTGTCTTGCTGCCCCTTCTGTCACTGGGAAAGAACACCGCAAGATCCAACCCATCACAAAGCACCTCTTCCCATGGCAAGAAAAATTGATCTAGTCGGCCTAACTAAACCAAAGATTCGAAGAAGAAATACGAGGCTATAAGCAATCATGCATATAAGAGATCAAAGAAGACTCAAATAATATTCATGGATAGAAACTGATCATGAACTCAAAATTCATCGGATCCCAACAAACACACCGCAAAAGTTTACATCAAATAGATCTCCAAGAGGCCATTGTATTGAGAATCATAAGAGAGAGAGAAGAAGCCATCTAGCTACTGCCTACGGACCCGTAGGTCTATGATGGACTACTCACGCATCATTGGAGAGGCACCTATGAAGAAGATGAACCCCTCCGCGATGGTGTTTAGATTGGATCTCGCGGTTCTGGAACTTGCGGCTGCTGGAATTGTGTTTCGTCCACTCCCCTAGGGTTTTCGGAATATTTGGGGATTTATAGGCATCAGAGGCGGTGGAGAGGGACCCCGAGGAGGGCACAACCCATCAGGGCGCGCCGGGGCCACCCTGGCGTGCCCTGGTGGGTTGTGGTCTCCTCGGCCCACTCCCCCAGCACTTCTTTGGCCCACTGGGTGTCTTCTGGTCCAGAAAAAATCTCCAAAAAGTTTCGTTGCGATTGGACTCCGTTTGGTATTGATTTTCCGCGAAGCAAAAACAGCAACTAGCACTTTGGCACTATGTCAATAGGTTAGTCCCAAAAAATGATATAAAGTTGTTATAAAATGATTGTAAAACATCCAAGAATGATAATATAACAGCATGGAACAAGCAAAAATTATAGATACGTTGGAGACGTATCAGCATCCCCAAGCTTAATTCCTACTCGTCCTCGAGTAGGTAAATGATAAAAACAGAATTTTTGATGTGGAATGCTGCCTAACATGTTCATCATATTCTTTTCTTTTGTATAGCATGGACATTTTAACATATAGATGATTCAAAACAATAGTCTAGTTTTAACATAATGACTTCAATACTCAAGCATGTCAACAAGCAACCATGTCTTTCAAAATATCAACACTAAAGAAAGTTATCCCTAGCCCATCATGCTCAATCATTGATCCATTCATGAAACACACTCAAATATTAGCTATGCCCAATGCTCAAGTACGATCATAGTGCCCCCCTAGTTGGTGCTTATAAGAGAAGATGGAGACTCAAAGTAAAAATAAAAATTGCATAAAGTAAATAGATAGGCCCTTCGCAGAGGGAAGTAGGGATTTATAGAGGTGCCAGAGCTCAAAGTTTTAAATTGAGAGAGAAAAATATTTTGGGTGGCATGCTTTTCCTGTCAACGAAAACGACAAAGTAGTTCACAATACTTTCCATGCTAGATATATCATAGGCGGTTCCCAAATAGAAAATAAAGTTTATTCCTTTTTCCACCAAACTTTCACTTTCCATGGCGGGCCGTATCCACGGTTGCCTTCCATACCAACACTTTCCGAGGAATTTATTATTTGACAACATAAAGTATTTTTTTTCCTTTTTCATTTCGGGAACGGGCATCCCTATTACCGCCGCACTCTCGTGCAATGACAAGTGAATAAACACTCATCTTGAGAATAACACATCTAACATGGAAAAATATTGGACACTCCCCACCATTTCATGAGCGGTACGGGCACACAAAAGAGAAAATTTATGTTGAAAATTTAGAGATGGCACATACAAATTTGCTTGGAACGGCATGGAAATACCGCATATAGGTAGGTATGGTGGACTCATAAGGCAAAACTTGGTTTAAGGATTTTGGATGCACAAGTAGTATTTCTACTTAGTACAAATGGAGGCTAGCAAATAGATTGGGAAGCAACCAAACCAAGAAATGAAAAATCACATAAGTGAGCATTGAACATAACTAACACCGAATAATGCACCACAAGTAGGATGTAACTTCATTGCATAACTATTGACTTTCGTGCATGCATAGGGAATCACAAACCTTAACTTCAATATTCCTACTAAACATAATTACTCACTAACATGACTCACATATTACTATCATCATGTTTCAAAACTATTACAAGGAATCAAGTTTAATTTGTCCAATGATCTTCATGAAAGTTTTTATTATATCCCCCTTGGATATCTATCACTTTGGGACTAGTTTCATATATTGCCATTGCTTTTTGGCAAGCTCAAACAAATTTAAGTGAAGCACATGAGCATTAAAATTTCATCTCTCAAAACGGTATAAGTGAAGCATGAGAGAATTTCTTCAAAATTTACCTACTCTCAAATTAATCTAAGTGAAGCATGAGAGTATTTCTAAAAAAAATTCCAAGCACACCGTGCTCAAAAAGATATAAGTGAAGCACTAGAGCAATTCTATAGCTCAAAAGGTTTAAGTGAAGCACACAGAGCAATTCTAACAGATCATAGCATGATTTTGGCTTTCTCAAATAGGTGTGTCCAGCAAGGATACAAAGGAAAAACTAACAAAAAAATCAAGCAAAGATACAAGATGCTCCAAGCAAAACTCATGATTTGTGACGAATAAAAATATAGCTCCAAGTAAAATACCGATGGTCGTTAGAAGAAAGAGGGGATGCCACTCGGGGGCATCCCCAAGCTTAGTTGCTTGTTTCTCTTTGGATATATCTTGGGGGTTCGGTAGCATCCCCAAGCTTAGGATTTTTATCACTCCTTATTCCTTCATCCATCGTGATCTCACCCAAAACTTGAAAACTTCAATCACACAAAACTCAACAAAATCTTCGTGAGATCCGTTAGTATAATAAAGCAAATCACTACTTTAGGTGCTGTTGCAACCCTTTAATATTTTATAATTTCATTATACCTACTGTATTTTAACTTTACCATGGTTCATACCCTTCAATATAAGCCATAGATTCATCAAAACAAGCAGACAATACAACGAAAACAGAATCTGTCTTAAACAGAACAGTCTGTAGTAATCTGTACTCTAACCATACTTCTGTAGCTCTAAAAATTCTGAAAAAATAGGACAATGTAAGGAATTTGTATATCAACACTGTTTTAAAATTTCAGCTCAAGATCACGTTCCAGCAAAAAATAAAAATTCAAATACTGGACGCAAAGTTTCTGTTTCAGATTCAGCATCACTTCTACTCATCCTATGAATCATCCTAACGGTTCTACTTGGAACAAACACTAAATAAACCATAAAAACACAATCATAACAGAGGCATAATTGTGTCAACACTCAAAAACCGAAAGGAAAAAGCAAAAATGTATTTATTCATTGGGTTGCCTCCCAACAAGCGCGATCGTTTTACGCCCCTAGCTAGGCATAATGCATAGATTCAAGTATTGCCATCTTTGGTTTTGGATCCATAGGATGCCCTCATGATTGATTCATATGGTGGCTTAATTATTGTTCTAGGGAAGTGTTTCATACCCTTTCTTAGTGGAAATTGAAAACGAATATTGCCTTCTTTCATATCAATCACGGCACCTATAGTGCGTAAAAACGGTCTACCAAGTATAATGGGACAAGACAGATTGCAATCAATATCAAGCACAATAAAATCAATTGGCACATAGTTCATATTTGCAAAAATAAGAACATCATTAATTCTTACCAAAGGCTTTTTAATAGTAGAATCCGCCAAGTGCAAATTAAGAGAGCATTCTTCAATATTGGTAAGACCAAGCACATCACATAGAGATTTCGGAATCGTGGAAACACTAGCACCCAAGTCACACAAAGCAAAGCATTCATAATTTTTAATCTTGACCTTAATGGTAGGCTCCCACTCATCATGTAATTTTCTAGGAATAGAAATCTCCAACTCCAACTTTTCTTCAAAAGATTTCATCATGGCATCAACGATATGTTTAGTAAAAGCTTTATTTTTCTCATAAGCATGGGGTGAATTCAACATAGATTGCAACAAAGAAATACATTAAATCAAAGAGCAACTATCATAGTTAAAATCTTTGCAATCCAAGATAGTGGGCACATCACTAGTTAAAGTTTTGACCTCTTCAAACCCACTTTCATCAAGATTTTCACCCTCCAAATTATTGGGACGCCTTCCAGCTAAAGTTGACTCTACTTCAGTCCCTTAATTATAAATTTTAATATTACTAAACAAGGAATCAATAGTAGAAAAACCAATCACTTTAAGATCTTCATATTTTTTATAAAGGCAATCACTAGAAAACAATTTTTCTAAGATTTCTCTTTTAGCTCTAAGCGTAGCGGTTCTTTTCTTACTTTCATCCATAGAGACATATAAAGCTTTAATAGATTCATCAATCTTAGGCACAAAAACTTTCAACTTGAGATTTTCAACATCATGAGAAATTCTATCAATACTTCTAGACATATCATCAATCTTATTCAACTTTTCTTCTATCATAGTATTGAAAGCCTTTTGCGCATTGATAAATTCTTTAATATTACTCTCAAGATCAGAGGTGTTCCTATTATTATTGTAAGAAGAATTACCATAGTAATTACCATAATTAGTAGAGGAATTTCCAGGAAACGGCCTAGGATTAAAATTACCTCTATAAGCATTGTTATTGAAATTGTTGCGCGAGACAAAATTCACATCTACGAATTCACTATTTTGCTCAATCAAGGTAGACAAAGTCACATCATTAAGATCAATAGGAGCATTTTTACTAGCAACCAATTTCATCAAAGCATTCACTTTATCACTCAAAGTACTAATTTCCTCTACCGAATTAACTTTTCTACTAGTAGGTGCTCTTTCGGTATGCCATTGAGAATAATTAGCCATGATATTATCTAGCAATTTAGTAGCTTCACCCAAAGTAATCTCCATAAAAGTACCACCCACGGCGGAATCTAAAAGATTTCTAGATACAAAATTCAATCCCGCATAAAAAATTTGTATGATCATCCAAAGATTCAAACCATGTGTAGGACAATTTCTTAGCATCAACTTCATTATTTCCCAAGATTGTGCAACGTGTTCATGCTCAAGTTGCTTAAAATTCTTGATTTGCGTCCTAAGGGAAATAATTTTCATGGGCGGAAAATACTTAGTGATAAAAGCATCTTTGCACTTATTCCAAGAATCGATACTATTGCGAGGGAAAGAGGAAAACCAAATTTTTGCACAATCCCGCAAGGAAAAAGGAAATAGTTTCAACTTGACAATATCATTGTCCACATATTTTTTCTTTTTCATATCACACAATTCTACGAAGGTGTTTAGATGGGACGCGGCATCCTCATTAGGATTACCGGCAAATTGATCTTTCATGACAAGATTCAACAAAGCGGCGTTAATATCACAAGACTCCGCACTAGTGGCGGGAGGAGCAATAGGCGTACTAATAAAATCATTGGTATTAGTATTGGAAAAATCACACAACTTGGTGTTCTCTTGAGTCATCGTGACCATGCAAACAAGATTGCAAGAAAGGAATAGATCCGGCAAGAAAAAGGGAAAACGAAAAAGAGGGCGAATAAAACGGCAAATTGGTGAAGTGGGGGAGAGGAAAACGAGAGGCAAATGGCAAATAATGTAATTGCAAGGAGATGAGATTTCTGACTAGGAACCTGGTAGATGATGATGTAGTCCCCTCGGCGCCTACGATAGGCACGTAGAAGAGACCACTTCCTCCCCGACAATGGCGCCAGAATTCCTTTGACGTGGCTTGAGACTGTGTCGGTATTTCCCCAAAGAGGAAGGGATGATGCAGCACAGCGACGGTAAGTATTTCCCTCAGTTATGAAACCAAGGTTATCGAACCAGTAGGAAGATTACCACCACCCAATAAGCAGCACCTGCACACAAACAACAAATACTTGCAACCCGACGCGAAAGAGAGGTTGTCAATCTCTCTACGGTAATAAGATAGATTAGGTAGTGATAGATCTCTCAAGAACACAAATAAAAAGAGTAAATATGCAGCAATATGTTTTTGGGTTTTTGGTTTTGTAGATCTGAAAACAAAGATTGCAAAAAGATAGATCGAAAAGCAATATGTTGGAAAAGTAGACCCGGGGGCCGTTGGGTTCACTAGTGGCTTCTCTCATGAGTATAGCGCACGGTGGGTGAACAAATTACTGTTGGGCAATTGATAGAAAATCGAATAGTCATGACGATATCCAAGGCGATGATCATTATATAGGCATCTTGTCCAAGATAGATAGACCGACTCCTGCCTGCATCTACCTCTATTACTCCACACATCGACCGCTATCCAGCATGCATCTAGTGTATTAAGTTCATGGAAAAACGGAGTAATGCAATAAGAACGATGACATGATGTAGACAAGATCTATTCATGTAGGAATAGACCCCATCTTGTTATCCTTAATAGCAACGATACATGCGTGTCTTGCTGCCCCTTCTGTCACTGGGAAACAACACCGCAAGATCGAACCAATTACAAAGCACCTCTTCCCATGGCAAGAAAAATCGATCTAGTCAGCCTAACTAAACCAAAGATTCGAAGAAGAAATACGATGCTATAAGCAATCATGCATATAAGAGATCAAAGTAGACTCAAATAATATTAATGGATAGAAACTGATCATGAACTCAAAATTCATCGGATCCCAACAACCACACCGCAAAAGTTTACATCAAATAGATCTCCAAGAGACCATTGTATTGAGAATCATAAGAGAGAGAGAAGAAGCCATCTAGCTACTGCGGACCCGTAGGTCTATGGTGGACTACTCACGCATCATCGGAGAGGCACCTATGAAGAAGATGAACCCCTCCGTGATGGTGTTTAGATTGGATCTCGTGGTTCTGGAACTTGCGGCGGCTGGAATTGTGTTTTGTCGACTCCCCTAGGGTTTTCGGAATATTTGGGAATTTATAGGCATCAGATGCGGTGGAGAGGGACCCTGAGGAGGGCACAACCCATCAGGGCACGTCGGGGCCCCCCTGGCGCGCCCTGGTGGGTTGTGGTCTCCTCGGCCCACTCCCTCGGCACTTCTTTGGCGCACTGGGTGTCTTCTGGTCCAGAAAAAATCTCCAAAAAGTTTCGTCCCGATTGGACTCCATTTGGTATTGATTTTCTGCGAAGTAAAAAACAAGCAAAAACAGCAACTGGCACTTTGGCACTATGTCAATAGGTTAGTCCCAAAAAATGATATAAAGTTGTTATAAAATGATTGTAAAACATCCAAGAATGATTATATAACAGCATGGAACAAGCAAAAATGATAGATACATTGGAGACGTATCAACTCTCTAGGTGTTAAAACCTAATAATGAGAGACATAGCTCTGATACCAATTGAAAGGATGTGGATGTCGCCTAGAGGGGGGTGAATAGCGCTTTAAAATAATCACGGTTTAGGCTTGAACAAATGCGGAATAAAACTATCATTTAATTATCAAGAACAAAACCTAAAACAACTAGCCTCACCTATGTGCACCAACAACTTATGCTAAGCAAGATAAACAACTAAGTGATAGCAAGATATATAACATGAAACAATATGGCTATCACAAAGTAAAGTGCATAAGTAAAGGGCTTGGGTAAGAGATAACCGAGGCACGTGGAGACGATGATGTATCCCGAAGTTCACACCCTTGCGGATGCTAATCTCCGTTTGGAGCGGTGTGGAGGCACAATGCTCCCCAAGAAGCCACTAGGGCCACCGTAATCTCCTCACGCCCTCGCACAATGCAAGATGTCGTGATTCCACTAAGGGACCCTTGAGGGAGGTCACCGAACCCGTACAAACAAGGTTGGGGGAATCTCCACATCTTAATTGGAGGCTCCCAACAACACCACGAAGCTTCACCACAATGGATTGTGGCTTCGAGGTGACCTCAAATGCTCGGGGCAACCTCCACAACCTAATTGGAGACCCCGACGCTTGCCCGGAGCTTTGCACCACAATGATTGAGCTCCGAGGCACGACCAACCGTCTAGGGCACCAAAGCACCCAAGAGGAACAAGCTCTAGGGTACCAGGCACCCAAGAGTAATAATCTTCTCAAATTTTCACTTTCACATATCACCGTGGAGAACTCAAACCGATGCAACTAATGCAATGACAAGAACACATGAAGTGGTCAAGTCCCTCACTCCCAAATCCCACCACAACAACAAAAGCCATGGAGGAATATGAGAGGACGAACAAGGAGCTCACAAAGAACTCCAAGATCTAGATCCAAGGGGTTCTACTCACATAGAGGACAAAGTGATTGGTGGAAATGTGGATCTAGATCTCCTCTCTCTCTTCCCTCAAAAAGGAGCAAGAACCATTGGAGGGATTGAGAGTTAGCAAGCTCTAAGAAGGTCAACAATAGGGGAAGAACACGAGCTCAAAGGATGGGGACCATTGGGGAAGAAGACCCCCTTAAATAGGTCCCCACGAATCTGCCCGTTATGTGCAGAATAACATAGAAGCGGTACAACCGCTATGCGCACCAGTACAACCGGCAGTACCGATTAAACCAGAACAACCGGCCTACAACCGCCCAAGAACCGCTCCAAAACCGAACCTAGTCCGGTGGTAGAGCGGTACATGGACGGTACAACCTCCGGACCAATTCTGGAGTGGTACAACCGCTCCAAGCACCGGTTGTACCGGTCGACCGATACAACCTCTGTTAGAACCGGTACAACCTCTCAATGTAAAACAAGTAAGACAAAAATAGCCATAACTTTTGCATACGAGCTCCTAATTGAGCAAACTCAAGCTTGTTGGATAGCAGACGACAAGTACTATCCAAACAACAAATAGTTATAGCAAGAAGAGGTAGTAGAAAAATGCCAATGATATAAAGAAGATGTATATGGACTCCGTTTTCGATGAACTCGAGCTTGTCATGAAGATGACCGATACGTCTCTGACGTATCTATAATTTTTGCTTGTTCCATGCTGTTATATTATCAATCTTGGATGTTTAACAATCATTTTATAGCAACTTTATATCATTTTTTGGGACTAACCTATTGACATAGTGACAAAGTGCCAGTTGTTGTTTTTGCTTGTTTTTTACTTCGCAGAATATCAGTACCAAACGGAGTCCAATCGCGATGAAACTTTTTGGAGATTCTGTTTGGGCCAGGAGACATCATGTGGGCCAAAGAAGTACCAGAGGGGAGGGTCGAGGAGACCACAACCCACCAGGGTGCGCCAAAGGCCCCTGGCGCGGCCTGGTGGGTTGTGCCCTCCTCGGGACGCCTCTCCATCGCCTCTGATGCCTATAAATACCCAAATATTCCAGAAACCCTAGAGGAGTCGACGAAAAACACATCTAGCCACCGCAAGTTCCAGAACCGCGAGATCTAATCTAACACCATCACGGAGGGGTTCATCATCCTCATTGGTGCCTCTCCGATGATGCGTGAGTAGTCCAGCATAGACCTACGGGTCTGTAGGCAGTAGCTAGATGGCTTCCTCTCTCTCTTTTGATTCCCAATACAATGGTCTCTTGGAGATCTATTTGATGTAAACTTTTGCAGTGTGTTTGTTGGGATTCGATGAATTTTGAGTTAATGATCAGTTTCTATCCATGAATATTATTTGAGTCTTCTTTGATCTCTTATATGCATGATTACTTATAGCCTCGTATTTCTTCTTCGAATCTTTGGTTTAGTTAGGCCAACTAGATCGATTTTTCTTGCCATGGGAAGAGGTGCTTTGTGATGGGTTCGATCTTGCGGTGTCCTCTCCCAGTGATAGAAGGGGCAGCGAGGAACGCATGTATCGTTGTTATTAAGGATAACAAGCTGGGGTCTATTCCTACATGAATAGATCTTGCCTACATCATGTCACCGTTCTTATTGCATTACTCCGTTTTTCCATGAACTTAATACACTAGATGCATGCTGAGTAGCGGTCGATGTGTGGAGTAATAGTAGTAGATGCAGAATCGTTTCGGTCTACTAATCTTGGACGTGATGCCTATATAATGATCATCGCCTTGGATATCATCATGATTATTTGATCTTTTATTAATTGCCCAACAGTAATTTGTTCACCCACCGTGCGCTATACTCATGAGAGAAGCCACTAGTGAAACCTACGGCCCCGGGGTCTACTTTTCCAACATATTGCTTTCCGATCTATCTTTTTGCCGCTTTTGTTTTCAGATCTATTATTCCAAAAACCCAAAAATACCTTGCTGTACTTTTTATTTGCCTCTTTTATTTTGCGTTCTTGAGAGATCTATCTATCCAATCTATCTTATCCTAATCTATCTTTTTACCGTAGAGAGATTGACAACCTCTCTTTCGCGTAGGGTTGCAAGTATTTGTTCTTTGTGTGAAGGTGCTGTTTACGAGGTGTTGGTGATCCTCCTACTGGTTCGATACCTTGGTTTCATAACTGAGGGAAATACTTACCGTTGCTGTGTTGCATCATAACCGACGCAGTCTCAAGCCACGTCAATGACCATATGCTCTAAAACTCACAAAGAGAAACACCAACCAAGAACCAAGAAAGATGATGCAATGCTGCAAATGGTTTGAGCTCTCAACGAATGATACGATCAAGCTACTCACTTGAGAGCCCCCCTTGATAGTTCGGCAATCGATCCTATAACCCGGTCTCCCAACTACCACCATGAGACCGGTAAAATAGAAAACCCTATCAAGGTCAAATATTTGCCTTGCGCATAGTCCACTTGAGCTAGATGATGACGATCTTGTCCTTTTCAAGATGTATCACCTTTCTTGATTGTGCCGGCTCGATGAAGACTAGTAGATTGCTCCCCCATACTCCTCTATGGGTGAGCCACTCTTCGGCACATCTTCACAAGTCCATTGTCACCACAATGGACGGCAAGCTTCAAGCATGATCTCTCCGTGATGCTTCACTTGAACTTGCACACCGCAACCTTGATGACGATCACAACTTGATGTCATCCTCCATGGGTTGTATGGGATCTCCCTATTGATGCAAGCCCATGGAAATATACCTAACCCCGCAAAGAACACTCAAAAGGAACATGGGTTAGTACACAAAGCGTAATGGACAATACTTACCATACCATGAGATCACTTGATCCTACTTGGTACATCTTCTACGCTTTGTGTGTTGATCAACTTGAATCATTCTTTGCCTTATCCTTGATCAACCTTGTGTCTTATCTTCTCTCTTCACAAAGATGATGTCTTGAAGGTAAACATGAATGTTCACACAATCTTCTTCTTCAATACATGCTTGTAATGAGCTCAACTATCACATGACCAATCTTTGGATAAAACCTTACATACACCTTGGTCACCATATAAACTCCTTGAAACCAACACATGTACTTCAAGAAGTGCCTATGGACAAATCCTTCGAATATAACTCAAGGCAACCATTAGTCCATTGGGATTGTCAACAATTACCAAAACCACATGTGGAGAAATATGCTCTAACACATACGTGCAGCACAGTTCGGTTTCCATTACAGTTAACCGAATTACAACCGAACTGAACCAAAGTTAATTCGGTTTTTGAGTGTACAAACCAATTTTTTTGCACCAACGTCAAAATCCGAAAATTTGGTTTTTTCGGTCACGGTTTCGGTCCGGTGTTTGGTTCGTCGGTTTTTATGCCCACCCCTACCACAGGCGGCCTCCGGCCCCCCTCTTCTGCTATATGATGGGTTTTGACCTAGAAAAAATCAAGAGGATACTTTCGGGACAAAGCGCCGGCGGCTCGAGGCGGAAACCTGGGCAAGGCCCTTTTGATCTCTGACGGAGAGATTCTGCTGGGGAAACTTCCCCCCGGGAGGGGGAAATCAAAGCCACCATCATCACCAACGCTTCCTCCTTCATGGGAGGACCAATCTTCATCAACATCTTCACTAGCACCATCTCATCCCAAACCCTAGTTCATCTCTCGTATTCAATCTTTGTCTCAAAACCTCAGATTGGTACCTTGGGGCTACCAGTAGTGTTGATTACATCTTGTAGTTGATGCTTGTTGGTTTACTTGGTGGAAGATAATATGTTCAGATCCTTAATCATATTTATTATACCTCTGATATTGAACATGGTGATAATTTATGAGTAGTTACTTTTGTTCCCGAGGACATAGAAGAAGTCTTGTTATAAGTAATCATGTGAAGTTGGAATTCGTTTGATATTTTGATGATATGTATGTTGCTGCTTCCTTTAGTGGTGTCGTGTGAACGTCGACTACATGCCACTTCACCATATTTGGGCCTAAGGGAAGGCATTATGGAGTAATAAGTAGATGATGGGTTGCTAGAGTTATAGAAGCTTAAACCCTAGTTTATGCGTTATTTCATAAGGGGCTAATTTGGATCCACATGTTTCATGCTATGGTTAGATTTATCTTAATTCTTCTTTTGTAGTTGCGGATGCTTGCGAGAGGGGGTAATTATAATTGGGTTGCTTGTTCAAGTAAGAAAAACACCTTAGCACTGGTCCACCCACATATCAAATTATCAAAGTAACGAACGCGAATCAACTCAACATGATCAACATGACTAGATGGAAATTCCAATGTGTCCTTGGGAGCGCTTGCTTTATATAAGCATACTTTCAGACATGTCCATTTCTATATAAAGGATTGGGATATCTTGCTACACACTTGCTACTTTTTCTACTTGTTATGAATTATCTTGCTACAAAACTATCTATCGTTGCTACTCACAGCACTTGCAGAGAATACCTTGCTGAAAACTGCTTATCGTTTCCTTCTGCTCCTCGTTGGGTTCAACACTCTTACTTATCGAAAGGACTACGATTGATCCCCTATACTTTTAGGTCATCACTCTTATGTGGCATGATGGCTCGCTTGATCAACCTTTGGTTAACTATTATGTAGAACTACATTCTTTTGTCAAAAATGATCTGCAAAAGTTGCATCATGGATAACTGTTTAGGACGTTGCTCTCTTTTTTCACACAGCATTCTCCAGTCAAGCATATAGCCAATACAATTAGTTGCAAACTTTAATTTAAAACTATTTCAACATGCAATTGAAAGGAAAATGGACTTGCAAGGGTCAGGGTCAGAATTTCTCTTCGATCAAAATGTATAAACACCTCTGCACCGAGGAACAAGTGCTAGGTGTTCAAATGGATTTGGAAAAGTGCCTTCAGGCGAAGGCACAAAATATTCTTTTGGCTACTACTGCATGGCAGATTTAACACCAAAAATCTCGTAAATAGAAAGACATTTCACTTAGATTGATATGACTTAGTTTTCTACAATGAAAATACTAAGGAAACGTCTTGGCGTCTTTTCTGGGTTTGTCGCTTTGCCCAAGACTGTTGGCATAGAATTATCCCTTCAAAAAAATTGAATATCATGATATGATGACATCTAGCACATCACTTTCTACCAAGAGGGGTTGCCATGGAGATAATTATACAAGGATGTTGGAGCATCTCGTGTCAAAGAACTGAAAAAAAACTTGAGACAAGAAGTGCCAAGAGTGAAATGCGGGAAATTCAAACTCAAACGGGACCTTAGCTTGCTAGAGCATAGAATCAAGGCCAAGCATTTGAATACTTGCAAGCATGGATTAGTGATCATCTTGGATGATTACCTGAAAGTTCTGAATCTTAACAAGTATTTTGATATTTCCCTAAAAAGTATCGTGTTTTGATTTTCATTCTATTAGATTTGCAGCATATATTGTACATTAATATTTTATTAATAGAAAATTACCGTCGAACAATTTCTCTACAGTTGAGGATTCAAAAAAATATGCGGAAGTAAAACTGGCAAAATTCCCCTATGCTTCTGTAATGATGTTGAAATTACACATCATTTGTTCTTCGGTTGTCATGTGCCCAATGTCGTTTGGGGTTTGTTAGTGTTCTTCTGACTATGAGCTACTCTAATAGAGTAATTATATTAACAACCTCCATATTCATGTAAAACACTTCATATGCATTATGTAGGTTCTTAAGGTGACACATAAATTCATATTCACTAAATAGGCAACTACCATAATTGTGGGATCCACCAAATAGGCAGCTTCCATAATGGGACATCATTTTTTATCAACCAACATGACATCCTACTTGAGGTGGCGTACCACATGAAGTTTCCTTCTTGCCTCTGGAAATTCACATGGGGCACGCAGGTGTGGAAGAATGCACCCGCCCAGCCCTTCCCGGCCACCCTATTGCCATGCGGTTCGCAAAGTCGTTAGATCCCGCATGTGGGCACAATAAGTTTCAATCTTTCAAACTTATGATTTTGAATTAGAAACTTGTGATTTTTGTTGGTCTCTTGTATCCAGTTTCAGAATTGGAACATTAAGCGGGTGTTTTCAACTAAAGTTGTGATTTTGTCGGTCACTCGTACTAAGTTTCAAAGGTTCAAACTTACCAGAATTTTTTAAAATTCGTCAAAAATGTATTCAAATATATCTTATTTGAGAGACCTCGTCATTAGAAACATTAATATGAAAACATAATTTAATTTTGACTTTTCATTCAAAAGATATGGAAGATTAAAAATCGGAAACCAAAAGAAAGGGCACGTGCGAGGGACTTGGTGCCCCTACACCTGCATGCCACGAGTCCTCTCCCTTCTTGCCTCTTTGCCGTCTTCCATATGCAGTGAGCTTAAAAAGGCAGCCCCGGGATGACAAATATGATGACTCAAAGAAATCAGTGTTAATTCTAGATATGTAATTGTGGACTTGTGGTGCTAACATCTCTTTGTTCACTGTTTTGTTTGGCGTAGTGCAGTGCATCTGCTCATCTAGTAGCACCTGAGTTTGGAGTGGTAGGTTTTTGCCTGGTTGGCTATTAAGCGGTGTTATGTTTTATGCATGGTTAGAAGCCTAGAGAAAATCTAGTAGAACCCGTATTTTAAAGCTGTAAAAGTTTTTATTCAAAATGTTCTATTTTTATTTTTTTGAGCAACCCGCAAGAGCTTTTTCTTTTCTTTAATAAGAAGAGAATATAATTAGTCAATTATACGTTAAAGTGGCAAAAACCGATACATCTACGACAATTGCACATGTCAGCCTCGATGATGCGCACCAACCGAGTCGATGATACCGTCACCTAAGTGACAAGATACGACACCCAACCCGATATTCCTAGAGCCGTCGCTCCAACGTACCCACCAACCCCAAGGCCGTGCACCAGCCTAGTCGATGACATTTTCATCCTAGTGACCAAAGGGAACATCCTCACGAAGGATATCTTTGGAGTCGCCGCTCTGACTTCCACATCAACCCTAAGGCTATGAACCAACCAAGTCGATAACATTGCCTCCTCCCAAGCGACCAAATTAAGCCAACACCATGCGCAGGCCACCACTCCAACTTCCACAATAGCTTCGAGGCCGCGCACTCGCCTAGACGATGATGATGCTAACAAAGCTACATGAGCCACTGCCAACTGGCGAGAGTCCAAGGAATTTCCCCCAAGGGGGAGAGATGAGGATTGCCACCCGACTGACCCAAGACCGAAGCTTGGGTTTTCACCCGAAGAGCCCACGACGGAGATGACAAGGGAGGTGAATTTTATCCATGATGGTGCCTCCAAGGAGCAAATGATGTCCTAGGATGCCGGTGATGCCACCTTTGACTGGGTCGAGCTAGGTTTTTACCTGGAGCTCACCACACCCATCTTCATCCCAGCCAATCAGGCTAAACCGCCACGAAGAGCTCCCATGCATGCTAGTTAGTTCATTGCCGCCAACCACAACAAACATGAGCGACAACATCACCTTGACCCTCACACCGCCATGGAAACTCCGCTCGCACATCAAGTGCGCCACCGCTGGACCAACATCCTCCACCTTTGTTGTTGTAAAAGAGTTTAAGCCACGGCCTTCTAGACAAACAATGCCACGGAGCCCCCACAAATGCCGCACAAGCCGGATCCGCGCACACTCCACAACGGCACTATGCCACGTTCAGCCTGCCGACATGAGCCGCCGTCACACAACCATCATTAGAACCTCATGCTCGGACCCATGCACGCATGTCTAGATCCGATGCACTAGATTTTGTGGCACCCCGGTTAACTGCTCCACGACTCTCCTGGCAGAAGTAGCCGACCACCATCTTGCAAAGCACGAGCCTCGCAGAGCATGGATGCGCCTGCCACTGAGTGGCCGCCGACCCGCAATAGAACATGATGGCGAGATCATATCCGGGGCCGGCTGAGGGAGTCCAGGACTAAGGGGTCCTCGGGCCGCTGGCCTATCTCTCACGGGCCGGCTTGGTGGGCCGCTCTCTGATTGTCACAGGAATGGCCGGATATGCGGCGACCCCGTATTCTAGAAGGAAACCTCCGAAGACACGACGTGCACTCCAAGTCAAGATGAGAGGATCGACGTCTTTACATCCGGCTGAAGACTTATCATGTGTAAACCCTAGGTACCCTCGGTGTCTATATAAACTAGGGGATTTAGATTGTAGAGGGCAGGTGAACTCATCTAGGGTTTAGCAACTTGATCTCGAGGTAGATCGACTCTGTAATCTTCATACACATCAATATAATCAAGCAGGACGTAGGGTTTTACCTCCATAGGAGGGCCCGAACCTGGGTAAACATCGTCTCCTTCGTCTCCTGTAACCCATCGATCCTAATCTCACAACTCGGGACCGCCTACCCGAGATCCGCCGGTTTTGACACCGACATTGGTGCTTTCATTGAGAGTTCCGTTGTAGGATCGCAAGAGGAATTGATGGCTCGCTTAATCATTAGCGATGAAGTCCGTAACGGGGGCTCCTTCGCCCCCGGACAGGTTCTCACTTTCGGCAGCTTCGTGCAGTACGATGACCCAACCGACCGCCTTTGCCAGATCGGGATTCTCGCCCCCGATCAAGAGATCAGATTCGGGAACTTAGAGTTCTCTGTAGACTCCCGGGGCGATCTTTCGTTCGCAGGGCTCGCGATTCCATCTGACGAGCCCGAAGTCTCCGAAGCCTTAACTTCGGATCTCCCTATCGACTCCGTCCTCGGGTCTATCCCTGCCAACGATCTGGCCCTTAATCTGGATCCGGTTACAATACCTGAGGGCCAGGGGTCGGCCCCTGCCGAACACACTTTTTGTACGGACACTTTGGAGGTTAACTCCGAAAGTCCTAGGCAAATCGATCCGGTCAAGCTCTCTGCGCTCAGCGAGGCGTTGGGTCGGATCCTATCCATAAAAATTACAGACAACCCGACCTCGACCCATGCTCAGATCGGTCTGGAGGTGGGTCATGGGGAATTTTTTGACCCACCCACTTGGTAGACACTATCGAAGACTTAACCGATATGCTGGACTACGCCTCCGAGGAGGCAGAAGACATGGATGAAGAGGACGGCGCCCCCGCCCCTGTCAACACTGGGCGATGGACTGCCACCTCCACCTACGACGTCTACATGATAGACACCCCCGATGATAAGGGTGATCGCACCCCTAAGAAGAATGGCGACAAATCTGGTGAGGCACCGTCAAGGCGCCAGAAACAACGCAAATGATCTAAGGCAAACAAGGGAAGGGAAGCCATTACAGGCACCGGGGAAAATGACACCCCGGAAGACCTCGGCGACCCCGAAGACCCCGAACAGCCATTGGAGGACCAGGAAAAGCGCGATGATCAGCGCGACACCGAGGACCCTAATGATTCAGAAGACGACAACTACCTTCCCTCTGTAGAGGAGGAAGTCAGCCTGGAAGCCGAAGACCTCACCGTCCCCGAAAACCCCGCGGATCAGGAACGGTTTAGGCGGCAGCTTTTAGCCACCGCCCGAAGCCTGAAGGCAAAAGAATAGCAGTTCAAGGCCGAACATGACACCCTCAATGATAGATGGATGAGGGTCTTGGCAGCCGAAGAAGGGTACGGTACCGATCTTCCGGACCAACCCAAAAGCTACCCGCGCCGGCGACTGCTACCGCAATTCGATGATGAGGCCCTTGAAACAGCTGACGAGGCCGAGTACAGACCTACGGTGCCCCGCGGGAGAGGAAAAGAGTCAGTAGGGCCTGAGGACAGGTATGACTTACGACAGGACCTGGATTACAGAGCAGGCCGCACAAGATCCATCTACGGATCTAGAGGGTACTCCCCCTCCCCCCGCTAGACGGGACGGGCACCGGTCTTGGCTCGACCGCAACGATCGAGGTCGGGAACAATACCGGGCCCGACCTATCACCGACCATAGGCATGACATAGCTCAGGTCAGAGGCGCTGCCCACCCACTTTGCTTCATAGACGAGGTGATCCAGCATCAGTTCCCTGAAGGGTTTAAACCCGTTAACATAGAGCAATACGACGGGACAACAGACCCAGCCGTGTGGATTGAGGACTTCCTCCTCCACATTCACATGGCACGAGGAGATGATCTCCACGCCATCAAATATCTGCCCCTAAAGCTTAAAGGGCCATCTTGGCACTGGTTAAACAGTCTCCCCGAGAATTCTATCGGGAGCTGGGAAGAGCTCGAGGATGCCTTCCGATCTAATTTCCAGGGCACTTATGTCCGGCCACCGGGCTTCTCCGACTTGAGCAATGTTGTCTAGAAAGCAGGAGAATCAGCTCGGCAATTCTGGAATCAGTTCTTGGCCAAGAAAAACCAGATCGTTGATTGCCCGGACGCCGAGGCAATAGCCTCCTTCAGACATAACATCCGGGACGAGTGGCTAGCTCGTCAGCTCGGCCAGGATAAGCCGAGGACAATGTCCGCCCTCACATCACTTATGACCCGCTTTTGCGCGGGTGAGGATAACTGGCTAGCTCGACGAAGCCATAACCCCGAAGACCCCGGCACCTCCGAAGTCCAGGATGGAAACAGGAAACCACGGCGTAACAAAAACAAACGCTGGCACAACAACGGCGATGCGGAAGACACTGCCGTCAATGCCAGTTTCCGCAACCCAAAATCCGGACAGCGGAAGAAACCGTCTAAAGGTAATAGGGATGGACCTATCACGCTGGACAAAATCATGGATAGGCCATGCCAGATCCACGGCACCCAAGACAAGCCCTTTAACCACACCAACCGTAATTGTTGGGTATTCAAACAAGCTGGCAAACTCGCAACCGAGGAGCAAGGCAAGAGCCCACGCAGCAAGGACGATGACGAGCCCCGCGGTCCAAGCAATGGAGGACACAAGCAGTTCCCTCCAGAGGTAAAAACTGTGAACACGATATATGCCACTCACATACCCAAAAAGGAGAGGAAGCGCAACCTTCGGGAGGTCTACGCCGTAGAGCCCGTAGCCCCGAAGTACAACCCATGGTCGGCTTGCCCGATCACCTTTGATCGACGGGATCATCCGACCAGTATCCGTCACGGAGGTTCGGTAGCCCTCGTCCTAGACCCCATTATTGATGGGTATCACCTCACTAGAGTCCTTATGGACGGAGGAAGTAGCCTTAATCTGATCTACTCAGACACAGTGAAAAAGATGGGTATAGATCCATCAAGGATCAAACCCAGCAACACTACCTTTAAAGGAGTGATCCCAGGCGTCGAAGCCCGCTGCTCGGGCACCGTAAATTTGGAAGTAGTGTTCGGCTCGCCCGATAACTTCCGCAGCGAAGACTTGATCTTCGACATTGTCCCGTTTCGCAGCGGTTATCACGCCCTACTCGGCCGCACGGCATTCGCTCGCTTTAACGCCGTCCCCCACTACGTGTACCTGAAGCTCAAGATGCCCGGGCCAAGGGGGGTCATTACTGTCAACGGCAACACGGAGCGCTCTCTCCGAACTGAGGAACACATAGCGGCCCTGGCAGCTGAATCCCAGTACGGCGATGAAAGGCCGACGCCCAAATCAGCCATAAAGGCACGTCATGATAGCAAACGAGTTCGGTCTCAAACCGAACTCCCGGCATCATCTTCCGCCCAATAAAAATAGGGATACGCCCCCCACAGCACAGCCCTAGTTCCCGCAAAATATGTACCAAGAAGGCACAACTTCGCACTCAAAATACCATGGCTGCTGTGGGGGGCCACTATGAAAGGCAAAGTGTTCGGCTGGACCGACTACTGCCAACACATGTCTTCGGACAAACCACAGGTACCATCTAGGACCTCCCATGCGTAAAGCTCATCCACACTTCGGCGACTTCTCAAGATCTTCTTCCCAAGGTCCATTCGCCGATAGCAATCACCTTTAAAGGAACGCAACCCCCTCGGGAGCAAAGGAGCAGGCATGTGACAAGGCAAATTGACGACGTCAAGCCACCTATCGAAGACCCAGGGTAAAACCTCTCCTTTGTAAACTTTATTTTTTATTTCAAAAAACCTGTAACAGTTCTTTCGGCAGTTCGAGTTGTAAGAATTCATCAGAAATAAAGACCACCCTTTACGGCCTCCGCGCTGTACTTTGTGTCGCATACTCTGTTCTCTTCTCGCCGACACCGATAGCAAAGCTGTTCGGCACATGCCACGATGCGACCGGCTAATAGACCGGGGGCTCGACTACAAAATCGCCCCAAGCATCACCCCGACACTATTGTTTATGTGTTCGGCCTATCGGATGTTGCGTTATATGAATCGGTTCCGAATTATGTCTTGGGTCAATAGTTGGGTTGCCCGGCTCCTGTGTTTGCCCTCTTACGTTCCGCCTGTTCGGCTAAAAGGGTAAAGGGAGAACCACTATGATTGTGCTTACAGCTCGCCTGGTCAAGTGCCTCAATGGAGAAAGCCGAAAACTGACTGTCATAATAAGCGAGAACCGGTCAGCAATCCGAGCATAAGTGTCAAACTAAACATCGATAGAGGTTATTTCGTGTTATACGAAGGGTTCGTACTTTTACGAACCATGTGATGCTCGTTTTAACCTCGGTATACCCGAATATCACAAAACACTGGGGTCTGGTCATTAGCCCCCGCAGTCAAGCTCCTACGGCTAAGTGAAAGCACTAAAGCATCATAGTCCGATTGCCTTGTTCCCCTCGCGCTACCGCCTTCGGGCACCGATACCTCGGCTAAGGGTCACAGTGCGGAGACAGAAACACCTCGTGTAGTATCTACATGGGGGCTGAAGCCGACAACTCGCAACTTTTAGATAAAACGGCCACACAGGAGTCAAAATAATACAAATATTAAAGACATGATAAACCATGCAACCGCATTATAAAGCGGAACAGTCATCGGATACATGACAAAATGTTCATTCATACATTACATCCTTAGGGCATTGAGCTTCTATCGCCCGAGCACCCTCCATCACGGTGGCAAAGTATTTCTCGGGCAGCTATGCTCCTTCCCAGGGGGCCGAGGCGCGGTGGCCATCTCGGTCGGTTTGATCTTCGGCCAGTGCACCATGGTCCTCGCAAAGGCCATCCGAGCTCCCTCGATGCATGTAGAACGCTTTACAGTGTCAATCCGAGGCGCAGCGTCGCACAGTTTCTGTACCAATCCGAAGTAACTGCTCGGCAACGGCTCTGCAAGCCACAGTCGGATGCAGAGGTCCCTCATGGCCGGCTCCGCCATCCTGTGCAGCTCCATCAGTTGTTTCATCTGCTTGCTCAAGAGGGGAGGATGCTCGGGGGCTTGAAATTGCGCCCAGAACAGCCAAGGCTCAACATCCTCATCCCGAGAGGCGAAGTATCTGTTCGCGGCCGCTGCACTCCTCGGGAGGTCCGTAAAGGCGCTTGAGGAACGCCACACCCGGGTGAGCAATGCAAACATGTTACCACCAAAGGCACATTGCAGTAAGTATGACTTACCATCCGCGATCGCCTTGACTTGGCGGAGTTCTTCTTCAAAGAACCATCTATCAACACGCTCCGCTTTGAGCTCAGATTTCAGAGTGGATAGTCCGGCGGTCTGCTCTTGGTTCTTTTGCTCGAGGGCCTCGCACTTCGTGCTGGCATCCTTGAGCTCCAGCTGCACCTCTCCCACCCAGGCCTCGTGCTTGTCGCTCTCGGCTTTTAACACCGAGATTTCGGCTGCTGCTTGTTTGGCCGCCGCCTTCTCATCCGCGGCCTCCTGCCTCGCCGTTTCCAACTTGGCCTTGAGTTTCTCGACCTCCATGGCCACAGCTGTGATAACAAAGGGGGGATAACACTTAGGGATAACATTCCGGATATCTCAGTCAATGAGGATAGACCATAGCCCGAATAATACAATGCGGACTCACCTTGCGCCTCGTCAAATCTCTTGTTTAGGCGATCAAGCTCTTCATCGGAGCTCTTGAGCTTCCGATTAAGCTTGGCAAGCTCCATTGCGTTGGAGGCCGCCGCCGACGACGAGGCCTACAAAACAACTTATATGGGTTAAAACTCCCGAGCTGTCAGAGTCAGACCCTCTGCTACGTACTCTTCGGAGCTCTTAGAATAGTAAGGAATAAAAAGTGCCTTGAGCATCATTTCTGATTTTTGGACATTCGACCCCCGGGTGGGTTTTTCAAACTCACCCAGGGCTCGGGAGCTACTACACTTATAAGAGTCGCATAAATTCAGTAAATTAACCTTTTCAGGAAGAAAGAGTATTACATGGCTCACCTTGAAGCCCGTCAAGAGACCGTTGAAGGTCTCTTTCAGTCCGCTGTCGACGAACTGAATGCCTTGCAAAACCGCACCCATTAGGGCGCAGTGATCTTCGGCGATGGAGGAGCCGGATAAATCTTCCTCCATCGTGGCCGGCCACCCAGTCATGGGCGGCACCGGCGTTGACCCGCTCGCCCTCCCTCTGGTCAGGGACTGGGCTAGCACCTCCGGAGGCGTAGAGCGCTTCGGAGATACCCTCGGAGGGGGCTGGGCCGACCTCCGTTCCCTCTCTCCAGTTTCCAGGGGAATTTCCTTCTCCTGGTCTTCGGCGGCTGAGGTATTAACCTCAGCCATAACGTCATCACCCCCACCGCCAGTGTTCGGCTCAGAAGGAGCCCGGCTTGATAACACCTCCGCGGCCTCCTTCGAGGCCTTGGGCGGCGTAGGGTGGGACGCGGTTCCACTTTCCTCCAGTTCGGCGGGCGGAGATTCCCTGTCTGAAACTTGATCGGTGGGGAGATCGCATGGAGGGCTGCAAGTTGAAAGACGATTGCCCATTTAAGCATTAAAAACTCTATATAAGAGACCCAGAGGGTGTTCGGATCCATACCTTTGTGCTGGGGGCTTAACCCTTGGGTTCCTTCGAGGAACCCTCTCAAAATCCTCAGACACCTTATCGGAGTCTGAGTTATCATCGGCCAGGGCTGCCTTTGTCCGGCATGTCCTCTTTGGGGCTGGAGGAGGTAGATCCACCGCGGCGTCCGCTGACGCCACCCTTTTCCTTGCGAGGGGGGAGCCGCACTCCCCCTTGTCCTCGTGCTCTTCCTCGTGGGTAGAAGAAGCATGGGTCTCCTCGGACTTAGAGTCCAGAAGCCCCCTTTGACGAAGACCCTCTCGGGCCTCCTTCTTCTCTCCTTTCTTCTTCTTCTCCTTCTTCTCTAGCGCCGAATACGGCGCCACGACGAGCATCTCCGTCAATAGATCTGACTGAGGGTCTTCGGGCTGCGGGGCCGGGCAGTCGATTTGGTCGGCCTTGCTCAGCCATTTCTGCGAAGATGAGGGAGAAGGGGTTCAGCTCTTTGTCAAAAAACAGAGCCGAAGAATAAAAGTTTATCATACCTTGGTGGGATGCGTTTCGGTGTCGAGACCGGTGTCCTCCTCCTCGGCCGGCCAGCTCTTCTGGGGCTTGAACAGCGCCTTCCACAATTTCTCGTGGGTAGTGCGGAAGAAGTGACGCACGGTGGCCGGGTCCTCGGGCTGGTGAGCCCACATTGGGGAGGACCGATGCTGGCAGGGGAGGATACGGCGGCGGAGCACGACCTGGACCACGTTGACCAGCTCGATTTTGGCCTCGATCCTCGAGGAGATGCGCTTCTGCAGCGATCTTACCTCTGCGGCTGACCCCCAGTCAAGGCCTTTCTTGAGCCACGAGGTTAGCCTCGCAGGGGGTCCGGATCTGAACTCGGCAGGCGCCGCCCAGTCCGTGCTCCTTGGTTCGGTGATGTAGAACCATTCCTACTGCCAGATCTTGACCGTGTCGATGAAGGTGCCGTCCGGCCACTCGACCCGGGGGAGCTTACTGATCACCGCCCCTCCGCAATCCGCATGCGCGCCCGCAACTATATTCGGCTTGACATTGAATACTTTGAGCCACAGGCCGAAGTGCGGCTGTACCCGCAGGAAAGCTTCACAGACGGTGATGAACGCCGAGATGTGCATAAAGGAGTTCGGAGGGAGGTCATGGAAGTCCAGTCCATAAAAGAACATGAGGCCCCTGACGAAGGGGTGGAGCGGGAAGCCCAATCCGCAGATGAAATGAGGGACGAACACCACCCTCTCGCCCGGCTTCGGTGTGGGCACCACCTGGTTCGCCTCTGGGGCACGGTGGGCGATGTCGGCGGAGAGGTAGACGGCACGCTTGAGCTCTTGGATGTCGTTGTCGGTGACGGAGGAAACCTCCCACTTGCCCATGGAGCCGGATCCAACCATGCCCGAGCTCGGAGAGGAGATTGAGGAAGAGCTGGATCTGGGCTCTCGGAGCTTGGAAGGGTTGAGGAGGCGGAGGGCGCGGATTTGGAACGTGAATAGGTCTTGGGGGTTTTCTCCCTTTTATGGGGTGCCGTAATACCAAGAGCCTCCCTCTTACTGCGTCGCAGGCCTCGCCGCTTCCCGAAACAATCATGCCGTTATTCGCACGGGGGATAACCCAGGACATTGAACATATCCCGTAATAAACGGGACACGATCTACATGTTGATAAGACGTGCCAATGGAGAAACGGCCTCGAACCGCGAATCGAGCTTTGGTAACTGGCTCAGTGGCCGTGATGGGCCACGACCCTTCGTCAGAAAGGTTGTCAGGAAATACTATTCACACTTTGGCGTTTGGCCTTCGAGGTTAAACAACTTATGGCGTCCGGAGAACTGCATGTTCGGGTAACTACGTATCATCGGTGGCCGGACTAGAGCCAGCCGATCATAAAGGGGGAAAAGAACTCGCCCCGCAAGACGAAGACTCTGATCACGCGGATCTACTTGTGTCATGACCCCTGGCGTTGGAGGCTAGTTTGGGGGCTACTGAGGGAGTCCTGGACTAAGGGGTCCTCGGGCCGCCGGCCTATCTCTCACGGGCCGGCTTGGTGGGCCGCTCTCTGATTGTCACAAGAATGGCCGGATATGCGGCGACCCCGTATTCTAGAAGGAAACCTCCGAAAACGCGGCGTGCACTCCAAGTCAAGATGAGAGGATCGGCGTCTTTACATCCAGCTGAAGACTTATCATGTGTAAACCCTAGGTACCCCCGGTGTCTATATAAACCAGGGGGTTTAGATTGTAGAGGGCGGGTGAACTCATCTAGGGTTTAGCAACTTGATCTCGAGGTAGATCGACTCTGTAATCTTCATACACATCAATATAATCAAGCAGGACATAGGGTTTTACCTCCGTAGGAGGGCCCGAACCTGGGTAAACATCGTCTCCTGTAACCCATCGATCCTAATCTCATAGCTCGGGACCCCCTACCCGAGATCCGCCGGTTTTGACACCGACACCGGTGCCCCAGCACCCTTATGCTGTATGGACAATCGTCACCGTCCTAGCCCATAGGACTACCATCCGGCGCCATCAGGAGATATCTCCGACCAATTTAGGAAAGAGGGCCCGCCACCACCACGGGAATGCCGAAGGCAGCCTCCATCATCTCCGATAAAGGGATCTTCAATAGGCTAGACTTCACATGCTGATCTACATTGTGCCAACATATCTTCATATGTCCAACGACTATACGACCTACAACTACAAGTTAATTATTTCTTTGGGGTGTGCAGGAAGTTAATCATTTCAATTTATAATGTGATGCAATTTGATGTGAACTAAATACATATTGTGGTATGTATTTGAAATTTGAAATAATTGGATATGATAATTTATGGTTCTTTATCTAAACAAATAAATGTATCATATTGATGAAAATAGTGACGTTTTGTGATACTGAGATAGCGTGCCCGATGTTGATGTGGCATTAAGCCAATGACATTTCTTCGTCACTAAATATGGTACATAATGATATATTTTCTCCTAACATGTGATGTTTATTGGATGTCACAAAAATACCGACTTGATGACATTGTAGAAAATGTCACTAAGGTCCCAGTTTCAATGACGTTTTCTTCGTACGCCGTCATTAGGAGTTATTTGTGACATGGATTCCATAACAATGCTCGTAACACCCATAAAAAGTCACAATGAGGTATTTTATGATGTTTTGGGCTATTCCATGACATTATTTGGCTCGTCACAGTAGGCCGATCTCTTCTAGTATAGATTGTTCAAAGTAGAAGTAGATTGCAAAGCAGTAGTAGTTCTGCCAATTTAACATTGTAGTCTACCATAATGAACTTTAGGCCATACAAATCAGTCCTATTGAGGCTTGAGTGTTCTCAAGTCCTGGTGATTCGAACAACAATAATATTCTCGTATGAGTATCAATAGACATCTTTGAGCAATGGTGTCGTCGTTTTCTCACAGGGGGTGCCCTGGGAAGGCAGATGCCATGGGATGGCTTGAGAGGTGAGAGCAAGGCTACCGTGGAGATCCGGGACGGGATAGGGCAATAGCACGCGGTGGTTTACCCAGGTTCGGGGCTCTCTGGAGAGATAATACCCCTACTCCTGCATGTCTGTATATGAGGTGTATAGCAGTACAGAGTTGCTCCTGGAGCTGTGTGGGGAGGAGAGCCATGAGGCTTCTTGCCTCATGTGTGCATGCGTGAGAGGAATGAGAGAGAGAGCGAGAGCTCCAGGGAGCTCTCACGTGTGTGTGTCACTGCCTTGGAGGCTTTCCCTGGTGCCTCTTATAAAGGGAGGCCCAGGGGACAAGGGGTGGCCCGCCTGGCCAACTAAGCACTATTGGAGATGACAAGTGATGCAAGCTACAGTGCACCACTATTGGGGCGCAGTGAAGTGACGCATGACACAGGCTACAGTGTCCTCACGTCGTGTCCGACGGGACGTTGTGGTTGACTACTCGTAGCCGGTCAGCTGGAGGAGCCGGACGGGGAGCCAGCCGGGGAGCCTGCTGGAGCAGCCGGCCAACCGGGGAGCCGGCCAACTTGGAGCCGGCCAACTTGGGAGCCAGCCAACTAGGAGCCGGCCAACTTGGAGCTGGCCAACTGGGGAGCCGACCAACTGGGGAGCCGGCCAACTGGGGAGCCGGCCAACTTTGTAGCCAGCCGGGCCGGGTAGCTAGCCGAACCGGGTAGCCAGCCAGGCGGGGAACCAGCCAGACCGGGTAGCCAGACCGGGGGGTGTGGGCCGCCCCGATGTTTTAAAATGTCGAGTTGCCTTCTTGAGCCTACCCAGGGGTAATCCCCTGACAGTAGCCTCCGAGCCTCCGGGCGACTTGGGGAGTCGGACGGATGGTTTTCGCCGTTGTCGTTGTTGTTGCACAAGTCGTTGATGACGGTCGATTGCGGGCCGGGGACGGCGTGGCTTGCTTCCAGCAGGGCCGCGCCAGCGCGCCCGCTGGGTGTAGCCTCCGGGCGACTCGAAGAGTCGGGCGGATGGTCTTTGCTGTTGCTGAACCAGACGGTGGCGTCGAGGACGTCGGGCGAGGACGCGGGGTCCGCCAGCTGATGGGCGCGGGGCCCTGCCTGGCGCGGACGCGGAGTCCACCAGTTGGTTGTTTCCAGCGGGGGCGCGCCAGCGCACCCGCTGGGTGTAGCCTTCGAGCCTCCGGGCGACTCGAAGAGTCGGGCGGAGGGTCTTTGCTGTTGCAAAAGCAGACGGTGGCGTCAGGGATGTCGGGTGCGAACGCGGGGTCCGCTGGCTGATGGGCGCGGAGCCCAGCCGGGGGGGAACGCCGGGTCCGCCGGCTGATGGGCGCGGAGCCCTGCCGGGGGCGGACGCGGGGTCCGCCGGCTGTTGGGCGCGAGGCGCTGCCGAGGGCGGACGCGGGGTCTGCCGGCTGATGAGCGCGAGGCGCTGCCGAGGGCGGACGTGGGGTCCACCGGCTGATGAGCGCGAGGCGCTGCCGAGGGCGGACGCGGGGTCCGCCGGCTGGTGAGCGCAAGGCGCTGCCGAGGGCGGACGCGTGGTCCGCCAGATGGTGAGGGCGAGGCGCTGCCGAGGGCGGACGCGGGGGTCCGCCGGCTGATGAGCGCAAGGCGCTGCCGTGGGCGGACACGGGGTCCGCCGGCTGGGGAGCGCGAGGCGCTGCCAAGGGCGGACGCGGGGTCCGCCGGCTAAAGAGCGCGAGGCGCTGCCGAGGGAGGACGTGGCGTCCGCCGGCTGGCGAGCGCAAGGCGCTACCGAGGGCGGACGCAGGGTCCGCCGGCTGATGAGCGCGAGGCGCTGCCGAGGGCGGACGCGGGGTCCGCCGGCTGATGAGCGCGAGGCGCTGCCGAGGGCGGACGCGGGGTCCGCTGACTGATGAGCGCGAGGCGCTGCCGAGGGCGGACGCGGGGTCCGTCGGCTGATGGGCGCGGGGCCCTGCCGGGAGTAGCCTCCGAGCCTCCGAGCGAGGAGGTTCCTCATGGAAATGATCGTGCAAAAGACAAGTTTAGTCGATGCAGATATATAAAATATTTGATTTTGGTAGTGCAAGTTTATGCAGAGGGTGCGGACTCGGTTTTGTCCGAGCCCCCTTCAGTCTTTTTCATGTGTCCTCTGCTCTTTGGCTTTTGCTCTTGCCAGCTGGACAGCCGGGAGCCGGTATGTGGCTGAGGCGAAGAGTGGGCCGCGGAGTGAAGCGTACAGTACTCGGACTCTGGGAGCAGACTCGACCGAGCAGATACTCTCAAATGAAATGGCCAGGTTGCCCAAGCCGTTTTTCTCCCGGGACGCTTTTCGCGTGAGGTGACCTCCAGCCTGTGCTCTCGCTAGCCAGACAGTCGCGGTGCGATCTGTAGCTGAGACAAAGAGTGGGCCTTCGGTACCGTACACGCTACTAAATCGTCTTGCGGGAACGAACGTGTTGGGCCAAGCGGCCGGCCCCGGGCCGAGACTAGCTGGTGCCGGGGCGAACAGTAAAGTAGCTGAAACAAATGCGGGGATGGCCTCCGAGGGATGCTTGGGGTATCCGATGCTTGTGCGTGGCACGAGGATGGTCGATGGGGAGCTCACATTGCTATTTGGTGCTGGCGAGGCGGTTGTTGTTGCAGACAGCCGGCGCGACTTACTGCCAGCGGAGCGCGCCGGCGCACCCGCTGGGTGTACGCGCACCCGCTGGGTGTAGTCGTCGAGCCCCTGGCGGTCGGCGGGTGTGCCAGCCGGCCGGACCTGACCGGCCGGACGTCGAAACGGGTGGGCAGCTGGAGCCGGCCCGGTGTCGAAGTAGACGGGCAGGCCAGCCAGCCAGGCGGCAACGCAGGTCGGCCGTCCGAGTGGGGACGCGGGCAGACGGACGCAGGTGTCTTCTTTTTTTCGTCAGCCGGCCGCGGGCAGACAGATGGAGAGTTTTTTTTTCAGCCGGCCCGCACCTCCTTTTCTTCTCCGGCCGGCAGGGGATTGCGCGTAGTGGCAGCCCGTCTGCGAGGACTACGGTTGGAGCGAGCAGCCGGCCGGCGTGGGGCGAGGCGCAGCGGCGCGCGTGCACGAGCCGAGGCTCGACAGGGGCGCGCGCCCCTTGCGCGCGTGCGGAGGCAGAGAGGGTCGGGCGCGGCTGGCGCGCACGCGAGCCGGCCGAGGGCGCTCCGGGCCGGGACCGGAGCCGGCAAGGCGAGGTGGAGGCGGGCGCGCGCGCACGCGGCCAGAGCAGCACAGGGGGCGCCGGGGCGCGTCCGGGGATACAGGCGCGGGGTTTTCGTGCGTGGACGGAGCTGGCTGGCGGAGGGCCGGCTGGCGGGCGCGCAGGAGCCGGGGAGGGGCGCAGCAGCCGGCCCGAGCGGAGGAGAAGCGAGGCGCAGCTGGAGCGGGGGCGCAGCCGGCGGCCACGCGCGAGGCGGGAGTCGGCGCGGGCACATGCACGGGCGGAGCCGACGGGCAAAGAACCGGCCGCGGGGTAGGCGGAGCCGGCCCACCGGCGCGCGTGGTCGAGTCGAGGGGGGCGCAGCAGCCGGCCCGAGCGGAGGAGAAGCGAGGCGCAGCTGGAGCGGGGGCGCAGCCGGCGGCCACGCGCGAGGCGGGAGCCGGCGCGGGCACATGCACGGGCGGAGCCGACGGGCGAAGAACCGGCCGCGGGGTAGGCGGAGCCAGCCCGCCGGCGCGCGTGGTGGAGTCGAGGGGCCCCGCTGACCACCAGCTTGAGGAGCAGCGGGCGGCGCACCGTCGGTATGCTGGTAGCCATGGGGAGCAGGGCACCGGGATACTACAGCAGCTGCCGGAGGCTGGGAACTCCACGCTTCCGCCACGAGTGGGCGATGATGGATGGAGCAGCAGCTACGGCGGCGGTTGGGCGCAGGTCGGGGAGCAGCGGGAGGAGGAGGGTGCGTCGGGTCGGAGCGGAGCGCGAGGCGGGCCAACGCGCGACCAGGCGCGCGCAGCGCGGTGGTGCAAATGGGGCGGCCGGCCGGGCCATGGGATATTTTGTCGTGGCAGTGGGGAGAAGTGGCTGCCGCAGCCGTTGCTCCCGTCGTTGGGGGAGACGAGGGTGGTGATGCGAGGCGGCAGCTGCACGTGCGGGTGGAGAAGGCGCCCCGCAGTGAAGCAGTCGGGGCAGAGGGCCGGCGCACGAAGCCGCGCGGGCGGCCGGAGGTGGAGCAGGTGCGCCCGGATGCGTTGGGGGCCCGAGCGGCGCGGCGTTGCTGGTGACGAGGAGGTCGGGCGGCCGGCCTTGGGAAAGGGAGCAGCGCGGGGAGGAGCAGGGCGACCCGCAGCGGCGAGGACGGACGCACGCAGCAACAGCCCCCCTGCTCCGTCCTGAGCCGCGGCGCCCGTGGCAGCGGTGCCAGGGATTCGATGGTGGAGACGGACGACGCCGAGGCCGGTGGTGAGGACGCGGCCGGCGCCGGCGCGACCGCCCGGGGGCGTGTTGATGTCGAGCCCCCGAGCGCCGCCGGAGGGACGGCGGCGACGTCGCGGTTGCGGTGATGAAGATGGTCCCGCCCGGACCGCGGTTCCAGCAGCAGCTAGCCCCACGGTGGGCGCCAACTGTCGTCGTTTTCTCACAGGGGGTTCCCCGGGACGGCAGATGCCATGGGATGGCTTGAGAGGTGAGTGCAAGGCTGCGGTGGAGATCCGGGACGGGATAGGGCAATAGCACGCGGTGGTTTACCCAGGTTCAGGGCTCTCCGGAGAGATAATACCCCTACTCCTGCATGTCTGTATATGAGGTGTATAGCAGTACAGAGTTACTCCTGGAGCTGTGTGGGGAGGAGAGCCATGAGGCTTCTTGCCTCACGTGTGCATGCGTGACAGGAATGAGAGAGAGAGCGAGAGCTCCAGGGAGCTCTCACGTGTGTGTGTCGCTGCCTTGGAGGCTTCCCCTGGTGCCTCTTATAAAGGGAGGCCCAGGGGACAAGGGGTGGCCCGCCTGGCCAACTAAGCACTATTGGAGATGACAAGTGATGCAGGCTACAGTGCGCCACTATTGGGGCGCAGTGAAGTGACGCATGACGCGGGCTACAGTGTCCTCACGTCGTGTCCGACGGGACATTGTGGTTGACTACTCGTAGCCGGTCAGCTGGAGGAGCCGGACGGGGAGCCAGCCGGGGAGCCGGACGGGGAGCCTGCTGGAGCAGCCGGCCAACCGGGGAGCCGGCCAACCGGGAACCGGCCAACTTGGAGCCGGCCAACTTGGAGCCGGCCAACTGGGGAGTCAGCCAACTGGGAGCCGGCCAACTTGGAGCCGGCCAACTGGGGAGCCGGCCAACTTTGTAGCCAGCCGGGCCGGGTAGCCAACCAGGTGGGGAGCCAGACGGACCGGGTAGCCAGACCGGGGGGCGTGGGCCGCCCCGATGTTTTAAAATGTCGAGTTGCCTTCTTGAGTCTACCCGGGTGTAATCCCCCCGACAAATGGGTCGTCCATTAGCTAGATCCTAGAGTGTGTATATGAAGCATCAGTTATAAGAAGTGATTAAATCTACTAAATCTAACAAATCAGTAGTACATAATGAGCAGTCGAATGCTCTTCATTTGTAATTATAAGAACACTCATGCAAAAGAAAATAGCTAGACTGAACTACGCGAGTTAATCGAACCGAAATTATTCTAGAAAAAAGCTTCTCGTAATGGGTTCCAGTTGTCCAAAAGAAGAAAATTAGGTTGAGAACAAATCAAATTTGCCAAAACAGATACATTGAGATGGTAGAAACAAAACATATCAAATGCCCAATCAACTGCATCAATTAATTCAGTGGATATGTCCAATGAGGAAATATGGGAAATGAGACATTTTGAGCACCGCAACAACCATTATAAATATACAAATCATATCTTCCTTCCATCAGTAACAATAAATAAATAAAATCTTAAACTATCTTAGCTTGGCAAAAGTGCTTCCTAATTTCTTATAGTGTATTATTGTAGTAGTTCGAATTGAAATCTAAAGATAGCTCAGGGTCTTGAGTCCTTATCTTCATACAATAAGCGTTGCTTAAAACGGTTGGTTAACTTAAGAGTGTATGGATATTGTCAAAAAAGGATCTTATAATGTGGTGGATAAAATGGAAATGATTAGAGGTTCTGATTGCATGTACTTGCCAACGAAGATAAAGCTAAATCCTTATATACTTGAATTGTAGATCTTATTGTGAAGGATGTTGCACCAAGTCATTTCCAGACTCAGAAGAATGATTTCCCATGAGATATCCTTGAAGTGTCAATAAAAGTTCTTTTTTTCATTCTTAACTTGTTTTATGACACTTAAGGAATGGATGAATCAATAGTTGATCCTCACAGTCCAGAAGATACCGGTCCACCTCCACTTATTAATATGGAAGTGATACGTCTCCAGCGTATCTATAATTTTTGCTTGTTCCATGCTGTTATATCATCAATCTTGGATGTTTTGCAATCATTTTATAGCAACTTTATATCATTTTTTGGGACTAACCTATTAACATAGTGTCAAAGTGCTAGTTGTTGTTTTTGCTTGTTTTTTACTTCGCAGAATATCAGTACCAAACGAAGCCCAAACACCGCGAAACTTTTTGGAGATTTTTTTGGGCCAGGAGACATCCAGTGGGCCAGAGAAGTACTAGAGGGGAGGGTCGAGGAGACCAAAACCCACCAGGGCGCGCCAGAGGCCCCTGGCGCGGCCTAGTGGGTTGTGCCCTCCTCGGGACGCCTCTCCATCGCCTCTGATGCCTATAAATACCCAAATATTCTAGAAAACCTAGAGGAGTCGACGAAAAACACATCCAGCCGCCGCAAGTTCCAGAACCGCGAGATCCAATCTAACACCATCACGGAGGGGTACATCATGTCACCGTTATTATTGCATTACTCCGTTTTTCCATGAACTTAATACACTAGATGCATGCTGGATAGCGGTCGATGTGTGAAGTAATAGTAGTAGATCCAGAATCATTTCGGTCTACTAATCTAGGACGTGACGCCTATATAATGATCATCGCCTTGGATATCGTCATGATTATTTGATCTTCTATCAATTTCCCAACAGTAATTTGTTCACCCACCGTGTGCTATACTCATGAGAGAAGCCACTAGTGAAACCTACGGCCCCCGGGTCTACTTTTCCAACATATTGCTTTCCGATCTATCTTTTTGCCGCTTTTGTTTTCAGATCTATTATTCCAAAAACCCAAAAAAACCTTGCTGCACTTTTTATTTGCCTCTTTTATTTTGCATTCTTGAGAGATCTATCTATCCAATGCATCTTATCCAAATCTATCTTTTTACCATAGAGAGATTGACAACCTCTCTTTCGCATCGGGTTGCAAGTATTTGTTCTTTGTGTGCAGGTGTTGTTTACGTGGTGTTGGTGATCCTCCTACTGGTTCAATACCTTGGTTTCATAACTGAGGGAAATACTTATCGTCGTTGTGCTGCATCATCCCTTCCTCTTTGGAGAAATACCGACGCAGTCTCAAGCCATGTCAAAGGAATTTCTGGCGCCGTTGCCGGGGTGGAAGCGGTCTCTTCTACGTGCCATTCTCTGGCGCCGAGGAGACACCATCAACATCTACCAGGTTCCTAATCACAACTCTCATCACCTTGCAATTACATTATTTGTCATTTTCCTCTCGTTTTCCTCTCCCCCACTTCACCAAATTTGCCATTTTATTCGCCCTCTTTTTTGTTCGCCTTTTTCTCGCCGGATCTCTTTTTGTTTGCTTGTTTGCTATCTTTGCTTGTGTTGCCATGTGCCTTCTATTTGCTTGCATCTTCGCTTGCTAAAAATCTATTGATATGGATCCTCATCCACTTGCTAATCTTTTCAAAAGACCAAATTATGATGAACCTATTGTTAGTGAGTTGAGTGTACTTGATTATCTCTATGAAGTTTTGTTTGAAAATCATGATTCTGAAAATTTTGATGAAGTGTTGAAAGAAGAAATGTATAAGGTGATTCATGATAGCTCCTTGATCGAAAAGCATGATTGCAATGTTGCTAGTATGAATTCTCTAAATATAATGATGCTAATGATATGCAAAGACACAAGCTTGGGGATGCTATGTTTGATGAAGATGATATTTTTAGTGCCAGAAGTTTTGATGATCAAATTTATTATGATGGTTGAATGCCTTCTATTTATGATGATGGTGATGACACATATGCTATAATGAGTAATGATAACCATGAAAATTATCATCATGGTTTTAATTTGCAATGTGGTTATGTCAATCAAGTGTCTCATGATAGTTATTTTGTTGAGTTTTCTCCCACTACCATGGATGAAAAGGAATTTGCTTATGTGTAGAGTAATGAAAATTCTATGCTTGCGCATCATGAAAAGAATGATTTATGTGATGGTTATATTGTTGAATTCCTTCATGATGCTGCTGAAATTTATTATGAGGGAGGAACATATGCTTGTAGGAATTGCAATAATATCAAGTTTCCTCTCTATGTGTTCAAAGTTTTGAAGTTATGCTTGTTTTGCCTTCCTATGCTAGTTGATTCTTGTTCCCATAAATTGTTTACTCACAAAATCCCTATGCAGAAGAAGTGGGTTAGACTTAAATGTGCTTGTCATGAGACTCATGATGCTCCCTTGAATATTTCAATTACTACTTTTTATGTGAGCATCATTGAAATCATTATGCCTAGCTAGGGTGTAAAACGATAGCCCTTGTTGGGAGGCAACCCAATGAATAAATTTATTTTCATTTTTTTATTTCTATATTTTTGAGTGTTGACACAATTATGCCTCTGTTATGATTGTGTTTTTATGTTTTATTCAGTGTTTGTGACAAGTAAAGCCTTTAGGATGATTCATAAGATGAGTAGAAACAACGCTGAATCTGAAACAGAAACTTTGCCTCCAGTGCGCGAATTTTAATTTTTGACTGGAATGTGATAATGATCTGAAATTTTAACACAGTGTTTCTATACAAATTATTTATGTTTTCCTAATTTTTAAGAATTTCTCGAGTTACAGAAGTATGGTTAGAGTACAGATTACTACAGACTGTTCTGTTTAAGACAGATTCTGTTTTCGTTGCATTGCGTGCTTGTTTTGATGAATCTATGGTTTGTATTGAAGGGTATGAGCCATGGTAAAGTTAAAATACAGTAGGTATAATACAATAATAAAATATGAATGGGTTTGCAACAGTACTTAAAGTAGTGGTTTGCTTTATTATACTAACGGATCTCACGAAGGTTTTGTTGAGTTTTGTGTGATTGAAGTTTTCAAGTTTTGGGTGAGATCACGATGGATGTAGGAATAAGGAGTGAAAAGAGACTAAGATTGGGGATGCTACAGAACCCCCAAGATATATCCAAAGAGAAACAAGCAACTAAGCTTGGGGATGCCCCGAGTGTCATCCCCTCTTTCTTCTAACAACCATCGATATTTTACTTGGAGCTATATTTTTATTCATCACATATCATGAGTTTTGCTTGGAGTGTATTGTATTATTTGAGTCTTTACTTGCTTTTCTTTTTAGTTTTTAATTAGTATCCTTGCTGTACACACCTATTTGAGAGAGCCAAAATTATGCTATGATTTGTTAGAATTGCTCTATATGCTTCACTTAAATTTTTTGAGCTATGGAATTGCTCTAGTGCTTCACTTATATCTTTTTGAGCACGGTGCGCTTGGAAATTTTTGTAGAAATACTCTCATGCTTCACTTAGATTAATTTTAGAGTTAGTAAATTTTGAAGAAATCCTCTCATGCTTCACTTATACTATTTTGAGAGATGAAACTTTTACGCTCATGTTCTTCACTTAAATTTGTTTGAGCTTGTCAAAAGCAATGGCAATATATGAAACTAGTCCCAAAGTGATAGATATTCAAGAGGGATATAATAAAAACTTTCATGAAGATCATTGGTCAAATTAAACTTGATTCCTTGTAATAGTTTTGAGACATGATGATAGTAATATGTGAGTCATGTTATTGAGTAATTATGCTTTAGTAAGAATATTGGTGTTAAGGTTTGTGATTCCCTATGCATGTACGAAAGTCAATAGTTATGCAATGAAATTACATCCTGCTTATGGTGCATTATTCGGTGTTAGTTATGCTCAATGCTCGTTTATGTGAATTTTCGTTTCTTGGTTGGGTGCTTCTCAATCTATTTGCTAGCCTCCACTTGTACTAAGTAGAAATACTACTTGTGCATCCAAAATCCTTAAACCCAGTTTTGCCTTATGAGTCCACAATACCTACCTATATGCGGTATTTCTTGCCGTTCTAAGCAAATTTGAATGTGCCATCTCTAATTTTCAAAACGAAATTCCTTTTTTTGTGTGCTCGTACCGCTCATGAAACGGTAGGGGGTGTCCAATATTTTTCCATGCTAAATGTGTTATTCTCAAGATGAGTGTTTATTCACTTGTCATTGCACGAGAGTACGGCGGTAATAGGGATGCCCAGTCCCGAAATGAAAAAGAAAATTTACCTTTTGTTGTCAAATAAAAAATTCCTTGGAAAGTGTTGGTATGGAAGGCAACCGTGGATACGGCCAGCCATGGATTATGAAAGAATGGTGGAAAAAGAAATAAACTTTACTTTATGTTTGGGAACCGCCTATGATATATCTAGCATGGAAAGTATTGTGAACTACTTTGTCGTTTTCATTGACAGGAAAGGCATGCCACTCAAAATATTTTTCTCTCTCAATTTAAACTTTGAGCTCTGGCACCTCTACAAATCCCTACTTCCATATGCGAAGGGCCTATCTATTTACTTTATGCAATTCTTATTTTTTATTTGAGTCTCCATCTTCTCTTATAAAGCACCAACTAGGGGGCACTATGATCATACTTGAGCATTGGGTGTAGTTAATATTTGAGTGTGTTTCATGAATGGATCAATGATTGAGTATGATGGGCTAGGGATAACTTTCTTTAGTGTTCATATTTTGAAAGACATGGTTGCTTGTTAGCATGCTTGAGTATTAAAGTCTTTATGTCAAAACTAGACTATTGCTTTGAACCATCTAAAAGTCCAAATGTTCATGCTACAAAAGAAAAGATTATGTGATGAACATGTTAGGCAGCATTCCACATCAAAAAATTTGTTTTTATCATTTACCTACTCGAGGACGAGTAGGAATTAAGCTTGGGGATGCTGATACATCTCCAATGTATCTATAATTTTTGCTTGTTCCATGTTGTTATATTATCAATCTTGGATGTTTTACAATCATTTTATAGCAACTTTATATCATTTTTTGGGACTAACCTATTGACATAGTGCCAAAGTGCCAATTGCTGTTTTTGCTTGTTTTTTACTTCGCATAGTATCAGTACCAAACGATGGCCAAACACCGTGAAACTTTTTGGAGATTTTTTTTGGGCCAGGAGACATCCAGTGGGACAGAGAAGTACCAGATGGGAGGGTCGAGGAGACCACAACCCACCAGGGCGCGCCAGAGGCCCCTGGCGCGGCCTGGTGGGTTGTGCCCTCCTCGGGACGCCTCTCCACCGCCTCTGATGCCTATAAATACACAAATATTCTAGAAACCCTAGAGGAGTCGACGAAAAACACATCCAGTCGCCGCAAGTTCTAGAACCGTGAGATCCAATCTAACACCATCACGGAGGGCTTCATCATCCTCATTGGTGCCTCTCCGATGATGCGTAACTAGTCCACCATAGACCTACGGGTCCGTAGGCAGTAGCTACATGGCTTCCTCTCTCTTTTGATTCTCAATACAATGGTCTCTTGGAGATCTATTTGATGTAAAAATTTTACGGTGTGTTTGTTGGGATCCGATGAATTTTGAGTTCATGATCAGTTTCTATCCATGAATATTATTTGAGTCTTCTTTGATCTCTTATATGTATGATTAGTTATAGCCTCGTATTTCTTCTTCGAATCTTTTGTTTAGTTAGGCCAACTAGATCGATTTTTCTTGCCATGGGAAGAGGTGCTTTGTGCTGGGTTTGATCTTGCGGTGTCCTCTCCCAGTGACAGAAGGGGCAGCGAGGCACGCATGTATCGTTGCTATTAAGGATAACAAGATGGGGTCTATTCCTACATGAATAGATCTTGTCTACATCATGTCACCATTCTTATTGCATTACTCCGTTTTTCCATGAACTTAATACACTAGATGCATGCTGGATAGCGGTCGATGTGTGGATAATAATAGTAGATGCAGAATCGTTTTGGTCTACTAATCTTGGACGTTATGCCTATATAATGATCATCGCCTTGGATATCGTCATGATTATTTGATCTTCTATCAATTGCCCAACAGTAATTTGTTCACCCACCGTGTGTTATACTCATGAGAGAAGCCACTAGTGAAACCTACGGCCCCCGGGTCTACTTTTCCAACATATTGCTTTTCGATCTATCTTTTTGCCGCTTTTGTTTTCAAATCTATTATTCCAAAAACCCAAAAATACCTTGCTGCACTTTTTATTTGTCTCTTTTATTTTGCGTCCTTGAGAGATCTATCTATGCAATCTATCTTATCCGAATCTATCATTTTACCGTAGAGAGATTGACAACCTCTCTTTCGCGTCGGGTTGCAAGTATTTGTTCTTTGTGTGCAGATGTTGTTTACGTGGTGTTGGTGATCCTCCTACTGGTTCGATACCTTGGTTTCATAACTGAGGAAAATACTTACCGTCGTTGTGCTGCATCATCCCTTCCTCTTCGGCGAAATACCGACCCAGTCTCAAGCCACGTCAGGAAGCCAAGGAGAACACTTACTGAGTAGAAATTACTAGAGAAGACAAAAGGAGACCTCCAAGTAGTGATATTGCTGACATTGAGATAATACATATAAAGTCGCTTGCACCCCTTGAGGACAGTTTGATAGTTCCTTGCCATAATACGATAGGATGGAAATATGAAAACCGTTCCAAGTTTGTTGAGTTGCGAAGAACCAATGGGAGTACAAATAGTGAACCGATGATAGTAAGTACTAGTGTAAATCCAACAGTTGAAGGAGACTAGATTGAACTATCATACATGAAACACACACAAGTGAGTGGTCTAATGATTTGAATAATATAGTAATTAATAATAATTTTCCCATGCACACATCGATAGAAAAATCTATAGTAAATTCTAAACTCTATATTTAGAGCCTAAAATGATACAATACCACAAATCTATCACCATTTATTGAATGGATCACATAATACATATCTGAGAACACTTTAGTTTGGTATCACAGATTCCACTGTTAAAAGATAACCATTTCTCTAAAAACTAGCATAACTAGAGTTAGCAGTAAGATTGGGCTGCTAAACTATTATGCACACTAACCTGAAAGTTCTACTTGGTTCAGAAATAGCCATTAGCCTCTCCATGCTAAAACTAAATTTCTCCTAAGAAAATATTATATGAGAGCATTCGCGTACTTGCTTGTATGTAGATTGATAGTTGCACCTAGAACACACATCAAAAGATACTTATGTACTTTGTGCATAACCAATTTTGTTGAGAAAAATGAAATTCTAGACGCAAAATTGAGAAGCTCGTTGTACCTAAGAATCTCAAAAAAATCCAAAGTGATAGAAAGCACACCAGGACCTTCTCAGTGAAGATTCGATGGTGGCAAGCTCCTCCATGTTCTTGAATGATGAACATGACATGGCACTGCAGTTCCACAAAAATTTCTCCCGCAATGCATAAACCCACACATAGTTAAATAAAATTGACCATGCATGCCTAGCATGAAGAACTGATAGGGCCATCAGCAACAACACTGCACCCACCTTGGCGCCCCACAAAAATACTTTTGCACTCTTATTTCTCTACTACTTATGTACCCAACTTACCCATAACACTTCAAAATTGCATTCCCTCTCATCCTAATATTGTAAACACACATCATCATCCTAAATTAAGAATGAAAATCAAATGCTAATACCCCCACCAAATACATTTGAACACTTCATGTAACTCTACAATTTATATTTACTAAATTCATATAAAAATTGTATATCTTCAGTCACTTGATCATATTTTTCACGTATTGAAATAAAATTTTATGGGTGATGTCACAAAGAAGGTGCGGATCATGTTTTGAAACAACCAATGATTTGCATTACAATAACAAAAAAACATAAATTTATGTCACCTGCTTGTTGCTTTGTGACCATTGCCCACACCAACTCCTAAATATTTCAATCAAAATAAGTGAATAAAAGAGGAATAGGGGCTTGTGTGGTGGAGAAGACTCAACCTACACCAACCTCGTGCGCCGCACCATCGACTTCCACCATCCCCCACCATGCACCAGTAGTCTAGGGCTTGGATTTGTGAATGTACGCCTCCTGTGGCCGAGGGGAGGTGAAGGCGGTGGTGACGGAGGAATAGGGAGGAGGGAGGCCGCGAAAAACCGGTAGAAATCAGGCGAGGCAGCCAAAGAGGAAAGCTGCAGCGAGAAGTTGCTACTTGTTTGCTGCACGTCAAGATCCGGGCCAGGGAACCACTAGATCCCATTCTCGGTAAGGAACATGCATGGTGAAGAGATTTGTCGTGCGAGGTGGGAGATTAGGAGGAGAGGACGGAAAGAGGTACATAGAGGTCGAGGGCGCGACTTCCTTTGTGGCGATGGAGGTCGAGGGAAGGCGAGGTGGAAGAGGAAGGGAGGTGGTGAGCCCTAGAGACCGAGAAGAAACGAAAGGAAGTAGAAGGAAGAAGAGAGGATAAGGAAACACCAAAATTTCACATGATTCTTCGCAAAACAGAACCCACGGGAACAAAGGAAATATCTCGGTCAAAGAGATGGACTGGGTATCGCTGACTTCAACCACATAACCAGGCACATAATTCTTCATGAAATAGAAAAATACAACAACAAGAAAAATCCAATGTTGCACGCTTTAGTATTGGTATATATATGTCATATCATGTGTTGTTGATGCATCTCCTTTGATTGCAATGAGCTTAATAGACCTCTTGTGATCAAACTCCTTAATCATTCCCTTAACTATTGCATTAGTATCAAGAAGCTCCAACTATGTTATTCCATTTCCCTCTTCCCAAACATAATACTGAAATTAATTGCTAACAAATCCAAAATATGGAATTTAAGAGTTGCAACCTTACACCCTGAATGTAATCACGAAGAAATAAAAATAAAAATAATTTTTTATCTACACAGTAACACATTAAGTCTAACTCATAGAAAATTATATAGGTCAACTGAATCCTAAGTCCTATATTGTAGAACTTAACTAATTACTTACAATAGTAAATAACTAAATCCTTATTCAAAATGACTACTCAGTAACACTAAACTTCTCTAATAACAACAATAGTGAACTAAAGCATAATAAATTCCCTAAATCCAAAAATCCAGTTAAAAAGATTCCAACTGTTATCAATTACTCATACTGGTACAGGTTATCTCAATGGTACTTACCAATAGTTACCAACAATACCCAATTGAGAAACCCTAAGATTGAAATGAAACCCTAAATATCCAAATTCATGCTCCAAACCCTAATTTTGAAACTATGGAAGGGGGAGAACTTACTCCACACCTTTGATTGCAGTAATTGAGTGATGGCTCCCGAAAGGGGTGTCGACCACCGCATGGGCGAGAGCCGCCGCATGTGCCTCCGGACGCAATGACCAAAAGACTGAACTGCAGCATAAGTCGACCACCTCTGAATCGTCCTGCTTACTGTCGCAGTTGTCTGGTGATGCGGCCTTCCTGAGGAGTAGTAGAGAGGGAGCGAGAACGGGAACGAGGAAGTGGAGAATGGGAGTGGGAGATATAAGATTTGGGAAGAGCTAAGACTAAACCGGGCGGGTCTACCAAGCCGTTAATGACCGTTACACAACGCCATCACCCCATCGCCATGTCAGGCTAATAAGCGGGCCTAGTCTGTTATGACTCGGTACAAACACGCTCAGCACATTCAGTAAAAAAATTGTCAAAAATCCTGAAGTGGTGGTAGACAACTAATCCCACAGTAAAAAACGGTGGCTTTGTGGTACAACTTAGTTGCACGTCAGTCTCCTAAATTTGAATTTGGGATCAGTCGATCCTTTCAGAGGGAAGGAGCAACCACACGGAGCACTAAGGCAACGGAGCAGCGAAGCGAGGCCCCGGGACACCGATAAGTCCTTAGTTAGGAACGAGCCAGATATGTCGCCGAGCCAATGAAGGTGAGTCCAGAGGTTGAATGGTTTGGGGTCGGTGCGAGTGCAAGCTTGCTCAGAAGAAAAAATATGATTGGTTGATGTAGGGTAAGTCAACAAAACCAATTTTTTTCTATCATACAGACCATCCCAGGACCACTATGATGATATACAAGGTTTGATCTAATCATTACCAACTCGTAGCGCAGCGAAAGTAGAGTTGTTGAAGATCGTTGGGGCATATACCCGCAACTAGGAATTTACAACCTCCCAACAGCGAGAATTTTCTCCCTCGAATAGTCCTTCGATAAATTCCACAAACAGAACCTCAGACAGCCCCTTGAATAGAAGATCGAACATACGATCTCTCTAGTGGGTTACACACATAACATGTCACCTATCCAGTTGATACATCTCCAACGTATCGTTAATTTATGAAGTATTCATGCCATATTAATCTATGTTTACAATACTTTTATATGGTTTTGATGCACTTTATATGATTTATTTAGAACTAACCCGGACTGACGTCTTTTCAGCAAAATTACCGTGGTGTTGTTTTTGTGCAAAAAATGAAAGTTCTCGGAATCGCCCAAACTTTTTGGTGATTTTTTCTGGACGAAATAAGCAATGTTGAAGCGAAGAACTGTCAGAGGGGGTGGACCAGAAAGCCACCACGCAACCGCCCCCCTAGGGGCACGGCCAGATGGGTTGTGGGGCCCTCGTAGCTCCGTTGCGCGTGATTCCAACGCTAAAAAATCTCATAAATACCAGAAACCCCAGAAATAAAGAGAGACTCCTCGTTCCATTGCAGCAACTCTCTGTATCGACAAAAAATCAATCTGGAGGCGTTTCAGTACCCTGCCGGAGAGGGTAGATCATCTCCGGTGGCCATCCTCATCATCCCGATGGAGGCCATGACGAGGAGGGAGTAGTCCACCCTCGGGGCTGACGGTTTGTACCAGTGGCTATGTGTTCAATTTCTCTCTCTCTCTCTCGTGTTCTTGAGATGGCACGATCTTGATGTATCACGAGCATTGTTAATATAGTCGGATCATATGATGTTATTCCCTTGCTACCTTGTTGTGATGAATTGAATCTTTACCTTTGAGATCTCGTTATGTTGGATTGAATATTATGGTTTGAGAACACTTGATGTACGTCTTGCGTGGGATACTCGTAGTGACATTGGGGTATTCTATTGATTCACTTGATATATGTTGAGGCATTGAAGGGATCGATAGAAGATACGTCTAGAGGGGGGGTGAATAGACTACTTGCAAGAATTAAAACCTATCCTTTTCCCAAGTTAATTGGTGGGCAGTTTTAGCAATAATAACAAGTCTAATGCACCCTACACATGCTAGTCAACAAGTATGGCCGCGGAAAGTAAGACGAGCATATGTAAGAGAGAGTAGAGATAGGAAGATCAAACGCAATTTGGAGACGCAAGGATTTTTCCCGTGGTTCCGATAGGTGGCGCTATCGTACATCCACGTTTATGGAGTCTTCAACCCACGGTGGGTAGCGATCGTGAGAGTCCACGAAGGGCTCCACCCATAAGGGTCCACCAAGTAGCAACCTTGATTATTCCATAACGGCCTCCGTCCACGAAGGACTAGCCTCATTATGGGTAGATCTTCACGAAGTAGGCGATCTCCTTGCCCTTACAAACTTCTTGGTTCACTCCACAACACGAAGTAGGAGGCTCCCAAGCGACACCTAACCAATGTAGGAGGCACCACCCTCCAAAAGGTAATAGGCTCGATAGTAACGATGAACTCCTTGCTCTTGTGTTTCAAATGATAGTCTCCTCAACACACAATCACTCTCTCACAGATTTGGCTTGGGTAGAAGAGATTGATTGGATGGAAAGCAACTTGGGGAGGCTAGAAATCAAGATCCATATGGTTGGAGTGGATGATCTTGACCTCAACACAAGGGTAGGTGGTTCTCTCTCAGAAATTTGGATATGGGAAGTGTGGAACTATTCTGAGTGCTTCTCTTGCGAGTGGGATGTGGTGGAGGGGTATATATAGGCTTCTCCAAAAATCCAACCGTTACACCATTATTGACCAACTCGGTGAAACCGAAGTGAAAACTCGGTGGCACCAAAGTGTTCAAAATGTGGCAACTTTAGGAATCTCGGTGAGACCGATATAGAATTCTCAGTGGTACCAACAATGTTCACCTAGGCAATTTCCAGAACTCGGTGGCACTAATTTTCAAACTTGGATATTCCGATTCCTGAAAATGAGATACCGGGGAGCTGGTCACCGTTTTCGGTGGCACCGAAATGCAACTTGTTGGTACCAAGAATAGCGTTTGGCTAGGGTTTCTGTCTGAGATGAATATCGGTAGGGCCGAGTGGGAAATGTTGGTGGCACCGATTTTGCACGTTAGGCTTTGGACAGAATATTTGTGGGAGTGCTTTGTGAATGTTTTTGGTGGCTATCACTTGATCACTTGAGCATTTCATTCACCATTAATATCTTACCCCCTTTTGATAGTATTGGCTTTCCTATGGACTCAAGGTGATTTCTCACAAAGTAAAATGTAGTCTCCTTGCTTGTAGCTTGGCCAATCTTATTCCTTGCATCTTGGGGTTCTCCTCACAATCCTTTGCCAATCCTCTCTATGGACTTAAACCTGAAATAAGCTAGGTAAAAATATTAGTCCAAGAGACAATGTATGTTGTCATGAATTATCAAAACCACCAAGGGAGCATATGTGCTTTCAATCTCCCCCTTTTTGGTAATTTATGACAACATACAATCAAAGCTTCAATTTAAGATATGTAGGAATATGTGGTAGCTTTGAAAGATACATGACTAATACAAGCTCCCCCTGTGCAATCCATTTTAAAGATAGTTGCTTTGGAATGGATGGACACACATATAGTAGAAGGAACATGAGAAGTCATTTATATCTTGGCTATATGCATCAAACATATATGAATGAGGTGTTTCCATATTCAAGACTTTACTCTTGCAAACAATATGTGCAAGAAGCAAGAGATCATCTTGACCAAGGATATGATGCATATACTTACCTTGAGGTACTTGAGCATTTAGTAGTAGAAACACACTTGAGAAAACAATGTTAGGAAACACAAGGGTATTCTACTTATTCAAATGCAAACGAATTCAAGAGTACCAAGAATCATTAAGACCTTCCTCCCCTAAGTGTGAATATTAAGTCTTCCTCCCCCCTGAATCATAGCATGTAGATATTGGGAGTAGGTAGGGCTGAGAAAAATCTAACAACTATGAGTAGTCAAAATACCTGTTCTCTCTCCCTCTTAAAATGATATTTCTCCCCTTTTTGGGTAAGCAAGAATTTTCATATGTATCTCTCCCCCTTTGGCATAATCAGAGTTATGATATTTCTCCCCCTTAATATTATATCTCCCCCTTTGGTATGAATAATCTTGTGAAGCTTTGATATTTCTCCCCCTTTGGCATCAATTTGCAAAAAGGGTCACACAAATGGTCAAATAAAAGGGATCATTGTGGGATCATTGAGAACATGTGAGTTCTAAGGAATCTGTGAGTAGAATTTCTCCTCCTTCCATTGATCTGAAAGCGTTTAATATTTCTCCCCCTTTATCTTAGGGATCCTTGAAGATTGACTTCTCCCCCCCCCCATATATATATATATATATATATATATATATATATATATTGATAATAAAGGGATCATTGAAGAAATGGAGATTTTCCAAAATCGAAACAAAAACAAAGAATAGCAAAATCGGTGACTTCGAAGAAAATTTGTTGGTGGAACCGATTTAGTGAGTGTGCAGCCTATCTGCAATATCGGTGAAACTGAGAATTTTGAATCGGAGGCTCCGAAGTACTAAACAGAGACTTGACAATATTTGACAGAATTTATTTTTCGATGAGTTTTGATAGAAGAAAAAAAGTTTTCAGATAATTTCAGAAAAAGAGAAGAGAATGATTGCTGAGAATAAAGAGTATTTACAAGAAATTTCCATCTAAATGTAAATTGAGTGGTTCTAAGAAGGCACGCAACTAAAATATGAACCAAACAAGATACTTCACCTAGATAATGGGCGGTGACTAGGTCACCTATATTAGAGTATATTGACTTAAGGAGTCAAGCAAGAATACTTGATCATAGGTCATACTCTACGTTAAGCTCAAAATGGGGTTGCCATTTTTAGATTAAGCTTTTTAATGTTTTCATATCTCTTGAGTTGCTTTATCTCATGACTTGGAGTAAAGCTATTTCAAGGATATGATCACATACCTTTGAGTGATGTTGATGACGTAGCGTGTAGGGGAACTTCTTGTGGATGCTCGAGGTTGATGAAGATCATCTTGAGTTGGGAGCTATCCTTGATCGTTTTGGTTCTCTTTCCACCTACATGGGTTAGTCATGCAAGGAAGAACAAGATATATCCAAGTGACATGATACTAATTGTGAATTTTGCAATTGTGATTGTATCAAATGTATGTCAAGGATATGTTTTGTTGTCTTCTTCCTTCATCATCAAAGACTAGTTGTGGATACTTGGCCATGACAAGATTGCTTATGATATGAGTTGTGGGCAATCTTGTGGAATGTAGTTCTTCCAAGTACCTACAAAAGGTTAGATGCAATACAAGGGAACATAGATTTCCAAGATATAAGATAGTGTCATATCAAGTGTAACATGGAATAGTCATGTAAGCTCATGCCCTTGCATGCACCCGAGAGAGTCTAGCTCAAGTTTGAAGCATCAATGATGTTCAACTCACTCCTCAAGTGACAAAACACTTTCTCATCAAGTGGCTTAGTAAAGATATCGGCCAATTGCCTGTTAGTACAAACATGATTACGATTAATATCCTCTTTGGCCACATGATCATGAATAAAATGATGACGAACTTGATCATGTTTAGTTCGAGAATGTTGCACGGGATTATAAGCGATTTTACTAGCACTTTGATTATCACACAATAATGGAACATGTCTCACATGGATTCCATAATCCTTAAGAGTTTGTGTCATCCATAGCAATTGAGCACAACATGATCCGGCGACATGTATTCCGCTTCGGCGATAGATAAATATACCGAATTTTGTTTCTTGGAGGACCAAGACACAAGAGATCTACCAAGAAATAGACATGTACCCTAGGTGGATTTTCTATCAACCTTGTCTTCGGCATAGTCCGAGTCGGAATAGCCAACAAGATTAAAGGAAGATCCCTTGGGATACCATATGCCAAAGTTTGGTGTATATATCAAGTATCTCACAATTCTTTTCACGGCCTTATGATGACACTCTTTAGGAGCAGCTTCATATCTAGCGCACATGCATACACTAAGCATAATATCGGGACGGGAGGCACATACATATAACAATGAACCAATCATTGATCGATAAACCTTTTGATCAACCGGTTCGTCCTCCTTGGTGAGGTCCACGTGTCCACTAGTGGGCATAGGAGTTTTCATACCTTTACACTCTTGCATGTTGAACTTCTTGATCAAGTCCTTGGTGTACTTGGTTTGAGAGATGAAAGTTCCTTCTCTCGTTTTCTTGATTTGCAAACCAAGGAAAAATTTCAGCTCACACATCATGGACATCTCATACTTCTCAGACATCAACCTTCCAAATCTTTCACTAAATTATGGGTTAGTAGATCCAAAGATAATATCATCCACATAGATTTGGCACACAAATAATTCACCATTAATTCTCTTAGTGAATAAGGTTGCGTCAATTTTACCAATTTCAAAACCCTTTTTAATGAGAAACTTCGTTAACCATTTATACCAAGCATGTGGGGCTTGCTGAAGTCCATAAAGAGCTTTACGAAGCTTGTAGACGTGATTAGGTTTCTTAGGGTTCACAAAACCCGGGGGTTGTTTAACATAGACCTCTTCTTCAATCTCACCATTCAAAAAAGCACTTTTAATATCCATTTGATAAAGCGTGATATCATGGTGATTAGCATAAGAAAGAAGAATGCGGATAGCTTCAAGTCTAGCAATGGGGGCATAGGTCTCACCGTAGTCCATACCTTCGACTTGGGTGTAGCCTTGAGCTATGAGACGCGCCTTGTTGCGTACGACTTGACCGTCTTCATCTTGTTTGTTTCGAAACACCCATTTGGTTCCGATGATTTTTTGCTTGTCCTTGGGCTTCTCCACAAGTGTCCACACTTCGTTCCTCTCGAAGTTGTGTAGTTCCACGTGCATAGCGTTCACCCAATCCGGATCCTGAAGAACTTCTTCTACCTTCAAGGGCTCAATACTAGAGATGAATGGATAATGCTCGTAAAAGTTAGCTAGTCGAGTTTTGGAACGAGTTATCCTCCCGGTTTGTATGTCACCGAAGATTTGTAGAGGATGATTTTTGTTCACTCTAGCTCGAACTCGGGGTAGCTTTTGCTTGTTAGATGGTGGAGCTTCTTCATCATCATCTTCTTCTTCGTTGTTGTTGAAGGTGTCGTTGCCTTGACGTGGTGGTGAAGGTGGTTGTGGTGTATCATCATGATGAACTTCTTACTCCTCTTCATCTTGTCGTGTGACGCTTGTGGATGCCTCCATGTCGTGTTGAGGTTCGCCTTGACGCGAAGTAGGGGCTTCCACTTGAGTTGATGAGGTACTTTCCTTCACCTCCATGGGACGAATCTTGCCGATGGACAAGTCTTGGATAGCTTCCGAAGGTTCCTTATCTCCTACATCATTTGGCAATTCTTCGACTTGCGAACCATTAGATTCATCAAACTTCACATCTACCGTCTCTTCAACTTTTCGAGTGAAGTTGTTGTAGACACGGTAAGTGTGAGAGTTTGATCCGTAACTGTGTAGGAAACCTTCATGAGATTTAGGAGCAAATTTAGAACGACGATGCTTATCAAGAATATAACACTTGGAGCCGAATACCCAAAAGTATCCAACTTGGGACTTGTTACCGGTGAGTAGCTCGTATGCCGTTTTACCAAGAAGCTTGTGAAGATAGAGTCGGTTTGTAGCATGACACGTTGTTTCCAGCTTACGCCCAAAAGTGTCTTGGCGTCTTGTATTCGTCGAGCATCGTTCTAGCCATCTCGATAAGAGTTCGGTTCTTCCTCTCAATAACTCCATTTTGTTGAGGCGTGTACGTAGCCTAGAACTCATGTAGAATACCTTCTTCGTCAAGAAAGGTATCCACATTGGTGTTCTTGAACTCCGATCCGTTGTCGCTCCGAACCTTCTTGATCTTCACTTCAAACTGATTTTGTGCTTTGCGGGCAAAGTTCTTGAAGATCTTTTGTACCTGCGACTTATCATCAAGAAAGAATACCCACGTAAATCTGGAAAAATCATCAACTATCACTAGACCAAAGGAATTTCCACCGAGGCTCTTGTAAGTGTCGGCGTTCTGGATACCAGGGTACCCAGACTTGCATGCATGCGGCCCAGGGCGTGGCCCACCTCGACGACCAAGTACGGCCCGGCGTGGCCTCACTCAACACAAGGCCCTCGCGAGGCCCCGAGCTTGCGGGGGAAACAGCGCCAAGACCCGCGGAGAGTCAGGCCTCCCCAGGCCTCCTCCCGAGTGGCGAAGATTCCTATGCAACGCATGACCTCAGGAGGCCAAGGGTGATTCCAGCGCACCAGAGAGGACAGTTTCCCCTTTGGTGCAAAGGAGGCAGGGGCGCATGCGAGTTCCCAAAGCGCCCCCCCAAAGGTTTCCACTTCGGTGCAACAAGACCAAGACCCCAAGCCCCGCAGGACGGACGTCATCACCGAGCCCACCTTTGCATCACCGTCGACTACTTTGCAGGCGAAGACCACCTTTCGTCAGGATAAGATGTACTTCCTGTCCCCTTTCAAATTTGGCCGTTGTGGGATTCCTTCCCGCCATTGCGACAAGGGAAGAGGACCCGGGCCGCTATAAATAGAGGCTAGGCTGCTCTATAGAGGGGGACGATGAGACAACCACTCGCAAACATACCGCGAGGCAAGATGCCACTGTACTAGTTCATCCACAAACCTCCTTGTGAGGCAATCCACCAAAGGCAGGAGTAGGGTTTTACGATTCGCAGCGGCCCGAACCTGGGTAAACTCTCGTGTGCTATCTTCTTCCTCGCCATCGAGCGGGGGTATCGTGCTGTGGGCTTTGTGGGGGCGAAGCTGTTGGAGATCTTCGCACATGCCCCTGGGTTCGAACTCCTTAGGGTTTTGCGGAACCCGAAATCCGACATTTGGCGCGCCAGGTAGGGGGCGTGTCGGGATCCTCACTCAAGCTTCGCCTCACCTCCACTCGGTGCTTCCATGGCCAAAGGGCGCCGAGCCCGCGCCGAATGACGGGCTGCCCGCGTTGCTCGGGCGACACCACCAGACCTCAGCATCCCGCGCTGCCCTGCTCTTCCGTTAGAAGGCGCCGTCTCCAGCCCGGCCTTGGACGGGCACCGGGGGCTATCGCCCTCGCCAACCGCGCCACGTGCCCTCGCCGCCCTGACCCTCCCAAGCGTCCACGTCGCGGCATCATCCCCCCGGGCTCACCGCGAGCCGGCACGCGGGCGAATCGCGCTCCTCGTGGCCCGTGAGCTGCAGCCTTTCCGCATTGCTCGCGGACGCTACGACAGCTGGATGTGCCATGCGGCCATGCGCGCCACCACAACCGGTGAGGCCCAGGTGCTCCCCTATGGGACGGCCCAGGAAGCTCGCCTCCATGAAGTCACTCAACCCACCGCCGAGATGCTGAGGACGTGCGGACGAATGGGAGAAGCGCGTCGCGACCTGCACTCGCCGGGAGTACGGCCTGGCTCGTTGGGCACGCAGGAGTTAGCCCCTGGCGCAGACGGGAGCCGACGAGAGCTGCCAGCCACGCGGGGTAGGCGCCGTAACGTGACTCCCGGCACACCCGGCGCATCAGGGGAGGGCGCCTGGCGACTCGTCTACCCCAACACCCGGGGGCTTGCGCAACTCTACCACGACCATGTTGGTGAGCGCCCGGGACACGATGGGAGCAGCGCCAACCACTACGACAACAGGAGGAGCGTATACGACCCCACGAGCAGCTTTCGTCAGGGCTGGTGCGAACAACCTCGCGAGGGCGGCTGGTGGAGCCGGCCTCATGAGGATGCCAGAAACTAGCATCCCCGCGAGGTGTGCCCGCTGGTGGGGGACTACCCTTGGCGAGCGCCTGGGTCCGCGGACCGGGGGTCGCCTGCCTGGAGACGGAGGGTGGAACATACGCCCATGTCTCCTGGCAGGGTGACCCCAGCCTGGAGACGGAGGGTGGAACACACGCCCATGTCCTCAGGCCGGGTGCCCCCAGCTGGGGGACGGAGGGTGGAACATACGCCCATGTCCCCTGGCAGGGCGACTCCTACCCAGAGACGGAGGGTGGAACACACGCCCATGTCTCCGGGCCAGGTTTCGCTCAACCAGTGGCAAGAGCTCACGTACTCACCCATGTCTCCGGGCCCGGTCCGGCCTGCCCGGGGACGGGGGTTGGGGTACCTGCGCGGAGCTCCCGGGTACCCCAGCGAGGTGCGCTGGGGTACTGCCTTGGGCGTCCGCCTCGCACGCGATGAAGGGCCCCCGCGCCGAGCCCCGCCCGCGGCACAGGGGGCTGCAGCGCCGCTACAACGACGACACCCGTCGGGCTTCAGAGAACCCGTGGCCCTGCTCCGGGATGGGCCCTCCCTGCGAAGGGCATGGGGGGCTCGCCCCACGCTCGAGAGCCCGTCCGGGACCCACCCCGCGTCGCCACATCATGCCTGGAGGCTAGGAGCGGGCTCCGTGTCAGGGAGGCATGGAGCGCTCAGCGCACCCCCAGGCCCAACCCGTGACACTCTCACGTAATAATGAGTGGGTTGTATACGCCCGGAGCCCCCCGAGGACGCGGAGGGGTTCCATCCCACACCCAAGTGGAAGCCCCATGCTCCGCGCTGGCGGACAACACTGCCCTCCAATGGCTATGCCCACGTAACGTGGATGCCCTATGTTCCGCGCTGGAGGAAGCGAAGACTAGCCTAGGTGCCGGACGCGGCTGTTCTCTGCCTTTCTTGTGTTCGAATTTGCCTTTTTCCTGGAACGAAGTCCGAGGCTTTTTGTTGACTCTATTTAAAGGAAAAGGAGCGGGAATTTTTTCTTCTTGCAGTCCTATCTCTTGGAATTTCTCTCTTCGAGATACCGCCTGCCAGCCTCTCCCTCCCGCGCCCCGCGAGCGGGGGCTGCTGGCATGGTGCCCACACCTCGCCAAGGCCTCGGCGTCCTGGTCCCCGCGTGGCCTTGGCGTCTTGGTCCCCGCGTGGCACTCTCGAGCAAGCTAGCAGGCGTGCGCCGCCTCACCCTCGCTCGGGGGCTCCGCCGCGGCTCGGTTCGCTGTCTTAAAAACACCTGAAGGCTCACGCCCCCTGGGGACAAGAACCGGTAGAGGGGATTGGTCGCCGCTTGAACATCAAGGGAGACTCCTGAGGTTCGCGCCTCAGGAGCCTCACCGATCGCGTGGCTACTCACCCGCTCTTTGGTCTCGTCCTGGTGATCCGGACGCCCCAATGGCGGTCGAGGCCTCGCCACTTTTGGTCTCGTCCTGGTGATCCGGACGCCCCAACGGTGGTCGAGGCATGCACGGGGTCGGGCCCCGCCGACGTAGAGCGCCGCTTGAGCGTCAAAGGGGGCTCCTGAGGTTCGCGCCTCAGGAGCCTCACCGATCGCATGGCTACTCGCTCGCTTTTTGGTCTCGTCCTGGTGATCCGGACGCCCCAATGGCGGTCGAGGCCTCGCCACTTTTGGTCTCGGCCTGGTGATCCGAACGCCCCAACGGTGTCGAGGCATGCACGGGATCAGGCCCTGTAGACGTAGAGTGCCGACAGGGGGCCCCTAAGCCGCCTCATTCGCAGGAAGAAGGAACCTCCCCAAGCTCTCCAAGCGCCACTAGCTCACTAGGCGCCACCGCCAAACCTCATGACGCGGAAACCCGCCGCGGACGCATCGAGCTAAGTTCTCTAATCTCGGTCAAAGGGAAGCCTCAGTTAACAGTAACACAGTGACTGCAATACGTAATGAAAACGCTAACAAAAGGGCGCAAGTGCCAGAGTTCATCACACACCCGGAAGGGCCCCCATGATTTTGATTACAGGCAGAGGAAAAGAAAAAAGACGAAGGAGCCCCTCCCCGGGGGCCGCCGCTCCTGAGGCCCCGTCCTTGGCGCGCCGGCGCTCAGTCGGAGTCCTCCTTGTCCTTGATGGCGCCATGGTGGCGCGTTGGCGTGGCCGCTTCCCGGGCGGGGGAGCGGCGCCGTCGCGGCTGGCTTGCCCCCGAAGTCCGAGTGCGCCGGCGTGGCGGGGCGTCATAGCTGTCATCGCTCGGGCTCCCCTCGCAGGATGTATCGCTGCTGCTGGAAGCATGGCGGCCGAAGCCAAGGGCAAGCTCACCTGCAAGATCGCCGCCGCCGCCGCCCTCTGGGCAGCACTCCAAACGCCTGCCGTCCTCACCGAAGATCTTGACGAAAAGCGTCACGGCACTGCCGTGCTTGAAGTGGAGCGTAGGCCTCCCCTCCAGGCCGTGGGCACGGGCAAAGGTCTGCCACCCGCGGCCCAAGAAGGCGTTGCCTGCGGGGGTGACCTCAACCTCCACCCACAACGCACCGCTGCAACACCCGTTGGCTTGCAGCCACAGGCCTGCGGGCGTGTCAGCCGGCAACGTCTCTGCGAAGGAGCGCGGGAGCTACAACCAGGAGCTCGCCGCCCTCTCCACCGGCACCAGGAACTCCAGGCCCGCGTCGGCCGTGCGAGCTTGCGGACGCGGTGGCCGGGCACCGACTGCAGGTCTTACCCCCTGCCACGGCCACCGTGCCTGCCGCCTCCGGCAGCGCCAGCGGAAGCGCCGGCCCCCGCGGAGGGGCGCCCGCGCCCACGTGGAGCCGCCGGAGGCGTCCCAGCATACTTGCGAGGGAGACCCCTGCTCCTCTTGGGAGGGAGTGGGTCCGGCACCCCCTAGCAGGCCTTTCCCTTCTCGGCGGCGGAGAACCTCCTCACAGGCGTCATGGAGAGAGAGACGAAGAGTGGAGGTGGGAGAGCAAGGAGAAGGAATGGGCTGGGGGCTCAGTTTCCCCCGCCCATTTATAGATGGATGGAGGCCAACCGGCATTTTTTCCCTACCCCGGGTGATAATGGCCCCGCAGCGTGCGCCAGTTCAAGGTCAGACGGAGCGGTTGTCGAGGCGTCATGGGGAGTGGAGTCGCCGTGCACCCCTCGGGTGACGCATGCCATGCTCGATCGGTGTGCTGCCCTGCCTCACGTCGTTTCCTTTGCCCCTGACGGGTCACATCCGCGTGGCCCGAGGGGGGGAGGACGCGAAGAGACAGCCGCATTCAAGGAGAGCAATGATGGCCGGAGAGGCGCGCAGGCCTCGCGTCAGCTTGACTCAAGGTGGTTCCCGACGTCTTCGGGGAGCTGAGACGCCCACGTCTCATCGTGCGCCACGCGTCAAGATGGGCCCGCAGGCGTTAGGGCCCACGGCGCTTCGGGCCATCCTCCGTGGCTTCGCCCAGAAGCCAACCCGAGCGCGCCTCGGGCCCGGGGGCTACTGTCGGCGTTCTGGATACCAGGGTACCCAGACTTGCCTGCCTGCGGCCCAGGGCGTGGCCCACCTCGACGACCAAGTACGGCCCGGCGTGGCCTCACTCAACACAAGGCTCTCGTGAGGCCCTGAGCTCGCAGGGGAAACAGCGCCAAGACCCGCGGGGAGGCAGGCCTCCCCAGGCCTCCTCCCGAGTGGCGGAGATTCCTATGCAACGCACGACCTCAGGAGGCCAAGGGTGACGCCAGCCGGGCCAGGCGGGCGCCAGCGCGCCAGAGAGGAAAGTTTCCCATTTGGTGCAAAAGAGGCAGGGGCACACGCGAGTTCCCAAAGCGCCCCCCAAAGGTTTCCACTTCGATGCAACAAGACCAAGACCCGAAGCCCCGCAGGACGGACGTCATCACCGAGCCCACCTCTGCATCACCGTCGACTACTTTGCAGGCGAAGGCCACCTTTCGTCAGGATAAGACGTACTTCCTGTCCCCTATCAAATTTGGCCATTGTGGGATTCCTTCCCGCCATTACGACAAGGGAAGAGGACCCGGGCCGCTATAAATAGAGGCTAGGCTGCTCTGTAGAGGGGGGCGATGAGACAACCACTCGCAAACACACCGCGAGGCAAGACGCCACTGTACTAGTTCATCCACAAACATCCTCGTGAGGCAATCCACCAAAGGCAGGAGTAGGGTTTTACGCTTCGCAGCGGCCCGAACCTGGGTAAACTCTCATGTGCTATCTTCTTCCTCGCCATCGAGCGGGGGTATCGTGCTGTGGGCTTTGTGGGGGCGAAGCTGTTGGAGATCTTCGCACACGCCCCTGGGTTCGAACTCCTTAGGGTTTTGCGGAACCCGAAATCCGACAGTAAGCGTTGGGAGCAAAAAGATCCATATGAAGTGACTCGAGTGGTTTCCTGGTAGTCATGATATTCTTTACGGGATGACTTCCACCTACTTGCTTTCCAGCTGGACAAGCACTACAAAGTCTATCTTTGTCAAAGATAACATCTTTAACACCAAGAATATGATCATCTTTGATAAGCTTGTCTAGATTACGCATACCAACATGTCCTAGTCTTCCATGCCAAAGCCAACCTTTAGAAGATTTTGCAATAAGACAAGTATGAGGTTTGGACCTTTTAGTGAAATCGACAATGTATAGATAACCTCTACGAAAGCCGGTAAAGACCATGTTATGATTATCTTGACGAAACACTTGGCAATCTACTTTGGTAAATAGCACATTAAAACCAAAGTCGCAAGTCTAGATACGGAAAGAAGATTGTAGCCAAGGGATTCAACAAGCATGACATTTTGAATAGAGCTATCATGGGATATGGCCACGTTACCAAGACCAAGTACCTTACCCTTGGAGTTGTCTCCAAAATTTACATACCTTCGCGGTCCATGGTTTGGTGTGATCTCTTCAAACATGTCTCTATCTCCGGTCATGTGGTCGGTGCATCCGCTATCGAGAATCCCCTCTTTTCCACCAGACATGTAATCCTTGAAGTTTGCCATGAGACTTAGATTCTTCATGATCTTCTCATGCTCGATGTCGAACAACTCATCTTCATCATAGTAGCTATGTTCCACATTGTCATCATCAAGTGGAAAATCCTCGTCATAAGAAACAAGAAATTCGTTAGGGTTGTGATCATAACAATGTTCAAGATTATGAATGCGAATGGCTTCAACAATGATGTTGTTGATAGTTATGACATCTACTTTACCATGCATGAGGTCTCTAAGCTCAAATAGATAGTCATGAAACTTAGGATCACTAGGCATCATCTTGTGAAAAGCGATGGTTTTATGAAGAATTTCATCAAGATTACTCAATGAATAATTTGGATACCGTTTCTCCAAATCACTCCACAAAGTATAAGCACATTCAAAATTCTTCATTTGATCAAGCACAATTCTAGGCAATCCTCTAATGATAAGGTTAACAGTTCTAAGATTGTGTAGCATATCAATTTGCTCTTCGTGTGTGGGATGTAAGGGATCAATGGGAGGTACATAGGGGTTCTTAACATACTCGCTCAAATGGAATTCATTGAATAACTCAAGCATCTCATATTTCCATTGACTATAGTACTCCCCATCGAGAACGGGCACTCTACAACTAAGACTCCCTAAACTAGACACATCCATATTCATCCATGGTGATGAAACCGAAGCTATGGAGACCAAAGCTCTGATACCAATTGAAGGGATCGATAGAAGAGACGTCTAGAGGGGGCGTGAATAGACTACTTGCAAGAATTAAAACCTAGCCTTTTCCCAAGTTAATTGGTGGGCAGTTTTAGCAATAATAACAAGTCTAATGCACCCTACACATGCTAGTCAACAAGTATGGCAGCGGAAAGTAAGACAAGCATATGTAAGAGAGAGTAGAGATAGGAAGATCAAACGCAATTTGGAGACGCAAGGATTTTTCCTGTGGTTCCGATAGGTGGCGCTATCGTGCATCCACGTTTATGGAGTCTTCAACCCACTGAGGGTAGCGGTCGCGAGAGTCCACGGAGGGCTCCACCCATAAGGGTCCACGAAGTAGCAACCTTAACTATTCCATAACAGCCTCCGTCCACGAAGGACTAGCCTCACTATGGGTAGATCTTCATGAAGTAGGCGATCTCCTTGCCCTTACAAACTTCTTGGTTCACTCCACAACACGAAGTAGGAGGCTCGCAAGCGACACTTAACCAATCTAGGAGGCACCACCCTCCAAAAGGTAATAGGCTCGATAGTAACGATGAAATCCTTGCTCTTGTGTTTCAAATGATAGTCTCCTCAACACACAATCACTCTCTCATAGATTTGGCTTGGGTAGAAGAGATTGATTGGATGGAAAGCAACTTGGGGAGGCTAGAAATCAAGATCCATATGGTTGGAGTGGATGATCTTGACCTCAACACAAGGGTAGGTGGTTCTCTCTCAGAAATTTGGATATGGGAAGTGTGGAACTGTTCTGAGTGCTTCTCTTGCGAGTGGGATGTGGTGGAGGGGTATATATAGGCTTCTCCAAAAATCCAACTGTACACCATTATTGACCAACTCGGTGAAACCGAAGTGAAAACTCGGTGGCACCGAAGTGTTCAAAATGTGGCAACTTTAGGAATCTCGATGAGACCGATATAGAATTCTCAGTGGTACCGACAATGTTCACCTAGGCAGTTTCCAGAACTCGGTGGCACCGATTTTCAAACTCAGAAATTCCGATTCTTGGAAATGAGATACCAGAGAGCTGGTCACCGTTTTCGGTGGCACCGAAATGTAACTTGGTGGTATCGAGAATAGGGTTTGGCTAGGGTTTCTGTCTGAGATGAAAATCGGTAGGTTCGAGTGGGAAATGTTGGTGGCACCGATTTTGCATGTTAGGCTTTGGACAGAATATTTGTGGGAGTGCTTTGTGAATGTTTTTGGTGGCTATCACTTGATCACTTGAGCATTTCATTCACCATTAATATCTTACCCCCTTTTGATAGTATTGGCTTTCCTATGGACTCAAGGTGATTTCTCACAAAGTAAAATGTAGAGTCTCCTTGCTTGTAGCTTGGACAATCTTAATCCTTGCATCTTGGGGTTCTCCTCACAATCCTTTGGCAATCCTCTCTGTGGACTTAAACCTGAAATAAGCTAGGTAGAAATATTAGTCCAAGAGACAATGTATGTTGTCATGAATTATCAAAACCACCAAGGGAGCATATGTGCTTTTAGGCATCAACTTTGCGGATTCCGGTGACCTAGGGGATCTATGCATAGGGGTTGATTGCACGTTTTCATACCACGTTCTCCGATAGAAATCTTGGGGTGCTCCTTGAAGTTCTTTGTGTTGGATTGAATATGATAGATCTGAAATTGTTTGATGCATGTCGCATAATTTACCCACGGATACTTGAGGTGACATTGGAGTATCTAGGTGACATTAGGGTTGATTGATATGTATCGTTGGTGTTATTCTAGTAGAAACTCTAGGGCCGTTTGTGACACTTATAGGAATAGCCCAATAGATTGATCGGAAAGAATAACTTTGAGGTGGTTCTACTACCTACACCAATTTCATCTTATTGTTCTCCGCTAGATAGGAACTTTGGAGTGATTCTTTGTTGCACGTTGAGGGATGATCATATGATTCAACTATGTTAGCATTGTTGGGAGATTGGACTAGCGAAATTATGAACCCTAGGCCTTATTTCCAAGAATTTATACACCGTTTTGCTTGTTGTTTTACACTTGATACCTTGCTGTTTTTATATTTTCAGATTACAAAAACCTATATCTATCGTCCATATTACACTTGTATCACCATCTCTTCACCGAACTAGTGCACCTATACAATTTTCCATTGTATTGGGTGTGTTGGGGACACAAGAGATTTCTTGTATTTGATTGCAGGGTTGCTTGAGAGAGACCATCTTCATCCTACACCTCCCACGGATTGATAAACCTTAGGTCATACACTTGAGGGAAAATTGCTACTGTCCTACAAAACTCTGCGCTTGGAGGCCCAACACGAGTCTACAAGAATAAAGTTGCATAGTAGACATCACCAGCAGTGCTTCGTCGTCTAGAACTAATCCCTGTAGGAGACTAGGCAAACCATCGGTGCTACAAAACTATTTCGTTGAGGGAGAGAGAGAGAGGCAGATCATCGCATGTCATTTGTCTGAGAACTTGAGATGAAATGGAGAGCACCTATCCACCTCTATTTATAATGGAGGAGGGTGGAGGATGGCTTCCCAAAACGTCCCCCTCCACAAACATCATCGCACCAAAGATGGGAGGTTGGCCGATGTAGGGGGGGCCTGCTACTTGTGATGGTATTGGGATTTCCCCGAACAGGAAGGGTGATGTAGTATAGTAGCAGATAGAATTTCCCTCAGTTAAGAACCAAGTTTTATCGAACCAATAAGAGATCACGCAAACGAACGGTCAGCAGTACCTGCACACACACAAACAAATACTTGCACCCAACGCGGGAAGAGGGTTGTCAATCCCCTTGTACTCGTCAATTGCAAGGATTAATTCTGATAGTGTTAGATATATAAATATATTATAAAACATAATAAATTGCAACAAGAATATTTTTAGGGTTTTAGTAAATATATAAAGTGAATAGACACGTGGGCCATAGCGTTCCTAGAGGCATCTCTATCATGAGCATAGTAACAGTGGGTGAACAAATTACTGTCGGGTAAATGGTAGAAAAGCGAAAATTATGACGATATTCATGGCATGATCAATATATAGGCATTACGTTCGAGACAAGTAGACCGAAACGATTCTGCATCTACTACTATTACTCCACCCCTCGACCACTATCCAGCATGCATCTTAAGGTATTAAGTTCATAACACACAGAGTAATGCTTGGAGCATGATGACATAATGTAGACAAAGTAAGACCAAATGATATGTTCGAACCCCATTGTTTTAACCTTAGTAGCAACAATACAAATATGTGCCTCGCTAGTCCTCCTGTCATAGATTAAGGACACCGCAAGATTGAACCTACTACCAAGCACCTCTCCCACTGAAGATAGATCAATCTAATTGGCCAAATTAAATGAATATATCAGAGAGAAATACAAGGCTACAACATCACACATAATAAATCTTAAAATGACTCGGTTACTTTGAATGAATAATATGATCATAAAACCCACAATTCATTGGATTCCAACAAACAGATCGCAGAAAATACATCGAATAGGTTTCCGAAGATATCATTGTATTGAAGATCAAATGCAAGAGAGAGAGAGAGAGAGCGAGAGATCTAGCTATAGCTATGGACCCGTAGGTCCTGTGGGAACTACTAACATATCATGGGGGAGGTGGCAAGGTTGATGAAGATAGCCTTCATGATGGATTCCCCTCTAGCACAATATCAAAAAGGCCTCCAGATGGGATTACGGAAGAACAGAGGCTTGCGATGGCGGAAGCGAAGTTTCGAGTGCTCCCCTGGGGGTTTCTGAATATATCTGAATTTATAGGCCAATAATTAAGGCGATCGGGGCTGCAGGGGATCCACAAGGGGGCCGGGTGCGCCTACCCCCTGGGCGCGCCCCCCTACCTTGTTGCCTCCTCGTGAGGCATATGGACTCCTCCCGAAGCTTTTAGGTTCTGTTTTGGTCCAGAAAAAATCGTCAAAAAGTTCCATCGTGTTTGGACTCCGTTTGGTATTGTTTTTCTGTAAAACCAAAACCAAGCAAAAAACAGGAACGGGCACTTGGCACTGGGTTAATAGGTTAGTTCCCAAAAATGATATAAAATTGTGTAAAGCATACAAGATTCACAATATAATAGCATGAAACAATCAAAAATTATAGATACGTTTGAGAGGTATCAGGCCCCCTTCCAACATAACTCCACCATTTGTGGGGGCTACCCCCACCATGCCCCCCAACAAGCTTCCACCAATTATGGGCTGCCCCACAAAGGGGGCCCCACCCAAAAATAGCATCCAACGAATCGTGGGATCTTGTCCCCCATCCCGGTACACGATGTTTTTTGCATGTGTTCTCTCTAAAAAATCCAGAAGGTCCTAGAACATTTTCGGCACCCTCTAAAATAATTCTGGACGCGTTTTGAAATATTTCTGGTATGATGCTTTTACTCCGAAACAATTTTTGATTTCTCCAAAACACTTCCGGTTTTCTCTATGAAACTTTTTAATAATCTCCGAAACATTTTCGGTGACTTTCTCCCGGTCTCCTATCCTAGTACTCAACATATAGATGACCCTTAAGCATGTGACCCTTTAGGTTTGGTGAAGTATAGACACGACCGGAACTCTTTCCGATCAATGATCAATAGCGAAACCGTCGACATCCATATTGAATCATGCATATACCCACACGAATGAATATTCAAGTGAACCTTTAGTTACCGTATGTTGCTTCGTGATATGTTCCAAAACCCGAGGTGGGATTTGTCATCATCCACATGAATCAAGAACTTGTTCACTATGCCAGTTTCATCGTTACATGTTTTGTTTTCTTTTCTTAGTCTGTGTTCTGGCATCCATGTGATCAAATCACACGGTGTCTGGCCAGACGATGATGGATACCGTAACACCAAGAAAGCCCCAAGAATATCTCTCCATTGCGAGAGAAGCAAATCCCAATGTTGAGCTATCTAATTCCTTGTTATACTTTTCCGTGAACCCGTAAGCCGCCATAATAGCCACTGTATTACAGATCATATTTAACAAACCCCAAAGTTCATGAAGCATCTATGAAGGAACTCGACACTCTCATGGTCTAAGGAATTATGCACACATTTAACTTTCTCTGTGTTATAGTCCATTAACTTGTGACGAATGTATCTCATAGCATGACAACAATTGGGTCAATTCAACACAAGTGTTCTTCTAACATTGTGTCCTCAAAGTTGTCGTCATACTCATGCCCATGATCAGGAAAACAGAACGATCATGCAACACTTGAGCTAGTCTTAGAGGCTAGACTATGAATATATTTATTGTTTATTATTTCACAGGTGCATATGAGTTTTCCTCCGAGCCTCTTGGTTATTGCACACAGGAGAGCCATAACAGTTATAGCACGGGATATAAACATAACTACGAAGATGGAAATAAATAATAACATTTATTATTGCCTCTAGGACATATTTCCTACAGTCGCCGGTTTAGGGGGATTGCGGGGGGGGGGCACGGTGCGGCGAGGCTAGCGTAGGTGGTTTTGATGGTGGTACGTGGTATCATTTCGGGAAAGAGATGAACAGAAGGGCATGAGGTTGAAGAAGGTGATTTGGCCATTCATCTCTCATTCGACGGCTCAAAAACAAACGGCTGACCCTAAAAAATTTGGGTCAGACTTACACCTAACCAAACCCTTTATGGTATTGAGTCATATAAGGGCATCTCCAACGCTAACCCTTTAACCACCCGCATACGTCCAGACCGTGCGGTTCGGACCCCAAAAGCCATCCAACGCGGTCATGTATCTATCCGCATGCCGGTCCGAATGCGCTTTTTTCCACAAACTGGAGACAAAAAGTGGGGGGGAGGACTTTGCGGGCGTCCGGACCGCGACCACGCCCGCTCCTGACTACCCTGGCCCACCGAAAACCCTACACTCACGCCCGAGCGCGTTCCCGCCCTTTCACTAGCTACCCGCATTCATGTCGTGTAGAGCGCCTGCTCCGCAATGACGCCGACCCAGAGCGGACGCGACCTCTCGCTGGGGCTGGCATTTAATCGGCGCGGCGTCCGAGGAGCCACCCTTTCCTTTTCAATGCCAGAGCGACGTTTGTTGTACGGGACGGGATGAATATCTACCACACCCGTTCAATGCCCATCCATCTGTATGTCACCATTAAGTAGGCTCGCCAGCCGAGGAGCCAACTTTGGCGCCGCTGCGCATTGACGCACCCGGACGCTTGCCTCACCGCAATCCGCCATTTAAAGGCGCTCACACCTGGCTAGCACCACACCACAACACTTCCGCTCCACATCCTCCTCCTTTGCTCCATATCCGCCATGACCGCGAGCGGGAACGGGATAGTCTTTCGTCGGAGATGAAGCACGAGGTGGCTGCCCTTGTAGCCACCTGGCAGTCCTACCACGCAAGGCGGATCGAGCAGGGCATGCCGGCTAGCTCGCCCGAGGTGTCCGACAACGACGACGCGCCGGACCCCACACCAGTGCATGCCGACCTGATCATGAAGCAGGTGCATGCGCACTGTGACGCCACCATGGCGGAGGAGGAGCATTCTGCACCGGCTCCTATGTCGGCGTTTTGGCAGACGCGGGAGGAGCAAAGATACAACATGTTCCTCCTCGAGCAGCAGGGGTTGGCGGAGGGCCAGATCTATGGCGAGCGCACAAGCGAGGAGGCCATGGCCGCCATTGTCGCGGCAAACCCGAACTTCGTTGTGGATCAACGGGCGCTCTACGAGGTTGCGCGTGCTCAACGCGCCACTCGTAACGAAGCGGTAGCGCAGCTGAACACGGACGCGGTAGCACACGCGCTGGCGGCGTAGGCGGCCAAGGACAGAATGCCACCAGCTACGCGTCCTATGCGCCGCTGTCCAACTTTCACGGGCGCATGTCGCAGGTGGACAGTGACGGACCGTCCACGTTCACCATCGACCTCGCGTCCATAGGTACCGGTGACGGACATGTCGCGGACTCCTCCGAGGATGAGTAAAGTATGGGAGGCGGCAGGGCCTGGTGTCCCATGTGGGTTGGTCGGTCTCTCATGTCTTACTCTTCCTTGTCGGAGACAACACCTTCACTTCACAGGTCTTAAACCACGTCGGTGTTCATGAAGACGACAGATGAAGGATATGGTTGTCGATGCGGAATACAAAGAAAGTGGACGACCGAGGTCGTTGCAGGATAGGTTTAGGTCCGGCCACTCTTTTTTAATAAAAAAATGTCCGAACGGTAATGCATTTCGTCCGGTTTATATGAATATCAACCAATTTACATGAATTTCGTTCGTTTTGTTTAAACTATCGTTGAAATGTACGTGGTCAGAGTTGGATGGCCGGATCTGCATCCGTGTCCGCAGACAGATACGAGGGCAAATTTGCTCAGATCAACTTTGGTCGAAGATGGCCTAAATATGGAACCCCGAAAGTTTCGCCCTTTCCCTCCGATTGTGTCAACCGGATTGTCAGTCGTCCGATCATGCCTGGTACGCTTCATTCGCTGATTCTATTCCATTCCCTGACTCGCTTACGTCTCAGGTTGGTGCATGTAACCGTGCACCGGCATTAGTCCATACTCCATAGAAAGCTCGCCACGGGTCTGCTCTGCTGTCTTTTTTTTTTTTTTTGCGAGTGGGTCTGCTCTGCTGTCTAACTGCATGATGCCGATCAAACCAGTGGATGCGGAGATAATATTCAGAGATCCAGGCCGGTGTCAGTGTGTGCGTGATGCCGTGACGTGACGAGCAACCGTGGAAACGCCGTGCCGAGCGTACTTGACAAGCCCCGCAACAGCCGGCTTTGGCGATGATGAAGAGACAAAAAGGCGAGAAAGTACGAGAGGATCACCGGCGAACTGGCTGGTGCGGTCAGCCAACGGCGGGAGACGGGAACGACGTACACCTCGCGTGGAAGCTTGGAACTCTGCGTTGACACGCGAAAGTACGAGAGGATCCCGGCGAAGTGGCGGGCGCCGGGGCGCCGCATCCAACGACGGGAGGCCGTGAGCAGCGTCAACCTCGCGTGGAAGCTTGGAACTATGGTTCGTAGCCTCGTAGGCGCGGCAGCGGCTGTTGCAAATATGTAGGAACTATGTAGGAAGTGCGGCTTGCCGCACCCGGCAGCGTCGCTGCCGGATACAAGTCATATCCAATCCAGTAATACGATCATCAAAGCATTGCGAATATAAAAAAATATCATGATATTGGTTCAGTACTGTGACATACACCAAATCATTATCTGGTGAAGCCTCTAAGATGTCTCTATTATGATGGAGCCTCAAGATAGAAAGTGTAGACAACTACGATACGATGCCTCTATTCTCATGGAGCCTCAAGATAAGAAGTGCAGGACAATATATGGATCGAAAGATGGAAATGCAGGACAACCATAACATTCAAATTTAACATCAAAAGATGGAAATCACATGCAAGTCTGTTTATCTTACATAATTGCGACTTCACACAAATAACCGTGGTAACAGAACATTAAGCGATTCAGATGGATGATAAACAATCAATCAATGAAAATCATGTTGGCACAAAATAAGGGAAACCACAATCACCAGCTGATCAATTGCCATGTTTTGGTTTGCTGACCAGTCTCAGAAATTAAATGATTCAAGTGGATGATAAACAATCAAATAAACGAAAATCACATTGTCACAAAATAAGGGAAACAACAATCACCAGCTCACCAATGTCATATCCTTGTTGAGAGCATGCATCCATATGCTTATTCTAAAAATAACATCACGGTGGAACTCATAAATCAGACATGCGCTTGCAGTCTCTACCCCAGCACAACTATATGTACAGAGATAGCATGTTCTCCATCAATATTCTTCAGTTATAAGATAGATCATCGTGTAATTTTGCTGGTATGGCACCAGAATATACATTGCCTGTCTTTTACTTTTCCGGACTTATTCCATCATTTCACATGTTGAGCAAAATCAAATTGCTCCCACAGAAATCCTAACCAAAGAAGACAGTTCGAATTGCTGACAACTATGTCGATTTCCACCACAGATCCACCCTTGACTCGCAAATGGGCCCGTAGTTGTCCCAGTTGCATGTTCACCCTTGACTCGCAATTGGTCATGTTTTTTGTTTTTCATAATCCACGCTCGACTTGCAATTGGGCTCGTTGTTTGTTATTGTCCAAGTTACAAGTCCATCATCGACTCGAAAATTATCGTAGTTTTGTGTAGGTGTCAGTTGCAAGTCTGCCCTTGACTCACAATTAGGCTCATAAATGGGGACCAAGTTTGTCCTAGTTACAACTCCATCCTCGATAGGCAACTGGGGGCCTGACCAATTTTTGTCCTAGTTGCAAGTCCATCCTCGACACGCATTTGGGCCTTACCCATTTTTATGTCCCGATTGCAAGTCCACCACACACAACTTGATTTCCGCAATGAGACTGCTATTAGGGATGGTAGGAGGGTTATCGGCAAGTTGCATCTCCATTTTTTAAAATATTCATGAGTTTTTTAGTTGTTTTATAAAAGGTCACAAACATTTCCTTAGAATTATGAAATTTTTACAACACACATTGTACATTGTTTGTTTACATCTGAAACTTTTTTGTACACGTTGAACATTTGTTAAATACACGATTAATATATATTTTTCCAAATATATATCTTGATGTGTACTTTTTCTCATACACAGTGTACATTTTTATTATAAACCGAAACCATTTTTATACAAGTTTAATATATTTGAAATACATGATTAACCTTTTTCCAAATACAATTTTTTAAATACATTATTTCTAAATACTTTTCCAAATACACATTGTAAATTTTCTGTATATATCAAGAATAGTTTTATACACGTTGAATTTTTTTCAAATACACGGTTAATATATTTTTTCAAATATATGTTGTGAATTGTTTCCATTAAGTGTTTTGCATTTTTTTCCAATACACATTGAACATTTGTTTGAATGATACAAAACATTTTTTTATACTACACGAACATTTTATGCATTGTTAAACATTTTTAAAATGACAGAAACATATATTTTTATAAATGTCGCCTACATTTTTTTGAATGTAGGAAATAATATTTTTTTGAATTACGCAAACATTTTCTACGCCGGATAACAAAAAATTTCATACATTTCACATACATTTTTTGAAATGCTTGAGTATTTTTTTCTTAAATGTCACGAACATTTTCCAGGAATGCTTTCAACATTTATATTAAATTACGCTAACAAATAATTTAAATTGCGTTATTATTTTTTCGAATTCATGGTAATCATTTTTAAAACATGTTTCTAAATGTTATATGGAACATACAAAATGTAAGATCTTCATGTATCTTTAAATTATACATGTATATACGGTTTATAAAAGAAACACACGTTCATGCAATGGAAAAGGACAAGTCACTGAACGAAAAGAAAAGAAAGGAAAAGAAAAAAGCGAACGGAGGCTAGCCTACGCTCACGGAACGAAGCTAGTGCAAGTAAAACCTTCGGGCAAGCTGATGTATAGACGTACGCTGGACAACCACAAAAAGGAAAAACAACAGAGAAAAAAATAAAGAAAATAAGGAAAAAAGGTACGAAGATATTAACTTAGATGTGACATAGTTATGTCACATCTAGATGAGCCCTAGACATACCCATCGAGTAAACACTAAGTACCTAGGAATCCGCAACAAATTACTCCCAAGACCGTATCTCACGCACGGCTCCTCCTCTTCTCTCTCCGATCTCCTTCTCTTCTAGCGTCTTCCCATAGTCCTATGGCACCTCCAAATTCTACTCATGTAGATTAACTAGCAGGCAGAGGCGCGGCGACACGCCGCGCCCGTCATGAAGCCCATGTGCATGGTTGTGTTGTTTTTCTTATAGAAAAAAGAAGGCAATTGGTAATGTGTAATCCAATTTAACTTAGATAAATAACAAAAGGTAATAAAAACCAGTTCATCCATGGTTACAAACACTTAGCTATATATCCTAAATGTTTCAGCCAAATCTCTTTCTACCAAGAGAAACATAATTTGAAAATCGTCTGATGCAACCAAAAGTTTAACAAAATGAAGGTCGTTCGAACCGAAGGAAAATTCCTCCGGTATATATTTTAAAGATCATATTACTCCCTAATACCCCGACCTACAACAGATGGAAATTTGTATTAGTGAACGAAGCAAGATACAGAGGAAGAAAAAACAACAAAAAAAGTGCATTGGAAAATAGGAAGGATTAACCTTTATACAAAGGTTCATTTTTTCAGGCTCGATGTTGGCAACCCAGTGAAAAAGCCAACAATGTAATTGTTTCCTCTAATGCATACACATTTTAGTTCACAAAACAGGAAAAAATAAATGAAAATACTCTAGTAAAAAGTTAAAACCTTTTGCCATTATAATGCGTTGACAATTTCTTTATACATGATATTTTGAGTAATATATGTTTGATCGCTTAACGCTTAGTTGTGAAAATAGCAGGCATAACCAACATAATTAGAGATGCATCATCAATCAAAATCAAGCCTAATTCTCATAGTCTAAATTGTACTAACCTAGATACTCTAAGGCACATAATTTTCTTTAGTTTGCTTATCCTATGGTGTCATGCAGAAAGGAGTTGTTAGGTATCGCATCATAATTAATTTAACTTTATATAGAAGGTAGAATGAGAAAAAATACTACACTTTATACTACTCACAGCGTTATAAGGGTAGGGTGTGCATGTGTGCGTTAATAGGGTTGAGTGTATGTGCATATATATATGAGCATATGCGTTGTATCGTGTTGGCCCTAATTCTTGCTTTTTTCTGGATTTATTTCAGGCTTTTCGATGATATTCATTTAGTGGGTGGAGGCGTTCCCCTCGACTACGAAAGCGCCTAGGGTGACGTCATCAATTTCAAGATGTTGGGTGTGCGCGAATAAGGGTGAGTGATGTGTATATATATGAGCATATGTGTTGTACCGTGTTGATAGCGGTGCTCGCATTTTTCTGGATTTATTGCAGGTGCTCACATTTTTCTCGATTTATTGCAGGCTCTTCGGCGATCTTGCTCAATATCTATATAGAAGGTGGAATGAGAAAAATGTTACGCTACTCATAACGTTATAGGGGTAGGGTGTGCGTGTGAGCATTAATAGGGGTGGGTTTATGTGCATATATATGAGCATATTTGTTGTACTGTGTTGGCACTGGTGCTCACATTTTTCTCGATTTATTGTAGGCTCTTCGGCGATATCTTTAATGGGAGGAGACATTCCCGTCGACTACAAAGGCACCTAGAGTGACTTCATCAATTTCAAGATGTTGTGCCGATTCAGTATCTATATAGAAGGTAGAGTGAGAGAAAATGCTACGCTTTTATACTATTCACAGTGTTAGAGGTGTAGGGTGTGCGTGTGTGTTAATAGGGTAAATGTATGCGCATATATATGAGCATATGCGATCTACTGTGTTAGTTAGTGCTCACACTTTTCTTTATTTATTGCAAGCTTTTCGGCGTTATTCGTTTAGTGAGAGGATACATTCCCCGTCGACTACGATGGCGTCTACGGTGACTTCGTTAATCTTAGAAAGTTGTGTCGGCTCAGTATGTCGAAAGTTATTATAAGGGTAGGATATGAGTGATTGCGTTCGTAGGGATGTGTATATGCATGTATATATGAGTTGTATTGTATTGTGTTAAAAAAAGAAATCCGGTAGTGAGCTAAATAAGAAAGCAACACGTGTCAATCACCATAGTACGTGGAAGCTTGACAGGAGAGCTAGCTTAGTAGCTTTAATGTTTGTATATATTCATTCGCATTCTCCCCAAAACAGTCGTCTGATGCAATTTATTGGGTGCCTTCTTCAATCTGTAGTTTTAGTAGGATGGCAGCTCCATCATCGTCCATCTATTTATTTGTGTGTCTTCTCTTCTTCACTCAACTTCTCACGTCTCTCATCTACTACTTCTTTCAATCCCCTTGTTGATTCTCGCTGGACCTGTGAGGGCAAGAGTGCTAGGTCATCAATTCATCAAGAAGATCAAGCGGACTATCAAAGCCACACACTGTGCCGCCATATGCATGGTTTCCTTCCCAAATTAACGAAAGGCTATTTCATCCCTCTTTGTTTCTATGTTTAGTTTTTAGTGCATGATGTTTGCTTCTTAGTTTTATTTTCTGAAATTTCCTCCAGTTCTAGAACTAGGAAATTTGATATGGGACATGAAAACACAAGAAAAGGAAAAAAGATTGAAAAACTCACTCGACATCAAAAAGATGTTCCTGATAAGTGTTTAGTAAAAGACTCGAATGTTTCTTCAAAAAAAATCAAGGTTTAGATACTAGTGCTGATGGGGTTCCTGGCAATCACAGGATGAATGCTAAAACACATCAGAAGGATCATATATATAACAAAGCCAATTTTTTGTGTAGAAAGCCTTTGCTATTTGTTATGTCGAGGGCCTCAATTTTCATTTCGCACTGGCCCTCCGTTTTCTCAGATACGGCCCTGAGTACGCTTCGTCGAGGAACTTCCAGGAACACTAGTGTGCACTTTTTTTCTAACACAGTACAGACGCGAGCGCTCATATATATAGGGATTGACTATTCGTCACCCTGGGTGAGGAATGGTTATTCTTTCCACCCCCCCCCCTCTATTCTAACAGCAATGCACCGTAATTTTATGTTTTGTAAATTTTGTCTTACTTTATATGCAAAAATAGACCGTAAGAAAATATAAAATCATCGTAAAAATTATTTTGTGTCACGTAAAACTATAAACATAAAAACATAGCGTAAAATATACATAAAATGCAATTTTCTAGTCTTATGACCTATATTTTATGTTTTTTATGTTAAATTTTACGTAGTGAATCAATATGAATGTAAGTATTTGTATTCCAGATATAATTTATTTACGAAACGATCGTAAGATTACCTCGGGTGAAGAATAACTTATTGTACACCCCGGGTGATGAATAACATTACTATAGCGTCGCGCTATTCGTCACCCTGGTTATTCCTCACCCCCCCTATATTACCATCAATGCACCGTATTTTTACGTCCCGTAATTTTTTTCTTACTTCATACTTAAAAAGAAAATGTAAGAAAATATTAAATCGCCGTAAAAAATATTTTACGCTACGTAAAGTTACGAAAGTAAATACATAGTGTAAAATACACATAAAATGCAATTTTTCTGGTCTTGTTACCTATATTTTTGTTATCAATATGCATGTAATTATTTGTATACAAGATGAAATTTATTTATGAAACAATCGTAAGTTTACCTTGGGTGAAGAATAACTCATTCTGCACCCTGGGTGATGAATAGTATTTCTATATATACACACATATATACGCGCATACACTCACCTTTATGAAGACATAAACGCACATCCTACCCTAACAGCACCTCTGAGAGACTGAGCTGGCATATCATCTTGAGATTTACGAAGTCACCGTAGGCGCCTTGTTGTCGATGGGAACATCTCATTCGCTGAATGCGCATCGCTGAAAATCCTGAAATAAATTCAGGAATTAATGCGAGAATTAGGACTTGAACCCTGGTGGATTGGGGATACCACTTTCCATCTAACCATCCAACCACAGATTGATTCGCGTAGTGCGCACTTTTAGTGGATGACCACTACAGAGGACATCTTTTCCAAACAAAAACAAAAAACTCTTTTAAATCCATGGAAACTTATATGTGTTCCACACGAAGCGTGAAAATTAGTTTGAAAAAATTCTGATTTGTAGGCTGTACCAAAAGGACGAAATTTTAGCCCAACAACAAAAAAGGTCAGCCCATTTTAGAAATAAGTATTTGTCTTTTTTTTCTCTGTATATCACTTGTGAAAGTATAATGTTATGAAATTTTGCATATACATGTTACACCGCAGGTCCTTTTTGACGCTCACGAGCTTCAAAACAACGTGACTTCGCTGAAGCTCAACCACTCGACGCCCCAGTTTAGGCCGACCCATGGTTGCGAGCTGATTCTTCTCTTTTCTGTTTCTTTTTTTCTGTCATTTTTTCCGTTTCAGTTTTAAATTCTTTTTCTTTTATGTTTTTCCATTATTCTTTCTTTTGTCTTTCCTTATTCGTGCATTATACGAAGTTCATTGCATGTTTATATACAAAAATGTTCATCGCATATTTAAGGAAATGTCCGCGCTATATTAATTGAATGTTCAACATATTTGGAAAATGTTAATTGTGTATTTCGAAATTGTTAAGCGTGTATCACAAAAATGTTCAATGTCTATTTAAATATTACTCGGCATATATCATAAAAAATTTCAATGTGTATTTAATAATTGTTCAGCATATATTACAAAAATGTTAAGTGTGTATTTTAAAAATTGTTCAGTGTATAGTACAATTTTTTTCAATATGTATTTATAAAATGTTCATCATATATAAAAAATCATTAAATGTCCGGAATTTTTAAAAAAGTGCTCATGTTTTTAAAATTCTTGTACACTTTATTCAGACATGATTCGTGTTTAAAAGTTTGTTCGAATTCAAAAAAATCACAAGTTTCAAAAATTATTTCAATATTTATGATTATTTGGGAAAAAAGTGAACGAATTGTTTGCGAAATTTCAAAATAAATTCGATTCTTCATCTTTATTTTATTTTATTCTGAAAGTCTGGAGCTGTAGATCGAGCATTAGAACTCATCAGTCTACTGGTGAAGACCCGCCAGGGCAATGTCTAGGCCGAACGTCAAACGGGCAGGCACAATAGCAGTTGTCGCTCGATGCCTTTGTACATCCACGTCCGGTCTCTGCGTTCAGTGCTTTCCTTTTTTTTCGTTTTATTTATTATTCTCACTGGTTTTTATCGGTTTTTCACTTCCTTCGTTATGTTTCGGTTTTCTACCCTTTTCATCGTTTTGTTCTGCTTTTTATTTTTTTATTCTCATACTTTTGTTTTCTTTGGAGTTTTTCTGCTTCTTTGCTCTTTTTTTTTGTTTCTTCTCAGTTTTTTGTTTTGTTTTCTGAACATTTCAATACTTTTTTCCAACACATGTCTAATTTTTCATACATGTTGTACATTTTTCTTATACACGCACAACATTTTTCACACACATTTAACATTTTTAAAATAGATGTTTAACATTTTCACAAAAAATGTTTTCGAATATATTTTTTCAACATGTGTTAATTATTTTTTAAATACATGTTGAAACAATTTTTGTATGATAAATAACACTTTTTGTTGTACAAGCATTCTCTTACAATGTCGCGATTACATTTTTGAAACTTCTGGAGATTATTTGATTTTTTATAGTGTACGAAACATTTCTTTTGAATTACACACATATTGATTTACGCTGTGTAATCCCCTTTTTAAAATGCTACATACATTGTATTTGAAATGTATGACATGTTTAATTGTCACAAAAAAATTCATACAAATGATTAAAAAAATCATATACATGATTAACAATTTCTACTTGTTGCATTCATTGTATAATTTTTTTGTATATATTAGAAACATTTACTATACATGTTTAACACTATACAAATACAATATTAATATTTATTTTTCAAATTATGTGAAGTGTTTTTGTAATATGTATGTTTAGCATATTTTGGAAATATATAAAAAACTAAAAATAGAAATAAAAATGTGAAGGAAAACATAAAACAAAAAAGTAAACATGATGTCATTATGACGTCAGTGTAGCGCAGGAAGGGTTACTAGCCCAGCCCAGTTCTGGCTCCCTGCAGGCGAGTCGTGCCTTGGTGTCGCTACGGGCGACACATAGCCGCGCTCGCGAAGCACTTTGTGCCGATTTTTGTTGTGTGCCTTGAGTTCGTTAGCTTCAAACGGGTCGGCCCATTCGCGGCGGCCTTCAGCCGAGGCTCAACAATTTGCCGCCTGAGCTCTCTTGGTATAACATGCGTATGTGTGTTCATAGAAGAAATGTGTTGTGAAATTTTGTATTTTAACGTCCACCATGATGGTTGGCCACCATTAGTATTTTTCGCAGAGGACTCGGTATATCGTGATGACGATATAAGTAGTTGTACATGTACGTGTGTATCATTAGAGGGCTCTGCACAGCATATTGCGATGACGATATAATTATTTTTTGATCTAGAAAAAGGTTTAGAAAAACGTGTTGTGGAATATACATCTGATGAAAATTGGTCGTTCCATCTTTAGTTTTTAAAAACCTTTTTTGCAAGGATGTAGACATAAACATTTTTATTCTGCACCAATTATGATAGTACGGTCTTCCTACTTCATCTTGCTCTTCGGCAAGCAAAAAGGCGACTAGGGTCTTTTCGACTCCCGTCTGCGCCGTCGACGGTTTGCCTCGTCTTCAATGGCCTTGAGGCCATAGAGGTAACGGTGGATCCTGATCGTACTGGCAGGAGAGTTAACGGTGGATCCTGGTCCTACTGGCAGGAGGGATTCTGTTGTTTTTCTTATAATTTTGTGTCGCTTGAGGGTTGGTGTCCTGCTCAAGGTGGCGAGGTGGCGGCGGCGTCCTAGAGATATGATGATGTTCCTCACGCCTAGTCTCCATTCCAGCACTAGCAATGATGAAGGGCGGGTGAAGGTTTGTTCTTGACAAACCTGATTGGATCCGACGGTTTATGCAGGTGCAATAGGCGCCTATGCACTGGTTCAAGTGGCAGGATGGCGCTCTGGCAGGCCCGGCCCTGAGGGGGATTGAGCAGGCCACCGTCCTATGCCCTCTATCAGGTGCATATTATGTATTGGGCGTGCCCTAAAGTGACAAAGGGACTTGCGTATCGCATATCCAGGCGCATTGACAAAGGGACCTGCGTAGTGCACAACCAGGGTTGGTAGAAAAGATCATCTCAAAATAAAATAAAATAAAATAAAATAAAATAGGTTAATAGAAAAGATTGTGTAGGAAACATGTATGTCGTTCGGCATGACGAGATCCCCTCCTGATGCAGCCCTTGAATTGATCTCGAGGATTTTCTATGATGTTCCTGGCGCCGCCATCTCCTGCCAAAATTTTCCCATCGTTGCCCCTGGACGACACTCCTCAAGCACTCCAACTTCTCTTGCAACACTAACCAATCACCAATCAATTAAAGCTTTTTTTATCACTCTAACTTCTCTTGCAACTCTAACCAATCGCCAATCAATTAAAGCTCTGTGCAACACGTACGTGCATAAGGATCTAGACTATAGCCCAACCCAACGTACTCAGTTCAGAAAGAGATGGTATGTGGATTTGAAATTTGTGTCCTCCATGATAATAGGTAAGATTTCATTGAATTGATTTAATACCTTTGTAACATTGCGTTAGTTTCCAAATACTATTTTTCTTCTGTGATTTTTAGCATCACATGCCATCTAAAATGTTCGCATCGGATGGTGAGGAGAAGAAAAAGAGGAACAAGCAGATGTTTTCATATAGTTACAGAGAAGATCGATTTTCACATAAAAAATAGAGGATCGATTTGATAATTTTATTACGTCCCCATATTACGTGTTGCTGAACTTTGTACTAAATCAGCGACGAGTAATCTGGAATGAAGGGAGTAAGAGTAATACGAGCAGTTGAAGAAATTTAGGTGTGAAATTTGTTCTGGCGGAACAATTAGTCTTAATTTAGAAGACAAGGGCAACTGACAGATGTTAAAAGGTAAGTGATTAAACACACACTCCATTTATCTTCTATAGAATCTTCTAGTCTTCAAACAAAACCAATTTTTATTATGGATATCTATGATCCAAAAAAAATGGAATATCAAATAGTTAACAAAGAAAGAAAAAATAGTGGAGAAGACTAAATACATATTTAATTTGTATGTATGTATGTATGCATGTACATGTGTGTGTGCGTGTGCGTGTGCGCGTGTGTGCCTATTAATCATTATTTTTATATTTGTATTAAGGGGTCCCATGTTATAGTTTCGCTCAGGCCCCCCGAAATATCAAGACTGGCCCTGCGCTCTAGCGAGCTGCTCTGGCGTTGATATGGGAGTTGGGGCTACTTGGGTGGCGACCATGACTTGATGCTTGACCTCCCTTCTCTGTCTTCTACGCTGGAGGAGGGGGTGGTGGATGTGGGGCGGTGCTCGAATCCCGGGCAAGTGATCTTCTTTTATTCCAGTGACAACTTTGATTTTGGGGTGATGGTCCGTTAGGGATGCAACATTGATGACTTCTGGTCTGCTACAACAAAAGGCTTGGTCGGCTCTAGCATGGAGTGGTGACGATGGACGGTGGAATCCCATGTCCCTCTTTTAATTTTTTACTTATATTTTACGAAAAACTTTTGATCTATTCATCTTCAATCATGATAGTATAATGAACACCAGAAATAATAAGAAAATGTACAATGAATACCAAAGATAATAAAAATTACATCGAGATCCGTAGACCACCTAGCGACGACCACAATCTCTGAAGTGAGCCGAAGTCGTGCTGCCATCATGGCCCCTCCCTTGTCGGAACCAGGCAAATTATAGTAGACAGTCGGGAAGTCGTTGTGCTAAGGCCCCATAGGACCACTGCACCACATCAGCAACCGCCATCATTGAAGAGTAGCATAAATTGGAAGGATCCAACCTAAAGACACACGTGCGTAGACGAACTATGACCAGATCCGAGCAAATCTACCAAGGACAGATCTGCCGGAGACACACCTTCACATGTCCACCGACGATGCTAGACGCACCACCGAAACGAGGGCTAGACATGGAGAACCTTATTCCATCTTCAAGGAGCCATCACTGTCTCGTCTTCCCGAGTAGGATACGAACCCAAACGAAACTCGAAGGGGCATCTAAAAACGGAGCCCTCCCGCCGGCAAGGGCCAGGATCCATCGCGCCACCATGGCCCTTAGGTCAACGGAGGCGAGGCAGACGGGTGGCAGCACCGACAAGAGGCAGAGGAACCCTAAACTTTTTTGGGGGAAGGTAGCGGGTGCGTGAATCTTGATTAATTTTTACTTTTCGTGTGGACATCGATTGAAAGCATTGAGAAAAGGCAAGAGTGTGTTTATTAGCATGTTTTATGTTACTTGTCTACTATCAATTATGGACTATTGCATTGCATCCTATTTTTTGAGTTAAACATAAATTATATCAGGTTCATAATGTTCATGTAAGATAGCATACACAATCAAAAGTTATTTTTTATCATCTACGTACTTGGGGAGAGCAGGGACTAAAATTGGGGATGTTAATACGTCTCAAATGTATCTATAAATTTTGCTTATTTCATGTTATATTTATATCTAATTGCATCACGTTGGCACACTTTTTATAGGTTTTATTATACTAACATATTTATCCAGTGTCTAGTGCCACTTGCTATTTTTCATGTTTTGAATTTTCAGAAAATCATCGCTTCGGGAGCTGAAATGTTTTGGAAGAAAAACATCGCTAAGTTTTGGATCAGGATGAAGTCGGGGGAGCAAAGTGTTGGGGAACGCAGCAGAAAACAAAAATTTTCCGACCTACGCACCAGCCCAGGACCACTATGGAGACTGCATACAAGGTTTGATCATTATCGTTACCGACTCGTAGCGCAGCGGAAGTAGAGTCGATGACGATTGGCGGTGCAGATCCCCGCAGCTAGGATTTTACAACCTCCCAACCGCGAGGATGTATACCCTCATCTGCCCCGCGGACAGCCCTCCGGGAGGCGGTCACACAGTCCCCCGGACGGTGTCGCGGACAGCCCTTCGGGAGGACCTCCGAAACTCGGACTGTCACTCGGACAGCCCTTCGGGAGGACCTCCAAAACTCGGACGGTCACACGGACAGCCCTTCGGGAGGCACTCTCGAACTAAGACCGAAACTACGATCTCTCTACAGATTTGCACACATACGGTGTCATCTATCCGGCAGGGCTTCGCCGTCCAGAACTAGTTCCTGCCGGAACCCAGACAGTCTTTCGGCTCTACGAAACTATTTCGCTGGGAGGGAGAGAAGAATGCCAGATCATGCATGGCTTTGTGTATGAGAGCAAGAGTGTGTCTTATGGCAGCCCACACACCTCCTATTTATAGGAAACCCAAGGGGTAGGGTGGTTTTACAAGAAAACCCAAAACCCACATGGAAAGGAGTCCTTCCCAAGGACCTAAAAGGTGAAACCAAGGAACAAGGGGGACTCCATGAAGGAGTCCACCATGTGGCCGGCCACACCCTCATGTGGGGCCCCAAAATTGGCCCCTATCCATCCATGTCATCCCCAAGATCTTTTGGAGCAAAGCCCCAAAAGGTGGCTTTCCAAAAATATCCCAAAAAGCACTTTCACTATTCACGACGACATTTTTCAGCGTCTGATCGAACTAAAAATATTCATGTGGGCTTAGAACAATTCTATTACCCACCAAAATAATTTTCAACACGAGCCGGAACAATTCCGGTTTAGTGATTTCATCTGCGAAAAGCATCTGAAGCGGTTTCGACAGCTCCGGAACATTTCCGGTTTTCATCCCGGAAAATTCCAGAAAGTTTCCAGAATGATTCTGGCACCCTCCAAGAATTATCAGGCATGTGCCAAAACCAATTTGACTTTATGGTATCCTATGAAACAACTTTTCAGTTTCACCGGAACTCATCTGGTGACCTCTCTGCGGAACTTTTTCGCTGTCCGAAACTTTTCCGGCGTCCGAAACTTTTTCGGTGATTTTCTCTCAGACTCCCTGTCTAGTATTCAGCAGATAGATGACCCTTAAGCGTGTGACCCTATAGGTTCGGTGAAGCATAGACATGACCCGGAACCCCTTCCGATCAATGATCAACATCGGAGCCGTGGACACCCATATCGATCCCTATACCCACACTAATAAATATTCGAGTGAACCTCCAGTTGCCGTGAGCTATTCCTGTTGCTTCGCGATATGTTACAATTACCCGAGGTGAGAAACATCGGCATCCTCGTGGATCAACACTTGTCCACAATGCCAGTTACCTCGTTGCCGGTATTATTCTCTTTTCTCATTCCCGTGTTCCGGCATCCCTGTGATCAAATCACCCTATGTCTGGCCAGACGATGATGGATACCGTAACACCGAGAGGGCCCAGAGATATCTCTCCATCGTCGGAGGAGCAAATCCCAATCTTGAGCTATCAAGTCCCTTGACATACTTTTCCATGAACCCGTAAGCCGCCGTAATAGCCACCCATTTACGGATGACGTTTAACAAACCCCAAAGTTCATGAAGCAAGCATGAAGAAACTCGACACTCTCATGGTCTAAGGAATTATGCAAACATTAACTTCTCTGTGTTATTAACCATAAACTTATGACGAATGTATCTCATAGCATAACATCAATCGGGTCGATTCAACACAAGTGTTCTACCAACAATTGTGCCCTCAAAATTGTCGGCATAGCCATGCCCATGATCAGGAAAACAGGATCATCATGCAATACTTGAGCCAGTCATAGAGGCTTGACTAGGAATACATTTTACCGTTTATTATCCCACACGTGCATATGAGTCTTCCTCCGAGCCTCGTGGTTATTGTAGACTCGAGAACCATAGCAGTTATAGCATGGAACATAAACCTAATTATGAACAGGGAGATAATCAATAACATTTATTATTGCCTCTAGGGCATATCTCCTACAGACTCCCACTTGAACTAGAGTCAATAATATAGTCAATGCTAATGCACTTTACACCTATGGCATACTGGTGTAAAATATGCTTCGCATGTGGTATAGCCTGATGTCCAACGGATCTGACGACTTCAGCTCTGTGTGTAACTTTGCATATCCTTGCGTTTTCACGCTTTCACAAAATTCATATTTTGTCTGGACTTGGCCTTGCATATGTGTGAATCATTGGTCGAAACCTGATTCCTCAGACTGAGCTATGGAGCAACTATCTGCAATAGTGTCCCATAGACCAAAGTCATCTTGGAACCATACTAAGTTCATGAATGAACTATATGATTCAACAACTTCTTTGTCGCTTCTTAAGCATCAACATACTTAGCCTTTGTTATAGAATTCGCCACAGTATCTTGTTTGGAACAATTTCCAACTACCGTGCCACCATATTGTGTATCACACAAAACCCTCAATTTAAATCGAAAATCGCATGGAGCATTGATGAAGACTGTATCGATGTAATCACTTACAACGAGCACTTCATAATCTCTACTTGCGAGAAAACATGTCATCAGCACTACTCTTAGCACTTAATGACATCTTTCACTGTTGTCCCATGATCAGTACTTTGATCACTATGGTATCTATACTCGCAACAACTTTGGAGTATTGGACATATCTGTTTGTTTTTACATACCATGGAATACATGGTTAATCCAAACACAAGAGTGTGTGGAATCTCCATCATGTATTTTACTCATCAGTGTTTTGGGACACCGAGTCTTGCAAAAACTCTTTCCATGTGACTTCGGCAAGAATCACTCCTTGGCGTTTTAAATGCTAAAAGGTTTTAGCATCTTGTCAATATGTATTCATTGCTTAGCCCCATTAGGTAAATCTATCTCCATAGATCATCATGCCTAATATTGAGGCTATTTAGCCTAAGCACTTCATTGAAAAACTATTTTCAAATGAAGTCCTAATTCGTGTCAAGAAATTTATTTCCAATTAACAATGTGTTAAGTACACAAGGTTTTTAGAAATATTATTATGCTCCCACTTACTTTCTTGAATCACAAGCATCTTCGATACCCATTTGATGAAGTCAAACCCCCTTGACCATTTCATCAAAAACGAAGATTCCAACTCCACTTTGCTCTCTTCTGTCCATCGCTGGAAGTCTGAAGTTTGCATACTTACTAGCATCCTCTGGATCGACAAATTACTTTGGACTGTATCACATACAAGTCCTAGGTTTCATTTCCATCAGATGGAAATCTTTTTGTCATCCATGTTTCATATCTCATGATTGAAATATGTATTAATTGCTAGTTCAACCCGAACCGACTTCAAGCATCGCTACGGTGAGACAATCTCATCGTAGTCAACTCCTTGAACTTGTTATGGCAACAAGTCGAGCTTTATGGATAAAACATTTTATCCGTATCAGTTTTTAGTTCCATAAATATTCGTTAGACTCTAAGTCTTCCGAAAGGTGTATCAAGATTTTAATCTCGAATCACTTATATGGAAACTATCTCGGATTGTATTGGCATTTAGCCAATTCCGAAGTCAGGGCCCATCAACGCTTCCTTGTGTATTGTAGGTATACTGTTGTCTAACAACAATATCTCGTTTGCGCACCTGATAGGTTTGCACGAGCTTTGCCTACGTGGTTCAGCTGCAAGTTCGACCGAAGTCCATACATCTCATGTAGAGGCTTCCGTATCAGTCGCAGTAGGAAACTCCGGAATCACTTCCAAGGTTCCTTTCCTTTTACCTGATGACGAAGATACTGGTTATCTCGTCGAGTTGCACTGTCCTCCCACTCACCTTTTGTAAGAACTATTCTCTTTAAAAGCATACCGTTTTGCGGCAAAAAACCTTTGCCTCGGTATAGTGGTGGGGGAATACCCAATGACTTGGGATAACCTTACAAAGTAGCACTTGTCTGATTTGGAATAGGTTTGTAACCTTTTACACAAGCCCCATATTCCAAATGTTAAGAAAAGATATAACATGGTTGGGTGTACCACACCATGGCGTCATTTCAACAGACCTGATGGAGCTCTTTTCAGTGTAAAAGCCGCAGTCTCTAAAGCATCACTCTATAAAAGGGATAATGGCAAATTTATTTATGTCATCTTTGATCTTACCATGTCATAAATGGTTCGATTACATCTACACGGACTCTCCACTTGCAGTGGTGCTCCGGGAGGTGCAAGTTATGAAACCCCTTTCACAACTCATCAGACATTCGCTAAACTTGTAACTCAAATATTCCTTTCTGCAATCGAATTGTAGAAACATAATTTTCTTGTTACAACAACTTCTACTTCATTTTTGAAAACCTTATGAATGAATTCAAAAAGATCCAGACTTACGTCTCAACAAGTAAATGTCCACATATCTTCTTGAGTCATTTCTGAAGATAGATAAATCCACTACCTGCAACAACATTTATTGGACTACACACATCATAATGTATGATCACCAATATGTTCTTTGCTCGTTCCTTATGGCCTGTGAACGGTATTTCAGTCACTTCACTTTTCAGAGGAAAGTTGCAAGTGTCAGATGATTCAAAATCAAATGACTTCGAAATCCATCATAATGGAATTTTCATGCGGTCTTCTCCAATGTGACCAAATGCAGTGCCACACTTGTGTGGTATTCTTTTAGTCTTGTGACATTTAGCGTCAGTGTTATGGATGTATCATATTACCATCAATATTCATAGCATACATCCCATCCTGTATGGAATCATGGCCCTTCATGTTATTCATAACACCGAACATCAAAAGTTCTCTTATGAATAACCTTCTTGCAAAATACCTTATGCAAAGGGCTAGAGTGTATGAAACTCTAAATGAATTATGAAAGTAAATACAGAGGTAATGTATTATTATCAATATTCATAACATACGTCTCATTCATAATGAAAGTATGGTCCTTATGTTTATTCATAACATCGAACATCAAAAGTTCTCTTATGAATAACATTCTTGCAAGATACTTTATGCAATGGGCTAGAGTGTAAAACTCTAAAATGAATTATGAAAGTAAATACATAGGGAATACACCGATGGAAGGCATAGTAACATTTACTATGTTCCCTGCGTGTATCTGAACCTCATTCCTGGCTAGTCTTTCAGGCCATAGTAGTTCTTACATCGAGTTGCAACAGAATGCAATCGAGCGGGTATCTTTTTGATTAACTCACAATACCCAAGAATTAGTGATTAACTTGTTTAACCATAATTCCTAAGAACTATATCTTTGACCAGCCTTCTATACATCAAAAACTTGTATGACATTCATACATGAGCTGGATATTCCAGTCTTCTTTCTTTCTGCCTTCATACTTCTAACAGTTTAACTTTCAGTATTTCTCCTACTCTCAGAAGAAGCACCCAACTTAAGAGTGGCGTTAGCCCCGGACTTCCTAGGCGTGAAAAGTTTCACTAACACCCTTCGGACACTTCCTTTCTCTTTAAGTTGTTGTTTTATTCACCTTCATTTACATGACAGGCGTTCTCCTGGATCCCTTTCTTATCAGTCCAATGTATAGTAAACACTTTACTAATGTTTTGCAAACAAACATTGCTTTGGATATCTCATATCTTTTAGCCTTTGTCTGTCTCTGAAAATGATTTTCAGATTCCATGAATATCACATAACTATCCAAACTTTTGTGCCCTCAAAATTGCCGGCATAGCCATGCCCATGATCAGGAAAACAGGATCATCATGCAATACTTGAGCCAGTCTTAGAGGCCAGACTAGGAATACACTTTACCGTTTATTATTCCACACGTGCATATGAGTCTTCCTCCGAGCCTCGTGGTTATTGTAGACTCGAGAACCATAGCAGTTATAGCATGGAACATAAACCTAATTATGAACAGGGAGATAATCAATAACATTTATTATTGCCTCTAGGGCATATCTCCTACACAAAGAACCAGTAGAGAGCCCCCATGCTGGCCCCACACATCTAGGCCCATTGTCATGCCATGAGGTCATGTCGACCCACAGGGCACCTCTCCACCGCCTCTTTTTCCGTCGCCTTTATATTGACCCGAAACCCTCAGAAGTAATTATTGATGGTTTTTTCACCGGCACCTCTCTATTCTGAGACGATCCAAGATGGGCACCTTTTTTGGTACTCTCACGGAAGGGGAATCCTTTACCGGAGCCATCTTCCTTGGACTATGGATGCATAACAGTAGCTAGATGACAAGCTCTCTTTCCCTTGTTCTTCAATACAATGATCACATGAGATGAGTTGCCCTACGAAGATGGAATCGGGAGACAAGAAAAGAAACCACAACGCCTTCAGCTCCACAGGATGCCACCGCTAAGAATAAGCACTAATCATGCCAGATCGATGTGTCTGACGATCTGCACCATCCTCCAGCATGTTGACGCCACTCCGAGGAACGACACCAACATGGTGAAAGTCGATGAACCATTATTCCCACCCTTGATGCCACAACTTCACCAGTAACAAAGAATTCAAAGACCCTATAAGACATGGACCGGGGCCATTACATATGTGGTTTCCTCATCCTCCCACCCCCTCAACGGCTGGCAGAGGCCAGGGAAACCCATAGCGCCGATAGGTCGGGGAGAAAATCTAGGCGCCTCTTATCAAGCAAAACCTAATTGCAAAACCGCGGTGTCCCGAGTTCACAGTATTCTATTGTCTCAGAACCTTTATTGCGGTAAGAATACATTGCATTACTTAGAGCATATCTATTAGTTCCCCAATAAATCTTTCCGATAGGGGGTTATTAGGGTTGTCCCAATATTTTTTTGGGATATTAGGTGAATTGTTTCAACATATCCCCAATGATTCACCCCGATATCCAACCTGGCATATGTTGCCCACTTGTTAGTGTACTAATCTCTCTCTCTCTCTCTCTCTCTATGTGTGTGTGTGTGTGTGTGTGTGTGTTTATCTCTCTATCCCTCCCTCTCTCTCTATCTATCTCTTTCTCTTTCTCTTTCTCTCTCCGAAAGGATTACGGTGGTCGACTAGAGGGGGGTGAATAGGCAACTAACAATTTTTAATATCTTTTCAAGTTAAGGAATACAACATGAATATAGGTTATTTAGATATGCAACTATATGAAAAACCTATGTGGCAAGCTCACAATAAACATCAAGCTAGATACGATACACAATAAAGCTAGCTTGCAACAAGTAGGTGAAGGAAATAAGTAACGGCAAGTGGAGACGATTATGTTGTTCCCGAAGTTCCTCCTTTGGGGGGAGGTACATCTCGGTTGGAGAGGTGTGATGGCATGATGCTCACCAAGCGCCACAACAACTCACCTTATTCTCCTCGTACCACTACACAATGCAAGGTGACATGGTCCACTACGTGGTGCCCTTGGAGGTGGCAGCCGGACCTTCACAAACAAGGTTGGGGCAATCTCCACAACTTAATTAGAGGCTCCAGCACCACCACAAAGACTTACACCACAATGATTAAGCTTTGAGGTGACCTCTTCCGTCTAGGGTTCCCGAACACCCCAAGAGAAACAAGATCCACTAGGTGGAAAGTGGGGAATCAAATTTCCTTCGATGGAGTGGTGGATCTAGGTCTTGTCTCCAAATTCCTAGAAGATCAAGGACTTTGGGTGGTTAGGGAGAGAGATCTAGGAGATTCAAACTTTGGGAAACAATGGAGGAGAGAGAGGCAAGAGGTATCTCAACTTGGGGAAGAATACCCCCTTTGTATATACCCCCTCCAAATCTAACCATTGCATTAGTTTTTACATGAGCGCTACTACCGCTGCGGGGAGCTGTACTACCACAGTCCCATGTAGGGCTGCACTTGAAGTCCCAAGCTGTACTATCGTAGTGGACACCGGTAGTGCCAACTAAAAAGAATAGCTGGTACTACCATAGTAATGTCGCCCAAGTACTACGGCCAAATAGTAGGTTTGAGGACCTACAATATGGTAGTGGACCAGCACTTTCTCCGGTAGTTCCTCTTCAACAGGGGAGGGGTACCTCCGGTCAGAAATGCGGTACAACCGGCCTGAAGGTAGTCAGCGGCAGTACTGCTCCCACGAAGGGAGCATACTACCGGGTAGGAAAAGTCCAGAGGCACCATAATTAGATGAAGAACTCCTCGATTGTTGGGAAGGCTATGTGGGTGCAATTTTTGTTTGTGTTGGTGATTGATTTCACTCATACCTTCCAAAGCGGACCCCTATTAATAGTACGATTTCCTACGACTCAAAGGAAATGAAAATGTCAAAACACCGTGTTTGCTCTTTTCCTTTTAGAGGGGAACCTAACTGTCTTGTGACACTTTTGAACATACATGTATAGCTCAAGCACACGAGTATTCTGCAAATTGCGTTGTCATCTACACCAAAATCACTTAGGGAGGTAAATGTTCTCTCCCTCCCTCCCTCCCTCCCTCCCTCTCTCTCTCTCTCTCTCTTGGTAACAGGGGTCACAGATTAGAGGGGGCGTGTCCCAGCGGAGACGAGGAGACACAAAGGGCACGATGGCCACACGACGGCGGTGGCATGTCGGAGTGAAATTTCTGTTGGTTGGCTGTCAGCATTAATTAAGAAATTATTGGAGGGAAGCAACTCCCCCTTAGTTGGGGTTATTTTTTATTGATTATCAATAATTTATTAGAGAAAGGAGACCCAACTGGAGGATGTTTGTTTGGTCCAACTCCCTGTAATAGAGAAATTTATTGAATAAAGGGAATTGCTTGAAATGCTCTTAGGCCTACAACCAAACCAGCTATTATTATACTTCTATTCCACCCTCTGGATACTTCTACTCCACCAACTAGCCCAAATCTCAATGCAGACGCACTTTGGGAGTTTCTCCACATGGTGGAGCGGACAACCATCATTCTGTTTGCTTGAGGAGGGATCGGTCGGTGCATTAATATGGATGTGGGAGGGTGACTAGTGCTTCTCAGCTCACACGACCTATGCACATGGCTCCCTTTGGCGGCCGCGTGGCGGCACCGGAAACAGATTAGTTTTGGCATCCGTGCGCATCTTCTACCTATAAGATGTTTGCTTGTCTTGCCCTATAGGCTGGGTGTTGGACGGCTGGCAGATTGTAGCGTCGAGGCCTGTCGCATTCATAGGGTTTCCCCTTGTGTGATCAGGGGTTTGAGTCTTTACAATATATCCTGTTGGGATGTGTGTTTGCTCGGCATGTTTGTCGTGCAGTCCTGGGGGCTTGGGCATTGGATGCCTGCACTTGGTGAGGAGTGTTGGAAATATGCCCTAGAGGCAATAATAAATTAGTTATTATCATATTTCCTTGTTCATGATAATCGTTTATTATCCATGCTAGAATTGTATTGATCGGAAACTCAGATACATGTGTGGATACGTAGACAACACTATGTCCCTGGTGAGCCTCTACTAGACTAGCCCGTTGATCAAAGATGGTCAAGGTTTCTTGGCCATAGACATGAGTTGTCATTTGATAACGGGATCGCATCATTAGGAGAATGATGTGATGGACAAGACCCAAACTATGAACATAGCATATGATCGTGTCAAATTTATTGCTATTGTTTTCTGCATGTCAAGTATCTGTTCCTATGACCATGAGATCATGCAACTCACTGACACCGGAGGAGTACCTTGTGTGTATCAAATATCGCAACATAACTGGGTGACTATAAAGATGCTCTACAGGTATCTCCGAGGGTATCTGTTGAGTTGGCATGGATCGAGACTGGGATTTGTCACTCCGTGTGACGGAGAGGTATCTCTGGGCCCACTCGGTAATACAGCATCACAAGAAGCTTGCAAGCAATGTGACCAAGGAGTTAGTCATGGGATCTTGTATTACGGAACGAGTAAAGAGACTTGCCGGTAATGAGATTGAACTAGGTATGGAGATACCGACGATCGAATCTCGGGCAAGTAACATACCGATAGACAAAGGGAACTACATACGGGATTGTCTGAATCCTTGACATCGTGGTTCGACCTATAAAGATCTTCGTAGAATATGTAGGAACCAATATGGGCATCCAGGTCCCGCTATTGGTTATTGGCCGTAGAGGTGTCTCGGTCATGTCTGCATAGTTCTCGAACCCGCAGGGTCTGCACACTTAACGTTCGGTGACGATATATTTGGTATTGTTGAGTTATGTATGTTGGTGACCGAAGGTTGTTCGGAGTCCCGGATGAGATCCCAGACGTCACGAGGAGTTTTGGAATGGTCCGGAGGTAAAGATTTATATATAGGAAAGTGGTATTCGGGTTCCGGAAAGGTTTCGGGTGTTTCCGGCAGTGTACCGGGAGTGCCGAAAGGGTTCCGGGGGTCCACCGGGAGGGGCCCACCCACCCCGGGGGGCACATGGGCCTAAGAGTTGGCGCACGAGCCCCTGGTGGCCTGGGCAGCCGACCCCTAAAGGGGCCCATGCGCCCAAGGTGGTAGGTGGGGGTGCCTTGGAGAGGAGGGACTCCTCCCTAGGGCTTCCACCTCCCTTGTGGGAGGTGGACTCCTCCCCACCTGGCCGGCCGACCCCTCCTTGGAGGAAGGGCTAGGTGTGCGCCCCACCTATCCCCTCCTCCTATATATAGAGAGGGAGAGGGAGGGCAGCCGCACCCAAAAGCCATAGGTGCAGCCCTCCCTCTCTCCCTAGATCTGTTTCTCCTCTAAAACGCATTTGCGGCAGCGCTTGGCGAAGCCCTGCTGAGATTGCTCCACCACCACTGCCGCCACGCCGTTGTGCTGTCGGAGAACTCATCTACCTCTCCGCCCTCGCTTGCTAGATCAAAGGAGGTGGAGACGCCATCGAGTTGTACGTGTGCTGAACGCGGAGGTGCCGTCCGTTCGGTGCTAGATCGGAACGGATCGAGATTGGATCGCGGGATGGATCGTGATTGGATCGCGAAGACGTTCGACTACACCAACCGCGTTTCTTAACGCTTCCCTCTTAGAGATCTACAAGGGTATGTAGATGCAATCTCTCCTCTCGTAGATGGTCATCTCCTAGATTGATCTTGGTGAAGCGTAGGAAATTTTTTGTTTCCCATGCAACGTTCCCCAACAGTGGTATCAGAGCTAGGTCTATGCGTAGATGACATCACGAGTAGAACACAAAGGAGTTTGTGGGCGTTGATATTCAGATTACTTCCTTCCTTGGTGTTTTCTTGATTCAGCGGTATTGTGGGATGAAGCGGCCCAGACCAACTTTACATGTCCACGTACATGAGACCAGTTCCATCGATTGACATGTAACTTTGTTGCATAAGATGGCTGGCGGGTGTCTGTCTCTCCCACCTTAGTTGAATCGGATTCGACAAAGGCGGTCCTTGTAGAAGGTTAAATAGCAACTTGTATATCATCGTTGTGGTTTTGCGTAGGTAAGAATCGTTCTTGCTAGATACCCATAACAGCCACGTAAAACATGCAACAACAAATTAGAGGACGTCTAACTTGTTTTTGCATGGTATGTTGCGATATGATATGGCCAAAGACATGATGATATATATTTGATGTATGAGATGATCATGTTTTGTAATTGTTTATATCAACTTGCATGTTGATATGGCAACCGGCAGGAGCCATAGGGTTGTCTTTAATTATTATGTGGCTTGCGTGTCACTCATTAAACGCTATGTAATGCTTTACTTTATCGCTAAGCGGTAGCAATAGTAGTAGAAGCATGGTTGGCGCGACAACCCCGATGGCAACACGATGATGGAGATCATGATGATGGAGATCATGGTGTCATGCCGGTGACGATGGAGATCATGCCGATGCTTTGGAGATGGAGATCAAAAGCACAAGTTCATGGCCATATCATGTCACTTATGATTTGCATGTGACGTTAATCCTTTTATGCATCTTATTTTGCTTAGGACGATGGTAGCATTATAAGGTGATCCCTTACTAAAATTTCATGATAAAATTGTGTTCTCCCCGAGTGTGCACCGTTGTGAAAGTTTGTCGTTTCGAAACACCACGTGATGATCGGGTGTGATAGACTCTACGTTCACATACAACGGGTGCAAGCCAGTTTTGCACATGCGGAACACTCACGTTAAACTTGACGAGCCTAGCATGTACAGACATGGCCTCGGAACACAAGAGACTGAAAGGTCGAACATGAGTCATATAGTAGATATGATCAACATGGAGATGTTCACCATTGAAACCACCTCATCTCACGTGATGATGGGACTTGGGTTGGTGAATTTGGATCATGTAGCACTCGGATGACCGGAGGGATGTCAATTTGAGTGGGAGTTCTTTAGTAATATGATTAATTGAACTCATTATCATGAACATAGTCTAAAGTTGTATTTGAAAAATTATATTGTAGATCGATAGCTCGCGCTGTAGCTCCCTTAAATTTTGATACGTTTCTAGAGAAAAAGTAAGTTGAAAGATGATGGTAGCAGTTATGCGGACTGGATCCGTGATCTGAGGATTGTCCTCATTGCTGCACAGAAGGCTTATGTCCTTGATGCACCGCTCGGTGCGCCACCCCCTCAAGCGTCGTCTATGGATGTTGTGAACATCTGACAGACACGTTCTGATGACTACTTGATAGTTCAGTGTGTCATGCATTACAACTTAGAATTGAGGCTCCAAAGACGTTTTGAACGTCATGGAGCATATGAGATGTTCCAAGAGCTGAAATTGGGATTTCAGGCTCGTGCCCTTGTTGAGAGATATGAGACCTCCAACAAGATTCTTTGCCTGCAAGATGAAGGAGAATAGCTCAATCAGGTGAGCATGTGCCCAGATTGTCTAGGTACTACAATCGCTTGAATCAAGTGGGAGTTCATCTTCCAGATAAGATAGTGATTGACAGAGTTCTCCAAGTCACTGCCACCAAGCTACTAGAGCTTCGTGATGAACTATAACATGCCAGGGATGGAGATGATCCCTGAGCTATTCGCAATGTTTGACACCGCGAAGGTAGAAATCAAGAAGGAGCATCAAGTGTTGATGGTTAGTAAAACCACTAGTTTCGAGAAGGGCAAGGGCAAGAAGGGAAACTTCATGAATGGCAAGCCAGTTGCCGCTCCAGTGAAGAAACCCAAGGTTGAACCCGAACCTGAGACTAAGTGCTTCTATAATAAGGGGAACGGTCACTAGTAGCGGAACTGCCCCAGATACTTGGCAGATAAGAAGGTTGGCAACGTCAACAGAAGTATATTTGATATACGTGTTATTGATGTGTACCTTACTGGTACTCCTAGTAGCACCGAGGTATTAGATACCGGTTCAGTTGCTAATATTAGTAACTCGAAATAAAAGCTATGGAATAAACGGAGACTAGCTAAAGGGCGAGGTGACGATGTGTGTTGGAAGTGTTTCCAAGGTTGATGTGATCACCATCGCACGCTCCCTCTACCTTCTGGATTAGTATTGAACCTAAATAAATGTTATTTGGTGTTTGCGTTGAGCATGAACATGATTAGATCATGTTTATTGCAATACGGTTATTCATTTAAGTCAGAGAATAATGGTTATTCTGTTTACATGAATAATACCTTCAATGGTCATGCATCCAATGTGAATGGTTTATTGAATCTCGATCGTAGTGATACACATGTTCATAATATTTATGCCAAAAGATGTAAAGTTAATAATGATAGTACCACATACTTGTGGCACTGCCGCTAAGGTCATATTGGTGTAAAGCACATGAAGAAACTCCATGTTGATGGATCTTTGGACTCGCTCGATTTCGAATCGCTTGAGACATGCGGACCATGCCTCATGGGCAAGATGACTAAGACCCCGTTTTCCGGTATGATGGAGTGGGCAAGTGACTTATTGGAAATGATACATGTTGATGTATGCGGTCCAATGAGTGCTGAAGCGTGCGGTGGATATCGTTATTTTCTTACCTTCACTGATGATTTGAGTAGATATAGGTATATTTATTTAATGAAACACAAGTCTGAAACGTTTGAAAAGTTCAAGCAATTTCAGAGTGAAGTTGAAGATCATCGTGACAAGAAGATAAAATGTCTACGTTATGATCGTGGAGGTGAATATCTGAGTTACGAGTTTTGGTATGCAACTTAAGACAATGTGGAAATTGTTTCACAACTCATGCCGCCTGGAACGCCATGGTGTGATGGTGTGTCCGAACGCCGTAGTCGTACTCTATTGGATATGGTGCGTACTATGATGTCTCTTACCGATTTTCCACTATCATTTTGGGGTTATGCATTAGAGACAACTGCATTCAATTTAATAGGGCACCATCTAAGTCCATTGAGATGACACCGTATGAATTGTGGTTTAGCAGAAACCTAAGATGTCATTTCTTAGAGTCTGGGAATGCAATGCTTATGTGAAAAGACTTCAACCTGATAAGCTCGAACCCAAAGCGGACGAATGCATCTTCATAGGATACCCTAAGGAAACAATTGGGTATACCTTCTATCTCAGATCTGAGGGCAAAGTGTTTGTTGCTAAAACGGGTCCTTTCTCAAGAAAGAGTTTCTCTCGAAAGAATTGAGTGGGAGGAAAAGTAGAACTTGATGAGGTTATTGAACCGTCACTTCAGTTGGACGGTGGCACACCGCAGAAAGATGTTTCGGTGGTGCCTACACCAAATGAAGAGGAAATTAATGATGATGATCATGACACTTCGGATCAAGTTACTACCAAACCTCGTAGGTCGACAAGGAATCATACCGCCCCTGAGTGGTACTGCAATCCTGTCTTGGAAGTCATGTTGTTAGACAACAGTGAACCTACAAGCTATGAAGAAGCGATGGTGGGCCCGGATTCCAACAAATGGCTAGGAGCCATGAAATCCGAGATAAGATCCATGTATGGAAGCCAAGTATGGACTTTGGTAGACTTGCCCGATGAACGGCAGGCCGTTAAGTACAAATGGATCTTTAAGAAGAAGACACACGCTGAAAGGACGTGGATGTCACCTAGAGGGGGGGGTGAATAGGCACTTTAAAATAATTACGGTTTAGGCTTGAACAAATGGGGAATAAAACTAGCGTTTAATATGTCAAGCACAAAACCTAAAACAACTAGGCTAAGCTATGTGCACCAACAACTTATGCTAAGCAAGATAAACAACTAAGTGATAGCAAGATATATAGCATGAAACAATATGGCTATCACAAAGTAAAGTGCATAAGTAAAGGGCTCGAGTAAGAGATAACCGAGGCACACGAAGACGACGATGTATCCCGAAGTTCACACCCTTGCGGATGCTAATCTCCGTTCGGAGCGGTGTGGAGGCACAATGCTCCCCAAGATGCCACTAAGGCCACCGTAATCTCCTCACGCCCTCGCACAATGCAAGATGTCGTGATTCCACTAAGGGACCCTTGAGGGCGGTCACCGAACCCGTACAAACAAGGTTGGCGTAATCTCCACAACTTAATTGGAGGATCCCAACAACACCACGAAGCTTCACCACAATGGATTGTGGCTCCGAGATGACCTCAAATACTCAGGGCAATCTCCACAACCTAATTGGAGACCCCGACGCTTGCCCGGAGCTTTACACCACAATGATTGAGCTCCGAAGCACCACCAACCGTCTAGGGCGCCAAAGCACCCAAGAGGAACAAGCTCTAGGGTGCACAAACACCCAAGAGTAATAAGCTACTCAAACTTCACTTCCACGTATCACCGTGGAGAACTCAAACCGATGCAACTAATGCAATGGCAAGAACACACAAAGTAGTCAAGTCCCTCACTCCCAAATCCCACCACAATAACAAAAGCTATGGAGGAGTATGAGAGGAATAACAAGGAGCTCACAAAGAACTCCAAGATCTAGATCCAAGGGGTTCCCCTCACATAGAGGAGAAAGTGATTGGTGGAAATGTGGATCTAGATCTCCTCTCTCTTTTCCCTCAAGAACTAGCAAGAATCATTGGAGGGATTGAGAGTTAGCAAGCTCGAAGAAGGTCAACAATGGGGGGCAAACACGAGCTCAAAAGATTAGGACCATCGGGGAAGAAGGCCCCCTTAAATAGCCTCCCCCGAATCCAACCGTTATGCCCACAAGTTGTGCACAAGCAGTACTACCGCTCGGGGGAGCGGTACTACTGCTTAGCACGGTCAAAACAGCCCAACGAGATAGAAAAACACGAGTGGTAGTTCTGCCAGAGAGGTAGTACCGCTTGGGGGAGAGGTAGCACCGCTCGGGGGAGAGGTAGTACCGCTTGAGAGGTACTACCGCTCTCTACTACCGCTCGCAACACAGAGAGCTGAAAATAAGCGGAAGTGTTGCGGTAGAAGGGAGCGGAAGTACCACATAAGCGGTACTACCGCTCGGGGGAGAGGTAGTACAGCTTGAGAGGTACTACCGCTCTCTACTACCGCTTAAAGCAGTACTTCAGCCCAAGCAAAACCGAAACCGCCATAACTTTCGCATACTGACTCCGAAAAGAGGAAACTCAAGCTTGTTGGATAGATGACGACAAGTACTATCAAGAAATGGAGAGTAAATGCCAATAGGATAAGGAAGATGACCTTCCCAAGAATTATTCGGCAAAATCTCCAACACCGAAAACACAAATAGAAGATGCATATGGACTCCGTTTTCGATGAACTCGAGCTTGTCATGAAGCTGACCATAAGCTCAAGAACCCACATAGAGAAAAGCCAACCAAGAACCAAGAAAGATGATGATGCCAAGAATGCAATGGTTTGAGCTCTCAACGAACGATACGATCTAGCTACTCACTTGAGAGCCCCCCTTGATAGTACGGCTATCGATCCTATAACCCGGTCTCCCAACTACCACCATGATACCGGTAAAATAGAAAACCCTATCAAGGTCAAACCTATACCTTGCACATAGTCCACTTGAGCTAGATGATGACGATCTTGTCCTCCTCAAGATGGATCACCTTTCTTGATTGCGTTGGCTCGATGAAGACTAGTTGATTGCTCCCCCATACTCCACTATGGGTGAGCCACTCTTCGGCACATCTTCACAAGTCCATTGTCACCACAATGAACGGCAAGCTTCAAGCATGATCTCTTCATGATGCTCCACTTGAACTTGCACAATGCAATCTTGATGACGATCACCACTTGATGTCATCCTCCATGGGTTGTATGAGATCTTCCTCTTGACACAAGCCCATGGAAATATACCTAACCCCACATAGAACTCTCACGTAGACCATGGGTTAGTACGCAAAGTGTAATGGACAATACTTACCGTACCATTAGATCACTTGATCCATCTTGGTACATCTTGTACACTTTGTGTGTTGATCAACTTGATTCACTCTTTGACTTAGTCTTGATCAACCTTGTATCATATCTTCTCTATGACCAATCTTTGGATAAAACCTTGAATACCACCTTGGTCACCATGTAAACTCCTTGAAACGAACAGATGGACTTCAAGAAGTGTCTATGGACAAATCCTTCGAATATAACTCAAGGAAACCATTAGTCCATAAGGATTGTCATCAATTACCAAAACCACACATGGATAAATGTGCTCTTACAATCTCCCCGATTTTGGTAATCGATGACAACCACTTTCAAGAGAGTTTAAATAAGGAAATAAGCAGAAACAAGAACACACATGCAAAGAAATAATGCATGGGTATGAGATGCAAATGCTTAAGCAATCAAAAGCAAAACTCTCTAAACTTTCCAATGTAAACTCTCTAAACTTCTCCCCCATTGGCATCGATTGCCAAAATGGAAAAAAGCTTAGAAAGCCAATATAATAGGTGTTCCTCCAGAAAGTGTGTATTTCTCAAAAAATGAGTGCAATGAAATACACATATCCAATGATAAGTAGTTGGAGGAAAACAAACTATATTGAGTGTCCAAAGATTGCAAAAGGATCGTATGGCACAAAGACATACAAAAGAGTGAGACAAGCAATCAAAAGATACCAACTGGACCAACCAATTGCATGATCCAGCGAGCCAGGTTAATAAAAGATATTATGATATGGGCAAAAGAGTGTTCTAAAGAAACTAGAGAAGCTCCCCATGATTTGTACACTATTAAGAATTTTTTGTATTTGGATACAAGAGCACAAAATAGGATCATCACTCCCCCAAAATTAGTAGAAACACACAACAAGTGCAAGCGAGTAGTTAAAACAATAAGCTGTAGGAGATATGCCCTAGAGGCAATAATAAATGTTATTGATTATCTCCCTGTTCATAATTAGGTTTATGTTCCATGCTATAACTGCTATGGTTCTCGAGTTTGCAATAACCACGAGGCTCGGAGGAAGACTCATATGCACGTGTGGAATAATAAACGGTAAAATGTATTCCTAGTCTGGCCTCTAAGACTGGCTCAAGTATTGCATGATGATCCTGTTTTCCTGATCATGGGCATGGCTATGCCGGCAATTTTGAGGGCACAATGTTAGAAGAACATTTGTGTTGAATCGACCCGAATTGATGTTATGCTATGAGATACATTCGTCACAAGTTAAATGGTTTATAACACAGAGATGGTTAAACGTTTGCATGATTCCTCAGACCATGAGAGTATCGAGTTTCTTCATGCTTGATTCATGAACTTTGGGGTTTGTTAATCGTCATCCGTTACTGGATGGCTATTACGGCGGCTTACGGGTTCATGGGAAAGTATGTCAAGTAACTTGATAGCTCAAGATTGGGATTTGCTCCTCCGACGATGGAGAGATATCTCTGGGCCCTCTCAGTGTTACGGTATCCATCATCGTTTGGCCAGACACTTTGTGATTTGATCACGGGGATGCCGGAACACGGGAACGAGAAAAGAGAACAATACCGGTAACGAGGTAACTGGCATAGTGGACAAGTTGTTGATCCACGGGGATGCCAACATGTCTCACCTCGGGTATTTGTAACATATCGCGAAGCAACAGGAATAGCACACGGCAACTGGAGGTTCACTCGAATATTCATTCGTGTGGGTATAGGGGTCAATATGGGTGTCCACGGCTCCGATGTTGATCATTGATCGGAAGGGGTTCCGGGTCATGTCTATACTTCACCGAACCTATAGGGTCACACGCTTAAGGGTCATCTATCTGCTGAATACTAGACAGGAAGTCTGAGAGAAAGTTTCCGGAAAAAGTTTTCGGAGACAGCGGAAACGTTCCGAAGAGAGAGGTCACCGGATGAGTTCCGGTGAAACTGAAAAGTTGTTTAAGGGGATACCATAAAGTCAAATTGATTTCGGCACATGCCTGATAATTCTTGGAGGGTGCCAGAATCGTTCTGGAAACTTTCTGGAATTTTCTGGGATGAAAACCGGAAATGTTCCGGAGCTGCCGGAACCGCTTCAGATGCTTTTCGCAGATGAAAATCACTAAACCGGAATTGTTTCGGAACGCGTTGAAAATTATTTTAGTGGGTACTGGAAATGTTCTAATCCCACAGAAATATTTTCGGTTCGAACGAACGCTGAAAAATGTCGTCGTGAATAGTGAAATCAGCTTTATGGTTACTTTTTGGAAAGCCACCCTTTTGGGCTTTTGCTCCAAAATATCTTGGAGATGACATGGATGGATGTGGCTGAAATTTCAGCCCCTCCACCCCTCCTTCTCCTATAAATAGAGGTGGAGGGGGCAGCCCAAAACTCATCCCTTCTCACATACAAGTGCCATGCATGATCTGGCTGTCTCTCTCCCTCCCAGTGAAATAGTTTCGTAGAGCCGAAAGGCTGTCTGGGTTCCGGTAGGAACTAGTTCTGGATGGCGAAGCCCTGCTGGATAGATGACACCGTATGTGTGCAACTCTGTAGAGAGATCATAGTTTCGGTCTTGGTTCGAGAGTGCCTCCCGAAGGGCTGTCCGAGTGACTGTCCGAGTTTTGAAGGTCCTCCCGAAGGGCTGTCCGAGTGACTGTCCGAGTTTCGATGGTCCTCCTGAAGGGCTGTCCGTGACACCGTCCGGGGGACTGTCCGACCGCCTCCCGGAGGGCTGTCCGTGGGGCGGATGAGGGTATACATCCTCGCGGTTGGGAGGTTGTAAATCCTAGCTGCGGGGATCTGCACCGCCGATCGTCATCGACTCTACTTCCGCTGCGCTACGAGTCGGTAACGAAAAAGATCAAACCTTGTATGCAGTCTCCATAGTGGTCCTGGGCTGGTGCGTAGGTCGGAAATTTTTTGTTTTCTGCTGCGTTACCCTACAGTGGCATCATGAGCCGTGCTATGCGTAGATGCAGGTTGCGATCAAGAATACATAGAGATGTATGGGTGTTGCACAATATAATTAGGTAGTAGATGAGATCTATTGATGAAAATTATTTGTGCGGGTAGTAGATGAAATCTGTTACCCGATGTTCTTGTTGCTTCCCTGGAATTTGCATATTTCTGATCTTGATAACAGCATGGTGGAGTTTCAAAGTTCTGGCAATCCGCGATCCTGATTGATTAACGAAGTGCTAACAATTCATTGAATTCCACCATAGTTAAAAAGAAAGATGAAATTTCGCAGACGAAAGGGCAATGCGGATATGATCTGCACGGGGGTCATGCGTATGACGAAGTTCAGTATGGGGCTCGAGATTTTATTATCTCTTGTTTCATACACCCCGCAAAGTTAATCTAGCGACTTGAATTATCATGCTTGATGATGAACGTTGGTAGCTTCGGTTTGTTTCGAAACCTTAGAAGCCACGTAAAATAAAATTTTGCATGAACCAATTAGAGACGTCTAACTTGGTTTTGCAGGATGGTTTGCATGTGCATGTGATGTGGTATAGCAGTGCTCATATTAATTTGATTATGTATGAGATGACTATATGATGTAATATTAACATGACCTGCGTGTCATGATTCGACATGATGGCTGGAGCCATATGATTGTCACTTTAAATGACCTGCGTGTCAACCTTAAGTAATGCACTTATTTTATTAGCTATAGAGATAGCAATATTATCTGGTGCATCGACAAGGTGGTGGCAAACTTCGCGAAGGTAAACTCTGACGCGAATGCCGAAGACGAAGAAATACATGACTTCTCCGTCAGAAGGGGCTATACCATGTCATTCTAATTATGAATTGCCTGAGATGTTTATCCCTTATGATGCACCCTTTTGATTGCACGGGAGTCGCTTTTTATTAGGGTGATCTCTCACAAATAAATATCAAGTAGTTAGTGTTCTCCCAAGTGTAGCACCGTCACGGCACCTATCTCTTCGGGGTATCACATGGATACATGGGTACGAACGATTAGAGAAGTGTGAGGCGGGTGAGTTGAGACCTCGCAGCGAGATCACTTAGTTGTCTTGACGTTCTAGTTTGAAAGTCCTGAGCTCGGAACACGCCCATCGAAAGATGAACAAGAGTCACATAGAGATGTGATTGGCAAGTTGGCCTACCGATTGCAATTCTCGTCACTTGAGATGGATACATCCTTGGCGTTGAATTGTAATTTGGATCTTGAATCGCTCACAATCAATTATGAGAGATATTGATTTGAGTGGGAGCGCACTGTAGAATTACCTTGTTTAATTCTTAGTGCAATTAATTATTAACTTTGTCTAAGTGTGGTTTGCATAATAGTTGTAGAAGAATGGCTCGCGTTTCCACCTTCCCTATTAAAATTGAATAGATGTTAAATATCTGGTTAAAACTTTACGGTTGGTAACGTAATATGAGGATTGTCCTCAAGAGTGCCGAGAAGGACTTTGTCCTCTCGCATACTTTCGGTATTCTCCCGCTAATGCTATGGATGATATGACTCTCGTCCTTCGATCCAAAAGCTAAAATTCCGTTACGGTCAAGTGAAATATGTTTGCTTCCATGAGACCCGAACTTCGAAAGTTTGGATAGTTATGTGATATTCATGGAATCTGAAAATCATTTTCAGAGACAGACAAAGGCTAAAAGATATGAGATATCCAAAGCAATGTTTGTTTGCAAAACATTAGTAAAGTGTTTACTATACATTGGACTGATAAGAAAGGGATCCAGGAGAACGCCTGTCATGTAAATGAAGGTGAATAAAACAACAACTTAAAGAGAAAGGAAGTGTCCGAAGGGTGTTAGTGAAACTTTTCACGCCTAGGAAGTCCGGGGCTAACGCCACTCTTAAGTTGGGTGCTTCTTCTGAGAGTAGGAGAAATACTGAAAGTTAAACTGTTAGAAGTATGAAGGCAGAAAGAAAGAAGACTGGAATATCCAGCTCATGTATGAATGTCATACAAGTTTTTGATGTATAGAAGGCTAGTCAAAGATATAGTTCTTGGGAATTATGGTTAAACATGTTAATCACTAATTCTTCGGTATTGTGAGTTGATCACAAAGATACCCGCTCGATTGCATTCTGTTGCAACTCGATGTAAGAACTACTACGGCGTAAAGGACTTGTCAGAAATGAGGTTTAGATACGCGCTGGGAACATAGTACATGTTACTATACCTTCCATCGGTGTATTACCTATGTATTTATTTTCATAATTCATTTAGAGTTTCACACTCTAGCCCTTTGCATAAGGTATCTTGCAAGAAGGTTATTCATAAGAGAACTTTTGATGTTCGGTGTTATGAATAACATAAGGGCCATACTTTCATTATGAATGAGACGTGTGTTATGAATATTGATAATAATACATTACCTCTGGGTTTACTTTCATAATTCATTTTAGAGTTTCATACACTCTAGCCCATTGCACAATGTTTGTTGCAAAAGAGTTGTTCATAAAAACAACAATTGTTGTTCAGTATTATGAATAACATGAAGGGCCATGCTTCCATCCTAGATGGGATGTATGTTATGAATATTGATGGAAATATGATACATCCATAACACTGACGCTAAATGTCGCAAGACTAAAAGAATACCACACAAGTGTGGCACTGCATTTGGTCACATTGGAGAAACCCGCATGGGAAATTCCATTATGATGGATTTTGAAGTCATTTGATTTTGAATCATCTGACACTTGCAACTTTCCTCTGAAAAGTGAAGTGACTGAAATACCGTTCACAGGCCATAAGGAACGAGCAAAGAACATATTGGTGATCATACATTATGATGTGTGTAGTCCAATAAATGTTGTTGCAAGTAGTGGATTTATCTATCTTCATAAATGACTCAAGTAGAAATATGGATATTTACTTGTTGAGACGTAAGTCTGGATCTTTTGAATTCATTCATAAGGTTTTCAAAAATGAAGTAGAAGTTATTGTAACAAGAAAATTATGTTTCTGCAAATTGATTGCGGAAAGGAATATTTGAGTTACAAGTTTAGCGAATGTCTGATGAGTTGTGAAAGGGGTTTCATAACTTGCACCTCCCGGAACACCACTGCAAGTGAAAAGTCCGTGAAGATGTAATCGAACCATTTATGACATGGTAAGATCAAAGATGACATAAATAAATTTGCCATTATCCCTTTTAAAGTGATGCTTTAGAGACTGCGGCTTTTACACTGAAAAGAGCTCCATCGGGTCTGTTGAAATGACGTCATGGTATGGTACGCCCAACCATGTTATATCTTTTCTTAACATTTGGAATATGGGGCTTGTGTAAAAGGTTACAGGCCTATTCCAAATTAGACAAGTGCTGCTTTGTAGGTTATCCCAAGTCATTGGGTATTCCCCCACCACTATACCGAGGCAAAGGATTTTGCCACAAAATGGTATGCTTTTAAAGAGAATAGTTCTTACAAAAGGTGAGTGGGAGGACAGTGCAACTCGACGAGATAACCAGTATCTTCGTCATCAGGTCAAAGGAAAGGAACCTTGGAAGTGATTCCGGAGTTTCCTACTGCGACTGATACGGAAGTCTCTACAATAAAATGTATGGACTTCGGTCGAACTTGCAGCTGAACCACGTAGGCAAGGCTCGTGCAAACCTCTCAGGTGCGCAAGTGAGATATTGTTGTTGGACAACAGTATACCTACGATACACAAGGAAGCGGTGATGGGCTCTGACTCCGGAATTGGCTAAATGCCAATACAATCCGAGATAGTTTCCATATAAATGTTTCAAGATTAAAATCTTGATACACCTTTCGGAAGGCTTAGAGTCTAACGAATATTTATGGAACTAAAAACTGATACGGATAAAAATGTTTTATCCATAAAGCTCGACTTGTTGAAATAACAAGTTCAAGGAGTTGACTACGATGAGGTTGTTTCACCGTAGCGATGCTTAAAGTCGGTTCGGGTTGAACTAGCAATTAATACATATTTCAATCATTAGATATGAAACATGGATGACGAAAGGATTTCCATATGATGGAAATGTAACCAAGGACTTGCATGTTTTACAGTCCAAGCTATTTTGTCAATCCAGAGGATGCTAGTAAGTATGCAAACTTCAGAGTTCCAGCAATGGACGGAAGAGAGCAAAATGGAGTTGGAATCTTCGTGTTTTGATGAAATGGTCGAAAAGGGTTTTTGACTTCATCAATGGGTAACGAAGATGCTTGTGATTCAAGAAAATAAGTGGGAGCATAATAATATTTCTAAAAACCTTGTGTGCTTGACACATTGTTAATTGGAAATAAATTTCTTGACACGAATTAGGACTTCATTTGAAAATAGTTTTTTCGATGAAGTGCTTGGGCTAAATAGCCTTGATATTACGCATGATGATCTATGGAGATAGATTTACCTAATGGGGCTGAGCAAAGATACATATTGACAAAATGCTAAAACCTTTTAGCATTGAAAAACGTCAAGGAGTGATTCTTGCCGAAGTCACATGGAAAGAGTTTTTTCAAGACTCGGTGTCCCAAAACACTGATGAGCAAAATACATGATGGTGATTCCACACACTCTTGTGTTTGGATTAATCATGTATTCCATGGTATGTAAAAACAACCAGATATGTCCAATACTCCAAAGTTGATGCGAGTATAGATACCAAAGTGATCAAAGTACTGATCATGGGACAACAGTGAAAGATGTCATTGAGTACTAGAGCAGTACTAATGACATGTTTTCTCGCAAGCAGAGATTATGAAGTGCTCATTGTAAGTAATTACATCGATACAGTCTTCATCAATGCTCCATGCGATTTTCGATTTAAGTTAAGGGTTTTGTGTAATACACAACATGGTGGCACGGTAGTTGGAAATTGTTCCAAACAAGATACTGTGGCGAATTCTATAACAAAGGCTAAGTATGTTGACGCTTTAGAAGCGACAAAGAAGTTGTTGAATCATATAGTTCATTCATGAACTTAGTATGGTTCCAAGATGGCTTTGGTCTATGGGACACTATTGCAGATAGTTGCTCCATAGCTCAGTCTGAGGAATCAGGTTTCGACCAATGATTCACACATATGCAAAGCCAAGTCCACACAAAATATGAATTTTGTGAAATCATGAAAACACAAGGATATGCAAAGTTCCACACGGAGCTGAAGTCGTCAGATCCGTTGGACATCAGGCTATACCACATGCGAAGCATATTTTACACCAGTATGCCACATGTGTAAAGTGCATTAGCATTGACTAGATTATTGACTCTAGTGCAAGTGGGAGTCTGTAGGAGATATGCCCTAGAGGCAATAATAAATGTTATTGATTATCTCCCTGTTCATAATTAGGTTTATGTTCCATGCTATAACTGCTATGGTTCTCAAGTCTGCAATAACCACGAGGCTCGGAGGAAGACTCATATGCACGTGTGGAATAATAAACGGTAAAGTGTATTCCTAGTCTGGCCTCTAAGACTGGCTCAAGTATTGCATGATGATCCTGTTTTCCTGATCATGGGCATGGCTATGCCGGCAATTTTGAGGGCACAATGTTAGAAGAACATTTGTGTTGAATCGACCCGAATTGATGTTATGCTATGAGATACATTCGTCACAAGTTAAATGGTTTATAACACAGAGATGGTTAAACGTTTGCATGATTCCTCAGACCATGAGAGTATCGAGTTTCTTCATGCTTGATTCATGAACTTTGGGGTTTGTTAAACGTCATCCGTTACTGGATGGCTATTACGGCGGCTTACGGTTCATGGGAAAGTATGTCAAGTAACTTGATAGCTCAAGATTGGGATTTGCTCCTCCGACGATGGAGAGATATCTCTGGGCCCTCTCGGTGTTACGGTATCCATCATCGTCTGGCCAGACACTTTGTGATTTGATCACGGGGATGCCGGAACACGGGAACGAGAAAAGAGAACAATACCGGTAACGAGGTAACTGGCATAGTGGACAAGTTGTTGATCCACGGGGATGCCAACATGTCTCACCTCGGGTATTTGTAACATATCGCGAAGCAACAGGAATAGCACACGGCAACTGGAGGTTCACTCGAATATTCATTCGTGTGGGTATAGGGGTCAATATGGGTGTCCACGGCTCCGATGTTGATCATTGATCGGAAGGGGTTCCGGGTCATGTCTATACTTCACCGAACCTATAGGGTCACACGCTTAAGGGTCATCTATCTGCTGAATACTAGACAGGAAGTCTGAGAGAAAGTTTCCGGAAAAAGTTTTCAGAGACAGCGGAAAAGTTCCGAAGAGAGAGGTCACCGGATGAGTTCCGGTGAAACTGAAAAGTTGTTTCAGGGGATACCATAAAGTCAAATTGGTTTCGGCACATGCCTGATAATTCTTGGAGGGTGCCAGAATCGTTCTGGAAACTTTCTGGAATTTTCCGGGATGAAAACCGGAAATGTTCCGGAGCTGCCGGAACCGCTTCAGATGCTTTTCGCAGATGAAAATCACTAAACCGGAATTGTTTCGGAACGCATTGAAAATTATTTTAGTGGGTACTGGAAATGTTCTAAGCCCACATAAATATTTTCGGTTCGAACGGACGCTGAAAAATGTCGTCGTGAATAGTGAAATCAGCTTTATGGTTACTTTTTGGAAAGCCACCCTTTTGGGCTTTTGCTCCAAAATATCTTGGAGATGACATGGATGGATGTGGCTGAAATTTCAGCCCCTCCACCCCTCCTTCTCCTATAAATAGAGGTGGAGGGGGCAGCCCAAAACTCATCCCTTCTCACATACAAGTGCCATGCATGATCTGGCTTTCTCTCTCCCTCCCAGCGAAATAGTTTCGTAGAGCCGAAAGGCTGTCTGGGTTCCGGTAGGAACTAGTTCTGGATGGCGAAGACCTGCCGGATAGATGACACCGTATGTGTGCAACTCTGTAGAGAGATCGTAGTTTCGGTTTTAGTTCGAGAGTGCCTCCCGAAGGGCTGTCCGAGTGACTGTCCGAGTTTTGAAGGTCCTCCCGAAGGGCTATCCGAGTGACTGTCCGAGTTTCGATGGTCCTCCTGAAGGGCTGCCCGTGACACAGTCCGGGGGACTGTCCGACCGCCTCCCAGAGGGCTATCCGTGGGACTGTCCGACCGCCTCCCGGAGGGCTGTTCGTGGGGTGGATGAGGGTATACATCCTCGCGGTTGGGAGGTTGTAAATCCTAGCTGCGGGGATCTGCACTGCCGATCGTCATCGACTCTACTTCCGCTGCGCTACGAGTCGGTAACGAAAAAGATCAAACCTTGTATGCAGTCTCCATAGTGGTCCTGGGCTGGTGCGTAGGTCGGAAATTTTTTGTTTTCTGCTGCGTTACCCTACATAAGCATAGCACTTGCACCAAACATATGGTTGAGCAACATGTAAAAGAGGCAACTTAAGAATAGGCTCAACCAAAATTATGTGTGTGAGTCATGGCAAAGCACTTGAGAAGACTAATATAAGGATGGGCATAAAGCATCAACATAGTCATGATGAAGTGAGACACAAAGCGCAAGACATATACTTCCCACACACACCAACCACAAGCAAATGGGTTCACAAGCTTACTAATAGGAAAATTAAGAACCAAAGCTCATGACAACCCATGGTGAAGATAGTAAATAATAGCCTTGTCAAGAGAAGCGTTACCAATCGAAATGGCAAAACCCTTGTCAAGACAAGCATAAGGAAAATAATCTTCACGACCAACGAGTGCATCAAGATGCAAGGATATAAGATCCGCACTCAAGACAAATACTTTCACGAAACCACCAAGGAAGTAAACAGGGAATGAAATGGTGGACGTGAAATACACAAGGATATCAACTAGATATGTAACTTCTCTCATGTGTATAAGATTCTAGATAGAAGTCAATCATGATGATATATCCTCAAAGAATGATGTACACACGAAATAGTTACAAGAAGGAACGAACAAGATATCCAAAAAGGAGGTCATAAATATACCAATAAGATCTTTCCTTGAAAGCATAGCACATGGCCTAATATTTTCTTATTGTACATAAGTGAACTCCCAGCACACGAATATCAAAGACATCACAACTAGCAACAAGAGATCATCGTTGAGATGCTTTGAGAAAGGAAACAAGTACCACAAGAACGAATCAATAAAATCATGCCATGATGCAACCTACACAAGGTTGACTGCAAGAAATGTATGCATGAAGTAGATACTTGTTACCGAGATAGCATTGGAAGATGTAGTAGATAATGGTTCTTTGATCATCCTAGCTTGGCTCCGATAAGCACATGGTGTCAACACCTTCCTTTTAAGTGACCCAAGCGTCCAATGCATATCCAATTGTTCCTAGAACAACAACACAAACAAAATGGTACCCAAACTCATCGGGACCAAAGTGTTAGAGAACCAACAATACATAGGACAAACTCCACATAACTATGTGCATATAGGTAAGAAATTGAATTTCATGCACACTTTAGCCAATTTATGACATGGTGGAGTTTCCCCTATATATTGGGTCAAAGAAATAAAGAATGCCAAAGAAAGTACATATGGTAGATATGCATGCTCAAGGCTTTCAAAAATCAAATCAACACATAGTTGATAAAATCCCAAAAGACAAGGTATCAAGTGAGCATAAGATACAGAACGAAAAATCATCACTTGAAGGATACCAATTAAAAGATATATCAAGGAATGAGATATCCATCGACACATGCCAAATAAAAGGCAACAAGATACCAATTGAAGGAAAACAAACAAGAGGTATCAAGTTCCCAAAAGAGAGCTAGGTTCCAAACAAACCAAGCCCTCGGCAAATTTTCATGATGGCACAAAGCACCATAAAGAAAAGGCTTGCCTTCCACCAACACACACTTGATAGGGATCAAAAGATTTTATGATAAACATATAATGAGAGTGTTCTAAAGAAAATAGGATAGCTCCCCCAAGAGATGAGCACTATAGAGAATTTGCATTTGAATACAACATGCACAAGATGGGATCATCACTTTCCCTATATCCATCGAAACACTAGGCATGTTCAAAAAGATCCACAAGAGGTAAGGAAGACAAACGAATAAAAAATCCACTATAAAGATGATTAACAATTTCTACCACATAAAAGAATACCAATTGTCAAACGACAAGAAGTATTTGGAAGAAATTCCATTGGTAGATTGCAAAGATATCCACCATCATCTTCACACCAAAATCATAAGCAAATGACACTTGTGGAGCTAATATGCCACCTAGGAACTAGATAATTTACAATATCAATTCTAAGTGGCAATACCTCAAATGTACACATTTTCTAGGCTTGTAACATGCACATAGCATATTACTCCCCCATAATGTGATAACCCAAAATAATCAACAAGTGGCAAATTAAATCCAACAAGAGATAACTAATGGACCATTTAGAATTTGAATTTCTCATGAGAAGACATACCACATAGAAGCTAGATCTTGTAATATCAATACTAAGTGGTATTCCTCATGTACACACATTTTTAGGATCGTGAAGTGCACAAAGCACATCACTCCCCCCCAAAATGGGATAATCCATTAATCTCTCAAAAGAGCCAACTAAGATATAAACACGATGCAAAAAGGCTCAACACAAGACTCACACATACATGATGTGCAACCCACCATAAATAGGAAGCACAACATATACAAACACATGCAAGGTACAAAACCACAACATGCAAAGGGGCAAGTAACTAACAATGTATTCAATTTAAGTACAAATTGGTTATAAGATAGAAACTTGACGATCCAAAAGACTTGGCTTGAGAAAATATGAATGATGAAGAGCCCTTAGTTCTTCATAATGTATCCAAGTCTCCAATGCCCTCCATTAATACCTATTGATCAAGTTTGTGCTTATTGGTCCCCAACCAAGTTGGGTCCTAAGAGGTTAGTAACAATAGGCTTGGCTACCCAAATGGTTCTTTTCTTGACACCACTTTGAGTACCAACACATTTGGCAAACACATTGCCAAGCTTATCCTTCCCAAGAGAGTAGATATCATCAATAATAATTGGGTTTGATACTTTACCATTAGTGCATGAAGAAGCAAAGTGACCCTTCTCACGACATAAGTGGCAACATCTACCCTTTACTTTCTTCTCAATTGATTTCTCAACTTGAGGAGCGTTGACTTGGGTCTTCTTGGGAAGAGGCCTTTATTCAACTTGAGGTTGTGCATGAGATTGAACGTGTGGCCGCTTCCCTTGTTGCTTGTCACTATGGGGCTTCTTCTTCAATGGGCAAGATCTAACATGGTGCCCTTCTATTTTGCACTTCAAGCAAATAATCTTGGCCGGAATCTTGACTTGTTCTTGGCCCTTCTTCTTGTAGCTTTTGGACTTCTTCTTCTTATTGGAGTTGAATCCAAGTCCACCCTTGTCATTTGGGGATTTTTGCACACTCAAGATATTGTTGAGTGTGGACTTCCCTTCATGACTCTTTTCCAAGTCTTTCTTCAAAGAAGTGACTTGGGCCTTGAGCTCTTTGATTTCCTCTACATGGTTAGTATCAACACAAGTACTAGAGAAAGTAAAAGCTTCATCGTTAGAGCAACAAGGCAATGAAAGTAAGTCATCACAAGATGTAGCAACATTACGAGTAGATGAATTACGAGGACTAGCACATGGCAATGTAGCATTTTCACAAGTAGTGCTAATATCCACATAAGGCTCACTTGATGTTACCTTGGTAGTAATAGCCTCATGAGCTATCTTTAGCACACTATGGGATACTAGAAGATCACCATGAGATCTAGAAAGCTTTTCATGACTTTCTTCCAATTTCCCATAATTGCTAGATGGCAACTCAAGTTGAGCTCTTAGCTCAACATTCTCCTTTAATATGGATGCTTCACAAGAAATAGAGTTAGTAGCACAAGCATCATCATTTACAACAAGAGGAGAAGGCAACTTGGCAAGCTCTTTTAAATAAGACGCTTCAAGTTGAGCATGAGACTCGGTGAGTTCGATGAGCGAACTCTTAATGACCCTTGAGCCATTTTCGAGGTGCTCAAAGTCCTCAAGGAGTTTAGCATGTGCAACTTCAAGCTTATAATTTTTAGTTCTAAAATCATTAGCCACCTCAAGAGCTCTATCATGGGATTCCTTTAATCTAGATAATTCTAGAGCAAAGGTCTCCTCAAGAGATTCCTTGGTGGTTTGTTCATTTTCAAGAGCTTGAGATAGCTCCGCAATCTATTAGCGTAATCACGCTCATGACTTTCCATTTTCTCAATGGTGGCCTCATGCTCCTCGAGATGAGCTTCCAACTCCTCAATATATTTCTTACCCTCAATGGCAATAGACATTATTTCCATGAAGTTGGAACGAGAAAGTTTATTCTTATGAAGAGATTTAAAAATCATTTCTCCCTTAATTTTTAAGGAAGCAATATTATCATCCTCTTCATCAATAAGCTCATCCTCATTATTATCAACATCATCATCATGAGAAATATTGAGGTTCAAAGTAGGAGATACCTTTGAAGCCTTAGCCATAAGACAAAAGTGAGAAACAATAGATGATGATGTAGGATCCCTTGAAACACCATTTAAGACCACATCTTGTTCCATGGAGTGTTTTGTTTCCTCTACATTGTTAGCACAACAACTCAAGGAAAATGATGCATTTTTATCATGGCAACAAGACATAGCAAGCATATCATCATGAGATTTATACAAACAATTTGTACATGATATGCAAGAACTATCAACACAAGAATGTGAAACATCTAGAGTGCTCGAAGTGTTAAAGTCCAAAGAGGAAGCATTGCAATAAGATAGTGATGAAGGATCGTCAACAATAAGCCCACTATCATCAATGCAACGATCAACACTACTCGCCATATCATTACCTTGTGGCAGTCCACATGTAGGTGAAGTAGAAGAAGTTGAGAAGACAACACGACCGGAGGTGGAGGGAGAACAATCATCCCTACAAAACTTGGACACGCCATATTTATCTTGAAGCTTTGTCCACAACTCATGAGCATCCAGGAACGGCATGAGTTGAAATATAACTACATTGCTCAAAGCATCAAAAAGCACATTAGAAGATTGCGCATTGATATAAGAGTTTTTCTCATCCTCTAAAGATATGTGTTGAGAATCCTTTGGAGGAGAAAAACCCATATCTAAAATTCGCTCTAAATTTGGGTCCATGACCCTAAAGAGATTAAGCATACGAATTACCCAAACATCAAAATTTGTGCCATCGAAACTAAGAGTGCTAGAGAATCCTAAACCCCTAGTCGACATCCTTACTCTCTAGGTGGTAAAACCTAATAATGAGAGACCTAGCTCTGATACCAATTGAAAGGACGTGGATGTCGCCTAGAGGGGGGTGAATAGGCGCTTTAAAATAATTACGGTTTAGGCTTGAACAAATGCGGAATAAAACTAGCGTTTAATATGTCAAGCACAAAACATAAAACAACTAGGCTCACCTATGTGCACCAACAACTTATGCTAAGCAAGATAAACACCTAAGTGATAGCAAGATATATAGCATGAAACAATATGGCTAACACAAAGTAAAGTGCATAGGTAAAGGGCTCGGGTAAGAGATAACCGAGGCACGCGGAGACGCCGATGTATCCCGATGTTCACACCCTTGCGGATGCTAATCTCCGTTCGGAGCAGTGTGGAGGCACAATGCTCCCCAAGATGCCACTAAGGCCACCGTAATCTCCTCACGCCCTCGCACAATGCAAGATGCCGTGATTCCACTAAGGGACCATGAGGGCGGTCACCGAACCCGTACAAACAAGGTTGGGGCAATCTCCACAACTTAATTGGAGGCTCCCAACAACACCACGAAGCTTCACCACAATGGATTGTGGCTCCTAGGTGACCTCAAATACTCGAGGCAATCTCCACAACCTAATTGGAGACCCCGACGCTTGCCCGGAGCTTTACACCACAATGATTGAGCTCCGAAGCACCACCAACCGTCTAGGGCGCCAAAGCACCCAAGAGGAACAAGCTCTAGGGTGCACAAACACCCAAGAGTAATAAGCTACTCAAACTTCACTTCCACGTATCACCGTGGAGAACTCAAACCGATGCAACTAATGCAATGGCAAGAACACACAAAGTGGTCAAGTCCCTCACTCCCAAATCCCACCAAAACAACAAAAGCTATGGAGGAGTATGAGAGGAAGAACAAGGAGCTCACAAAGAACTCCAAGATCTAGATCCAAGGGGTTCCCCTCACATAGAGGAGAAAGTGATTGGTGGAAATGTGGATCTAGATCTCCTCTCTCTTTTCCCTCAAGAACTAGCAAGAATCATTGGAGGGATTGAGAGTTAGCAAGCTCGAAGAAGGTCAACAATGGGGGGCAAACACGAGCTCAAAAGATTAGGACCATTGGGGAAGAAGGCCCCCTTGAATAGCCTCCCCCGAATCCAACCGTTATGCCCACAAGTCGTGCACAAGCGGTACTACCGCTCGGGGGAGCGGTACTACCGCTTAGCACGGTCAAAACAGTCCAACGAGACAGGAAAACACGAGTGGCAGTTCTGCCAGAGAGGTAGTACCGCTTGGGGGAGAGGTAGTACCGCTTGAGAGGTAGTACCGCTCGGGGGAGAGGTAGTACCGCTTGAGAGGTACTACCGCTCTCTACTACCGCTCGCAACATAGAGAGCTGAAAATAAGCGGAAGTGTTGAGGTAGAAGGGAGCGGAAGTACCACATAAGCGGTACTACCGCTCGGGGGAGAGGTAGTACCGCTTGAGAGGTACTACCGCTTAAAGCAGTACTTCAGCTCAAGCAAAACCGAAACCGCCATAACTTTCGCATACGGACTCCGAAAAGAGCAAACTCAAGCTTGTTGGATAGAGGACGACAAGTACTATCAAGCAATGGAGAATAAATGCCAATATGATAAGGAAGATGACCTTCCCAAGAATTATCCAAAAAAATCTCCAACACCTAAAACACAAATAGAAGATGCATATGGACTCCGTTTTCGATGAACTCGAGCTTGTCATGAAGCTGACCAAAAGCTCAAGAACCCACATAGTGAAAAGCCAACCAAGAACCAAGAAATATGATGATGCCAAGAATGCAATGGTTTGAGCTCTCAACGAACGATACGATCAAGCTACTCACTTGAGAGCCCCCCTTGATAGTACGGTTATCGATCCTATAACCCGGTCTCCCAACTACCACCATGAGACCGGTAAAATAGAAAACCCTATAAAGGTCAAACCTATACCTTGCACATAGTCCACTTGAGCTAGATGATGACGATCTTGTCCTCCTCAAGATGGACCACCTTTCTTGATTGTGTTGGCTCGATGAAGACTAGTTGATTTCTCCCTCATACTCCACTATGGGTGAGCCACTCTTCGGCACATCTTCACAAGTCCATTGTCACCACAATGAACGGCAAGCTTCAAGCATGATCTCTTCGTGATGCTCCACTTGAACTTGCATAGCGCAATCTTGATGACGAGCACCACTTGATGTCATCCTCCATGGGTTGTATGAGATCTTCCTGTTGACACAAGCCCATGGAAACATACCTAACCCCACATAGAACTCTCACGTAGACCATGGGTTAGTACGCAAAGCGTAATGGACAATACTTACCGTACCATGAGATCACTTGATCCCTCTTGGAACATCTTGTACACTTTGTGTGTTGATCAACTTGATTCACTCTTTGACTTAGTCTTGATCAACCTTGTATCATATCTTCTCTATGACCAATCTTTGGATAAAACCTTGAATACCACCTTGGTCACCATGTAAACTCCTTGAAACCAATAGATGGACTTCAAGAAGTGCCTATGGATAAATCCTCCGAATATAACTCAAGGCAACCATTAGTCCATAGAGATTGTCATAAATTACCAAAACCACACATGGATAAATGTGCTCTTACAGATGCTGATGGTAAATGTCACTATTTATAAAGCTCGACTTGTTGCAAAGAGGTTTCCGATAAGTTCAAGCAGTTGACTATGATGAGACTTTCTCAGCCGTAACGATGCTAAAGTCTGTTGGAATTATGTTAGCAGTTGCTGCATTTTTCGATTATGAAATTTGGCAGATGGATGTCAAAACATGGTTTCCTTAACGGTTTCCGTGAGGAAAGGTTGTATGTGATACAACCGGAAGGTTTTGTCAGTCCTAAGGATGCTAAAAGGTATGCAAGCTCCAGCAATCCTTCTATGGACTGGAGCAAGCATCTCGGAGTTGGAATATACGCTTTGATAAGGTGATCAAAGCTTTTGTGTTTATACAAAGTTTATGAGAAACTTGTATTTACAAGAAAGTGAGTGGGAGCACTGTAGAATTTCTGATAAGTATATGTGGATGACATATTGTTGATCGGAAATGATGTAGAATTTATGGAAAGCATAAAGGGTTGTTTGAAAGGAGTTTTTCAAAGGAAGACATGGATAAAAGGCTACTTCAATATTGGGCATCAAGATCTATAGAGATAGATCAAGACGCCTGATAAGACTTTCAACGAGTGCATACCTTGACAAGATTTTGAAGGAGTTCAAAATGGATCAGTGAAAGAAAGAGTTCTTGCCTGATTTGTAAGGTGTGAAGTTGAGTGAGACTCAAAGCTCGACCACGGCAGAAGAGAGAAAAAGGACGAAGGTCGTCCCCTATGCCTTAGCCATAGGTTGATGTAATTTTGGAAGAAAAATAGCTATGGCGTTGGTGACGCCACCAACGATATAACTAATATATCTATGGCGTTGCGTACGCCACCAACGCCATAGCTATTTTCCCCATTGTCTTTGCCCGTTTGGGGGGAAATGTTCACCCGAAACTTTCGTTTCGCGCGCTCGTACACCCTCCGCTCCGTGCGCCGCCGCCACCACCTTCGTCGTCGTCGCCGCCACCCCCCCTCCCCCGGCGCCGGCGCCGCCGCCACCTTACTCGTCGTCTCCGCCACCCCCTCTCTCACCGCCGTCGCCCACCTTCCCCTCCGGTCGCCGCTCCTTGACTCGTCGTCGACCCCAATCGCCTCGACCTCTCCGTCCGCCCCAACCGCGTCGACCTCGAGCCGCCTTTATACCCTCCCGCCGTCGGCCCGAATGACCTCAACCTCCCTTGCCGTCGACCTCAATCTCCCCTGCCACCACCTCGATTCCTCCGGTAAGTGCTCGAAAAGTGCTCGAAATGTGTTCGAGGAAATGTTGTGGTTCAAATTTTGTTCGATGGAAATGTGGTTGCTTGTGTATTGTTTGCAGGGAATGCATAGAGTTGCCAATGTTTTGGCGAAACGTTGATTAATTTCCGTTTCGTCAAATTTCTGGCAACCAATATGTCCTATTTTTAGCAAAGGTCATGCCAAAATTTTGTATTTTATATATGAATGAATAAGGTTACCAATGTTTTGTTTTTGTAAATGTCCAATCAAATGAATGACGCGCAGGACTCTTCTTCGACACATTCGGCACACGAGGGTGATGCATTTACGGACGCGCAGGGACAGGAAGATTATGATGATGAGCTTAATCCAGATGACTACTACATGAAAGGCAAATGCTACAGTGTTCCTCCTGGTGCGGAAAGTAATCCTGATATGGACACAGAGGAGTATTCTCCCGCGGAAGAGGAGGATGTGGAGGTCGACGAGCATGTTTCAAAATCCAAGAAGCAGCGGAAACCTAGGAGCAATGTTGTTAGAATCGCGATTCTGTTATACGATTCTACGACTTTACGATCCAAACTAACCCCTTTGATTCTACAATTTTAGTTCATAGAATCTACGTTTCTACGATCCTGATAGTGAAGATTCTATGATTTGCGATTCTACCATCGGAGTTCCGATCCGATTCAAAATCACGATTCTGACAACCTTGCCTAGGAGCCGAAATGCTATAGGCACCGACAGGCTCGTCGTCACACGAGTTAACGAGACTGGTGAGCCTGTTAGTCCGCGGAAAGCCGCTGCTCACTATGGCAACGCCCTAGGTGTTATCCTTCGAGAAGTTTGCTCCATCAACGAGACAAATTTAAGGGATATGGACAAAGCTAATCTACGAGAACTCCTCATAAGAAGGGTGCACACAAGATTCAAGTTTCTTGAGGAGTATGACAACCTATCGTACCCAAAAAATCAGGTAAACAACCATGCAATCCATAAGTTCTCGAAGAATTTGAGTTCTTGGAAATCTGCAACAAGAAAAGATATTGCAGCGAAACCCGACATAGATATCTCCGAGATCCAGCAGAAGTGGCCTACCATTAGTGTAGATGATTGGAACATTTTCAAGATGCAAAATCAGGAGAACTCAGTGATGACCCAGTCGTCATGGGGGAAGGAAATGCGATCGAAGACATTAAGTAACCACACCCTCGGCAGCCGTGGTTTTGTTGGGAAGAAGCCCGTATGGGACAAGCAGGATGCTGCACTTGCAGCAAAGGGCATCCCAAACCACTTCGCGCAATTCAAGGACCCCCTTGAATATAACTATGTCAGGGGGCGGTACCATTATGATCAAAAGACAGGGGAATTTACCACGGATCACCAAACAAGGAAACTAGAAGAAGAACTGGCAAGGCAGCATGCAGAACCTCATAGCTCGCAAGGGTCGTCGGCCAGGTGGAACACTCCTCTTAACCGGTCGATCAACATTACCCTCGGCAAGCAGCCGTTAGCACCGCCGGCGGGTGGCCGTGTGAACGGTGCTGGATGCGGTGCCAAATGGGACTATCATTATCCCGAAGACCGGGAGCTGCAACGACAGAGAAGGAGAGCCAACAAACGGAGCATTGAACAACAAATAATGGAAGCCACGGCCGCAGCCACCGCCGCAGCCACAGCCGCAGCCACAGCCAACATCGAAGAATGCATCAACATTCAAATCCAAGCCCAAGCCCAAGCCATGTTGCCTTCAATAATCGAGAGCGTGAAGAATTGGATCAAGAACGGCGAACTAGGAAATGTTGTGATCCAAACTAATTCGGCCAAGGATAGCAGCCAGCATTCTGTCACTTTCATTGGTAAGCCGTCAGCAATGGATGCTCTCAACGCTCTTACTGAAGACACTCCATGCAGTCTCTTAGCTTATGTGCGTGATGAACTTGTTAAAGTTGCAATTGGGTCGATCATTCGCCCCAAAGATACCATGATGCACGGAGTGGCCATGCATGAGGGGGTCTTCAAAGTTGAGGTGTCTGTTGTCGTAAGGGGTTTCGAAGATATTTCTCCTTCGATACAACCTCCGGATGCGGATAGCCAGTTGACCCTCTCACAATGTTTGGGTTGGCCAATGCAGTGGCCGAAGAATCAAATTCAGCTAGGAAATGTCCAAAGCTCCCCAACCTCGCAGCAGATGAACAATGACAGCACACGTGGGCGAGGACCATCTCCTTTGGGTCAGATTCAACATGAAGTTCGTAACAACGACAATGTGCATGTCGGTGAGGACCACGACAATGCGGTAATTGTCGACCATGTCAATGGTGGTGATTTGGGCGGTGCGGACCATGTCAATGGTGGGGATTTGTGCGGTGAGGGCCATGATTACGGCGGTGAGGACAATCTACTTATCAATCGATACTTCCTTATTGACGAATATCAGAAATCAGCTCCCAACATATGCAATCTTGATGGACCTATGTCTGCTGGTCCTGCTCTTGGATTCTCATCAATGCCTCCGCTTGCTCAACAGGAACGTGTTGTTCCTTGCCAGAAGAGTCTTTTCAATGAGGACTTCACACCACCAGACACACAGGTGCCACCATAGAGGAGAACATTTCTGAGTCCAAACACACTCAATGCGACGGTCACAAATGCATTGCCAGACAATATAGTCAGCCAGCCTAACGCGACACGCAAGAAAAAGAGAAAGAGACCAGCTAGAAATAAGACGAAGGCACATGCTGCCAGCCAACCGGTTCAGAAGAGTAAACAAGTTCGGCATGTCGTTCAATGGCGGGATTACCATTCCCCAGGTGATCCCATCCTTCCGAAGGAGCTCAGCGATCTTCTGCAAACAGAATTGAGGATTCTGCATGACACAGTTCTAACTAGGGAGAGGTATGCATTCTCTGCTGGAGGTGGGTTTCGCCCTGTTTTTTCACTGATGGTGCCACCAAATCTTGGTTTGTGCGATGATTTCCCCGCGGAAATATTCTATGTGCCGTTCGAAGACATCTTCAACATGTTCCGTCTAATGAAGCTTAGTTCTCCCTTAGTACGCCTATGGGCAATCAATGCTGCCTACACTGCCAAATGTGAGCTCAACAAGGATGTCGCGGTAGCGGACCCTTACCTCATGCACGAGACCAACACCAATCACCCTGAGCGCCGACAAGCTTTGCGGAAGTATTTGACAGATTTCATGATTGCCAACATGGACAAAGAGTGCCTTCTCGTGCCCTACTATCCGAAGTAATTAAGTCATTCTGTCTAGCTAGATTACTATTTCATACAATCTCGTTATGCATGCTTCCACGTAACGCCATTAATTAACTCGATCGACTTTATATGTAGAGAACATTGTGTCCTCATCGTTATTACCCCGAAGTTCGCCGAAACTTATTTCTTGGATTCGACGAGGAAAGTGAAAAAAGACTACAGAGGCATCAAGAAGGTCTTGGATGAAGCACTTTTCGAGTATACCAGACGGGAAGGAGTGATCAGAGACGGATATCGCAAGTTTGACAAGTTTAAAGCGGTACGTTTTGGCCACAAAACTGACTTTTGTTGCATGCAGCAGCCGGAAAACAGTGATATAGACGGCTACTACGTTGCCCACCACATGAAGGAGTACATACGGGAGGGAGAATGCCTGAAAAAGAACTCAGACGTCATCGCATGGGGGAAGAAAATGGAGGAAATTAGCCCGGGAAATAACAGAGATGAATTCAGACGCATCCAGGTGAAGTTTGCTACCATCTTCAACAAGGATGTCATCGACCATTGCGGGGTTTTCAACGGTGGCGCACCTTCCGGTCCGGAGGAGATAAAAGCTCGCCTTCGGAAGCAGGGGCTTGATGCTGACGGTCCTGTGTCTATCGCGGATCCGGCGAAGAAATATGTTAATGATCCTTATGCCGAATATGTAATAGGATAGTGTTAGCTACCTATGCTGTTGGTTCTACAATACTTCTAGCTCGACGAACTACATGTTCGTGTGGTTTTGTAATATAGTACTTCAAAACTTGATCGCTAGCTATCTTAACTAATTATTTAAGCACTATCTATGAATCTAAAATGTCTTTCAATTGCCTTTATTTGTTACCTTATTCTGCCATGCAAACGGTGCCCTTTCCCCCAGTCGTGGCAGCGATTTTCAGATGCTTACAAATTAAGTAATGGCGTGCTTAGAAGGTACAACGCCTGCAGTGTTTTTCAGTTATTTGTGACGTCGGAATAATGTGTACACCATAGATGCATGCAATAATGCCGGCGTACAACATAACCCGACGCCATAGGTATTCTAAATAGTGTTGGCGTGGGCTCCAACGCCACCACTGATTTTTAACTGTGGCGCCATATTGCTGGCGTAGGGTGCCTACGCCAGCAAGGCCATTTTTTCCACGCCATAGCTAGGCCTTTCTGCAATAGTGTCGGGCGTTTCCAGTAGTGTATCGGGAGTGTCGAAAGGGTTCCGGGGGTCCACCGGGAGGGGCCCACCCACCCCGGGGGGGCACATGGGCCTAAGAGGTGGCGCACCAGCCCCTGGTGGGCTGGGCAGCCGACCCCTAAAGGGGCCCATGCGCCCAAGGTGGTAGGTGGGGGTGCCTTGGAGAGGAGGGACTCCTCCCTAGGGCTTCGACCTCCCTTGTGGGAGGTGGACTCCTCGCCACCTGGCCGGCCGACCCCTCCTTGGAGGAGGGGCTAGGGCTGCGCCCCACCTACCCCCTCCTCCTTTATATAGAGAGAGGGAGAGGGAGGGCAGCCACACCCAAAAGCCATAGGTGCAGCCCTCCCTCTCTCCCTAGATCTGTTTCTCCTCTAAAACGCATCTGCGGCAGCGCTTGGCGAAGCCTTGCTGAGATTGCTCCACCACCACTGCCATCACGTCGTTGTGCTACCGGAGAACTCATCTACCTCTCCGCCCTCGCTTGCTGGATCAAGGAGGCGGATACGTCATCGAGCTGTACGTGTGCTGAACGCGGAGGTGCCGTCCGTTCGGCGCTAGATTGGAACGGATCAAGATTGGACCACGGGACGGATCGTGATTGGATCGCGAAGCCGTTCGACTACACCAACCGCGTTTCTTAACGCTTCCCGCTTAGCGATCTATAAGGATACGTAGATGCAATCTCTCCTTTCGTATATGGTCATCTCCTATATTGATCTTGGTGAAGCGTAGGAATTTTTTTATTTCCCATGCAACGTTCCCCAACAAGGAGTTACTTAAATGGTGGTCTTCCAAGAGCACGGGATGCAGATGGACATAGATGCTTGAATCGGTATCATCCTAGTCACCTGGATTATTCGGACGCATCGAAATGACGTGGTCTTCAGTGGGGCAAACCCCCAGTGAGCATAGTGCTGCAACGAATCCACGAAGAGAAGAGCAACTGGAGTACCACATCACTGTTTAGAGATAGGCGTTTTGGGTCCTTTTTAATGCAGGTGAACACGTCGAGCGATAGTGAGTAGTCTGTCGTTTTCTTTTCTTGGCCTCCATGCATAGGTTGTGGCGTTGTAAGAATGAGCATGTTATACGTCTCCAGGACGTATCCTTGAAAAAAAAAACTTTAGCAACAATTTTACCTTTTTTTTATAACACAAACAACTTATAACCGTGATTCTTGTTAGTATCAGATAAACTGCTTATTAATAGAAACAGAACTATTCGAAAAACACGGAGAGGTTATTGTTGGTTAATGTGAGGAGTGCTTCGAGATCTTTGTTGCCAAATAACCTGCCGTGCTTCCCGCGCCCGGGCAGCGCGCATGCAGCTCACGTGCTGAGGTTTCTCGGCCGGTGTGGTGCCATCCGTGGACGCGCTGTGTGCATGTGTGCATCCATGGTCCATGCACATGCACATGCATGCTCTTAAAAAAGCTACATGCACGCGCCTATATTTGCACCCGCATCACAATTTAGAGGAGCCTCCTCGGACCGATCTGCTCGCCTCGCGCAGAATTTTCATCCACCGCGCAAGGCAGATTGAGAACGACGACCGGCGACGACGTAGGCGCGTGCGTGTTCGTCTTCCCCGATCGAGCCGTAGCGCGGATGGAGATGGACTTTCTGGGCCCACGATCGGCGCCGCGGCATGCGATGCCGCTCGTGGCCCGACGCGATGCCGAGGACGACGGCGAGCCCTGGCGTCTCGCTTCACCGGCACACTTCGCGTATCCGGACGTGCGCGCGGCGGCCCATCGCCACCACCCGACGGCGCCGTCATACCAGGTCCGCCCGTCTGTTCAATTTGCCGATCTGCCTGCCTGACCGATCTCTCACACGCGCCGTCGGTTAACTGACGTTTCAGGTGCACGCGCCGCCGCCGCCGCCGCTGCATCCCCAGGCCTTCCCGTGCGCCATTCCCGCCTCGTCTCTGCAACTGCAAGGGCCGCAGGTAGTCCACAGTGCAGCGTACACGCCCGATCAGAGGTACGTGATTGACGCCGCCCTTTAATCCGCGAAAAGATCCGGTGCGATTTACGCCCACCGGCCGCCACCGGGGGAGATGCAAGATCGGCGAGGTAAATCGTTGGTTTCGAGTGTCAAAACAGGTGCTCCGCCGCGCAGCTGACGATATTCTACGCAGGTTCAGTGCATGTGTTCGACAACGTGACGAAGGAAAAGGTAATATCTCTCACAATAGTTCTGTTCTGTCGACGATCTTCCGCCTTAGCAATGTGACCGCGCATTGCTGAAGATGTTGGGGATGTGCTGCGCAGGCCGATCAGATCACGTTCATGGCCGCCAAGGCAGCTCAAGCAGGCGGCAGCCCTCCCGTTCGTCGGGCGCTGCGGCATTCGGAATCGGCTCCGGTCCCGGACGAAAGGAAGCAGATGCCATTGGCGAGAGCTCGCAGCGATCCTGTGCATCCTTCGCAACAGACATTGTTCATGCTGCCACCTAGAGGTTGCTACCTGTTCGTCGACCGGTGCCTGTTCAAGTTATATATGCTAGATTCATTTTGATTTGCTCTGACGTTATGTTTCTCCTGCTGCTGCTGCAGATGTTCCGCTGGCCAGGAGTGCGTCCCTCGCCCGCTTCCTCGAGAGACGCAAGCGAAAGCAAAGGTACTGATGGTTGGCCCTAGCTCTGCCTTGCTAACTGGGGCTAGCAGGATTTGAACTGCTTCTAGCTAGTGAAATATTGTGATCGGAACAGGCTAGTGCATTATTATTTTTATGGTCTCTTTTCTATCATGTCACTCAAAATTCAACTTCTACGAAACACAACTCTGCAAAAAAACAGACAAATCATATTCGGTTGTTATTTTTGTCTATTGATGATGCAAAAATTGTTATTTTTGCTCCTCAAGCTACATATTGTAGTGTAGATTTGAAATCTTGAGACACATGATAAATTTGAAGAACTCCCCTTTGTTTCCCCCAGGTCAGCAAATGCAGCAACGCCTTACTCCCGCAGGGAGATATCTCCCGGCAGCGGGGACACTTTCCATATGGTCTCTCCAGGAAACACAACACTGTCCGGCAACACCGAACTGTCATGGTTCTTTGGAGACGACAAGGCCGGGAGTCGCGACGAGGAGGCGCTGGACACGGAGCTCAAGATGTAGCCGCTACACGAGCCCTCGCGCCGAACGTCCCTCGCTAGTCGAGCCCGAATTTTGGATCAAGTTTGGTAGACGGTTGAGCTGATGACAAACAAAACCTTTTGGTGCGTTGGGCGGCAAGATCTTAGCATAGGCTTCTTCTTCTTCTTTTTCCGGTTTTTCCTTTTGGGTTCAGAGACGATGTTCGCTCGCAGTTTCTCTTGGAACTGAAAACATCGTCGTCGCCCGTTTCGGCTTTTTGGATTTACGGGCTTCTTCGGATTGCTCCTCGATCCGATTAGGAATCCTGTAGTTTTGGCCGGTGAGAGTTTTTTGTTTTCTTTCTTTCTTTTCTTCCGTTTGAACACCAGCCGATTTGATGTATCTCATAACTGTTGACACTTGACTGCTGACTGCACAATCTCTCTTCAATGGACAATTTTGGTCGTTTTTTGTGCCAGGATGAATCCGCTGATCTTTGGCTAACAATATTCACATCATAGTTCTAGTGGCCTAACACTTGTTTGCGATGAAAGATTGATAAATATGACTTCCAGAAATATTTGTTGTTGTCAAGTTCGTCCAGCAGTTTTTTAAGTCTTAGCTAGACCTGGAGATGTTTTTTGGTTACTCGGTTTGCGTTTCAGACTATGTTTTACACGTTTCTGTCAATGAAATTGTGGCACGGCCTCTACCATTCAGAAAAGGACTTCCCTACAGTGTGATGAGCACAGCGCCTTTCAGGCGAAGCGCTTCGTTGGCAGGAAATGTTCGCTCGCTAGATTTTCAGATGAAAAATGAAGTATATAATGTTGCGTAACTATGTCCAGGTTCCTCCCTTGTCTGGTTGCTTCTACTTAAAAGTCTAAAAGGGCTACGATTTAGGACAGAGAAACCAGCACAAGAACATTTTGATCTATGTAGAAAGGCTCGGTTTCCGGTTGCCGAAATATGCGGTGTTGTGTTCTTCTGTGAAAAACTGGGCACAGAAGTGGTTCAAACAAAGTGGATTACAAGAATCCACCGCAATGCCAAGCGCAGCCTAAAACTCACAGTAGGAGTAATGCAGGAAAACTTACTAAGGAAACCAAAGAAATAAGAATGACACACATGATCTGCACACAAAAGAAAATCAAAGATTCAAGGAATTTACAGAGCATTACAGATTTTGAGGCCCAGGTGCCAAACTCGATACTGTTCCTCAGTGACACCAAAGATGTATCATAGATTACAAGATTGTCACCTTTTACCTTCCCCTTCCAGATCATGAGAACGGAGATGTGGAAACTAAATTCATCTCGGCACATGTGAAGGGGCACAAACACACAGCGACCCTAATTTGCTGTCTTGGAATGCTTGATGAGCCAATCAATGACAACATCTATGTTCACAGAGTCCTTGCAAGAGATCATGTAGCAGCAAACTTCACGATCCTTTATAGATTCCAGACCTCTGAAAACACAAAAGGAAGGAACCTCGGTTAAAATATCATCAAGAAAAAAGGTACTATAACCTATATGACAACAGGATTTTTACTCACAGTTGATCAACTAATGCCGGCTTAGAAAGTGCCTCTGACTTGTCAATTTTGTTGCCAAGGATAAGTAAGGGGATCCCAGATAAAGATTGTTTTGTCAGCAGGTCATGCAATTCACTTTTAGCAATCGGAACGCTATCCCGGTCAGCAGCATCGACAACGTATCTGCCATTAAATGGTCAAGTTAACACACTAGTCACTCCATATTTATCAGCTAAGGTAGAGATACAAAAAAAATATTGGTAACAACAAAAGAGGTCACGATAAATGCATGAATAACATGCCCATATGAGAGAGAACAAAAAATATCGCTAGACAAAGTTTCTTTCGAAAAGGAGGTTACACCCCCAGCCATTGCTAGGCAAAATATATGATGTATCTACATAACCGAGCTCCTTGGACAAAGTGTCAACTCAGCAGTCTACAATAATTCTACAGTTAAGCGATAGAATTGGTAGTTCGAAAGAACTAGGAATGTTCCATGTCTGACTCTAATGGTCCTTGCAGAAGAACACTAAGCAAATATGTTTAGGCAGGTTCAGAAATAAACTGAGCATATCATAACTAGTATTATACATACTGCACCATCTCCTTCCAGCATACTGGGGATTATACCTGGCCATGGGCCGGGCCGGGCCGGGCTTGGGCCTGGCCCTAAAAAGCCCACGGCAGAAAACTGAGGCCCAGGCCCGGCCCAAGCCCTGCCATAAAGCCTACGTCGAAGCCCAAGCCCTGAAAAGCCCATCGGGCCTGGGGCCGTGGGCCGGGCCTCTTCCTTAAATTTCCAATTAGCCAAGCCCAAGCCCGGCCCGGCCCTGCTGGTGGGCTCAAAACTCAGGCCCAAGCCCGGCCCACGGGCAAGCCCGTCGGGCCTAGGCCCTGGATTTTAGGGCCGGGCCTGGGAGGGCCGGCCGGGCCGGGCCTGAGATGGCCACATATACTGGGGATTATCTTTCGGAATGGATCTTATTTATTGCATATTGGCACACAAATCATATTATCACAAAACTAAGTTTTCAGATGTGCAAAATATGAGATATCTGAAAAGCAAGGGACATTACAGAATAGCAGTAACTCCACGACAGTAGCGCTCCCACATAGTTCGGAATCTGCGTTGCCCTCCAAGATCCCAAAGTTTAATTGTGACATTTCCCTTAGTGACTTTCCGCATATTAAAGCCTACCTGTTTTCAGCAGATGAACATCCTTAGTTCACGTCACTTAGATAACCAAGATAGTTCAACATAAGCAGTGATATACATACAGTTGGAATCATGTCCTCGCTGTAGCCACCAGTCTGAGAATCATAGCAGTCATGAATGAATATCAGGACAACAAAGAGAAAAAAAATGCGGCATAGCTTAAGTTGTGTGAGTTGATGCGTACAGCAATTGAATTGACTAGAGATGTCTTCCCGGCATTCTGTAGGCCAACCAGGGAGAGCTCCATCTCCTGCTTAAAGAACAGGCTGAAATAACAAAATGTTACTGACATGAGTTAATTTTGGTTGGTCATCCTTCAAAGACAACTCAGTATTATTATTGGCACATCTTCAAGTTTGTGATTGGTAGAGCAAGCCAGCAAGGATACTCATACAGCATAGATTAAACTGGGTACTAAAACTTGGTCTCAAGCTGATTCACCAACATGACCTGGACCAACCTAACTGACAATTAAGGACACCAAGAACAACAGCGAAGATTACTCAGGGTTGGATCCTGACAGTAAAACTCCAAACATCCACTCTCACCCTATAACCTTTACTGTAGCAAATTCAACCCAAATGAGCAGTACCAGCAATTTCTACCCACAAAGGGAGCTTCGACACCTCCAATGTCCATAAAGCCAGGATAACCTTTTTCTTTTAACAACATAGGCCCTAATTGGCTTCAAATCAAATTGCTTCTCAAATTGTGGAACACTCTTGAAAGCACGCTTCTTAAAAAACAGTAGTATCATGTTCAAAATTATTCCCTTTACGCTTCAGAGACCCTAACTACACCAGTGCCTAATAAGATACTACTCCGTACAGGCTTAGTACGTCAGTACACCAAAGGCTACCTTCTAAATGCGTATGCTCTACATTAGCTTGATCTAACATGGATCTAAGTGCGCAGAGCACAGACCCACTCCAACCCCCGAACCAGCCGCATCATCCCGCCGCGCAGGGAAATCCGATCCATCCAAACCCATCCCATAAAAAAATAAAGACATACTACAAGTACCGATCAAAATCAAATCGAAGGGGGGAACTGGAATTCCGCCGGGAGGGGGGGCGCCCCGTCTGAACCGCGAAAACATCGGGCGAAACGGGAAGGAGGAGAGAGAGCTGGACAGGAACCTTCGGAGCCAGTTCAGGAGCGAGTCCCAGAGCCCCATGGCGCCTCCTGCCGCAGCTCGCGCCCGCCGGATCTATCGAGGAGGGAATCCGCGGTTGCCGATTGGGGAGGAGGAAGGAAGACGAGGACGAGACGACAGGAGACGTGCGTTGGCTGCAGAGACGGACACCGTACGAGCAATAGCATCCGTGTCACGGGCGGTAAGCGGCACGAATAATCCGAACCTGAATCCAGGGGTGTCGTCTTGGACTCTCCTGGCCGTGGATTCATGTGGCACGACTCCTTTTGGCCGTACGATAGATATAGATATACTCCATCAAGAAAAAACCCGCATGCTAATACTTGTCGCATTTAGAGCAACTCCAACGGGCCGACCCAAACATACGGCGGATTTGTCCGCTTTTTGTCCATTTGGGTCGGCCGCCCGCGCGGCGTCCGCCCTCTCTAACATTTGGGTCGGCCGTGCGCCCAACGCGCGGACCCATATATGCCGGCGTGGCCGGCTGGCCGTCTTTTTTGAACACATAGCACAAATTTTGCATTTCCTACACACACATATTTTGCATTAATTTCACAAAGCAAACATATATTGAACAAAATAAATAGCATGGTTTCAACCAAATAAATAATATAGTTTTACAAGCCGAATAAAAATAAAATAGTCTCACATAGTTTTGCAAGCCGAATTAAAGAGATACATCTATTGGTTGCCAACATGAGCCCACATATGCTCAACCAAATCATTTTGCAATTGCATGTGAGTTTTTCAATCACGCATGTCGTGATGAAATTGGGCGAACTGTTCAAACGTTGCCGCTCCTCCATGCTCAGGCACAACATTCTCACCCTGATACTGAAACCCTTGATCGTAGAGACGTTCCGGGCGCTCATCTTCTACGATCATATTGTGCATGATCACACAAGCAGTCATCACCTCCCACAGTTTCTTCGTGCTCCAAGTTTTTGCAGGATACCGAACGATGCCCCATCGAGATTGCAAAACACCAAAGGCACGCTCGACGTCTTTCCTAGCACTCTCTTGCTCTTGGGCAAATCTTTTCCTCTTCTCTCCGACAGGATTGGGGATTGTCTTCACAATAGTGGTCCATTGAGGATAGATACCATCACCCAGGTAGTATCCTTTGTCGTAGTTGTGGTCGTTGATGGTAAAATTAACCGGTGGGCTGTTGCCTTCGGCAAGCCTAGCAAACACCGGCGAGCGCTGAAGCACGTTGATATCATTGTGTGATCCGGCCATGCCAAAGAAAGAGTGCCAGATCCAGAGATCTTGAGATGCCACGGCCTCAAGTATGACAATGCAAGCCCTGACATGGCCCTTATACTGTCCTTGCCAAGCAGAAGGCAGTTCTTCCACTCCCAGTGCATGCAGTCTATGCTACCAAGCATCCCTGGGAAGCCCCTGATGGCATTCATCGCCAACAAACGGGTTGTATCTTCAGGAGTCGGCTCTCTCAAGTACTCAGGGCCAAACACAGCAATAAAAGCCTTGCAAAACTTATACAGGGAGTCTAGGCAAGTAGACTCACTCATACAGACGTACTCGTCAATGAGATCACCGGGCACTCCGTATGCAAGCATTCGGATGGCTGCAGTGCATTTCTGATAAGAGGAGAAGCCAATCTTTCCAACGGCATCCTCTTTGCACTCGAAATAGTTATCGTAGCCGACCACTCCCTCTCTAATATGGTTGAAAAGATGCCTACTCATACGGAAACGGCGACGAAATTTCTGATGTTTGAACAACGGGTTCGTTGTGTCAAAGTAGTCTTTCCAAAGAAGGAAATGCCCGCTCTCTCGGTTGCGATTCAACGCCGGAAGGTGCCCCGGAATGGAGCCACGGAACAACGGCCGTTGGCTATTGATGTGGTGATGGACCAACACGGCAGCCAAGATCTCCTCCTCGTCATCGGACGAGGAATCGTCAGAGTCGCAAAGAAAATTGTGAAAGAAGAACTCGTCGGCGGAGTCCATTTTTGTACCTTGGCAAACTGTCGAACAGCTTGCGGGCGTCGACGAAGGAGCCGGCCGGCGAAGGGAGTCGTGCCGCCCTCGGACCGGCTAGCTGCCCTGGCGGCGTCAAACAAGTGTGCCGGCGTCCAACGAGCGTGCCGTTGTCAAGACGTAGCAACTGGCCGGGGGGGGGCGGCGAGGCGGCTTCTTGGCCGCGGGCTCTGTTGTGTCGGGGGAGTGGGGGCGGGAAGCTTTCGGTTCCCCGACGGCAAGACGGCGGGGAGCGGGCTGACGTGGGAGGTGGCGGCGTTGCAGGTGACGGCACCGGCACCGAAAAAATGGGCGGCGACGTCGGCGACGAAGGAGGAGGGTTTGTTGCTGGAATGGGAGAGGATGGCCAATGTGCCACCGACCAGCGGGCCAGGGGGGAAGTAGGCGGGCGCGCGCGTCCGTCTGGTGTCCGCACCGACGCAAATTCGGCTCAAAAATGGGCCGGGAATGGGTCGGCAGGCGGACGAAAAGCGGACGCGCGTCCGTTTGGGTCGGCGCGTTGGGCCGACTTTTCTATCCGCGCCGACCCAAACGGACGCGCGCGGACGAAATGGGTCGCCGCGTTGGAGTTGCTCTTATATATCCTAAAAATAAGATTACAAGCAACTTCAAAAAAAAATCAGATTACAAGCTACGTAGATACCAACCCGGCAAAACTAAAAAAACAACATAACGCTAGTCTTGACATAAAGAAACATCAACCAAGAATGAAAATTACAATCAAAACCGAAAAATCCCTTGAACTTGACACCGATGACCGTCACATACCTCCGGCACCATCATAGCAACCACCAAACGAACAATGATGAATCATCTCTTTACCCAAGTTTGATGCGGCTCCACCGCGGATATGCAGCTTTGCGGACATTCAAGCTAGCTCATCAAAGGCGAAGCCATTGCGAATCAGACTAGTGCAACACTCCAGACACGCCATCAAACTCCAGATTCGGTGCCCCCGCATGCCTAAGACGTCGGAGGAGGAAACCATACCTGCCAGCCACGAACCATGAACCCATCACACGGTCTACCATCCTCCAGATGTCGCTGATGCAAACCACAAATCTGCATCCGGAAGCCACTCTAAAACATGCACAAAAACACGAGGGCGCGAAACTTGCTCATGGGCTCCACCGTCGGGTGACCATCCTCGGCGGCCCCGTCCTATCTCCTTCCCCAGGCGTCCCTGTTACCGCCGGGACGAGATCTGGAATCACCACGGCACCCTCTTTCTTCTGACCCTCGAAGGTACACCCCTGCGACGGTTGCGTCGTTGTCTGCTCCCACGTCCGTAATGCCCCAATGCTCGCAAGGGTTGCTCCATCTCGGGCGGCCCCTCCGGCTCCGGCCATTGCACTCGATGTGGCCTTCCTCGCCATCCGTAAGGCGGACTCGGTCGTTCAGGGACGCTTCGCCTTGCGCAAGCTCCCCTACATGCCAACAGTGCCGGCCAATCAGCCTTCGCCGCCAACTATCCCTGTCCTCCTCGTCGGCGCCACTTCAGGCTGATGATGGCACCCTCCAGCCTCCTCTGCTCGTCGCCAAGCACCTAACCTCCTATGCTTGCCCGCATGGTGAACCCAACAGGGCATGTGTCCCCGCCGTCGCAACCAAGTTTGCGTCCTAAGGACGTCGATGTTGAGGTGTTGGAGACCACTCCCAAGACGTCGGGAGTGCTGCCTTGCCACGGCAGCGGCTGCCTGTCGGTTGCCTTGTTGAGCTCGAGCACTCTTGTCTCCGCTGCAGATGCTGACTTGCTCGTCAGGCCGGATGTGACTTGTGTGGGGCTCATGGAGGAGGCTGCAGGCTGGAAGCTCGTCCAGTCCCGCCATGCACGTCTAGAGCCTCCATCACCTTTGGCTTTCATGCCTTAGCAGTGTCCCCATCCACCCGTGTGGCTCAGAAACAGGTGTTTTCATTGTTTTGGAAAAGGCCATTTGGCAGTCGGATGCACGGATTCGATCCGGTGTAACTGATGCTTCCTGTGCAAGGGATGGTTACAAGCTAGCACAGCCGCCGCATGCTCCATGTTCTGCTCGGCCGCTGGCATATTCTTGGGCTTCGATTCTTGCATCTCCACCAACATCTTAGATTCATGAGGTACCGTCCAACATGAAGACTCTTTGTCTGGATTTTGTGCCTTCCTCGTTGATTGCTTCAGTTTCCATCCCAAAGGATGTGATGCTCTAGTCTGCTCTTGCAGTGCACGCGGAGCTGCTGGGAAATCCTCGCTGCATGACTTCCTCCTAGGTGGAGGAGACAATTAAGCCGCTTTGCGAGGTCGCTGACTCCTTGCAAGGCTGGTTGGTGCGTGTTAGGAGTTTTCTGGAGCACACAAAGGCTGCTCTACAAAGGCTCCCTGTTGCACCGATCCCCTTAGTTGAGTCTGTTGTTCGCTGATACGTCTCCAACGTATCTATAATTTTTTATTGTTCCATGCTGATATATTATCATTCTAGGATACTTTTTGGGTCATTATTTACCAATTTATAATATTTTTGAGCACTAACCTATTGACCCAGTGCCCAGTGTCAGTTGCTGTTTTCTGCATGTTTTTCCCTTTGCAGGTTTAGTGTACCAAACAAAGTCCAATTGCCACAAAACTTTTTGATGATTTTTTATGGACTATATGAAGACCTAGAAGCTTCAGAAGGAAACCAGGAGGCACACGAGGGCCCCACCACACATCAGAGCGCGCCCTGGGGGCGCACCTTGATATGTGGTGGCCCCCTCGGGCACCTCCCGACGTCCCTCTCCGGCCTATAAATTCTCTAATATCGTGAAAACCCCAGAAGCAGTCTCGAAACCCTTTTTCCGTCGTCGCAAGTCTCTGTTCCATCACGAGGCCATCTGGAGCTCCGTTCCGGGACCCTGTCGGAGGGGGGATCGATCACGGAGGGCCTCTTCATCAACGTCGCTGCCCTCATGATGATGTGTGAGTAGTTCACCACAGACCTACGGGTCCATAGCTAGTACCTAGACGACAATCTCTCTCTCTCTCTTATGATCTTCCATACAATGGTCATCGCATCTTCGCTTTGATCTATCCGATGTAATCCTATTGTGCGGTGTCTTTGTTGGGATCCGATGAATTGTGGGTTTATGTTCAGATTATTCATGAAAAGTATTTGAGATGCCTCTGAATTATATTATCTCTTAAGTGCATGATCATTATAGCTTCGTAATGCTCTCTGATCTATTTATGTGCTTTGGCCAAGTAGATTGATATTTCATCGGTGGGAGTGGTGCGTTGTGGTAGGTTCAACCTGGCGAGTTTCTATATCCCAGTGACAAAGTAGGGGACAAGATGGTCTTTGTGTTGTTGCTACTAAGGATAAAACGATGGGGTTCATTCATATTGTTTGAGTTTACTTTGTCTACATCATGTCATCATACTCCAAGCATTACTATGTTTTACTTAATACTCTAGATGCATGTTGGATAGCGGTCAATGAGTGGAGTAATAGAATAGGTGCAGGCAGGAGTCGGCCTATTTGCTTATGGACGTGATGCCTATATATACATGATAATTGCCATGAACATCGCATAACTATCCGCTTTTCTATCAATTGCCCAACAGTAATTTGTATACCCACTGTATGCTGCCTACATGAGAGATGCCACTAGAGAACACTATGGCCCCCGGGTCTATTCACTTATATATTTGCAAACGCTATTATTACCTCGCTGCCTTTATTTACTTTTTATTTATTTTGCAATTTATATTTATCAACAATTATCTACACAACTCATTTGCTTGCAAATAACGAGATCAAGGGGATTGACAACCCTCTTGCCCGCGCTGGGTGCAAGTCGTTTGTTCATTTGTGTGCAGCCGCTGAAGACGGTTGATGATTGATATTCCTATTGGTTCGATAAACCTTGGTTTCATAACTGAGGGAAATACTTATCCGCTTTGTGCTGCAATTACCCATTCCTCTTCACGGAAAACCCAACGCAGATCACAAGTATCAGGAAGGATTTGTGGCGCCGTTGCTGGGGAATATCATCATCAACTACCAAGTAACTTCACACAAATTTTCATTCACTTGTTCTTCTTTTTATTTGCTGTTATATTTAGCTGGTCTCATAAAAATCAAAAATACAAAAATATTTATCTTTGCTTGTTACTAGTTTACTTCTTCGCTTGCTAGTTTACTTGTCTTGCTTGTTACTTTGCTTGTTCGGTCACCATGTCTCAAGATACTACTAAGTTGTGTAATTTCTCAAACACTAATGATAATGATTTTATTAGTACACCTATACCACCCGCCACTAGTGCGGAGGCTTTTGATATTAATGTTGCATTGCTAAATCTTGTTATGAAAGATCAATTTTCGGGAAGTCCTAATGAGGATCCCGCGTCACATCTTAATACCTTTGTTGAATTATGTGACATGCAAAAGAAAAAGGATATGGATAATGATATTGTGAAATTAAAATTATTTCCTTTTTCACTAAGAGATAAAGCTAAAGCTTGGTTTTCATCTTTACCGCGTAATAGTATTGGAACATGGGATAAGTGTAAAGATGCTTTTATTGCCAAGTATTTTCCTCCTGCTAAGATCATCTCCCTTAGAAATCAAATAAGGAATTTTAAACAGCAAGATCAAGAGCATGTTGCACAAGCTTGGGAGAGAATGAAATTAATGATAAGGAATTGTCCAACTCATGGTTTAAATATGTGGATGATTATCCAAAACTTCTATGCTGGACTAAACTTAGTGTCTAGAAATCTTCTAGATTCTGCTGCAGGTGGTACCTTTATGGATGTGACCTTAGGAGAGGCCACAAAACTTCTGGACAACATCATGACAAATTATTCTCAATGGCATACCGAAAGGGCTCCAACCGGTAAGAAGGTAAATTCCGTTGAAGAAATCGCTACTTTGAGTGAAAAAGTGGATGCCCTTATGAATATGGTTGCTAGTAAAAATGCTCATGTTGATCCCAATGATGTTCCCTTGTCTACTTTGATTGAGCAAAATAATGATGCTATTGATGTGAACTTTGTCTCGTGAAATAATTTCAATAACAATGCTTATAGAGGAAATTTCAATTCTAGACCGTATCTCGGTAATTCCTCTAACAACTATGGAAACTCTTATGGTAATTCTTATGGAAATTCTTATACAAATTCTAATAGGATACCCTCTGATCATGAGAACACAATTAAAGAATTTATTAATTCTCAAAAGGTTTTTAACACTATGGTAGAAGAAAAATTGCATGTAGTAGATACTTTGGCTAAAAACATGGATAGAATTGCTCATGATGTGGAAACTCTTAAAGGCAAAGCTTTGCCACCCAAACATGATTTTAATGATGCCATTAAATCTATCCAAATATCTATTAATGAAATTAAATAGAGGACCGCTAAGTTGAGAGCTAAGCGGGAATTCTTAGAAAAAGTTCTTCCACCCGGTTCTTACCGGAATCATGACGAAGATCCTAAAATGATTGGTGTTTCTCCTATTGAATCTTTATTTACCTCTCTTAATATAAATGATAAAGGGACTGGATATGAGTCAACTTTAGTAGAGGAGCGCCCCGTTTGCTTGGAGGGTGATGATTTTGATGCTAAAACTGAAAAATGTGGGTTTGGAGAGGTCAAAACTTTAACTAGTGATGCACCCACTATCTTGGATTACAAGGACTTTAATTATGATAATACCTCTTTAGTAGAATGTATTTCCTTGTTGCAATCCGTTATTAGCTCACCCAATGCTTATGAACAAAACAATGCTTTTACCGAACATATAGTAGAAGCTATGGTAAGAGCTTATGATGAGAAACTTGAGCTTGAAGTTTCTATTCCTAGAAAATTGCATGATGAGTGGTAACCTACTATCAAAATAAAGATCAATAAATATGAATGCAATGCTTTGTGTGACCTTGGTGCTAGTGTTTCAACTATTCCTAAAACTCTTTGTGATGTGCTTGGTCTCACTAATATTGAAGATTGTTCCCTCAACTTGCATATTGCGGATTCTACCATCAAGAAACCTTTAGGTAGAATTAATTATGTGCTTATTATTGCAAATAAAAATTATGTGCCTGTAGATTTCATTGTGCTTGATATTGATTGCAATCCTTCTTGTCCCATAATACTTGGAAGGCCTTTCTTATGAACTATAGGTGCAATCATTGACATGAAAGAGGGAAACATAAGATTCCGATTCCCATTAAAGAAAGGGATGGAACACTTCCCTAGGAAGAGAATTAAACCACCTTATGAATCAATTATGATATCCACCTATGGGTGGAGTGTCAAAGATGACAATACTTGAAACTATGCATTATGCCTAGCTAGGGGCATAAAACAATAGCGCTTGTTGGGAGGCAACCCAATAGTTATCTTTAAATTTTTGCTTAGAACTTTATGTTTATTTTTAATAGCATGATTATTGCCTCTATAATGAATATGTTTTTGTGTTTAAATTAGTGTTTGTGCCAAGTATATCCTTTGGGATGACTCATAAGATGAGTAGAATCGATGCTGAAACAAAACAGAAACTTTTGACTCCAGTACAAAAAAAATCATTTCTTTGCTGGAGCGCGATAATGATCTGAAATTTTTACATAGTGTTTATATACAAATTTTCGAGGTTTTTATAATTTTTCAGAATTTTTAGAGTTAAAAAGTATAGGGTCTCTACAGATTGCTACAGACCGTTCTGTTTTACACAGATTTTGTTTTTGCTTGCATAGTTGCTTATTTTGATTAAACTATGGATTGTATCGAGGGGTATAAGCCATGGAGAAGTTAGAATACAGTACCTATTATGCATTTATGAAATTTTAATCAATTTAAAACAGTACTTAAATATGCAATATGTTTCTTATACTAACGAATCTCACAAGGTTTTGTTGAGTTTTGTGTGATTGAAGTTTTCAAGTTTTGGGTGTTATCTTGATGGACAAAGGAATAAGGAGTAGCAAGAGCCTAAGCTTGGGGATTCCCAAGGCACCCCAAGGTAATATTTTAAAGGATACTCAAGCGTCTAAGCTTGGGGATGCCCCGGTAGGCATCCCCTTTTTCGTCTCAAATCCATCGGTATGTCACTTGGAGCAATATTTTTATTCGTCACATGATATGAGTTTTGCTTGGAGCGTCGTTTGCTTTTGTTTGATTTTACTTTAAGTTTGCCACAATCATTGTTTGCTGGACACACCTATTTAAGAGAGACACACCTTCATCATAATTTGTTAGAATACTCTATGTGCTTCACTTATATCTTTTGAGCTTAGAAGTTGCTCTAGTACTTCACTTATATCTTTTTGAGCACGGTGGCGTGTAGATTTTAAATAAATAATTTCACTCTCATTCTTCACTTATATTAGTTTGAGAGTTAATAAATAGTGACGGTAATTTGCATGGGTCATACAAACTAGTCCAAAAATATTAGTTATTCAAAGAGTGATAATCAAAACCATCATGTAGTGTTGGGGAACGTTGCATGGGAAACAAAAAATTTCCTATGCACACGCAAGATCTATCCATGGTGATGAGCATCTACGAGAGGGAGAGTGGATCTACGTACCCTTGTAGATCGCTAAGAGGGAAGCGTTAAGAAACGCGGTTGGTGTAGTTGGATGTCTTCGCAATCCAAATCGCAAGCCGTCCCGCGATCCAATCACGATCTAGCGCCGAACGGACAGCACCTCCGCGTTCATTACACGTACAACTCGATGACGATCTCCGCCTTCTTGATCCAGCAAGAGGGAACAGAGAGGTAGGTGAGATCTCCAGCAGCACGACGGCGTGGTGGTGGTGGTGGAGTTATCCCGGCAGGGCTTCGCCTAAGCACTACCGGAATCTATTTGTTGGAGGAACTAGAGAAAAGAGAACTAGCACGTGGCCGTGTGTCTTTGGGGGCTCTATTCCTCTAGTATATATAGGAGAGAGGGGGGAGGAGGCAGCCTCCCTAGGGTTTCCCCTAGGGGTCGGCCGAACCAGGCAAGGAGGAGTCCAATCCACTTCCTACTAGGAAGTGGATTCATATTAGGAAGGAGTCCTATTCCTTCCTATCTCCACCTTTTTTTCCTCTTGGGCATATGGGCCCTTATGGGGTCGGTTTCCCAGCCCATTAGGGGCTGGTGCGCCACCTCTTGGGCCCATGTGCCCCCCCCCTAGGTGGGTGGGCCCCACCCGGTGGACCCCCGGAACCCATTCGTCACTCCCGGTACACTACCGGAAATACCCGAAACTTTTCTGAAACCCAAACACCACTTTCCTATATATAAATCTTTACCTCCGGACCATTTCGGAGCTCCTCGTGATGTCCGGGATCTCATCCGGGACTCCGAACAACCTTCGGTCACCAACACATATATCTCAATACTACCGAAACGTCACCGAACGTTAAGTGTGCAGACCCTGCGGGTTCGAGAACTATGTAGACATGACCGAGACACCTCTATGGTCAATAACCAATAGCGGGACCTGGATGCCCATATTGGTTCCTACATATTCTACGAAGATCTTTATCGGTTGAACCTCTATGTCAAGGATTCAGTTAATCTCGTATGATGTTCCCTTTGTTTATCGGTATGTTACTTGCCCGAGATTCGATCGTCGGTATCTCTATACCTAGTTCAATCTCGTTACCGGCAAGTCTCTTTACTCGTTCCGTAATACAAGATCCCGTGGCTAACTCTTTAGTCACTTTGCTTGCAAGGCTTATTGTGATGTTGTATTACCGAGTGGGCCCTGAGATACCTCTCCGTCACACGGAGTAACAAATCCTAGTCTCGATCCAAGCCAGCTCAACAGACACCCTCGGAGATACCTGTAGAGTATCTTTATAGTCACCCAGTTACGTTGCGACGTTTGATACACACAAGGTATTCCTCCGGTGTCAGTGAGTTGCATGATCTCATGGTCATAGGAACAGATACTTGACATGCAGAAAATTATAGCAATAAACTGACACGATCATATGCTACGTTCATTATTTGGGTCTTGTCCATCACATCATTCTCCTAATGATGTGATCCCGTTATCAAATGACATCTCATGTCTATGGCTAGGAAACCTCAACCATCTTTGATCAACGAGCTAGTCTAGTAGAGGCTTACTAGGGACACTTTGTTGTCTATGTATCCACACATGTATTTGAGTTTCCAATCAATACTATTATAGCATGGATAATAAACGATTATCATGAACAAGGAAATATAATAATAACCATTTTATTATTGCCTCTAGGGCATATTTCCAACAGTCTCCCACTTGCACTAGAGTCAATAATCTAGCTCACATCGCTATGTGATTTACATTGTTATGAATCTAACACCCAATGAGTTCTGGGGTTCGATCATGTTTTGCATGTGAGAGAGGTTTTTAGTCAACGGTCTGCAACATTCAGATCCGTGTGTTCTTTGCAAATCTATATGTCATACTGCAGATGCTACCACGCTCCACTTGGAGCTATTCCAAATGGTTGCTCCACTATACGTATCCAGATTGCTACTCAGAGTCATACGGATAGGTGTCAAAGCTTGCATCGACGTAACCCTTTACGACGAACTCTTTATCACCTCCATAACCGAGAAACATTTCCTTAGTCCTCTAGTTACTAAGGATAATTTTGACCGCTGTCCAGTGATCCACTCCTGGACCACTCTTGTACCCCTTGACAGACTCATGGCAAGGCACACACTAGGTGCGGTACACAGCATGGCATACTATATAGAGCCTATGGATAAGGCATATGGGACGACCTTCGTCCTTTCTCTTTCTTCTGCCGTGATCGAGCTTTGAGTCTCACTCAACTCCGCACCTTACAAATCAGGCAAGAACTCTTTCTTTGACCGATCTATTTTGAACTCTTTCGAAATCTTTTCAAGGTATGTACTCATTGAAAGTCTTATTAGACGTCTTGATCTATCTATATAGATCCTGATGCCCAATATTTAAGTAGCTTCATTCAGGTCTTCCTTTGAAAAACTCCTTTCAAACAACCCTTTATGCTTTCCAAAAATTCCACATTATTTCCGATCAACAATATGTCATCCACATATACTTATCAGAAGTTCTATAGTGCTCCCACTCACTTTCCTGTAAATACAAGTTTCTCATAAACTTTGTATAGACCCAAAAACTTTGATCACCTCATCAAAGCGTATATTCCAACTCCGAGATGCTTGCTCCAGTCCATAGAAGGATCGCTAGAGCTTGCATACATTTTAGCATCCTTAGGACTGACAAAACCTTCTGGTTGTATCACATACAACCTTTCCTCACGGAAACCGTTAAGGAAACTCTGTTTTGACATCCATCTGCCAGATTTCATAATCAAAAAATGCAGCAACTGCTAACATAATTCCAACAGACTTTAGCATCGCCACGGGTGAGAAAGTCTCATCGTAGTCAACTCCTTGAACTTGTCGGAAACTTCTTTGCGACAAGTCGAGCTTTATAAATGGTGACATTTACCATCAGCGACTGTCTTCTTCTTAAAGGTCCATTTGTACTCAATGGCCCGCCGTTCAATGGGCAAGTCTACCAAAGTCCATACTTGGTTTTCATACATGGATCATATCTCGGATTTCATGGCTCCTAGCCATTTGTTGGAATCCGGGCCCACCATCGCTTCTTCATAGCTCGTAGGTTCACTGTTGTCTAACAACATGACCTCCAAGACAGGATTGCCGTACCACTCGGGGCGGTACGAGCCCTTGTCGACCTACAAGTTTTGGTAGTAACTTGATCTGAAGCTTCATGATCATCATCATTAGCTTCCTCTTCAATTTGGTGTAGGCGTCGCAGAAACACCTTTCTGCGTCGTGCTATCATCCAACTGAAGTGACGGTTCAATAACCTCATCAAGTTCTACCTTCCTCCCACTCAATTCTTTCGAGAGAAACTCTTTCTCGAGAAAGGACCCGTCTTTAGCAACAAACACTTTGCCCTCGGATCTGAGATAGAAGGCATACCCAACTGTTTCCTTAGGGTATCCTATGAAGATGCATTTGTCCGCTTTGGGTTCGGGCTTTATCAGGATGAAGTCCTTTCATATAAGCATCGCTTTCCCAAACTCTAGGAAATGACAGCTTAGGTTGCTGCCAAACCATAATTCATACGGTGTCATCTCAACGGACTTTAGATGGTGCCCTATTTTAAAGTGAATGTATTTGTCTCTAATGCATAACCCCAAAAGTGATAGTGGCAAATCGATAAGAGATATCATAGTACGTACTTTATCCAATAGAGCACGGCTACGACGTTCGGACACACCATCACACTATGGTGTTCCAGGCGGCGTGAGTTGTGAAACAATTTTCACATTGTATTAAGTTGCATACCAAACTCGTAACTCAGATATTCACCTCCATGATCATATCATAGACATTTTATCTACTTGTCACGATGATCTTTAACTTCACTCTGAAATTGCTTGAACTTTTTAAACGTTTCAGACTTGTGTTTCATTAAGTAAATGTACCCATATATACTCAAATCATTAGTGAAGATAAGAAAATAACGATGTCCACCGCACGTTTCAACACTCATTGGACTGCATACATCAACATGTATCATTTCCAATAAGTTGTTCGCCCGCTCCATCATTACGAAAATGGGGTCTTAGTCATCTTGCCCATGAGGCATGGTCCGCATGTCTCAAGCGATTCAAAATCGAGTGAGTCCAAAAGATCCATCAGCATGGAGTTTCTTCATGCGCTTTACACCAATATGACATTAGCGGCAGTGCCACAAGTATGTGGTATTATCATTATTAACTTTGCATCTTTTGGCATCAATATTATGAACATGTGTATCACTACGATCGAGATTCAATGAACCATTCACATTGGGTGTATGACCATTGAAGGTATTATTCATGTAGACAGAATAACCATTATTCTCTTACTTAAATGAATAACCGTATTGCAATAAACACGATCCAATCATGTCCATGCTCAACACAAAGACCAAATAACATTTATTTAGGCTCAACACTAATCCCAAAGGTAGAGGGAGCATGCGATGGTGATCACATCATCCTTGGAAACACTTCCAACACACATCGTCACCTCGCCCTTAGCTAGTCTCCGTTTATCCCGTAGCTTTTATTTCGAGTTACTAACATTAGCAACTGAACAGGTATCTAATACCCAGGTGCTACAAGGAGTACTAGTAAGGTACACATCAATAATACGTATATCAAATATACTTCTGTTGACGTTGCCATCCTTCTTATCTACCAAGTATCTAGGGTTGTTCCGCTTCACTGACCGCTCTCCTCATAATAGAAGAACTTAGTCTCGGGTTTGGGTTCAACCTTGGGTTTCTTCACTAGAGCAGCAACTGGCTTGCCATCCATGAAGTTCCCTCCTTGCCCTTGCCTTTCTCGAAACTAGTGGTTTTACTAACCATCAAAACTTGATGCTCCTTCTTGATTTCTACCTTCGCGGTGTCAAACATCGCGAATAGCTCAGGGATCACTATTTCCATCCCTAGCATTTTATAGTTCATCACGAAGCTCTAGTAGCTTAGTGGCAGTGACTTGGAGAACTATATCAATCACTATCTTATCTGGAAGATCAACTCCCACTCGATTCAAGCGATTGTAGCACCCAGACAATCTGAGCACATGCTCACCGATTGAGCTATTCTCCTTCATCTTGCAGGCAAAGAATCTTGTTGGAGGTCTCATACCTCTCAACACGGGCACGAGCCTGAGATCCCAAGTTCAGCTCTTAGAACATCTCATATGTTCCGTGACGTTCAAAACGTTTTGGAGCCTCAATTGTAAGCCGTAATGCATGACGCACTGAACTATCAAGTAGTCATCAGAACGTGCCTGTCAGATGTTCACAACATCTACAGACGACGCTTGAGGGGGTGGCGCACCGAGCGGTGCATTAAGGACATAAGCCTTCTGTGCAGCAATGAGTACAATCCTCAGATCACGGACCCAGTCCGCATTATTGCTACCATCATCTTTCAACTCTATTTCTCTAGGAACATATAAAAATTCAAGGGAGCTACAACGCGAGCTAGTAATCTACAACATAATTTGCAAAGACATTTTGACTATGTTCATGATAATGAGTTTAGTTAATCATATTACTTAAAAACTCCCACTCAAATTGACATCCCTCTGGTCATTCGAGTGTCACATTATCCAAATTCACCAACCCAAGTCCAATCATCACGTGAGATGAGGTGGTTTCAATGGTGAACATCTTCATGTTGATCATATCTACTATATGACTCATGTTCGACCTGTCGGTCCTTTGTGTTCCGAGGCCATATCTGTACATGCTAGTCTCGTCAAGTTTAACCCGAGTGTTCTGCATGTGCAACACTGGCTTGCACCCATTGTATGCGAACGTAGATTCTATCACACCCGATCATCACGTGGTGTCTCGAAACGACGAACTTTCACAACGGTGCACACTCGGGGAGAACACACTTTTATCTTGAAATTTTAGTGAGGGATCACCTTATAATGCTACCATCATCCTAAGCAAAATAAGATGCATAAAAGGATTAACATCACATGCAAATCATAAGTGACATGATATGGCCATGAACTTGTGCTTTTGATCTCCATCTCCAAAGCACCGGCGTGATATCCATCGTCACCGGCATGACACCATGATCTCCATCATCTTGATCTCCATCAATGTGTCGCCATGAGGTTGTCGCGCCAACTGTTGCTTCTACGACTATTGCTAACTCATATCGATAAAGTAAAGCAAAAACGGCGAAAATAAATTAAAGACAACCCTATGGCTCCTGCCGGTTGCCGTACTCATCGACATGCAAGTCGTGATATTCTATACAAAACGTGATCATCTCATACATCACATATATCTCATAATGTAATTGGCCATATCACATCACAACATACCCTGCAAAAACAAGTTAGACGTCCTCTAATTGTTGTTGCATGTTTTACGTGGCTGCTATTGTTGGGGAACGTAGTAATAATTCAAAAAAATTCCTACGTGTCACCAAGATCAATCTAGGAGATGCTAGCAACGAGAGAGAGGGAGTGCATCTTCATACCCTTGAAGATCGCTAAGCGGAAGCGTTGCAAAGAACGCGGTTGATGGAGTCGTACTCGCGGCGATTCAAATCGCGGAAGATCCGATCCAAGTGCCGAACGGACGGCGCCTCCGCGTTCAACACACGTACAGCCCGGGGACGTCTCCTCCTTCTTGATCCAGCAAGGGGGGAGGAGAAGTTGAGGGAGAGCTCCGGCAGCACGACGGCGTGGTGGCGGTGGAGCTCGTGGTTCTCCGGCAGAGCTTCGCTAAGCACTACGGAGGAGGAGGAGTAGGAGGGGGGAGGGCTGCGCCAGGGGCAAGGGGTGCAGCTCCCATGCGCCTCCCCACTATATATAGGGGTGGAGGGTGCTGGTTTCTTGCCCTCCAAGTCCATTGGGGCGTTGGCAAAGGTGGGAGGAAAGAAATCCCATCCTTTCCCTTCCCCACCGATTGTTATCCCCCTTTTTAGGGATCTTGATCTTATCCCTTCGGGATATGATCTTATTCCTTCTAAGGGGGGATCTTGGTGCGCCTTGACCAGGGGTGTGGGGCCTTTCCCCCACTACCCACATTCATGTGGGTCCCCCCATGCAGGTGGGCCCCACTCCGGAACCTTCTAGAACCTTCCCGGTACAATATCGAAAAATCCCGAACATTTTCCGGTGGCCAAAATAGGACTTCCCATATATAAATCTTTACCTCCGGACCATTCCGGAACTCCTCGTGACGTCCGGGATCTCATCCGGGACTCCGAACAACTTTCGGTAACCACATACAATTCCCATTACAACTCTAGCGTCACCGAACCTTAAGTGTGTAGACCCTACGGGTTCGGGAACCATGCAGACATGACCGAGACACCTCTCCGGCCAATGACCAATAGCGGGATCTGGATACCCATATTGGCTCCCACATGTTCCATGACGATCTCATCGGATGAACCACGATGTCGGGGATTCAATTAATCCCGTATACAATTCCCTTTGTCCATCGGTATGTTACTTGCCCGAGATTCGATCGTCGGTATCCCTATACCTTGTTCAATCTCGTTACCGGCAAGTCTCTTTACTCGTTCCGTAACACATGATCCCGTGACTAACTCCTTAGTCACATTGAGCTCATTATGATGATGTATTACCAAGTGGGCCCAGAGATACCTCTCCATCACACGGAGTGACAAATTCCAGTATCGATTCGTGCCAACCCAACAAACACTTTCGGAGATACCTGTAGTGCACCTTTATAGTCACCCAGTTACATTGTGACGTTTGATACACCCAAAGCATTCCTACGGTATCCGGGAGTTGCACAATCTCATGGTCTAAGGAAATGATACTTGACATTAGAAAAGCTCTAGCAGACGAACTACACGATCTTGTGCTATGCTTAGGATTGGGTCTTGTCCATCACATCATTCTCCTAATGATGTGATCCCGTTATCAACGACATCCAATGTCCATGGTCAGGAAACCATGACCATCTATTGATCAACGAGCTAGTCAAATAGAGGCTCACTAGGGAAATGGTGTGGTCTATGTATTCACACATGTATTACGGTTTCCGGTTAATACAATTAAAGCATGAATAATAGACAATTAACATGAACAAGGAAATATAATAATAACCATTTTATTATTGCCTCTAGGGCATATTTCCAGCAGTCTCCCACTTGCACTAGAGTCAATAATCTAGTTACATTGTGATGAATCGAACACCCATAGAGTTCTGGTGCTGATCATGTTTCGCTCGTGAAAGAGGTTTAGTCAATGGATCTGCGACATTCAGATCCGTATGTACTTTACAAATATCTATATCTCCATCCTGAATGTAACCACGAATGGAGTTGAAGCGGCGCTTGATGTGCTTGGTCTTTTTGTGAAACCTGGGCTCCTTGGCAATGGCAATAGCTCCAGTGTTGTTACAGAAGAGAGTCATCGGGCCCGACGCATTGGGAATCACTCCTAGCTCGGTGATGAACCCCTTCATCCAGACTCCTTCCTGCGCTGCTTCCGAAGCAGCTATGTACTCTGCTTCACGTGTAGATGCCGCCACGACGCTTTGCTTGCAACTGCACCAGCTGACTGCCCCACCATTCAAAATATACACGTATCCGGTTTGTGACTTGGAGTCATCCGGATTTGTGTCGAAGCTAGCATCAACGTAACCCTTTACGACGAGCTCTTCGGCACCTCCATAAACGAGAAACATATCCTTAGTCCTTTTCAGGTACTTAAGGATATTCTTGACCGTTGTCCAGTGTTCCATTCCGGGATCACTTTGGTACCTCCCTACCAAACTTATGGCAAGGTTCACATCAGGTCCGGTACACAGCATGGCATACATAATAGAGCCTATGGCTGAGGCATAGGGGGTGACACTCATCTTTTCTCTATCTTCAGCCGAGGTCGGGCATTGAGCTGTGCTCAATCTCACACCTTGCAATACAGGCAAGAACCCCTTCTTGGACTGATCCATATTGAACTTCTTCAATATCTTGTCAAGGTATGTGCTTTGTGAAAGACCAATGAGGCGTCTCGATCTATCTCTATAGATCTTGATGCCTAATATGTAAGCAGCTTCTCCAAGGTCCTTCATTGAAAAACACTTATTCAAGTAGGCCTTTATGCTTTCCAAACGTTCTATATCATTTCCCATCAACAATATGTCATCCACATATAAAATGAGAAATGCTACAGAGCTCCCACTCACTTTCTTGTAAATACAGGCTTCTCCATAAGTCTGTATAAACCCATCACCTCATCAAAGCGAATGTTCCAACTCCGAGATGCTTGCACCAGCCCATAGATGGAGTGCTGGAGCTTGCATACCTTGTCAGCATTCTTAGGATCGACAAAACCTTCCGACTGCATCATATACAATTCTTCCTTAAGGAAACCGTTAAGGAATGCCGTTTTGACGTCCATTTGCCAGATCTCATAATCATAAAATGCGGCAACTGCTAACATGATTCGGACGGACTTCAGCATCGCTACGGGTGAGAAAGTCTCATCGTAGTCAACTCCTTGAACTTGTCGATAACCCTTAGCGACAAGCCGAGCCTTATAGACGGTCACATTACCATCCGCGTCAGTCTTCTTCTTAAAGATCCATTTATTTTCTATGGCTTGCCGATCATCGGGCAAGTCCACCAAAGTCCATACTTTGTTCTCATACATGGATCCTATCTTGGATTTCATGGCTTCAAGCCATTTGTTGGAATCCGGGCCTGCCATGGCTTCTTCATAGTTCGAAGGTTCACCGTTGTCTAACAACATGATTTCTAGGACAGGGTTGCCGTACCACTCTAGTGCGGAACGTGTCCTCGTGGACCTACGAAGTTCAGTAGTAACTTGATCCGAAGTTTCATGATCATCATCATTAACTTCCTCTCTAGTCGGTGCAGGCACCACAGAAACATTTTCCCGCGCTGCCCTACTCTCCGGTTCGAGAGGGGGTACAATTACCTCATCAAGTTCTACTTTCCTCCCACTTACTTCTTTCGAGAGAAACTCTTTCTCTAGAAAGGATCCATTCTTGGCAACAAAGATCTTGCCTTCGGATCTAAGGTAGAAGGTATACCCAATAGTTTCCTTAGGGTATCCTATGAAGACGCACTTTTCCGATTTGGGTTCGAGCTTTTCAGGTTGAAGTTTCTTGACATAAGCATCGCATCCCCAAACTTTCAGAAACGACAGCTTAGGTTTCTTCCCAAACCATAATTCATACGGTGTCGTCTCAACGGATTTAGACGGTGCCCTATTTAAAGTGAATGCGGTAGTCTCTAATGCATATCCCCAAAATGATAGCGGTAAATCAGTAAGAGACATCATAGATTGCACCATATCCAATAGAGTGCGATTACGACATTCGGACACACCATTACGCTGGGGTGTGCTAGGCGGCGTGAGTTGTGAAACAATTCCACATTTCCTTAAGTGCGTGCCAAACTCGTGACTCAAATATTCTCCTCCATGATCAGATCGTAAGAACTTTATTTTCTTATCACGTTGATTCTCTACCTCACTCTGAAATTCCTTGAACTTTTCAAAGGTCTCAGACTTGTGTTTCATTAAGTAGACATACCCATATCTGCTTAAGTCATCAGTGAGGGTGAGAACATAACGATAGCCACCGCGAGCCTCAACGCTCATTGGACCGCATACATCGGTATGTATTATTTCCAACAAGTTGGTTGCTCACTCCATTGTTCCGGAGAACAGATTCTTAGTCATCTTTCCCATGAGGCATGGTTCGCACGTGTCAAATGATTCATAATCAAGAGACTCCAAAAGTCCATATGCATGGAGTTTCTTCATGCGTTTGACACCAATATGACCAAGGCGGCAGTGCCACAAGTATGTGGGACTATCATTATCAACCTTACATCGTTTGGTATTCACACTATGAATATGTGTAACATCACGTTCGAGATTCAATAAAAATAAACCATTGACCAGCGGGGCATGACCATAAAACATATCTCTCATATAAATAGAACAACCATTATTCTCGGATTTAAATGAGTAGCCATCTCACATCAAACGAGATCCAGATACAATGTTCATACTCAAAGCTGGTACTAAATAACAATTATTGAGGTTTAAAACTAATCCCGAAGGTAGATGTAGAGGTAGCGTGCCGACGGCGATCACATCGACCTTGGAACCATTCCCGACGCGCATCGTCACCTCGTCCTTCGCCAGTCTCCGCTTATTCCGCAGCTCCTGTTTTGAGTTACAGATGTGAGCAACCGCACCGGTATCAAATACCCAGGAGCTACTACGAGCGCTGGTAAGGTACACATCAATAACATGTATATCATATATACCTTTGACGTTGCCGGCCTTCTTATCCGCTAAGAACTTGGGGCAGTTCCGCTTCCAGTGACCGGTTCCCTTGCAAGAAAAGAACTTAGTCTCAGGCTTGGGTCCATTCTTGGGCTTCTTCCCAGCAACTGATTTACCGGGCGCGGCAACTGCTTTGCCGTCCTTCTTGAAGTTCTTCTTACCCTTGCCTTTCTTGAAACTGGTGGTCTTATTCACCATCAACACTTGATGTTCGTTTTTGATCTCCACCTCCGCTGATTTCAGCATCGAATATAACTCAGGAATGGACTTCTCCATCCCTTGCATATTAAAGTTCATCACAAAGCTCTTGTAGCTAGGTGGAAACGACTGGAGGATTCTGTCAATAACCGAGTCATCCGGAAGATTAACTCCCAGCTGAGACAAGCGCTTGTGCAACCCAGACATTTTGAGTATGTGCTCGCTGACAGAACTATTTTCCTCCATCTTACAACTGAAGAACTTGTCGGAGACTTCATATCTCTCGACCCGGGCATGAGCTTGGAAAACCATTCTCAGCTCTTGGAACATCTCATATGCTCCGTGTTGTTCAAAACGCTTTTGGAGCCCCGGTTCTAAGCTGTAAAGCATGCCGCACTGAACCAGGGAGTAATAATCACTACGCGACTGCCAGGCGTTCATAATGTCTTGAGTTGCTGGGAAAATGGGTGCGTCACCTAGCGGTGCATGAAGGACATATGATTTCTTGGAAGCTATGAAGATGATCCTCAAGTTACGGACCCAGTCCGTATAGTTGCTTCCATCGTCTTTTAGCTTGGTTTTCTCTAGGAACGCGTTGAAGTTGAGGGCAACATTAGCGTGGGCCATTGGATCTACAAGATAGATTGTAAAGACAATTTTAGACTAAGTTCATGATAATTAAGTTCATCTAATCAAATTATTTAATGAACTCCCACTCAGATAGACATCCCTCTAGTCATCTAAGTGATACATGATCCATATCGACTAGGCCGTGTCCGATCATCACGTGAGACAGACTAGTCATCAATGGTGAACATCTCCATGTTGATCGCATCTACTATACGACTCATGTTCGACCTTTCGGTCTCTCGTGTTCCGAGGCCATGTCTGTACATGCTAGGCTCGTTAAGTCAACCTAAGTGTTTCGCGTGTATAAATCTGGCTTACACCCATTGTATGCGAACGTTAGAATCTATCACACCCGATCATCACGTGGTGCTTCGAAACAACGATCCTTCGCAACGGTGCACACTTAGGGGGAACACATTTCTTGAAATTTTAGTGAGGGATCATCTTATTGATGCTACCGTCGTTCTAAGCAAATAAGATGTAAAAACATGATAAACATCACATGCAAATCATAAAGTGACATGATATGGCCAATATCATCTTGCGCCTTTGATCTCCATCTTCGGGGCGCGGCATGATCACCATCGTCACCGGCACGACACCATGATCTCCATCATCGTGTCTTCATGAAGTTGTCTCGCCAACTATTACTTCTACTACTATGGCTACCGGTTAGCAATAAAGTAAAGTAATTACATGGCGTTTTTGATTGACACGCAGGTCATACAATAAATTAAGACAACTCCTATGGCTCCTGCCAGTTGTCATACTCATCGACATGTAAGTCGTGATTCCTATTACAAGAACATGATCAATCTCATACATCACATATATTTCATCACATCCTTTTGGCCATATCACATCACATAGCATACCCTGCAAAAACAAGTTAGACGTCCTCTAATTGTTGTTGCAAGTTTTACGTGGCTGCTATGGGTTTCTAGCAAGAACGTTTCTTACCTACGCAAAAGCCACAACGGTGATATGCCAATTGCTATTTACCCTTCATAAGGACCCTCTTCATCGAATCCGATCCGACTAAAGTGGGAGAGACAGACACCCGCTAGCCACCTTATGCAACAAGTGCATGTCAGGCGGTGGAACCAGTCTCACGTAAGCGTACGTGTAAAGTCGGTCCGGGCCGCTTCATTCCACAATGCCGCCGAATCAAGATAGGACTAGTAACGGCAAGCAAATTGACCAAATCATCACCCACAACTACTTGTGTTCTACTCGTGCATAGAATCTACGCATAGACCTCGCTCATGATGCCACTGTTGGGGAACATAGTAATAATTCAAAAAAAAATCCTAACTGTCACCAAGATCAATCTAGGAGATGCTAGCAACGAGAGAGAGGGAGTGCATCTTCATACCCTTGAAGATCGCTAAGCGGAAGCGTTGCAAAGAACGCGGTTGATGGAGTCGTACTCGCGGCGATTCAAATCGCGGAAGATCCGATCCAAGCGCCGAACGGACGGCGCCTCCGCGTTCAACACACGTACAGCCCGGGGACGTCTCCTCCTTCTTGATCCAGCAAGGGGGGAGGAGAAGTTGAGGGAGAGCTCCGGCAGCACGACGGCGTGGTGGCGGTGGAGCTCGTGGTTCTCCGGCAGAGCTTCGCTAAGCACTACGGAGGAGGAGGAGTAGGAGGGGGGAGGGCTGCGCCAGGGGCAAGGAGTGCAGCTCCCATGCGCCTCCCCACTATATATAGGGGTGGAGGGTGCTGGTTTCTTGCCCTCCAAGTCCATTGGGGCGTTGGCAAAGGTGGGAGGAAAGAAATCCCATCCTTTCCCTTCCCCACCGATTGTTATCCCCCCTTTTTAGGGATCTTGATCTTATCCCTTCGGGATATGATCTTATTCCTTCTAAGGGGGGATCTTGGTGCGCCTTGACCAGGGGTGTGGGGCCTTGCCCCCACTACCCACGTTCATATGGGTCCCCCCATGCAGGTGGGCCCCACTCCAGAACCTTCTAGAACCTTCCCGGTACAATATCGAAAAATCCCGAACATTTTCCGGTGGCCAAAATAGGACTTCCCATATATAAATCTTTACCTCCGGACCATTCCGGAACTCCTCGTGACGTCCGGGATCTCATCCGGGACTCCGAACAACTTTCGGTAACCACATACAATTCCCATTACAACTCTAGCATCACCGAACCTTAAGTGTGTAGACCCTACGGGTTCGGGAACCATGCAGACATGACCGAGACACCTCTCCGGCCAATGACCAATAGCGGGATCTGGATACCCATATTGGCTCCCACATGTTCCATGACGATCTCATCGGATGAACCACGATGTCGGGGATTCAATTAATCCCGTATACAATTCCCTTTGTCCATCGGTATGTTACTTGCCCGAGATTCGATCGTCGGTATCCCTATACCTTGTTCAATCTCGTTACCGGCAAGTCTCTTTACTCGTTCCGTAACACATGATCCCGTGACTAACTCCTTAGTCACATTGAGCTCATTATGATGATGTATTACCGAGTGGGCCCAGAGATACCTCTCCGTCACACGGAGTGACAAATCCCAGTATCGATTCGTGCCAACCCAACAGACACTTTCGGAGATACCTGTAGTGCACCTTTATAGTCACCCAGTTACGTTGTGACGTTTGATACACCCAAAGCATTCCTACGGTATCCGGTAGTTGCACAATCTCATGGTCTAAGGAAATGATACTTGACATTAGAAAAGCTCTACCAGACGAACTACACGATCTTGTGCTATGCTTAGGATTGGGTCTTGTCCATCACATCATTCTCCTAATGATGTGATCCCATTATCAACGACATCCAATGTCCATGGTCAGGAAACCATGACCATCTATTGATCAACGAGCTAGTCAACTAGAGGCTCACTAGGGACATGGTGTGGTCTATGTATTCACACATGTATTACGGTTTCCGATTAATACAATTATAGCATGAACAATAGACAATTAACATGAACAAGGAAATATAATAATAACCATTTTATTATTGCCTCTAGGGCATATTTCCAACAGCTATGGGTATCTAGGAAGAACGATTCTTACCTACGCAAAACCACAACGGTGATACACAAATTGCTATTCAACCTTCTCAAGGAATGCCTTTGTCGAATCCGATCCAACTAAAGTGGGAGAGACAGACACCCGCCAGCCATCTTTATGCAACAAAGTCACATATCAGTTGATGGAACCGGTCTCTCGTAAGCGTACAAGTAAGGTTGGTCCGGGCCGCTTCATCCCACAATACCGCTGAATCAAGAAAAGACCAAGAGAGGAAGCAATCTGAGCATCAACGTCCACAAACTCCTTTGTGTTCTACTCGTGATCTCATCTACGCATAAACCTCGCTCTGATACCACTGTTGGGGAACGTTGCATGGGAAACAAAAATTTTCCTACGCACACGCAAGATCTATCCATGGTGATGAGCATCTACGAGAGGGAGAGTGGATCTACGTACCCTTGTAGATCGCTAAGCGGGAAGCGTTAAGAAACGCGGTTGGTGTAGTCGAACGTCTTCGCGATCCAAATCGCAAGCCGTCCCGCGATCCAATCACGATCTAGCGCCGAACGGACGACACCTCCGCGTTCAGCACACATACAGCTCGATGACGGTCTCCGCCTTCTTGATCCAGCAAGGGGGAGCGAATAGGTAGGTGAGATGTCCAGCAGCACGACGGCATGGTGGTGGTGGTGGAGTTATCCCGGCAGGGCTTCGCCTAAGCACTACCGGAATCTATTTGTTGGAGGAACTAGAGAATAGAGAACTAGCACGTGGCTGTGTGTCTTTGGGGGCTCTATTCCTCTAGTATATATAGGAGGGAGGGGGGAGGAGGCAGCCTCCCTAGGGTTTCCCCTAGGGGTTGGCCGAACCAGGCAAGGAGGAGTCCAATCCACTTCCTACTAGGAAGTGGATTCATATTAGGAAGGAGTCCTATTCCTTCCTATCTCCACCTTTTTCCCTCTTGGGCATATGGGCCCTTATGGGGTCGGTTCCCCAGCCCATTAGGGGCTGGTGCGCCACCTCTTGGGCCCATGTGGCCCCCCGGGGTGGGTGGGCCCCACCCGGTGGACCCCCGGAACCCATTCGTCACTCCCGGTACACTACCGGAAATACCCGAAACTTTTCCGGAACCCAAACACCACTTTCCTATATATAAATCTTTACCTCCAGACCATTCCGGAGCTCCTCGTGATGTCCGGGATCTCATCCGGGACTCCGAACAACCTTCGGTCACCAACACATATATCTCAATACTACCGAAACGTCACGAACGTTAAGTGTGCAGACCCTGCGGGTTCGAGAACTATGTAGACATGACCGAGACACCTCTACGGTCAATAACCAATAGAGGGACCTGGATGCCCATATTGTTTCCTACATATTCTATGAAGATCTTTATCGGTTGAACCTCTATGTCAAGGATTCAGTTAATCTCGTATGATGTTCCCTTTGTTTCTTGGTATGTTACTTGCCCGAGATTCGATCGTCGGTATCTCTATACCTAGTTCAATCTCGTTACCGGAAAGTCTCTTTACTCATTCCGTAATACAAGATCCCGTGGCTAACTCTTTAGTCACTTTGCTTGCAAGGCTTATTGTGATGTTGTATTACCGATTGGGCCCTGAGATACCTCTCCATCACATGGAGTAACAAATCCCAGTCTCGATCCATGCCAGCTCAACAGACACCCTCGGAGATACCTGTAGAGTATCTTTATAGTCACCCAGTTACGTTGCGACGTTTGATACACACAAGGTATTCCTCCGGTGTCAGTGAGTTGCATGATCTCATGGTCATAGGAACAGATACTTGACATGCAGAAAACTATAGCAATAAACTGACACGATCATATGCTACGTTCATTGTTTGGGTCTTGTTCATCACATCATTCTCCTAATGATGTGATCCTGTTATCAAATGACATCTCATGTCTATGGCTAGGAAACCTCAACCATCTTTGATCAACGAGCTAGTCTAGTAGAGGCTTACTAGGGACACTTTGTTGTCTATGTATCCACACATGTATTTGAGTTTCCAATCAATACAATTATAGCATGGATAATAAACGATTATCATGAACAAGGAAATATAATAATAACCATTTTATTATTGCCTCTAGGGCATATTTCCAACATGTAGCACATATAAAGAATTTGTGGGTTAATGATATTGATGTAGTAATATGAAATAGGTGTGAGTTCATAATTGTTAAACCGTAGAAGTGTCGATATTAAGAAGGGTTGACCTTTTTGTTCATCTAAAATTAAAGAGGCATGGTGATGATGTCTGAGCATTTCTATTCCTTGTTGAAATCCTAGTGTTGTTTCGGGTCAGAAGCGCACGATGGTTAACTCCTACCAACCTCTTCCCTTGGGGCATGCGATTAGTACTTTGATTTATGATAGACTAATAAAACATTGCAATAAGTATATGAGTTCTTTATGACTAATGTGAAACCATGGACATACGCAATCTCACCTTTTCATAATTTGCTAGCCTCTTCGATACCGTGCATAGCCTGTTCTCACCTCGAGGATCGGTGCAACTTTTGTCGGTGCATCCAAACCCCGTGACATGATACGCTCTGTTGCACATAAGCCTTACTGTATCTTCCTCAAAACAGCCACCATACCTACCTATCATGGCATTTCCATAGCCATTCCGAGATATATTGCCATGCAAATTCCATCGTCACTTCACATGACTAGTTTGTTCATCGTCATATTGCTTTGCATGATCATATAGAGCTGACATAGTATTTGTGGCAAAGCCACCTTCATAATGTTTTTGATATATGTCATGCTAGATCATTGCACATCTTGGTACACTGCCAGAGGCATTCATACAGAGTCATATCTTCATATCAGTTCTCCATGTTGAATTGTAAGTAAATAAAAGTGTGATGATCATCATTATTAGAGCATTGTCCTAATGAGGAAAGAATGATGGAGACGATGATTCTCCCAAAAGTCGAGATGAGACTCCGTATGAAAATAAAGATGGGGGAGGCCAAATGAGCCCACCATCCATTCAAAAAAAGGAGAGAAAATGAGAGAAGGGACTTTGCTACTATCCTTTACCACACTTGTGCCTCAAAGTGGCACCATGTTCCTCATGTAGAGAGTCTCATGATATATCATTTTCATATGCTAGTGGGAATTACCTATTCATTATTACAAACTTGGCTTGTATATTCCTATGACGGGCTTCCTCAAATGCCCGAGGTCTTCATGAGCAAGAAAGTTGGATGCACACCCCACTTAGCATCATTTGAGCTTTCATACACTTTTAGCTCTAGGGCATCATTTGCATGGCAATCCCTACTCCTTGCATTGACATCTATCGATGGGTATCTCCATAGCCCGTTGATACGCCTAGTTGATGTGAGACTATCTTCTCCACTTCCTACCCCTTTGATATCTACCACCATATTCTATTCCACTTAAATGCTATGTCCAATGGCTCACGCTCATGTATTGCGTGAAGAATAAAAAGTTGATGCATATTGAAAAAGTACGAACCAATTGCCTAACTTGGACACCATGGTGCTTAACATTTGTATTAATATGGTGAAGATGGAGCCATGCCTTGCTAATACAATAAGATGAATGGGGGGGGGGTAAACATTTCTTAAGAATCGTATACTCTTAGGAATTAACAATTCTGTTTCTTACACTTTGAATATTGCTATGTTAATATTTGTTGATTCATCTTTTCTCAATGAGCATACCTGAATAAGATTACATAGTGGATGGCATGTCACATCAAAAATTCTGTTTTTATCATTTACCTACTCGAGGACGAGCAGGAATTAAGCTTGCGGATGCTTGATACGTCTCCAACGTATCTATAATTTTTGATTGTTCCATGCTGATATATTATCATTCTTGAATACTTTTTGGGTCATTATTTACCAATTTATAATATTTTTGAGCACTAACCTATTGACCCAGTGCCCAGTGCCAGTTGTTGTTTTCTGCATGTTTTTGCCTTTGCAGGTTTACTGTACCAAACGAAGTCCAATTGCCACGAAACTTTTTGATGATTTTTTCTGGACTATATGAAGACCTAGAAGCTTCGGAAGGAATTCGGGAGGCACACGAGGGCCCCACCACACATCAGGGCATGCCCTAGGGGGGCTTGATATGTGGTCGCCCCCTCGGGCACCTCCAGACGTCCCTCTTCGGCCTATAAATTCTCTAATATCATGAAAACCCCAGAAGCAGTCCCAAAACCCTTTTACCGCCGCCGCAAGTCTCTGTTCCGTTGTGAGGCCATCTGGAGCTCCGTTCCGGCACCCTGCCGGAGGGGGGATTGATCACGGAGGGTCTCTTCATCAACCTCGCTGCCCTCATGATGATGTGTGAGTAGTTCACCACAGACCTACGGGTCCATAGCTAGTACCTAGATGGCAATCTCTCTCTTATGATCTTCAATACAATGGTCATCACATCTTCACTTTGATCTATCCGATGTAAGCCTATTGTGCGGTGTGTTTATTGGGATCCGATGAATTGTGGGTTTATGTTCAGATTATTCATGAAAAGTATTTCAGATGCCTCTGAATTATATTATCTCTTAAGTGCATGATCATTATAGCTTCGTAATGCTCTCCAATCTATTGATGTGCTTTGGCCAAGTAGATTGATATTTCATCGGTGGGAGTGGTGCGTTGTGGTAGGTTCAACCTGGCGAGTTTCTATATCCCACTGACAAAGTAGGGGATAAGATGCGTCTTTGTGTTGTTGCTACTAAGGATAAAATGATAGGGTTCATTCATATTGTTTGAGTTTACTTTGTCTACATCATGTCATCGTTCTCCATGCATTACTGTGTTTTACTTAATACTCTAGATGCATGCTGGATAGCGGTCGATGAGTGGAGTAATAGTAATAGGTGCAGGCAGGAGTCAGCCTATTTGCTTATGGATGTGATGCCTATATATACATGATCATTGTCGTGAACATCACATAACTATCCGCTTTTCTATCAATTGCCCAACAGTAATTTGTATACCCACCGTATGCTGCCTACATGAGAGATGCCACTAGAGAACACTATGGCCCCCGGGTCTATTCACTTATATATTTGCAAACGCTATTATTACCTCGCTGCCTTTATTTACTTTTTATTTATTTTGCAATTTATATTTATCAACAATTATCTACACAACTAATTTGCTTGCAAATAACGAGATCAAGGGGATTGATGATACTTCTCCAACGTATCTATAATATTTGCTTGTTCCATGCGTTATATTATCATTCTTGGATGTTTTACAATCACTTTATAGCAATTTTATATCATTTTTTGGGACTAACCTATTGACACAGTGCCAAAGTGCCACTTGTTGTTTTTGCTTGTTTTTTTACTGCGCAGAATATCAGTACCAAACGGAGTCCAATCGCGATGAAACTTTTTGGAGATTTTTTTGGACCATAAGACACCCAGTGGGCCAAAGAAGTGCCAGGAAGGTGGGTTGTGGAGCGCACAACCCACCAGGGCGCGCCAGGGGGCCCCCGGCGCGCCCTGATGGGTTGTGCCCTCCACGGGGCCCCCCTCCACCGCCTCTAATGCCTATAAATACCCAAATATTCAGAAAACCCTAGGGGAGTCGACGAAAAACACATCCAGCCGCCGCAAGTTCCAGAGCCTCAAGATCCAATCTAACACCATCACGGAGGGGTTCATCTTCTTCATAGGTGCCTGTCCGATGATGCGTGAGTAGTCCACCATAGACCTACGGGTCCTAGGCAGTAGCTAGATGGCTTCCTCTCTCTTTTTTGATTCTCAATACACTGGTATCTTGGAGATCTATTTGATGTAAAATTTTGTGGTGTGTTTGTTGGGATCCGATGAATTTTGAGTTCATGATCAGTTTCTATCCATGAATATTATTTGAGTCTTCTTTGATCTCTTATATGCATGATTACTTATAGCCTCGTATTTCTTCTTCGAATCTTTGGTTTAGTTAGGCCGACTATATTGATTTTTCTTGCCATGGGAAGAGGTGCTTTGTGATGGGTTCGATCTTGCGGTGTCCTTTCCCAGTGACAGAAGGGGTAGCAAGGCACGCATGTATCGTTGCTATTAAGGATAACAAGATGGGGGTCTATTCCTACATGAATAGATCTTGCCTACATCATGTCAGCGTTCTTATTGCATTACTCCATTTTTCCATGAACTTAATACACTAGATGCATGCTGGATAGCGGTCGATGTGTGGAGTAATAGTGGTAGATGCAGGCAGGAGTCGGTCTACTTATCTTGGACGTGATGCCTATATAATGATCATCGCCTTGGATATCGTCATGATTATTTGATATTCTATCAATTGCCCAACAGTAATTTGTTCACCCACCGTGTGCTATACTCATGAGAGAAGCCACTAGTGAAACCTACGGCCCCCGGGTCTACTTTTCCAACATACTGCTTTCCGATCTATCTTTTTGCCTCTTTGTTTTTAGATCTACTATACCAAAAACCCAAAAATATATTGCTGCACTTTTTATTTGCCCTTTTTATTTTGTGTTCTTGAGAGATCTATCTCTCCTATCTATCATTACCTAATCTATCTTTTTACCGTAGAGAGATTGACAACCTCTCTTACGCGTCGGATTGCAAGTATTTGTTATTTGTGTGCAGGTGCTGCTTATTAGGTGGTGGTGATCCTCCTACTGGTTCGATACCTTGGTTTCATAACCGAGGGAAATACTTACCGTCGCTGTGCTATATCATCCCTTCCTCTTTGGGGAAATACCGACGCAGTCTCAAGCCACTTCAAAGGAATTTCTGGCGCCGTTGCCAGGGAGGAAGTGGGCTCTTCTACGTGCCAATCTCTGGTGCCGAGGAGACACCACCATCATCTACCAGGTTCCTAATCACAAATCTCATCTCCTTGCAATTACATTATTTGCCATTTGCCTCTCGTTTTCCTCTCCCCCACTTCACCAATTTGCCATTTTATTCGCCCTCTTTTTCGTTTGCCTTTTTCTCGTCAGATCTCTTGCCTTGTCATTATGGCTAGTTCTTCCTTTATTGCGTGTACTCCCGATAATGAGGTTCTTAATTTTAAGCAAAGGGGAGGAGAAAACCTAAAAGATGCTTGGTATTGGATTTGCAATGCTCATAATAGATCTATCCATAAGCAATCTACCGTTGTTCTTCTTCGCAGTTTTTATGTGGGCATCACCACTTGGTATAGATTCGTCCTTGATATGATTACCGGTGGGAATTTCTTGATGTGTCCATCTTTGGATGCTTTTAATGCTTTGGGAAGTTTAGTGGGATCACCACCTCTTATGATCAATGAAACAACTTTAACTCTTGAACATGTTATGAAGAGATTAGATGCTATTGAAAAGAAGATGATTACCAAAGAACATCTTGAAGATTTGGATAAGAAAATGCATAATCTTGCTAATAAAATTGGGGCTAAGGCGGGAGATGCCTTTAAATTGTTAAAGGAAAAAGTAACCGTAGTTAACGAAAGGGTAGAAGAGAGTCCTTACCGGATTGATAAGTTGGAAGAGTTTTTAGTAACTTGGGTCCGGCTTTTTCTTCTGTCAAAACTATTGAAAAAACTCCCATAAAAATTTGCAAAACCTCGCAAATCACTAAGAACAAAGTTGCTACACCTAGTGGCCACAAGGGAGATCTTAAAATGATTAGTATTCATCCCGACTTTGTTGAAATAGTAAGAGATCCTATTTACAAAAAGGAATTCTTTGGTCTTTTTCCTAGAAGTGTTGTCATTGAGAGCATGCATGCTAAATCCTTGAAAAAATCTAGTTGTGTGATTGAGGAGTTGAAAACCAAAGATGGCAATACTTGAAACTATGCGTTATGCCTAGCTAGGGGCGTAAAACGATAGCGCTTGTTGGGAGGCAACCAACAACAACAACAACAACAACAACAAAGCCTTTAGTCCCAAACAAGTTGGGGTAGGCTAGAGGTGAAACCCATAAGATCTCGCGACCAACTCATGGTTCTGGCACATGGATAGCAAGCTTCCACGCACCCCTGTCCATGGCTAGTTCTTTGGTGATGCTCCAATCCTTCAGATCTATCTTTACGGACTCTTCCCATGTCAAGTTCAGTCTACCTCGGCCTCTTTTGATATTTTCAGAATGCTTTAGCCGTCCGCTATGCACTGGGGTTTCTGGGGGCCTGCGCTGAATATGTCCAAACCATCTCAGACGATGTTGGACAAGCTTCTCTTCAATTGGCGCTACCCCAACTCTATCTCGTATATCATCGTTCCGGATTCGGTCCTTCCTTGTGTGGCCACCCATCCATCTCAACAAGCGCATCTCCGCCACACCTAACTGTTGCACATGTCGCCTTTTAGTCGGCCAACACTCAGCGCCATACAACATTGCGGGTCGAACCGCCGTCCTATAGAACTTGCCTTTTAGCTTTTGTGGCACCCTCTTGTCACAGAGAATGCCAGAAGCTTGGCGCCACTTCATCCATCCAGCTTTAATTCGATGGTTCACATCTTCATCGATATCCCCATCCTTCTGCAGCATTGACCCCAAATATCGAAAGGTGTCCTTCTGTGGCACCACCTGCCCATCAAGGCTAACATCCTCCTCCTCCTCGTGCCTAGTAGTACTGAAAGCGCACCTCATGTACTCGGTTTTAGTCCTACTAAGTCTAAAACCTTTTGATTCCAAGGTTTGCCTCCATAACTCCAACTTCCTGTTGACCCCCGTCCGACTCTCATCGACTAGCACCACATCGTCCGCAAAGAGCATACACCATGGGATATCTCCTTGTATATCCCTTGTGACCTCATACATCACCAAGGCAAAAAGATAAGGGCTCAAAGCTGACCCTTGATGCAGTCCTATCTTAATCGGGAAGTCATCAGTGTCGCCATCACTTGTTCGAACACTTGTCACAACATTATCATACATGTCCTTGATGAGGGCAATGTACTTTGCTGGGACTTTGTGTTTCTCCAAGGCCCACCACATAACATTCCGCGGTATCTTATCATAGGCCTTTTCCAAGTCAATGAACACCATATGCAGGTCCTTCTTTTGCTCCCTATATCTCTCCATAAGTTGTCGTACCAAGAAGATGGCTTCCATGGTCGACCTCCCAGGCATGAAGCCAAACTGATTTTTGGTCACGCTTGTCATTCTTCTTAAGCGATGCTCAATGACTCTCTCCCATAGCTTCATTGTATGGCTCATCAGTTTAATTCCACGGTAATTAGTACAACTCTGAACACCCCCTTGTTCTTGAAGAATGGTACTAATATACTCCGTCTCCATTCTTCTGGCATCTTGTTTGTCCGAAAAATGAGGTTGAAAAATTTGGTTAGCCATACTATCGCTATGTCCCCAAGGCCTCTCCACACCTCAATGGGGATACAATCAGGGCCCATTGCCTTGAGGTCAGCAACCACAAGCTTATGCTGAGGGAGAACACTCTCTCCAGGTATCACCTTACAGTCTAGGCATGCACGCCTGTCTTCTCTTCTCGAGAGGATGAAATCAATCTGGCTAGAGCGTTGCCCACTACTGTAAGTCACTAGATGTGATTCTCCCTTCTTAAAGAGGGTGTTAGCTACGATCATGTCGTAGGCTAGCGCAAAGCTTAAGACATCTTATCCTTCTTGGTTCCTGATGCCATAGCCAAATCCCCCATGCATCCCTTCAAAACCTGTGTTAGATGTGCCCACGTGGCCATTGAGGTCTCCTCCTATGAAGAGCCTCTCGCCAATCGGTACACTCCTAACCATGTCCTCTAGGCCTTCCCAGAACTCCCTCTTGGTGTTCTCATTGAGGCATACTTGCGGGGCATACGCGTTGATAACGTTGAGAACTAAGTCCCCAACTACTAGCTTGACCAGGATAATCCGGTCCCCACGTCTCTTGACGTCTACCACTCCATCCTTGAGGCTCTTGCTGATCAAGATGCCTACTCCATTTCTGTTTGCCACCGTCCCCGTGTACCACAGCTTGAAGCCGGTACCCTCCACCTCCTTCGCCTTTTGTCCCCTCCATTTGGTCTCTTGGACGCAAAGGATATCAACGCCTCTCCTCACCGCTGTATCAACTACCTCCCGAAGCTTACCTGTCAGAGAACCTACGTTCTAGCTACCTAAGCGAATCCTCCTAGGCTCGGCTAGCTTCCTTACCCTTCGCACTCATCGAGTCAAATGCGAAGACCCTAGCTCAATTTCCACTACACCCGGGCGCCGATGTAGCGCACCACTAAGGATGTGACGACCCGATCCTCGCTCACTTGCCACCGTATCCAGATCACGATACGGCGCGCCACCTGGGGGGTGACGGCCCGGCCCTTGCCCATTTTCCACCACACCCGGGTTCCGATGTGGCACGTCGCTGAGAGGGTTACGCCCCAACGAAAATCTATTGGGTTTCATCTCCATAAGAGTGGCTGAGTTTTGACGTTGGCTCGCCAAGCCTATCACAACCCTCCTCCTTTACCCGGGCTTGGGACTGGCTATGTTGAGACAACATAGGCGGAGTTTTGGGAGACAACCCAATGAATAAATTTATTTTTGCTTTTTCCTTTCTGTTTTTGAGTGTTGACACAATTATGCCTCTGCTATGATTGTGTTTTTATGGTTTATTTAGTGTTTGTGCCAAGTAGAGCCTTTAGGATGATTCATAAGATGAGTAGAAGCGATGCTGAATCTGAAACAGAAACTTTTGTCAAGTGTTTGAATTTTCATTTTTTACTGGAACATTATATTGAGCTGACATTTTAACACAGTGTTGCTATACAAATTCTTTACGTTTTTCTATTTTTTCAGAATTTTTAGAGTTACAGAAGTATGGTTAGATCAGTACAGATTACTACAGACTATTCTGTTTAAGACAGATTCTGTTTTCGTTGCATTGTGTGCTTGTTTTGATGAATCTATGGGTTATATTGAAGGGTATGAGCCATGGTAAAGTTAAAATACAATAGGTATAATGCAATAACAAAATATGAATGTGTTTGCAACAGTACCTAAAGTAGTGGTTTGCTTTATTATACTAATGGATCTCATGAAGATTTTGTTGAGTTTTGTGTGATTGAAGTTTTCAAGTTTTGGGTGAGATCACGATGGATGAAGGAATAAGGAGTGAAAAGAGCCTAAGATTGGGGATCCTACAACACCCCAAGATATATCCAAAGAGAAACAAGCAACTAAGCTTGGGGATGCCCCCGAGTGGCATCCCCTCTTTCTTCTAACGACCATCGGTATTTTACTTGGAACTATATTTTTATTCGTCACATATCATGAGTTTTGCTTGGAGCGTCTTGTATCATTTGAGTCTTTGCTTGCTTTACTTGTTAGTTTGTCACTTGTATCCTTGCTGGACACACCTATTTGGGAGATCCAAAAATATGCTATGATTTGTTAGAATTGCTCTTTATGCTTCACTTAAACTTTTTTGAGCTATAGAATTGCTCTAGGGCTTCACATATATCTTTTTGAGCACGGTGTGCTTGCAAATTTTTGTAGAAATACTCTCATGCTTAACTTATATTAATTTGAGAGTTAGTAAATTTTGAAGAAATCCTCTCATGCTTCACTTATACCTTTTTGAGAGATGAAAACTCTATGCTCATGTGCTTCACTTAAATTTGTTTGAGCTTGTCAAAAGCAATGTCAATATATGAAACTAGTCCCAAAGTGATAGATATCCAAGGAGGATATAATAAAAACTTTCATGAAGATCATTGGACAAATTAAACTTGATTCCTTGTAATAGTTTTGAAACATGATGATAGTAATATATGAGTCATGTTAGTGAGTAATTATGCTTTAGTAGGAATATTGGTGTTAACGTTTGTGATTCCCTATGCAAGTACGAAAGTCAATAGTTATGCAATGAAATTATATCCTACTTATGGTGCATTATTCGGTGTTAGTTATGCTGAATGCTCGATTATGTGAATTTTCGTTTCTTGGTTGGTTGCTTCTCAATCTATTTGCTAGCCTCCATTTGTACTAAGTAGAAATACTACTTGTGCATCCAAAATCCTTAAACCAAGTTTTGCCTTATGAGTCCACCATACCTACCTATATGCGGTATTTCCATGCCGTTCCAAGCAAATTTGTATGTGCCATCTCTAATTTTCAAAATAAACTTCTCTTTTGTGTGCTTGTACCGCTCATGAAACGGTGGGGAGTGTCCAATATTTTTCCATGCTAGATGTGTTATTCTTAAGATGAGTCTTTATTCACTTGTCATTGCACGAGAGTGCGGCGGTAATAGGGATGCCCATTCCCGAAATGAAAAAGAAAAAAAATATTTACTTTATGTTGTCAAATAATAAATTCCTTGGAAAGTGTTGGTATGGAAGGCAACCGTGGATACGGCCCGCCATGGAATTTGAAAGAATGGTGGAAAAAGGAATAAAATTTATTTTCTGTTTGGGAACCGCCTATGATATATCTTGCATGGAAAGTATTGTGAGCTACTTTGTCGTTTTCGTTGACAGGAAAGGCATGCCACCCAAAATATTTTCTCTCTCTCAAATTAAAACTTTGAGCTCTGGCACCTCTACAAATCCCTACTTCCCTCTGCGAAGGGCCTATCTATTTACTTTATGCAATTTTTATTTTTACTTTGAGTCTCCATCTTCTCTTATAAAGCACCAACTAGGGGGCACTATGATCGTACTTGAGCATTGGGTGTAGCTAATATTTGAGTGTGTTTCATGAATGGATCAATGATTGAGCATGATGGGCTAGGGATAACTTTCTTTAGCGTTGATATTTTGAAAGACATGGTTGCTTGTTGACATGGTTGAGTATTGAAGTCGGTATGTTAAAACTAGACTATTGCTTTGAATCATTATAAGTCCAAATGTCCATGCTATATAAAAGAAAAAAAAGAATGTGATGAACATGTTAGGCAGCATTCCACATCAAAAATTCTGTTTTTATCATTTACCTACTCGAGGACGAGTAGGAATTAAGCTTGGGGATGTTGATACGTCTCCAACGTATCTATAATTTTTGCTTGTTCCATGCTGTTATATTATCATTCTTGGATGTTTTACAATCACTTTATAGCAATTTTATATCATTTTTTGGGACTAACCTATTGACATAGTGCCAAAGTGCCAATTGCTATTTTTGCTTGTTTTTTTAATTCACAGAATATCAGTACCAAACGGTGTCCAATCGCGACGAAACTTTTTGGAGATTTTTTTTGGACCAGAAGACACCCAGTGGGCCAAAGAAGTTCCAGGGAGGTGGGCTGTGGAGAGCACAACCCACCAGGGCGCGCCAGGGGCTCCCCGGTGCGCCCTGATGGGTTGTGCCCTCCACGGGTCCCCCCTCCACAGCCTGTGATGCCTATAAATACCCAAATATTCAGAAAACCCTAGGGGAGTCGACAAGAAACACATCCAGCTGCCGCAAGTTCCAAAGCCTCAAGATCCAATCTAACACCATCACAGAGGGGTTCATCTTCTTCATAGGTGCCTCTCCGATGATGCGTGAGTAGTCCACCATAGACCTACGGGTCCGTAGGCAGTAGCTAGATGACTTCCTCTCCCTCTTTTGATTCTCAATATAATGGTCTCTTGGAGATCTATTTTATGTAAACATTTGCGTTGTGTTTGTTGGGATCCGATGAATTTTGAGTTCATGATCAGTTTCTATCCATGAATATTATTTGAGTCTTCTTTGATCTCTTATATGCATGATTACTTATAGCCTCGTATTTATTCTTTGAATCTTTGGTTTAGTTAGGCCGACTAGATTGATTTTTCTTGCCATGGGAAGAGGTGCTTTGTGATGGGTTCGATCTTGCGGTCTCCTTTCCCAGTGACAGAGGGGCAGCAAGGCACACATGTATCGTTGCTATTAAGGATAACAAGATGGGGTCTATTCCTACATGAATAGATCTTGTCTACATCATGTCATCATTCTTATTGCATTACTCCGTTTTTCCATGAACTTAATACACTAGATGCATGTTGGATAGCGGTCGATGTGTGGAGTAATAGTGGTAGATGCAGGCAGGAGTCGGTCTACTTATCTTGGACGTGATGCATATATAATGATCATCGCCTTGGATATCGTCATGATTATTTGATCTTCTATCAATTGCCCAACAATAATTTGTTCACCCACCATGTGCTATACTAATGAGAAAAGCCACTAGTGACACCTACGGCCCCCTGGTCTACTTTTCCAACATATTGCTTTCCGATCTATCTTTTTGCCTCTTTGTTTTCAGATCTACTATACCAAAAACCCAAAAATATATTGGTGCACTTTTGATTTGCCCTTATTTTGTGTTCTTGAGAGATCTATCTCTCCTATCTATCATTACCTAATCTATCTTTTTACCGTAGAGAGATTGACAACCTCTCTTACGCGTCGGGTTGCAAGTATTTGTTATTTGTGTGCAGGTGCTGCTTATTAGGTGGTGGTGATCCTCCTACTGGTTCGATACCTTGGTTTCATAACCGAGGGAAATACTTACCGTCGTTGCGCTGCATCATCCCTTCCTCTTTGGGGAAATACCGACGCAGTCTCAAGCCACGTCAATTGACAACCCTCTTGCCCGCGTTGGGTGCAAGTCGTTTGTTCATTTGTGTGCAGCCGTTGAAGACGGTTGATGATTGATATTCCTATTGGTTCGATAAACCTTGGTTTCATAACTGAGGGAAATACTTATCCGCTCTGTGCTGCAATTACCCGTTCCTATTCACGGAATACCCAACGCAGATCACAAGTATCATTGGCTCCGTGCATGGCGTAGTGATACATCCATTTTGCATAATGTTTTCCTACTAATATTTATAAAAGTTTTGGTCATTATTTCACTATATGATGCAATTCTAATGCCTTTTCTCTCTTAATTTGCAAGATTTACATGAAGAGGAAAAATACCGACAGCTGGAATTCTGGACCTAGCTAAAACAGCTACAACAGAGATGGCTATTCTACAGAGCTTCAAATGACCTAAAACTTCACGGAGATTTTTTATTGAATAAATAAAAAATACTCGAACGAAGAACCACCAGAGGGGGGGCACCTGCTGTCCACAAGACATTAGGGCGCGTCGGGGCCCACAGCAGCTTCCGGTGCCCCCCTTCTACTATACGAAGCCTTTTACCCTAGAAAAAAATATAAGAGGAAGAGTTTTGAGATGAAGTGCCCCGTCTCGAGGCAAAGCCTGGGCAGGAGCACTTTTGCTCTTCTGCGGAGCTATTCCACCGAGGATACTTCCCTCCGGGAGGGGGGAATCGAAGCCATCGACATCACCAACGATACCCTCATCGTGGGAGGACCAATCTTTATCAACATCTCCACCAGCACCATCTCATCTTAAACTCTAGTTCATCTCTTGTTTTCAATCTTTGTTCCAAAACCTGAGATTGGTACCCGTGGGTTGCTCGTAGTGTTGATTACATCTCGTAGTTGATGCTAGTTGGTTTATTTGGTGGAACATATTATGTTCAGATCCTTATTCATATTCAATACCTGTTATCTTGAACATGAACATGATTTGTGAGTAGTTACTTTTGTTCTTGAGGACATGGGAGAAGTCTTGTTAAAGTAATCATGTGAAGTTGGTATTCGTTCAATGTTTTCATGATATGTATGTTCTTCTTTATCTAGTGGTGTCGTGTGAATGTCAAATACATGACACTTCACCATATTTGGGCCTAGGGGAAGACATTGGCGAGTAATAAGTAGATGATGGGTTGCGAGAGTGACAGGAACTTAAACCCTAGTTTATGCATTATTCCATAAGGGGCTGATTTGGATCCATATGGTTCATGCTATGGTTAGATTTATCTTAATTCTTCTTTCGTAGTTGCAGATGCCCCGAGAGCGGTGATGACCCACAAGTATAGGGTGTCAATCGTAGTCCTTTCGATAAGTAAGAGTGTCGAACCCTACGAGGAGCAGAAGGAAATGACAAGCGGTTTTCAGCAAGGTAATTTCTGCAAGCACTGAAATTGTAGGTAACAGATAGTTTGATAGCAAGATAATTAGTAACGAGCAAGTAACAGTAACGGTAAATAAAGTGCAGCAAGGTAGCACAATCCTTTTGTGGCAAAGGACAGGCCAGAATAGTCTCTTATAATAGGCAAAGTGTTCTTGAGGGTACACGGGAATTTCATCTAGTCACTTTTATCATGTTGGTTTGATTCACGTTCGCTACTTTGATAATTTGATATGTGGGTGGACCGGTGCTTGGGTGCTGTTCTTACTTAAACAAACCTCCCACTTATGATTAACCCCCTCGCAAGCATCCGCAACTACGAGAAAAGTATCAAGATAAAATCTAACCATAGCATTAAACGTTTGGATCCAAATCAGCCCCTTACGAAGTAACGCATAAACTAGGGTTTAAGCTCCTGTCACTCTAGCAACCCATAATCTAATAACTACTCCACAATGCATTCCCTTAGGCCCAAGGATGTTGAAGTGTCATGTAGTCGACGTTCACATGACACCACTAAGGGAATCGCAACATACATATCATCAAAATATCGAACACATATCAAATTCACATGATTACTTGCAACATGACTTCTCCCGTGACCTCAAGAACAAAGGTAACTACTCACAAATAATATTCATGCTCAAGATCAGAGAGGTATTGAATAGCATAATGGATCTGAACATATAATCTTCCACCAAATAAACCATATAGTAATCAACTACAAGATGTAATCAACACTACTAGTCACCCACAGGTACCAATCTGAGGTTCCGGCACAAAGATTGAACACAAGAGATGAACTAGGGTTTGAGAGGAGATGGTGCTGTTGAAGATGTTGATGAAGATTGGCCTCCCAAAGATGAGAGGGGTGTTGGTGACAACGATGGCTTCGATTTCCCCCTCCAGGAGGGAAGTTCCCCCGGCGGAATCGCTCCGCCGGAGGGCAAAAGTGCTCCTGCCCAAGTTCCGCCTCGAGATGGCGGCGTTCCGTCCTGAAAGTCCTCCCTTATTTTTTCTAGGTCAAAATACCTTAAATACCAGAAGATGGGCACCGGAGGTGGGCCGTGCTGAGCACAACCCACCAGGGCGCGCCTGGGGGGCCTGGCGCGCCCTGGTGTCTTGTGCTTACCAGGTGGCCCCCCTCCGGTAGTTATTTGCTCTAGTATTTTTTATATATTCCAAAATAATTCTCCGTGAAGTTTCAGCTTATTTGGAGATGTGCAGAATAGGTATCTCTGATGTGCTTTTTCAGGTCCAGAATTCCAGCTGCCGGTATTCTCCCTCTTTGTGTAAACCTTGCATATTATGAGAGAAAAGGCATTAGAATCACTCCCTAAAGCATTATTATACATCAAAACATAATAAATAACAGTAGGAAATCATGATGCAAAATGGACGTATCAACTCCCCCAAGCTTAGAACTCGCTTGTCCTCAAGCGAAAGCCGATATTGGGAAGCATGTCCACATGGTTTGAGAGAGAGGTGTCGATAAAAACAAAATACGGACATAGTAGCATCATGCTTATTATCATAGCAGCAACAAACTTTATCATAGAACTTATTCATATAACTTTTATTATATAACTTCATCATATAACTTCTCATGAACAAGTAACAATTCATCACTACATAGAAGTATAAAGCATAAACCTTATTGAAAACCAACAAACTATGTTCTCAGTCAACTTTGCAACTACAATTCATCATATTTTCAGGAAGGGTCTCGTGTCGGAGCCTCTTGGCAAGTCCACATACTCAACCATCATTTGGTCTTCTATGATTGCTAACACTCACAACATACCCATGAGCAAAAAAATTCAACCGGACACATAGAAAGATAGGGGCTTATAGTTTCGCCTCCCAACGTATTAACCTCAAGGGTGATATCAACAATAATAACTCATGCTCACTCATATCCAGCTGGATATATGTGCCTAGATCTTTCCTCGCCACATGATGCTTGCAAAAAGAAAAAGTAAAAAGGAATAGGTAACGTGGCTTGAGACTGCGTCGGTATTTCCCCCAAAGAGGAAGGGATGATGCAGCACAGCGACGGTAAGTATTTCCCTCAGTTATGAAACCAAGGTAGCGAACCAGTAGGCGGATCACCACCACTACATAAACAGCACCTGCACACAAAGAACAAATACTTGCAACCCGACGCGAACAAGAGCCTGTCAATCTCTCTACGGTAAAAAGATAGAATAGGTAATGATAGATTGGAGAGATAGATCTCTCAAGAACACAAAATAAAAAGAGTAAATAAAAAGTGCAGCAATGTATTTTTGGGTTTTTGGAATAATAGATCTGAAATCAAAAGCGGCAAAAAGATAGATCGAAAAGCAATATGTTGGAAAAGTAGACCCGGGGGCCGTAGGTTTCACTAGTGGCTTCTCTCATGAGTATAGCACACGGTGGGTGAACAAATTACTGTTGGGCAATTGATAGAAGATCAAATAATCATGAAGATATCCTAGGCGATGATCATTATATAGGCATCACATCCAAGATTAGTAGACCGAAACGATTCTGCATCTAGTACTATTACTCCACACATCGACCGCTATCCAGCATGCATCTAGTGTATTAAGTTCATGGAAAAACGGAGTAATGCAATAAGAACGATGACATGATGTAGACAAGATCTATTCATGTAGGAATAGACCCCATCTTGTTACCCTTAATGGCAACGATACATGCGTGCCTTGCTGCCCCTTCTGTCACTGGGAAAGGACACCGCAAGATTGAACCCATCACAAAGCACCTCTTCCCATGGCAAGAAAAATCAATATAGTCGGCCTAACTAAACCAAAGATTCGAAGAAGAAATACGAGGCTATAAGTAATCATGCATATAAGAGATCAAAGAAGACTCAAATAATATTCATGGATAGAAACTGATCATGAACTCAAAATTCATCGGATCCCAACAAACACACCGCAAAAGTTTACATCAAATAGATCTCCAAGAGACCATTGTATTGAGAATCAAAAGAGAGATAGGAAGCCATCTAGCTACTGCCTACGGACCCATAGGTCTATGGTGGACTACTCACGCATCATCGTAGAGACACCAATGAGGATGATGAACCCCTCCGTGATGGTGTTAGATTGGATCTCGGGGTTCTGGACCTTGCGGCGGCTGGATGTGTTTTTCGTCCACTCTTCTAGGGTTTTTGGAATATTTGGGAATTTATAGGCGTCAGAGGCGGTGGAGAGGGGCCCCGAGGAGGGTACAACCAATCAGGGCGCGCCCGGGGCCTCTGGCGCGCCCTGGTGGGTTGTGGTGTCCTCAGACCTCCTCTCTGGTACTTCTTTGGCCCATTGGATGTCTTCTGGCCCAAAACAAATCTCCAAAAAAGTTTCGTCGCGATTGGACTCCGTTTGGTACTGATATTCTGCGAAGTAAAAAACAAGCAAAAATAGCAACTGGCAATTTGGCACTATGTCAATAGGTTAGTCCCAAAAATGATATAAAGTTGCTATAAGATGATGGTAAAACATACAAGAATGATAATATAACAGCATGTAACAAGCAAAAATTATAGATACGTTGGAGACGCATCAGCATCCCCAAGTTTAATTCCTACTCGTCCTCGAGTAGGTAAATGATAAAAACAGAATTTTTGATGTGGAATGCTGCCTAACATGTTCATCACATATTCTTTTCTTTTGTAGCATGGACATTTGGACTTTTAGATGGTTAAAAGCAATAGTCTAGTTTTGACATAATGACTTTATTACTCAAGCATGCCAACAAGCAACCATGTCTTTCAAAATATCAACACTAAAGAAAGTTATCCCTAGCCCATCATGCTCAATCATTGATCCATTCATGAAACACACTCAAATATTAACTACACCCAATGCTCAACTATGATCATAGTGCCCCCTAGTTGGTGATTTCTAAGAGAAGATGGAGACTCAAATAAAAACAAAAATTTTATAAAGTAAATAGATAGTCCCTTCTCAGAGGGAAGTAGGGATTTGTAGAGGTGCCAGAGCTCAAAGTTTAAATTGAGAGAGAAAAAATATTTTGAGTGGCATGCCTTTCCTATCAACGAAAACGACAAAGTAGTTCACAATACTTTTCATGCTAGATATATCATAGGCGGTTCCCAAACATAAAGTAAATTTTATTCCTTTTCCACCATTCTTTCACAATCCATGGAGGGTCGTATCCACGGTTGCCTTCCATACCAACACTTTCCAAGGAATTTATTATTTGACAACATAAAATAAAAAATATCATTTCGGGACTGGGCATCCCTATTACCGCCGTACTCTCGTGCAATGACAAGTGAATAAACACTCATCTTGAGAATAACACATCACCATGGAAAAATATTGGATACTCCCTACCGTTTCATGAGCGGTACGAGCACACAAAAAGGAAATTCATTTTGAAAGGTAGAGATGGCACATACAAATTTGCTTAGAACGACATGGAAATACCGCATATAGGTAGGTATGGTGGACTCATAAGGCAAAACTGGGTTTAAGGATTTTGGATGCACAAGTAGTATTTCTAATTAGTACAAGTGGAGGCTAGCAAATAGATTGAGAAGCAACCAACCAAGAAACAAAAATTCACATAAGCGAGCATTGAGCATAACTAACACCGAATAATGCACCATAAGTACGATGTAATTTCATTGCATAACTATGGACTTTCATACTTGCATAGGGAATCACAAACCTTAACACAATTTTTTTTACTAAAGCATAATTACTCACTAACATGACTCACATATTACTATCATCACGTCTCAAAACTATTACAACGAATCAAGTTTAATTTGTCCACTGATCTTCATGAAAGTTTTTATTATATCCTCCTTGAATATCTATCACTTTGGGACTAGTTTCATATATTGCCATTGCTTTTGACAAGCTCAAACAAATTTAAGTGAAGAACATGAGCATAAAGGTTTCATCTCTCAAATTAATATAAGTGAAGCACGACAGGATTTCTTCAAAATTTACTAACTCTCAAATTGATCTAAGTGAAGCATGAGAGCATTTCTACAAAAGTTTCCAAAGCACACCGTGCTCAAAAAGATATAAGTGAAGCACTAGAGCAATTTCATAGCTCAAAAAGTTTAAGTGAAGCATAAAGAGCTATTCTAACAAATCATAGCATAATTTTGGCTCTCTAAAATAGGTGTGGCCAGCAAGGATACAAGTGACAAACTAAAAAGCAAAGCAAGCAAAGACTCAAATGATACAAGACGCTCCAAGCAAAACTCATGATATGTGACGAATAAAAATTAGCTCCAAGTAAAATACCGATGGTCATTAGAAGAAAGAGGGGATGCCAGTCGGGGCATCCCCAAGCTTAGTTGCTTTTTTCTCTTTGGATATACCTTGGGAGTGCTGTAGCATCCCCAAGCTTAGGCTCTTTTCACTCCTTATTCCTTCATCCATTGTGATCTCACCCAAAACTTCAAAACTTCAATCACACAAAACTCAACAAAATCTTCGTGAGATCCGTTAGTATAATAAAGCAAATCACCACTTTAAGTACTGTTGCAAACCCATTCAAATTTTATTATTGCATTATGCATACTGTATTTTAACTTTACCATGGCTCATACCCTTCAATACAACCCATAGATTCATCAAAACAAGCACACAATGCAACGAAAACGGAATCAGTCTTAAACAGAACAGTCTGTAGTAATTTGTACTCTAACCATACTTCTGTTGCTCTAAAAATTCTGAAAAATTGGGAAAACGTAAATAATTTGTATAGAAATATTTTGTTAAAATTTCAGATCAATATCACGCTCCAGTAAAAAATGAAAATTCGCACACTGGAGGCAAAGTTTCTGTTTCAGATTCAGCATTGTTTCTACTCATCTTATGAATCATCCTAAAGGCTTTAATTGGCACAAACACTAAATAAAACATAAAAACACAATCATAACAGAGGCATAATTGTGTCAACACTCAAAAACATAAATAAAAAGATGAAAATAAATTTATTCATTGGGTTGCCTCCCAACAAGCGCTATTGTTTTACACCCCTAGCTAGGCATAACACATAGATTCAAGTATTGTCATCTTTGGTTTTTGTAGAGATATTTTTATCAAGAGGTTTTGCAAATAAAACTTGAAACACATCATCCATAGAAACCTTATCACTATCAAGTTGTCCATCTACGTACCCTCTTTGATTCCCGGCCACAATCCAAGAATATTGTTGATTAACTTTATTGAAAACTTGTTGGATCATATCTAAAACGGGGACTTCCTTTTTTAGATTCTCATCAAAAATTTGATTATTTCCAAGCAGATGTCTTAACATGTAATCACTATTGTAAAGGATCTCTCCTATTACTGGTTTTTCACGGCTCATACCAAAGAAATGAAAAATCTCCCTAGCTTCTCGTACTATGTGATCAAATTCATTCATGAGAACAAGTGTGCCTAACTTCTTGGATTTAGGATCCTTTATAACGTGTAGCTCATAAAACAATCTTTGCAAGGTAGGATGGGTACAAATAAACCTATTTTCAAGTTTCAGAACTAGCGCTAAAATAGCTTCCGCATAAGTTTTAGTTCTTTTCAGTATAGAAGTATCATCGAAAGTCGAATTTCCAACGCAATTGAAAAATTCTTGGATAGTTTCTTTTCCTATAACATTCCCTTGCCCCAAAACAAAACTTTTAGCATCCAGATTACCAGAACGTCCAATATTAGGAGTCCTGCCATCATCTGTTTCTGCCATACCAAAATCACTCATGATGACAAGCAAACAAGAGATCCGACGAGAAAAAGGCAAACGAAAAAGAAGGCGAATAAAACGGCAAATTTGGTGAAGTGGGGGAGAGGAAAACGAGAGGCAAATGGCAAATAATGTAATTGCAAGGAGATGAGATTTGTGATTAGGAACCTGGTAGATGATGATGGTGTCTCCTCGGCGCCAGATATTGGCACAAAGAAGAGACCACTTCCTCCCCGGCAACGGCGCCAGAAAATTCCTTTGACGTGGCTTGAGATTGCGTCGGTATTTCCCCAAAGAGGAAGCGATGATGCAGCATAGCGACGGTAAGTATGTCCCTCAGTTATGAAACCAACACTACGTAAACAGCACCTGCACACAAAAAACAAATACTTGCAACCTGACGCGAAAAAGAGGTTGTTAATCTCCCTACGGTAAAAAGATAGGTTAGGATATGATAGATTGGATAGATAGATCTCTCAAGAACACAAAATAAAAAAGGCAAATAAAAAGTGCAGCAAGGTATTTTTGGGTTATTGGAATAATAGATCTGAAAACAAAAGTGGCAAAAAGATAGATCGGAAAGCAATATGTTGGAAAAGTAGACCCGGGGGCCGTAGGTTTCACTAGTGGCTTCTCTCATGAGTATAGCACACGGTGGGTGAAAAAATTACTGTTGGGTAATTGATAGAAGATCAAATAATCATGGCAATATCCAAGGCGATGATCATTATATAGGCATCACGTCCAAGATTAGTAGACCGAAACGATTCTGCATCTACTACTATTACTCCACACATCGACCGCTATCCATCATGCATCTAGTGTATTAAGTTCATGGGAAAATGGAGTAATGCAATAAGAACGGTGACATGATGTAGACAAGATCTATTCATGTAGGAATAGACCCCATCTTGCTATCCTTAATAGCAACGATACATGCGTGCCTCGCTGCCCCTTCTGTCACCGGGAGAGGACACCGCAAGATCGAACCCATCACAAAGCACCTCTTCCCATGGCAAGAAAAATCGATCTAGTTGGCCTAACTAAACCAAAGATTAGAAGAAGAAATACGAGGCTATAAGTAATCATGCATATAAGAGATCAAAGAAGACTCAAATAATATTCATGGATAGAAACTTATCATGAACTCAAAATTCATCGGATCCCAACAAACACACTGCAAAAAGTTTACATCAAATAGATCTCCAAGAGACCATTGTATTGAGAATCAAAAGAGAGAGAGGAAGCCATCTAGCTACTGCCTACGGACCCGTAGGTCTATGGTGGACTACTCACACATCATCGGAGAGGCACCAATGAGGATGATGAACCGCTCCGTGATGGTGTTAGATTGGATCTCGCGGTTCTGGAACTTGCGGCGACTGGATGTGTTTTTCGTCGACTCCCTTAGGGTTTCTGGAATATTTGGGAATTTATAGGCATCAAAGGCAGTGGAGAGGCGTCCCGAGGAGGTCACAACCCATCAGGGCGCGCCCTGGTGGTTTGATTCACGTTTGCTACTTTGATAATTTGATATGTGGGTGGACCGGTGCTTGGGTGCTGTTCTTACTTGAACAAACCTACCACTTATGATTAACCCCCTCGCAAGCATCCGCAACTATGAGAAAAGTATTAAGATAAAATCTAACCATAGCATTAAACATTTGGATCCAAATCAGCCCCTTACGAAGTAGCGTATAAACTAGGGTTTAAGCTTCTGTCACTCAAGCAACCCTTCATCTAATAACACCCCCTTCGTTCCTAAATATAAGTCTTTTTAGACATTTCAATAGGGGACTACATATAAAGCAAAATGAGTGAATCGACATTCTAAAATATGTCTATATACATTCGTATGTAGTGCAATAGTGAAATCTCTAAAAAGACTTATATTTAGAAACAGAGGGAGTACTCCACAATGCATTCCCTTAGGCCCAAGGATGGTGAAGTGGCATGTAGTCAACGTTCACATGACACCACTAAGGGAATCACAACATACATATCATCAAAATATTGAACACATATCAAATTCACATGATTACTTGCAACATGACTTCTCCCGTGACCTCAAGAACAAAGGTAACTACTCACTAATAATATTCATGCTCAAGATCAGAGGGGTATTGAATAGCATAATGGATCTGAACATATAATCTTCCACCAAATAAACCATATAGTAATCAACTACAAGATGTAATCAACACTACTAGTCACCCACATGTACCAATCTGAGGTTCCGGTACAAAGATTGAACACAAGAGCTGAACTAGGGTTTGAGAGGAGATGGTGCTGTTGAAGATGTTGATGAAGATTGGCCTCCCAAAGATGAGAGGGGTGTTGGGGATGACAATGGCTTCGATTTCCCCCTCCGGGAGAGAAGTTCCCCCGGCGGAATTGCTCCGCCGGAGGGCAAAAGTGCTCCTGCCCAAGTTCCGCCTCGAGACGGCGGCGTTCCGTCCCGAAAGTCCTCCCTTATTTTTTCTAGGTCAAAATACCTTAAATACCAGAAGATGGGCACCGGAGGTGGGCCGTGCTGAGCACAACCCACCAGGGCGCGCCTGGGGGGGGGGCTGGCATGCCCTGGTGTCTTGTGCTCACCAGGTGGCCCCCCTCTGGTAGTTATTTGCTCCAGTATTTTTTATATATTCCAAAATAATTCTCCGTGAAGTTTTAGCTTATTTGGAGATGTGCAGAATAGGTATCTCTGATGTGCTTTTCTAGGTCCAGAATTCCAGCTGCCGGCATTCTCCCTCTTTGTGTAAACCTTGCATATTATGAGACAAAAGGCATTAGAATCACTCCCTAAAGCATTATTATACATCAAAACATTATAAATAACAATACGAAATCATGATGCAAAATGGACGTGTCAAGCGTGTAATCATAAAAGGGTTGCTTGTTCAAGTAATAACAACACCCTAGCACCGGTCCACCCACATATCAAATTATCAAAGTAATGAACATGAATCAACTAAACATGATGAACGTGACTAGATGACAATTCCCATGTGCCCTCGAGACACTTTGCTCATTATAAGAAGTACTTACGTCTTATCGTTTTTATTAAAAGGATTGGGCCACCTTGTTACACTCTTGTTACAATTGTTACTTATTACTCGTTACGAATTATCTTGCTACAAAACTATCTGCTATCACTACCTACAACACTTGCAGAGAATACCTTGCTGAAAACCACGTGTCATTTCCTTCTGCTCCTCGTTGGGTTCGACACTCTTACTTATCGAAAGGACTATGATTGATCCCCTATACTTGTGAGTCATAGAGACTCTTTTCTGGCACCGTTTACGGGGAGTGAAGCGCCTTTGGTAAGAAAACATTTTTGTTACATGCTAAATTTACTGTCACTTGTCTCTATGGAAAGTATTCCTTTGAGGGGCTTTTTCGGGGCATCTTCACCTCGATCGAAAGTGGTAAGATCCGCTTCTTAACCTACTGAACCTACTAAAAATATTTATTATGAAATCCCCTTAGATATTATGGAAAAATTGCGAGCTCATCTCTATGCAGGAGCTGGAGCCGTGCATCCTGACATGCACTTGCTCTTTATGCATGAACTCTGTGGATTGTTTAACTTTGTAGGTTTATTACAGGATGGAGTTAAGAAGAAGTTATTCCCTTTATCTTTGGAGGGAAAAGCATTGTTATGGTATAGGCTATTGGATGGACTTGGAGCGTGGGTCTGGAACCACCTGAAACTGGAATTTCATCAAAAAAAATCCTATGCACTTGGTTCATCGTGATCGGAATTATATATATAATTTTTGGCCTCGTGAAGGAGATGGTATTGCTCAAGCTTGGGGAGCCTTAAATACATGATGCACACTTGCCCCAATCATGAGCTCTTGAGAGGAATGATTATTGAAAACTTTTATGCTCGACTTTCTTATAATGATGAAGCTAAGCTTGATTTATCTTCGGTTGGTTCTTTTATGAAGAAAATATTGAATTCAACTGGATCTTCTTGAGATAATTAAACGCAAATCTAAATATTGGGAAATCGACAAAGGTAATGAGTCAGTTATAACCCTTGGATATGATTGTGTCAAGTCTTTATAGAAACAAATATTTTTCATAAGCTTAGCGCAAAATATGGACTTGACTGTGAGATAGTAGCTACCTTCTGTGAATTGTTTGCTTCTCATGTTTATCTCCCTAAGGATAAGTAGTTTAAATTTCATCCACCTATTGAAGAAAATTATGAACCTGTTATAGCCAAAACTGAAACTATTGCTTATTCTGCCAACCCAGTTATGTACTTACTGCTTACGCCGAGAAACCTCCTTTCCCTGTTAGGATAAAGGAACATGCTAAGGATACAACTGTGGTTCATAAGAGTAACATAAGAGCACCTAAACCTTCTGAACAAATTAAAGTGGAACCTAATATTGCAATGGTTAAAGACCTCTTAGCTGATGATATTGATGGGCATATTATTTATTTCTGCAAAGAGGCCACCAGGAATGCTAAACCGGCTAATAATGAGCAAGATAAATTGGATAAAAGTAAACCTGTTGTTGGCATGCCTGTTGTTTTAGTTAAGATAGGAGAACATTGCTATCATGGTTTATGTGATATGTGTTGTAATATTAGTGCTATTCTTTCTGTTTATATCAAGAAATCATGAATGATATTGCACCCATTGAGATAGAAGATATTGATGTTACTATTAAGCTTGCAGACAGAGATACTATTTCACCTCTTGGGATTGTCAGAGATGTTGAAGTCTTGTGTGGTAAGATCAAATACCCTAATTATTTCTTAGTACTTGGATCACTACAAGATGATTTTTGTCCCATTATATTTGGTAGACCTTTCTTGAATATTGTTAATGCTGAAATTGATTGCATTAAAGAAAAGGTTAAAGTTGAGTTTAGTAATGTATCTCATGAGTTTAATTTCTCTAAGTTTAATAGACAACCACATGCTATTGAGCCATCTAGTAAAGATGGTATTATTGGTCTTGCTTTTATTGTTGTACCTCCCACGGATCCATTAGAACAATATCTGCTAGAACATGGGAATGATATGCATATGAATGAAAGAAATGAAATAGACGAGATATTCTTTAGGCAAGCACCTATTCTCAAACATAATTTACCCGTTGAAACCTTGGGAGATCCTCTCCTACCTAAGTGTAGCCCTGTGTTTGACTTAAAGAAACTCCTTGATACATTGAAATATGTTTATCTTGATGAAAAGAAGATATATCTTGTTATTATCAATGTTAACCTTTCAGTGCATGAAAAAAGAGATTACTCAAAACTCTTAGGAAGCATAATGCTGAAATTGGATATACTCTTGATGATCTCAAGGGCATCAGTCCTACTTTATGTCAACACAAGATTAATACGGAGCCTGATGCTAAACCAGTTGTCGATCATCAACGTTGTCTGAATCCTAAAATGAAGGACGTGGTAAGAACTAAAATATTAAAGCTTCTGGGGACAGGTATAGTTTATCCTATAGCTGATAGTAGATGGTTAAGTCATGTTGATTGTGTTCCTAAGAAAGGATGCATTATTGTTGTTCTTAATAATAAAAATGAACTTATCCCACAAAGAATCGTAATCGGTTATAGGATGGTAATTGATTTTAGAAAATTAAACAAAGCTACTAGAAAATATCATTGCACGTTGCCTTTTATTGATCAAATGCTTGAAACATTGTCTAAGCACACACATTTTTGCTTTCTAGATGGAAGTACTTGTATCACAATAAGACCAAGAGAAAACTACTTTTACTTGTCCTTATGGAACTTTTGCCTATAGACACGTATGCCTTTTGGTTTATGTAATGCACCTGCTACCTTTCAAAGATGTATGACTGCTATAGTCTCTGATTTCCGTTAGAATTTTTTTTGAGGTATTCATGGGCAATTTCTTCGTTTATGGAACTTCTTTTGATGATTGCTTGAGCAATCTTGACCGATTTTTTGCAGAGATGTGAAGAGACCAATCTTGTCTTGAATTGGGAGAAGTGCCACTTTATGGTGAATGAAGGTATAGTCCTTGGTCATAAAATTTCCGAAAGAGGTATGGAGGTAGATAAAGCTAAAGTTGATGCAATTGAGAAAAGGTCATGTCCTAAAGATATAAAAGGTATAAGAAGTTTCTTGGGTCATGCTGGTTTTAATAGGAGGTTTATTAAGGACTTCTCTAAAATTTCTAGGCCCTCACTAATATTTTGCAAAAAGATGTCTCATTTGTTTTGATGATGATTGTATAGAAGCCTTTCAAATACTTAAGAAAGCTTTAATATCTGCACCTGTTGTTCAACCACCTGACTGGAACTTACCCATTGAAATTATGTGTGATGTTAGTGATTATGCTATTGGTGTTGTTCTAGGGAAAAGAGTTGATAAGCAGTTAATGTTATTCATTATACTAGTAAGACCTTGGATAGTGCTCAAAGAAATAATGTTACTAGTGAGAAAGAATTTCTAGCAATTGTGTTTGCGTGTGATAAATTCAGACCTTATATTGTTGACTCTAAAGTTACCATTCACACTGATCATGCTGCTATTAAATATCTTATGGAAAAGAAAGGTGCTAAACCTAGATCAATTAGGTGGGTTCTTTTGCTACAATAATTTGACTTGCATATTATTGATAGGAAAGGAGCTGAAAACCTATAGAAGATAATTTGTCTAGAATGGAAAAGGTCCTTGATAACACACTACCTGTTAATGATAGCTTTCCTGCTGAAAAATTAGTTGTTATAAATGCTTCTACTTCTCACAACAATCATTGGTATGCGTACTATGCTAATTTCATTGTTGCCAAATATATACCCACTAGTTACACTTATCAGCAAAAGAAAAAGCTCTTCTTTGATTTAAGACATTACTTTTCGGATGACCCACACTTATATAAAGGAGTAGATGGTGTTATTAGGCGTCGTGTACCTGATCATGAACTGGGACAAATCCTAAGGAAGTGTCATTCCGAGGCATATGGAGGACACCATGCAGGAGACAGAACTACACACAAAGTATTACAATCTGGTTTTTACTGGCCTACTCTCTCAAATATGCACGTAAGTTTATCCTCTCTTGTGATTAATGTCAAAGAATTGGTAATATTGGTAGACGTAAGGAAATTCCTATGAATTATTCACTTGTTATTGAAGCATTTGATGTTTGGAGTTCTGACTATATGGGGTCTTTTCCTTCCTCCAACGAGTACACTCATACTCTAGTTGCTGCTGATTATGTTACTAAATGGGTAGAAGCCATTCCAAGTAGTAGTACTGATCACCACACATTTATCAAAATGCTTACAGAATTTATCTTTCCGAGGTTTGGAGTCCTTAGATATTTAAGGACTGATGGTGGTTCACATTTTATTCACGGAGCATTTCGTAAGATCTTAGCTAAATATGATGTAAACCATATAATTGCATCACCTTATCATCTTGAGCCTAGTGTTCAAGTTGAATTAAGCAATAGAGAAATAAAATCGATTTTGCAAAATACTTTTAATAGATCTAGGAAAAAATGGTCTAAGAAACTTGATGATGCATTGTGGGCATATAGAACTGCTTATAAAAACCCTATGGGTATGTCCCCATATAAAATGGTTTATGGAAAAGCATTTCAGTCACCTCTTGAATTATAACATAAAGCTTATTGGACAATTAAAGAACTTAATTTTGATTTCAAACTTGCCTATGAAAAGAGGCTTTTTGACATTAGTTTTCTAGATGAGTGGAGAACACAAACTTATGAGAAGCCAATTTATTTAAAGAAAATTTTAAAAGATGGCATGATCAAAGAATTAAAAAGCAAGAATTTAAAACTGGTGATAAAGTTCTACTGTACAATTCTCGCTTTAGATTCTTTGCAGGGAAACTTCTCTCCAAATGGGAAGGACCTTACATCGTCGAAGAAGTTTATTATTCTGGAGCTATCAAGATTAATAATGTCGAGGGCAATAATCCAAAGGTAGTTAATGGGCAAAGAATTAACCATTATATTGCAGGTACACCCATTAATGTTGATACCAATATTATTCAAACCAAAAACACCAGAGGAACATCTAAACGAGACCTTTCGGAACGCTCTAGAATCCTGAAAAGGAAGAGGTATGTGATACGGTAAGTAAACTGACTTCGAAAATTCCATGAAAATAGTTTTTGTACGTTTTAGAATATTAGAAAAAATACAAAAATAAGAAACAACCGAGAGAACCCACGAGGAGGCCACAAGGCAACAGGGCGTGGCCACCCCCTTGTGTGCCTTCCTGACTCTGTTTTCTTCCACTATTCGTGTTTTGCAAGATAACAAATCATTACATATACTCCCGGACGTTTTGACCATCGTATCGCAAGTTTCTCCTCTGTTCTTGTTTCAGACTGTTTTTGTCCGATTTTCAAGGCCAAGTTTCATGTCTTCGTCTTCCTCCAACAATGTGGGAGACGATGCTTGGCTGCTATAGATGGAACTCGAAAGAGAAGGGACCAAGGAGGTCACCATGCAAGAAGGAGCAAGAGATTCATTAGAAGTTCACCCTCCGGCTTCTGAGAGGGGCACTCTAGATGGTATCTCCACTATTCCAAATCCCCATCAAGCGATGAGGATGGGGATGAGCCAAGAGAGTCAAGAGGTATAAGTGGGCCTACCCAAGGAGCCCCCTAAGCAGGTTACATAGGAATAATTTTCATAATTTGATTCACAATTATTGGGTGGAAAAGACCTCTCGTTTGCATATACCTTCCAATTGGGATATTTCTCGCCCAAGTGAAAGTGATGCAGGAAAGAGCTCACGGTGGCCGGAGAACAAACATATTATGATGGAAGTGCAAAAGAATGCCACCATGATCCAACACTTGCTTCGGGAAATTTAGAGTCTGAAGGATATCTTGCTTAATAGCACAGAGAATAAGGCCACCACCTCATCATCGTCATCACTCAAGAAAGAAACTTGAGTACAGGGTATGGGCACCACCCTTAGCTTGTTTTGAGATTTGGGGAGGTGCCCCGGTATCGTATCATCATAAATTCTATTATCATTATCTATCTTAGTTCGATCCTTAGTTATTTCGTGATTTAGCAAAATAAAGTTTTAGTATGATTTAGTTTCGAGTGCTTCCTTCGTGATATGTCCATCTATGTAATCGGGTGTGAGAGTTATATAATAAAGATTAGTTGAGTTTTGATGATTTACTTTCTTGTCTAAATCTTAGCAATGGAAAGGATAAAAGAAAAATATTATATGCTAATCCCATGGGGAGTAACGACTTCACATAAAGGAAGTATAGTTGATACAATTTGTTGGGGATCAACAAACATAGCATTGGTCATCGATTGCAATTCATGAAAGATTAATAAGGGAAGACAGGCTTCACATGTAAATACACTATCTTGGACATTTTTTACGATTGTCAGCCCTCATCAAATATTTTCTGCTTGACCAAATAATTTAGTTGATGTTGGACAAGGAAGACAATGTGATGAATTATGTTTGCTTATATTCACATAGAAGTTATATTGTCATGGATCCTCTAACATGTGATCCTTGCTCATAATATTTTGCTAGCCAAAACTTTGTTCTAAGTAGAAATACTACTTGTGCATCCAAAATCCTTAAACCCAGTTTATTGCCATCAGAGTCCATCATATCTGCCTATGGATTAAATAAGATCCTTCAAGTAAGTTGTCATCGGTGCAAAAAGAAATAAAAATTGCTCCTAAATAATGTACGATCTTTTATTGTAAGGGCAATAAACTTTTCACGATCTTGTGATGGTAAAGGAATAAAAGAAACAGACTACATAATAAAGGTTGCTATCACAAGGGGGAATGTAAAGTGTTGTTCCTTTGTATTAAGAGTTCGCACATAAAAAAACAAAAAAATGCACGACAACCTCTGCTTCCATCTGTGGAGGGCCTATCTTGCAATGTTTTATTCATGTTTAATCTTTTATGCAAGAGTCAATAATATTGTCTTATTTCATCCCTTAGTTACTCTCTAATTAGCAAGCATCATGTGGTGGGGAAACATTGAAAGCACAAATGCTCCCTTGGTGGTTTTGATAATTCATGACAACATCATTGTCTCTTGGACTATTAGTTTTACCTAGCTTATTTCAGATGAAGTCCACAGAGAGGATTGGATAAGGATTGTGAGGAGAATTCCCAAGAAGAAGAAGGGAAGGAATAGGATTGGCCATGATTCAAGCTTGAAGACTCTACATTTCATATTTTGTGAGAAATCACTTTTGAGTCCATAGGAAAGCCAATACTATTAAAAGGGGATGAGGAATTATGGTGATTTGGTTGCTCAAGTGCTTAGAGATTAGCCACCAAAAATACTCATCCATTTTCCCACTAATATTCTCTGTCCAAAGCCTAAAGTTCAAATTCGGTACCACCAACAATTTCCATTCGGCCGTACCGAGTTTCATTTAGACAGATTCCCATGCCAAACCCTAGCATCTCGGTACCACCAAGTTTTGAGATTCGGACCAACCAAGTTTTGGACCAACTCTCTGGTTAGCCAGTTTCAGGAATCGGTACCACCGAGTTTTGAGAATCGGTCCAACCGAGTTTTTGGACCAACTCTCTGGTTAGTTGTTTTCAAGATTCGGTACCACCGAGATTCATATATCGGTCTCACCGAAAAGGCCAAAGTTGCCACATTTTGCACTAGTCGGTGCAACTGAGTTTTCACCTTGGTTTCACCGAGTTGGGCAATAATGTTGTAACGGTTGGATTTTTGGAAATGCCTATATATACCCCTCCACCACCTCTCACTCACAAGAAAAGCACTCAGAACAGATCTACACTTGCCCCATTCATTTTTCTGAGAGAGAGCCACCTACTCATGTGTTGAGATCAAGATCATCCACTCCAACCATATGGATCTTGATTTCTAGCCTTCCCAAGTTGCTTTCCATCCAATAAATCTCTTCTACCCATGCCAAACCTGTGAGAGAGTGATTGAGTGTTGAGGAGACTATCTTTTGAAGCACAAGAGCAAGGAGTTCATCATACTACCACATCCATTACCTTTTGGAGAGTGGTGCCTCCTAGATTGGTTAGGAGTCGCTTGGGAGCCTCCTTCTTCGTGATTGTGGAGTTGATCCAAGAAGTTTGTAAGGGCAAGGAGATCACCTACTTCGTGAATATCTACCCATAGTGAGGCTAGTCCTTTATGGACGGAAGCAGTGATGGAATAGAGGAGGTTGCTACTTTGTGGACCCTAACGGGTGGAGCCCTTCATGGACTCTCGCGACCGCTACCCTTCGTGGGTTGAAATCTCCGTCAGCATGGACGTATGATAGCACCACCTATCGGAACCACGGGAAAAAATTCATGTCATCTATTGCGTTTGATCTTCCTATCTCTACTCTCTTACATATGCTTGTCTTTACTTTCCGCTGCCATACTTGTTGACTAGCATGTGTAGGGTGCATTAGACTTGTTAGAATTGCTAAAATCTACCAACCAATTAATTTGGGAAAAGGTTAGGTTTTAATTTTTGTCAAGTAGTCTATTCACCCCCCCTCTAGACGCCTCTTCTAGTGATCCCACAATTGGTATCAGAGCATTGGTCTCCATATCTTCGGTTTCATCACCGTTGGAGGAAGATGGATGTGTCTAGTTTGGGGAGTCTTAGTTGCAGAGTGCCCGTTCTCGATGGGGAGTACTATAGTCAATGGAAATATGAGATGCTTGAGTTATTTAATGAATTCCATTTGACCAAGTATGTTAAGAACCCCTATGTACCTCCCATTGATCCTTTACATCCCACACACGAAGAGGAAATTGATATGCTTCCTAATCTTAGAACTGTTAATCTTATCATTAGAGGATTGCCTAGAATTGTGTTTGAGAAAATGAAGAATTTTGAATGTGCTTATACTTTGTGGAATGATTTGGAGAAACGATATCCAAATTATTCATTGAGTAATCTTGATGAAATTCTTCATAAATCTATTGCTTTTCACAAAATGATGCCTAGTGATCCTAAGTTTGATGATTATCTATTTGAGCTTAGAGACCTCATGCGTGCTAAAGGAGATGTCATAACTATCAACAACATCATTGTTGAAACCATTCGCATTCATAATCTTGAAAATTGTCATGATCACAACTCTAACGAATCTCTTGTTTTTTATGACGAGGATTTCCCACTTGATGATGACAATGTGGAACATGGCTACTATGATGAAGATGAGTTATTCGACATCGAGCATGAGAAGACTATGAAGAATCTAAGTCTCATGGCAAACTTCAAGGATTACATGTCCGGAGGAAAAGAGTGGATTCTCGATAGTGGATGCACCGATCACATGACTGGAGATAGAGACATGTTTCAACAGATCACACCAAACCATGGACCGCAAAGGTATGTGACTTTTGGAGAAAAATCCAAGGGTAAGGTACTCGGTCTTGGTAAGATGGCCATATCTCATGATAGCTCCATTCAAAATGTCATACTTGTTGAATCCCTTGGCTACAATCTTCTTTCCGTATCTAGACTTGCCGATTTCGGTTTTAATGTGCTATTTACCAAAGTAGATTGCCAAGTGTTTCATCACGACAATCATAGCATGGTCTTTACCAGTTTCCATAGAGGTGATCTATACATTGTTGATTTCACTAAGAGATCCAAACCTCGCACTTGTCTTACTGCAAAATCTTCTAAAGGTTGGCTTTGGCATAGAAGACTAGGACATGTTGGTATGCGTAATCTAGATAAGCTCATCAAATGTGATCATATACTTGGTGTTAAAGATGTTATCTTTGAAAAAGATAGACTTTGTAGTGCTTGTCAAGCTAGAAAGCAAGTAGGTGGAAGTCATCCCGTAAAGAATGTTATGACTACTAGGAGACCACTCGAGTTGCTTCATATGGATCTTTTTGGTCCCAATGCTTACAAGAGCCTCGTTGGAAATTCCTTTGGTCTAGTTATAGTTGATGATTTTTTCAGATTTACGTGGGTATTATTTCTTGATGATAAGTCACAGGTGCAAAAGATTTTCAAGAACTTCGCTCGCAAGGCTCAAAATCAATTTGAAGAGAAGATCAAGAAAGTTAGGAGCGACAACAGATCGGAGTTCAAGAACACGAATGTGGATTCCTTTCTTGACGAAGAAGGGATTTCACATGAGTTCTCGGCTACGTACACGCCTCAACAAAATGGAGTTGTTGAGAGGAGGAACCGGATTCTTATAGAGATGGCTAGAACGATGCTCGATGAATACAAGACGCCAAGACACTTTTGGGCGGAAGCCATGGAAACAACTTGTCATGCTACGAACCGACTCTACCTTCACAAGCTTCTCGGTAAAACGACATACGAGCTACTCACCGGTAACAAGCCCCAAGTTGGATCCTTTCGGGTATTCAGCTCCAAGTGTTACATCCTTGATAAGCATCATCGTTCTAAATTTGCTCCTAAATCTCATGGAGGTTTCCTACTCGGTTACGGATCAAACTCTCACACTTAACGTGTCTACAACAAATTCACTCGAAAAGTTGAAGAGACGGTAGATGTGAAGTTTGATGAATTTAATGGTTCGCAAGTCGAACAATTGCCAAATGATGTAGGAGATAAGGAACCTTCGGAAGCCATCCAAGACTTGTCCATCGGCAAGATTCGTCCCATGGAAGTGAAGGAAAGCACTTCATCAACCCAAGTGGAAGCCCCTACTTCGCGTCAAGGTGAACCTCAATACGACATGGAGGCATCCACAAGCGGTACACGATGACGTGGCTTGAGACTGCGTCGGTATTTCCCCAAAGAGGAAGGGATGATGCAGCACAGCGATGGTAAGTATTTCCCTCAGTTATGAAACCAAGGTTATCTAACCAGTAGGAGGATCACCACCACCCAATAAGCAGCACCTGCACACAAACAACAAATACTTGCAACCCAACGCGAAAGAGAGGTTGTCAATCTCTCTACGGTAATAAGATAGATTAGGTAGTGATAGATAGGAGAGATAGATCTCTCAAGAACACAAATAAAAAGAATAAATATGCAGCAATATATTTTTGGGTTTTTGGTTTTGTAGATCTGAAAACAAAGATTGCAAAAAAAGTAGATCGGAAAGCAATATGATGGAAAAGTAGACCCGGGGGCCGTAGGGTTCACTAGTGGCTTCTCTCATGAGTATAGCGCACGGTGGGTGAACAAATTACTGTTGGGCAATTGATAGAAAATCGAATAGTCATGACGATATCCAAGGCGATGATCATTATATAGGCATCACGTCCAAGATAGATAGACCGACTCCTGCCTGCATCTACCTCTATTACTCCACACATCAACCGCTATCCAGCATGCATCTAGTCTATTAAGTTCATGGAAAAACGGAGTAATGCAATAAGAACGATGACATGATGTAGACAAGATCTATTCATGTAGGAATAGACCCCATCTTGTTATCCTTAATAGAAACGATACATGCGTGTCTTGCTGTCCCTTCTGTCACTGGGAAAGAACACCGCAAGATCGAACCCATCACAAAGCACCTCTTCCCATGGCAAGAAAAATAGATCTAGTTGGCCTAATTAAACCAAAGATTCGAAGAAGAAATACAAGCCTATAAGCAATCATGCATATAAGAGATCAAAGAAGACTCAAATAATATTCATGGATAGAAACTGATCATGAACTCAAAATTCATCGGATCCCAACAAACACACCGCAAAAGTTTACATCAAATAGATCTCCAAGAGACCATTGTATTGAGAATCATAAGAGAGAGAGAAGAAGCCATCTAGTTACTGCCTACGGACCCGTAGGTCTATGGTGGACTACTCACGCATCATCGGAGAGGCAACTATGAAGAAGATGAACCCCTTCGTGATGGTGTTTAGATTCGATCTCGCGGTTCTGGAACTTGCTGCGGCTGGAATTGTGTTTCGTCGACTCCCCTAGGGTTTTCTAAATATTTGAGAATTTATAGGCATCAGAGGCGGTGCGGAAGGGGGCCGAGGAGGGCACAACCCATCAGGGCGCGCCGGGGCCCCCCCTGGCGCGCCCTGGTGGGTTGTGCTCTCCACATCCCACATCTCCGGTAGTTGTTTGGCGCACTGGGTGTCTTCTGGTCCAGAAAAAATCTCCAAAAAGTTTCATCGCGATTGGACTCCGTTTGGTATTGATTTTCTGCGAAGTAAAAAACAAGCAAAAACAGCAACTGGCACTTTGGCACTATGTCAATAGGTTAGTCCCAAAAAATGATATAAAGTTGTTATAAAATGATTGTAAAACATCCAAGAATGATAATATAACAGCATGGAACAAGCAAAAATTATAGATACGTTGGAGACGTATCAGCATCCCCAAGCTTAATTCCTACTCGTCCTCGAGTAGGTAAATGATAAAAATAGAATTTTTGATGTGGAATGCTGCCTAACATGTTCATCACATTCTTTTTTTTCTTTTATATAGCATGGACATTTGGACTTATAATGATTCAAAGCAATAGTCTAGTTTTAACATAACGACTTCATTACTCAAGCATGTCAACAAGCAACCATGTCTTTCAAAATATCAACACTAAAGAAAGTTATCCCTAGCCCATCATGCTCAATCATTGATCCATTCGTGAAACACACTCAAATATTAGCTATGCCCAATGCTCAAGTACGATCATAGTGCCCCCTAGTTGGTGCTTATAAGAGAAAATGGAGACTCAAAGCAAAAATAAAAATTGCATAAAGTAAATGATAGGCCCTTCGCAGAGGGAAGCAGGGATTTGTACAGGTGCCAGAGCTCAAGGTTTAAAATTGAGAGAGAAAAATATTTTGGGTGGCATGCTTTTCCTGTCAACGAAAACGACAAAGTAGCTCACAATACTTTCCATGCTAGATATATCATAGGCGGTTCCCAAACAGAAAATAAAGTTTATTCCCTTTTCCACCAAACTTTCACTTTCCATGGCGGGCCGTATCCACGGTTGCCTTCCATACCAACACTTTCCAAGGAATTTATTATTTGACAACATAAAGTAAATATATTTTTTCTTTTTCATTTCGGGAATGGGCATCCCTATTACCGCCGCACTCTCGTGCAATGACAAGTGAATAAACACTCATCTTGAGAATAACACATCTAGCATGGAAACATATTTGACACCCCCCCACTGTTTCATGAGTGGTACGAGCACACAAAAGAGAAAATTTATTTTGAAAATTTAGAGATGGCACATACAGATTTGCTTGGAATGGCATGGAAATACCGCATATAGGTAGGTATTGTGGACTCATAAGGCAAAACTTGGTTTAAGGATTTTGGATGCACAAGTAGTATTTCTACTTAGTACAAATGAAGGCTAGCAAATAGATTGGGAAGCAACCAAACCAAGAAACGAAAAATCACATAAGTGAGCATTGAACATAACTAACACCGAATAATGCACCACAAGCTGGATATAACTTCATTGCATAACTATTGACTTTCGTGCATGCATAGGGAATCACAAACCTTAACACCAATATTCCTACTAAGCATAATTACTCACTAACATGACTCACATATTACTATCATCATGTTTCAAAACTATTACAAGGAATCAAGTTTAATTTGTCCAGTGATCTTCATGAAAGTTTTTATTATATCCTCCGTGGATATCTATCACTTTGGGACTAGTTTCATATATTGCCATTGCTTTTTGGCAAGATCAAACAAATTTAAGTGAAGCACATGAGCATAAAGATTTCATCTCTCAAAAAGGTATAAGTGAAGCATGAGAGGATTTCTTCAAAATTTACTAACTCTCAAATTAATCTAAGTGAAGCATGAGAGTATTTCTACAAAAGTTTCCACCGTGCTCAAAAAGATATAAGTGAAGCACTTGAGCAATTCTATAGCTCAAAAAGTTTAAGTGAAGCACATAGAGCAATTCTAACAAATCATAGCATGGTTTTGTCTTTCTCAAATAGGTGTGTCCAGCAAGGATACAAAGGAAAAAGTAACAAACAAAGCAAGCAAAGATACAAGGCGCTCCAAGCAAAACTCATGATATGTGACGAATAAAAATATAGCTCCAAGTAAAATACCGATGGTCGTTAGAAGAAAGAGGGGTTACCACTCGGGGGCATCCCCAAGCTTAGTTGCTTGTTACTCTTTGGATATATCTTGGGGGTGCGGTAGCATCCCCAAGCTTAGGATTTTTCTACTCCTTATTCCTTCATCCATCGTGATCTCACCCAAAACTTGAAAACTTCAATCACACAAAACTCAACAAAATCTTCGTGAGATCCGTTAGTATAAGAAAGCAAATCACTACTTTAGGTACTGTTGAAAACCCATTCATATTTTGTTATTGCATTATACCTACTGTATTTTAACTTTACCATGGCTTATACCCCCCAATACAAACCATAGAGTCATCAAAACAAGCACACAATGCAATGAAAACAGAATTTGTCTTAAACAGAATAGTCTGTAGTAATCTGTACTCTACCCGTACTTCTGTAACTCTAAAAATTCTAAACAATTAGGAAAACGTAAGGAATTTATATAGAAACATTGTGTTAAAATTTCAGCTCAATATCACGTTCCAGAAAAAAATTAAAATTCAAATACTGGACGCAAAGTTTCTGTTTCAGATTCAGCATCACTTCTACTCATCCTATGAATCATCCTAAAGGCTTTACTTGGCACAAACACTAAATAAACCATAAAAACACAATCATAACAGAGGCATAATTGTGTCAACACTCAAAAACATAAAGGAAAAAGCAAAAAAATATTTATTCATTGGGTTGCCTCCCAACAAGCGCTATCGTTTTACGCCCCTAGCTAGGCATAATGGATAGATTCAAGTATTGTCATCTTTAGTTTTGGATCCATAGGATGACCTCATGATTTATTCATATGGTGGCTTAATTCTTGTTCTAGGTAAGTGTTCCATACCCTTTCTCAAGGGAAATTGAAAACGAATATTGCCTTCTTTCATATCAATCACGGCACATATAGTGCGTAAAAACGGTCTACCAAGTATAATGGGGCAAGACGGATTGCAATCAATATCAAGCACAATAAAATCAATAGGCACATAGTTCCTATTTGCAAGAATAAGAACATCATTAATTCTTCCCAAAGGCTTTTTAATAGTAGAATCCGCCAAGTGCAAATTAAGAGAGCATTCTTCAATGTTGGTAAGACCAAGCACATCACATAGAGATTTCGGAATCGTGGAAACACTAGCACCCAAATCACACAAAGCAAAGCATTCATAATTTTTAATCTTGACCTTAATGGTAGGTTCCCACTCATCATGCAATTTTCTAGGAATAGAAATCTCCAACTCCAACTTTTCTTCAAAAGATTTCATCATGGCATCAACTATATGTTTAGTAAAAACTTTATTTTGCTCATAAGCATAGGGTGAATTCAACATAGATTGCAACAAAGAAATACATTCAATCAAAGAGCAACTATCATAGTTAAAATCTTTGCAATCCAAGATAGTGGGCACATCACTAGTTAAAGTTTTGACCTCTTCACACCCACTTTTATCAAAATTTTCATCAAGATTTTCACCCTCCAAACTATTGGGACGCCTTCTAGATAAAGTTGACTCTACTTCAGTCCCTTCATTATCAATTTTAATATTACTAAACAAGGAATCAATAGAAGAAACACCAATCACTTTAAGATCTTCATCGTTTTTATAGCGGCAATCACTAGAAGACGATTTTTCTAAGATTTCTCTTTTAGCTCTAAGCATAGCGGTTCTTTTCTTACTTTCATCCATAGAGACATATAAAGCTTTAATAGATTCATCAGTCTTAGGCACAAAAGCTTTCAACTTGAGATTTTCAACATCATGAGAAATCCTATCAATGCTTCTAGACATATCATCAATCTTATTCAGCTTTTCTTCTATCGTAGTATTGAAAGCCTTTTGCGCATTGATAAATTCTTTAATATTACTCTCAAGATCAGAGGTGTTCCTATTATTATTGTAAAAAGAATTACCATAGGAGTTACCATAATTATTAGAGGAATTTCCAGGAAAAGGCCTAGGATTAAAATTACCTCTATAAGCATTGTTATTGAAATTGTTGCGCGAGACAAAATTCACATCTACGGATTCACTATTTTGCTCAATCAAAGTAGACAAAGGCACACCATTAAGATCAATAGGAGCATTTTTACTACCAACCAATTTCATCAAAGCATCAACTTTATCACTCAAAGTACTAATTTCCTCTACCGAATTAACTTTTTTACTAATAGGTGCTCTTTCGGTATGCCATTGAGAATAATTAGCCATGATATTATCTAGCAATTTAGTATCTTCACCCAAAGTAATCTCCATAAAAGTACCACCCGCGACGGAATCTAAAAGATTTCCAGAGACAAAATTCAATCCCACATAAAAATTTGTATGATCATCCAAAGATTCAAACCATGTGTAGGACAATTTCTTATCATCAAATTCATTCTTTCCCAAGATTGGGCAACATGTTCATGCTCAAGTTGCTTAAAATTCATGATTTGCGTCCTAAGGGAAATAATTTTCACGGGCGGAAAATACTTAGTGATAAAAGCATCCTTGCACTTATTCCAAGAATCGATACTGTTACGAGGCAAAGAGGAAAACCAAATTTTCGCACGATCCCGCAAGGAAAAAGGAAATAGTTTCAACTTCACAATATCATTGTCCACATCTTTGTTCTTTTGCATATCACACAATTCAATGAATGTGTTTAGATGGGACGCGGCATCCTCATTAGGATTACCGGCAAATTGATCTTTCATGACAAGATTCAACAAAGCAGGATTAATATCACAAGACTCCGCACTAGTGGCGGGAGGAGCAATAGGCGTACTAATAAAATCATTGTTATTAGTATTGGAAAAATCACACAACTTGAGGTTCTCTTGAGTCATCGTGACTACGCAAACAAGATTGCAAGCAAGGAAGACTTCTAGCAACAAAAAGGGCAAACGAAAAAGAGGGCGAATAAAATGGCAAATTGGTGAAGTGGGGGAGAGGAAAACGAGAGGCAAATGGCAAATACTGTAATTGCAAGGAGATGAGATTTGTGATTAGGAACATGGTAGATGATGATGGAGTCCCCTCGGCATCTACGATAGGAACGTAGAAGAGACCGCTTCCTCCCCGGCAACGGCGCCAGAAATTCCTTTGACGTGGCTTGAGACTGCGTCGGTATTTCCCCAAAGAGGAAGGGATGATGCAGCACAACGACGGTAAGTATTTCCCTCAGTTATGAAACCAAGGTTATCGAACCAGTAGGAGGATCACCACCACCCAATAAGCAGCACCTGCACACAAACAACAAATACTTGCAACCCGACGCGAAAGAGAGGTTGTCAATCTCTCTACGGTAATAAGATAGATTAGGTAGTGATAGATAGGAGAGATAGATCTCTCAAGAACACAAATAAAAAGAATAAATATGCAGCAATATATTTTTGGGTTTTTGGTTTTGTAGATCTGAAAACAAAGATTGCAAAAAAAAGTAGATCGGAAAGCAATATGATGGAAAAGTAGACCCGGGGGCCGTAGGGTTCACTAGTGGCTTCTCTCATGAGTATAGCGCACGGTGGGTGAACAAATTACTGTTGGGCAATTGATAGAAAATTGAATAGTCATGACGATATCCAAGGCGATGATCATTATATAGGCATCACGTCCAAGATAGATAGACCGACTCCTGCCTGCATCTACCTCTATTACTCCACACATCGACCGCTATCCAGCATGCATCTAGTGTATTAAGTTCATGGAAAAACGGAGTAATGCAATAAGAACGATGACATGATGTAGACAAGATCTATTCATGTAGGAATAGACCCCATCTTGTTATCCTTAATAGCAACGATACATGCGTGTCTTGCTGCCCCTTCTGTCACTGGGAAAGAACACCGCAAGATCAAACCCATCACAAAGCACCTCTTCCCATGGCAAGAAAAATCGATCTAGTTGGCCTAAATAAACCAAAGGTTCGAAGAAGAAATACAAGGCTATAAGCAATCATGCATATAAGAGATCAAAGAAGACTCAAATAATATTCATGGATAGAAACTGATCATGAACTCAAAATTCATCAGATCCCAACAAACACACCGCAAAAGTTTACATCAAATAGATCTCCAAGAGACCATTGTATTGAGAATCACATGAGAGAGAGAGAAGAAGCCATCTAGCTACTGCCTACGAACCCATAGGTCTATGGTGGACTACTCACGCATCATCGGAGAGGCACCTATGAAGAAGATGAACCCCTCTGTGATGGTGTTTAGATTGGATCTCGCGGTTCTAGAACTTGCTGCGGCTGGAATTGTGTTTCGTTTACTCCCCTAGGGGTTTCCAAATATTTGAGAATTTATATGCATCAGAGGCGGTGTGGAAGGGGGCCGAGGAGGGCACAACCCATCAGGGCGCGCCGGGGTCCCCCTGGCGCGCCCTGGTGGGTTGTGCTCTCCACATCCCACATCTCCGGCAGTTGTTTGGCCCACTGGGTGTCTTCTGGTCCAGAAAAAATCTCCAAAAAGTTTCGTCGCGATTGGACTCCGTTTGGTATTGATTTTCTGCGAAGTAAAAAACAAGCAAAAACAGCAACTGGCACTTTGGCACTATGTCAATAGGTTAGTCCCAAAAAATGATATAAAGTTGTTATAAAATGATTGTAAAACATCCAAGAATGATAATATAACAGCATGGAACAAGCAAAAATTATAGATACGTTGGAGATGTATCACACGACAAGATGAAGAGGAGGAAGAAGCACATCATGATGATCCACCACAACCACCTTCACCACCACCTCAAGGCAACGACACCTTCAACAACAGTGAAGAAGAAGATGATGATGAGGAAGCTCCACCGTCCAACAAGCAAAAGCTACCACGAATTCGAGCAAGAGTGAAGAAAAATCATCCCTTAGAGCAAATCTTCGGTGACATACAAACCGGGAGAATAACTCGCTCTAAAACTCGATTGGCTAATTTTTGTGAGCACTACTCATTTATCTCTAGTATTGAGCCTTTGAAGGTGGAAGAAGCTCTTCAGGACCCAGATTGGGTGAATCTTATGCATGAGGAGCTACACAACTTCGAGAGGAATGAAGTATAGACACTAGTGGAGAAGCCCAAGGACAAGCAAAACATCATCGGAACCAAGTGGGTGTTTCAGAACAAACAAGACAAAGACGGTCAAGTCGTATGCAGCAAGGCACATCTCGTGGCTCAAGGCTACACCAAAGTCGAAGGTATTGACTACGGTGAGACCTATGCCCCTGTTGCTAGACTTGAAGCTATATGTATACTTCTTGCTTATGCTAATCACCATGATATCACTCTTTATCAAATGGATATTAAAAGTGCATTTTAAATGGTGAGATTGAGGAAGAGGTCTATGTTAAACAACCCCCTGGTTTTGTAAACCCTAAGAAACCTAACCATGTTTACAAGCTTCGTAAAGCTCTCTATAGTCTTAAGCGAGCTCCACGGGCTTGGTACAAATGCTTAACGAAGTTTCTTATCGAAAAAGGTTTTGAAATTGCTAAAATTGACGCAACCTTATTCACTAAGAGAGTTAATGGTGAATTATTTGTGTGCCAAATTTATGTGTATGATATTATCTTTGGATCTACTAACCCACAATTTAGTGAGAAATTTGGAAGGTTGATGTCCGAGAAGTATGAGATGTCCACGATGTGTGAGCTGAAATTTTTCCTTGGTTTGCAAATCAAGCAAATGAGAGAAGGAACTTTCATCTCTCAAACCAAGTATACCAAGGACTTGGTTAAGAAGTTCAACATGCAAGAGTGTAAAGGTATGAAAACTCCTATGCCTACTAGTGGACATGTTGACCTCACCAAGGAGGACAAACCGGTTGATCAAAAGGTTTATCGATCAATGATCGGTTCATTGCTATATCTATGTGCCTCCCATCCCGATATTATGCTTAGTGTGTGCATGTGTGCTAGATATTAAGCCGCTCCTAAAGAGTGTCATCTTAAGGCCATGAAAAGAATTGTGAGATACTTGATACATACACCAAACTTTGGCATATGGTATCCCAAGGGATCTTCCTTTAACCTTGTTGGCTATTCTGACTCATACTATGCCGGATATAAGTTTGATAGAAAATCCACCTCGGGTACATGTCAATTTCTTGGTATATCTCTTGTGTCTTGGTCATCCAAAAAACAAAACTCGGTATCTCTATCTACCGTCGAAGCAAAATACATTGTCGCCGGATCATGTTGTGCACAATTACTATGGATGACTCAAACTCTTAAGGATTATGGAATCCATGTGAGACATGTTCCATTGTTGTGTGACAATGAGAGTGCTATTAAGATTGCTCATAATCCCGTGCAACATTCTCGGACTAAACATATTCAAGTTCGTCATCATTTCATCCGTGATCATGTTGCCAGAGGAGACATTAATCTCAAACATGTTTGCACCAACAAGCAATTGGCCGATATCTTTACTAAGCCACTTGATGAGAAAGTATTTTTTCACTTGAGGAGTGAGTTGAACATCATTGATGCTTCGAACTTGAGCTAGACTCACTCGGATGCATGCAAGGGCATGAGCTTACATGACTATTCCATGTTACACTTGATATGACACTATCTTATACCTTGGAAATATATGCTCCCTTGTATTGCATCTAACCTTGTTGTAGGTACTTGGAAGAACTACACTCCAGAGGATTGCCATCAACTCACATCACAAGCAATCTTGTCATGGCCAAGTATCCACAACTCTTCTTTGATGATGGAAGGAAGAAGACAATCCAAACCATGTCCTTGACAACCACTTGATAAACAAATTTCATTCTTGTCATTTGGATATATCTTGTTCTTCCTTTCATGACTAACCCATGTAGGTGAAAAGAGAATCAAAACGATCAAGGATAGCTCTCAATTCAAGATGATCTTCATCAAAAATGAGCATCCACAACAAGTTCTCCTACATGCTACGTCATCAACATCACTCAAAGGTATGTGATCATATCATTGAAGACGCTTTACTCCAAGTCATGAGCTAAAGCAACTCAAGTGATATGAAAACATTAAAATGCTTAATCGAAAAATGGTAACCCCATTTTGAGCTTAACATAGAGTATGACCTATGATCAAGTATTCTTGCTTGGCTCCTTAAGTCAATGTACTCTAATATAGGTGACCTAGTCACCGCCCATCATCTAGATGAATTATCTTGTTTGGTTCATCTTATAGTTGCATGCTTTCTTGGAACCACTCAATTTCCATCTAGTTGAATATTCCTTGCAAACTTTCTGAAAATTCCTTGCAAATCACTTTGGAAAATCATTGCAAATCATTTTATTCTATTGAGACTTTCTGAAAAAATGCTTTTGACTAACTTTGCCAAGTTTCTGTTTTGCATTTCGGACCCTCCGATCCAGATAACTCAGTGTCACCGATCATGCAGATAGGCTGCACAACCACATATCGGTTCCACCGACGCATTTTACCTCGGAGCCACCGATTTTCCTATCTTCCGCGTTCTTTGTCAAAATAAGCAAAATCTCAATTTCTTCAAGGATCCCTATGTCAAATGGGGAGAAATCTTAAAAAGCTTTTCAGATAATAAAAGGGGGACAAAAAGTACTAAAGGATCCCTTAGTCTCAATTTCTCTCAATGACCCTTACTCTCAAGGTTCCCTACTTTCTATGACCCTTACTCTCAAGGATCCCTTACCCTCTAACCCTTTTTGGAAATTAATGCCAAAGGAGGAGAATATCAAAGCTTATGCTTGTATATAGGGGAATAATATCAAGGGGGAGAATATAAATAGGGGGAGAATATATATAGGGGGAGAATATCTAAGCTCATGCTTATCCAAAGGGGAAGAGAACAGACCAAATTTATGTTAGACTTGTCTCACCCTTCCTACTCCCAATATCTAGATGCTAAGATTTAGGGGGAGAGGAAGTACCACAAATCCATACTTAGGGGAGAAAGTTCTACATATTCTCTTAGGGGAGACATATCAATCATCAAATGCTACTTTTCATATGTCTTCCACATCTTGGTATTGTTGAGTTTTATTGCATTTGGATTTGTAGAATACTCTTGTGTTTCCTAACATTGTTTTCTCAAGTGTGTTGCTACTACTAGAATAATCAAGAACTTCAAGGTAAGTATATGCATCACATCCTTGGTCAAGATGATCTCTTGCTTCTTGCACATATTGTTTGCAAGAGTGAAGTCTTGAACATGGAGACACCTCATTCACATATATTTGATGCATATAGCCAAGATACACATGACTCTTCATATCCCTTCTACTATGTGTGTGTCCATGCATTCCAAAGCAACTATCCCTTAAAAGGATTGCACACATTTAGGGGGAGCTTATCTTAGTCACGTGTCTCTCAAAGTCTTCATTATATCCTTGCATATCTTAATTTGAAGATTTGATTGTATGTTGTCATCAATTAGCAAAAAGGGGGAGATTGAAAGCACAAATGCTCCCTTGGTGGTTTTGATAATTCATGACAACATACATTGTCTCTTGGACTAATAGTTTTACCTAGCTTATTTCAGATGAAGTCCACATAGAGGATTGGCTAAGGATTGTGAGGAGAATTCCCAAGAAGAAGAAGGGAAGGAATAGGATTGGCCATGATTCGAGCTTGAAGACTCTACATTTCATATTTTGTGAGAAATCACTTTTTAGTCCATAGGAAAGCCAATACTATTAAAAGGGGATGAGGAATTATGATGATCTGGTTGCTCAAGTGCTTAGAGATTAGACACCAAAAATACTCATCCATTCTCCCATAAATATTCTCTGTCCAAAGCCTAAAGTTCAAATTCGGTGCCACCAACAATTTCCATTCGGCCCTACCGAGTTTCACTTAGACAGATTCCCATGCCAAACCCTAGCATCTCGGTACCACTGAGGGAGTCCTGGTTTAAGGGGTCCTCGGGAGGTCGATCTATTGCTTATGGGCCGGACTATATGGGCCACTTGCCGAATACTAGATGGATTGAAGACCCTGTCTCCAGGAAGGAAGCTTCGAGGATCGTGGCTTGTCCTCCACGTTTTGAGTAGTGAATAGGCATGTTTATCAATTCGACGTGTAAACCCTAGGTACCCTCGGCGTCTATATAAGCCGAAGGGTTTTAGGTTGTAGGACGACAGAACTCATCTAGGGTGTTAGGTACTTGATCTCGAGGTAGATCAACTCTGTAATCCTCATACTATCAATATAATCAAGCAGGGCGTAGGGTATTACCTCCATAGGAGGACCCGAACCTGGGTAAAACCTTGTCCCTTCGTCTCCTGTTACCATCGTTCCTAGTCTCACAGCTCGGGACCCCCTACCCGAGATCCGCCGATTTTGACACCGACATTGGTGCTTTCATTAAGAGTTCCGCTGTGATCGCCAGAAGGAATCGATGGCTCGCCTAGTCATCAACGAAGAGGTCCGCAATACGTGCACTTTTGTCCCTGGACAGATCTTCGCTTTCGGCAGCATTGTGCTGCATGCCGACCCGACCGGCCATCTAGGCCGCGTCGGAAGCTTCGCCCCTGATCAAGAGGTCAGATTCGGGAACTTAGAGTTCTCCGTAGACTCTCGAGGCGACCTATCACTAACCGGGCTCGCAGTCTCGCCTGCGATGCCCGAAGACTCTGAGGCTTTAACCCCAGATCCATCTTTTGGCTCTGCCCACGGGATTTACCCCGGCGAGGGGCCGACTTTCAGTCCGGATCAGGTCATAATACCCGACGACCGGACATCTGTTGTTGCCGAACACTCTCCCTACGCGGACGCATCGGAGGTTCACTCCGGAAGCTCTGGGCAGACCGGCCCGATCGAGCTCTCGATACTCGACAAGGCTCTAGATCGGATCTCGTCGATGAAGATTACCGACGACCCAACCCCGATCTATTCTCAGATCGGGCGTCAGACGGGTCAGGACGGATTTTTCGTCCCACCCACCACCCACTTGATAGCCACTGTCGAGGATTTAACCGACATGCTAGACTATGCTTCCGACGAAGTAGAGTACATGGATGAGGAGGATCACGCCCTCACCCCCGCTAAGACCGGGCAGTGGACTGCCACCTCCACATACGACATTTACATGGTGGACACTCCGAAAAACAACGACGACAAATCGGATGAAGCGCCGTCAAGACGCCGAAGGCCGCATAAACGGTCAAAAGGAAAAATGGGGAGAAAATCCATCGATGGCACCGGGGACGGAGATACCCCGGAAGACATCGGCGATCCCGAAAACCCTGAACACCCGTTAGAGGGTCAGGAGAGGCCCGAAGACCATCGCAACCCCGATGATCCAGATGATCTCCGGAACGACGACTACCTCCGCTCTATCGAGGGGGAGGACAATGCAGAAGCCGATGACTTCGCCATCCCCGACAATCCTGCAGATCAGGAACTGTTCAGGCAACAGCTCATATCCACAGCTCGCAGCCTGAAAGCAAAAGAGCGGCAGCTCAAAGCCGAACAAGACGACCTCAACGACCGATGGACGAGAGTCCTCTCAGCTGAGGAAGAATACGGCACCGGTCTATCGGACCAACCTAAGAGTTATCCACGTAGAAGGCTGCTGCCACAATTCGATGACGAGCTCACTGATACGCCGTCTCCCAAGCATACCCCATACGACAAGCCAGATCGCCCTCCTCGAGGACGAGACAGGATGGCTGACGATACCGGCTATAGGCCGACGATACCCCGTAGACGGGGAAAGGAGCCACTAGAGCCCGATGACAGGTTCGACCTGCAACACGACCTGGACCACAGAGCAGGTCGTATGCGATCCATCTACGGATCCAGAGGATATTCACCCGATAGACGGGAAGGGAACCGGCCTTGGTTCGACCGCGACAATGAAGATCGGGAACGAACCCGAGCTAGGACAAACACCGATCACCGGCGCGTCATAGCTCGGGTCAGAGGCGCTGCCCACCCACTGTGCTTCACGGACGAGGTGATGCGGCATCAGTTCCCGGAAGGGTTTAAGCCAGTAAACATAGAGCAATACGATGGGACCACCGACCCAACCGTATGGATCGAGGATTTCCTCCTCCACATCCACATGGCACGAGGAGATGACCTCCATGCCATCAAGTACTTACCCCTGAAGTTCAAGGGACCAGCTCGGCACTGGTTAAACAACCTCCCCGAAAACTCCATTGGGTGTTGGGAGGACCTAGAAGAGGCATTCCGATCTAACTTCCAGGGCACTTATGTCCGGCCGCCGGACTCCTCCGATCTAAGCAACGTCGTTCAGAAGCCAGGAGAGTCCGCGCGACTATTCTGGAATCGTTTCTTGACTAAGAAAAACCAGATCGTGGACTGCCCGGACGCCGAAGCAATAGCCTCTTTCAGGCACAATATTCGGGATGAATGGCTGGCTCGTCAGCTCGGCCAGGATAAACCAAGAACAATGTCCGCCCTCACATCACTCATGACCCGCTTTTGCGCGGGCGAGGATAACTGGCTAGCTAGACGTAGCCACAACCCCGAAGACCCCGGAACCTCTAAAGTTTGGGATGGAAACGGGAAACCGAAGCGCAATAAGAACAAGCACCGGCACAATAATAGTGATGCCGATGACACGGCTGTTAACGCCGGCTTCCGCAATTCCCGGCCTGGGCAGCGGAAGAAGCCTCCTAAAGGCAAACACGACGGACCCACCCCGCTGGACAAGATCCTGGAGAGGCCTTGCCAGATCCACGGCACTCAATAGAAGCCCTCCAATCACACCAACCGTAACTGTTGGGTCTTCAAACAGGCCGGCAAGCTCGCAACTGAGGACCAAGGCAAGAGCCCACACAGCGAGGACGAGGATGAGCCTCATGGTCCGATCGGTGGCGGACAAAAGAAATTCCCTCCAGAGGTGAAAACAGTAAACATGATATACGCCACCCATATACCCAAAAAGGAGAGGAAGCGCGCCCTTCGGGATGTCTACGCCATAGAGCCTGTAGCCCCAAAGTATAACCCATGGTCGGCATACCCAATCACCTTCGATCGACGTGACCATCCGACCAGTATCCATCATGGGGGTTCGGCCGCACTCGTCCTAGACCCGATCATATATGGGTACCACCTCACTAAAGTCCTCATGGACGGTGGAAGTAGCCTCAATCTGATTTACTCAGATACGGTGAAAAAGATGGGCATAGATCCGTCAAGGATCAAGCCCAGTAACACTACCTTCAAGGGAGTGATCCCAGGCGTCGAAGCCCGGTACACAGGCTCTGTAAGCCTGGAAGTTGTATTCGGCTCGCCCAATAACTTTCGAAGCGAGGACTTGATCTTCGACATCGTACCCTTCCACAGCGACTACCACGCCCTGCTCGGCCGTACAGCGTTCGCTCGCTTTAACGCCGTCCCGCACTACGCATACCTCAATCTCAAGATGCCCGGCCCTAGGGGGGTCATTACTGTCAATGGCAACACAGAGCGCTCCCTCCGAACTGAGGAACATGTGTTGGCCCTGGCGGCCGAATTCCATTACACCGATGATTGGCAAGCGCCGACATCCGCCGTAAAGGCATCCAACGATGGGAAGCGAGCTCGATCTCAATCCGAAGTACCAGAACCTTCCCCTCCCCATAAATAGGGATTCGCCCCCCATCGCACGGCCCTAGTACCGGCAAAGTACGTGTCGAGGAGGCACAACTTCGCGCTCAAAATTCCATGGGCAGCGGTGGGGAAAAGTATTAAAGGGTAAGTGTTCGGCTGGACCGAACTGTCACCGTCAACATGTCTTCGGACACACTACGGGTACCATAAAGTACCTGCTACGGCGTAAAGCTCATTCACATTTCGGCGACTTCTCAAGACTTTTTCTCCGGAGTCCGCTCGCCGAACATTACACCAATAACGGTGTACAACTCTTCGGGAGACGCAGGAGCGGACAAGCAACATGGCATATCGAGGACGTCAGGTCACCTATTGAAGACCCTTGGTACAACCCCCCTCCTGTAAGATTTATATTTTATTTCTAATACCTGTAAAACAGTTGTATCGAGAATTTGAATAATAAGAGTTGTGGAGCAAAATACAGATGTATCATGCATGATCCGTTTCGTTGTTTTTTTGGCGGCTTCTCTATTTTCCCTCTCTTATTGCGAACCTGTTTGGTATACTATGCGATGCAACCGGCTTATAGACCGGGGGCTCGAACTAAAGAAAATCGCCTTAAGCACAACTGATTTTTGCGTTCGGCGTCTTGGAATTCCGCTTTATATGCATTGGTTCCGAACTATGTCTTGGGTTAATAGTTGGGTCGCCCGGCTCCTATGCTTGCCCCTTTATGTTCCGCTCGTTCGGCTAAAAGGGCAAAGGGAGCACCGCTGCGATTGTGCTTCCGGCTAGTCTAGTTAAGCGCCTCAGCGGAGAAAGCCGAAAACTGACTGTCATGGTATGCGAGAACCGGTCTGCGAATCCGAGCTTAACTAAATCTCGTCAGAGGTTATTCCGTGTCATACGATGGGTTTGGTGTTAGTACAAACCAGGTGATATAGGCTTTGGCCGCGGTTCATCCGAACATCACAAACACCTGGGGGCTAGTCATCAGCCCCCGCACTCCTTTCTCGTGCCCCTACGGCTAAGTGAAAGCAATAAAGCATTATGGTCTGATTGCCTTGTCCGCCTCACACTACCGCCTTCGGGTACCGATAGCTCGGCTAAGGGTCATAGTGCGATTGGCAGAGACACTCCACGCAGTATCTACGTGGGGGCTGAAGCCGACGACTCGCAGCTTTCTGTTTCAAAGGCCACACAGGAGTTATAAAGGATGCAAAACATGAAAGACATGATAAACCATGCAGCTTCAAATATAAACGCGTTCAAAGGTCTTGGGACATATTACATAAGTATTTACTCATACACACACTCTCGCGAACACTGTGCCTCTATTGCCCAAGCACCCTCCATTACGCCGGAGAAGTACAGCTCGGGGCGCCTATGCTCTTTCCCGGTAGGCGGAGGAGCGGTGGCTATCTTCATTGGATCCAGCCCCGGCCAGTGCACCTTGGCCTTCGCAAAGGTCATCCGAGCTCCCTCGATACAGGAAGATCGCCTTAGCGCGTCGATCCGGGGCGAGGCGTCGCTCAGCTTCTGCACCAGGCCGAAGTAGCTGCCCGGCAGTGGCTCGTTGGGCCATAGCCGGATGAAGAGATCCTTCATGGCCGGCTCCGCCATCCGGTGTAGCTCCATCAGCTGTTTCAGCTGCTCGATAAGGAGAGGAGAGCGTTCGGGGGCTTCAAACTGCGCCCAAAATAGTCGAGCTTCATCTCCTTCTCCCCGCGAAGCATAGAACTGCTTCGCGTCCGCTGTACTCTTCTGGAGGTCCGAGCAGGCGCCTGAGGAACGCCATACTTGGGTAAGCAACTCGAACTTGCTATCCCCGAAGATACACTGCAATGAATACGGCTTACCATCCAGGATAGCCTTGGCCTGGCCGACTTCCTCTTCATAGGACCGCCTACCCACCCGCTCCTTTTGGAGATCGGTTTTGAGGGTGGATAGTTCGGCGGCCTGCTCCTTGCTTTTCCGCTCAAGGTCCTCGCACTTTTGGCCTGCGTCCTTGAGCTCCTGTTGGATTTCTTCCACCCGAGCCTCATGCTTATCGCTAGTGGCTCTCAGGGCGGACAGTGTGGTAGCCGCTTCTTGGGCCGCCGCCTTCTCAATCGAAGCTTCCTGCTTCGCTTTCTCAAGCTCGGCCTTCAGCTCCTCAATCTCCTTCGCCGAGGCTGCGCAAACGTTAAACATATCAACAAAAATATACTGCGTTAACAGTACCATAATGAAGAGCTTTCAATACTCTCATTCGGCTTACCTTGCGCCTCGTCGAATCTTTTGTTCAGAGCGTCAAGCTCGTCTTCGGAGCTTTTGAGCTTTCGATTTAGCTCGTCCAGCTCGGCAGCGTTAGCAGCCGCCGCTGTAGACGAAGCTTGTAACAAACAAAACCATATCCAGTTATATGGGTTCAAGGCTCCTGAACTATCGCAAATATGATCTTGTGTCCGGTCCCTTTATGGACTGTTAGGACATTCCGAACACATACTGTCTTGTACATAGTTCAGACAACGATCTATTATTGACCCCTAGGCAAGTTTTTTCCAAACTCACCTACGGCTCGGGGGCTGTCATGTATATAATGATAACACAAGGATATTAATATTTAATAAAATAGAGCATTACATGGCTTACCTGAAAGCCCGTCAGGAGACCGTTGAAGGCCTCCTTCAGTCCGTGGTCTACGGACTGAATGCTCTGCAATACCACACCCATGAGGGTGCGGTGCTCCCCGGAGATGGAGGCGCTTGACAGAGCCTCCCCCATAGCCGGCCACCCATTGGTCAGTGGCGCCAGTGGGGATCGGTTGGCCCTATCTCCAATCGGAGATTGAACCGGTGCCTCTGGAGGCATGGTGCGCTCCGGAGACCGCCTTGGAGGTGACTGGACATCTTCTCGTCCGGTCTTCTCAGTATCCGGGAGGGGCCTCTCTCCCGGGTCTTCGGTGGCCGAGGTGTTGGCCTCGGCCATGACGTCATCACCCCCAGTGTCCGGTTCCAAAGGAGCCTGTTGGGAGGACACCTCCGCAGCATCCTTCGCGGCGCCCGGAAGAGAGGGGTGCGATGCGGTCCCGCTCTCCGCTAGCTCAGCGGGCGGGGTCTCCCCGTCCGATACTTGATCGGTGGGGAGGACTTGTGGTGGGCTGCAGGTCAATAAGCGTTCACATGTTAATAGTATTCGAAACTTAGCACTAATAGCTCGGAAAGATCTTCGGATCTGTACCTTCGAGGTGGGGGCTTGACCCTGAGGTTCCTTCGCGGAACCCTCTCGAAGTCCTCGGACTCAGTATCCGAGTCCGAACTGTCGTCAGACGGGACCACCTGTGTCCGACGCGCTTTCTTCGGGGCGGGAAGATCTAAGTCCTCCGGGGCGTCCGATGACGCCGCCCTCTTTCCTGCGAGGGGGGAATCGCCTCCCTCCTCACCCTCATGCTCCTCCTCTTGATTCAAGGAGGCGTGGGTTTCTTCGGACGCAGCCTCCGGCTGGTCCCTGATGCGCAGGCCTGTTCGGCCTGGCTTCTTCTTCTCTTTCTTTTCTGGCGCCTTGTAAGGCGCCACGACGAGCATCTCCAACAGCAGCGGAGACTTGGGGTCTTCGGGCTGTGGAGCCGGACACTTGATGCCCGTGGCTTTGCTCAACCATTCCTGTGAAAGGTGATCGGAAAATTCTTAGACTATCTTTAGGAAGACAGAGCCGATCAGATAAAACTATGCTATACCTCGGGTGGGGGCTTGATGGTGCTCAAGCCCTTGTCCTCCTTCTTGCCCGGCCACTTCTCCTGCGCTTTGAACAGCGCCTTCCATAGCTTCTCCCGAGTGGTGCGGAAGAGCTGACGGATCGTAGGATCATCGTCAGTCCAGTAAGTCCACATAGGAGAGGCCCGGCGCTGGCAGGGGAGGATGCACCGTTGGAGCATAATCTGGACCACGCTGGTCAGATCGATGTTTTCTTTTATCAGGGAGGCGATGCCCCTCTGCAGGTCATCCACCTCGGTATCCGACCCCCAATCAAGGCCCTTTCGGACCCATGAGGTCAATCTGGTCGGGGGGCAGATCTGAATTCGGCAGGAACAGTTCCGCCCTCCTCCCTCTGCTCGGTGATGTAAAACCACTCTTTTTGCCAGGTATTGATGGTATCAATAAAGGTGCCGGACGGCCATACTGCGCGGGGGAGCTTGCTGATGACTGCCCCGCCGCAGTCTGCGTGTGCGCCTGCGACACACTTCGACTTGATATTGAATATCTTGGGCCACAGTCCGAAGTGTGGTTCGACTCGCAGGAAAGCCTCGCAGATGATGAGGAAAGCCGATATGTGCATGAAAGAGTTCGGCGGGAGGTCATGGAAGTCGAGGCCGTAGAAGAACATGAGGCCCCTCACGAAGGGGTGGAGCGGGAAACTTAATCCTCGGATGAAGTGAGGGATGAAGACCACCCTCTCACCTGGTTTGGGGGTGGGGATCACCTGACCCTCCTCCGCAGCGCGGTGGAAGACATTGGCGGGGAGGTAGCCGGCGTCCTTGAGGTCCCGGATGTCCTGGTCTGTGATTGTGGATGCCTCCCACTTGCCATTGGAGATGGAGCTGGCCATGGCTAAGCTCGGAGGGGGAAGAATGGAAGACCTAGATCTGGGCTCTGGAAGCTCGGAAGATTGGGGAAGCAGGGATGCGAATGGGAGGTGCGGTTAAGTCTTGGGGTTTTCTTCCCCTTTTATCGGGCTTGTTGCCGGTTAGCCTCCCTTCACGGCGTCGTGAATCTCTCTGCTTCCCAAGACATGTTATCCGTTGTACACGCGTGATTAAACATATCCCGTGTGAAACGGGGCACGATCTGTGCATTGATGGATCGTGCTAGTGGAAACGGCCTCGAACCGCGAATCGAGTCTTTACGACTGGTTCAGTGGTCGTGGTGGGCCGTGACCTTTCGTCTGAAAGGCTGTCAGAAATCACTATTTACTCCCTGACGTTTGGCCTTCAGGGCCGGTTACTCATGGTGTTCGGACGATCTATGATCGGAGAAATTACACGTCGTCGGAGGACGAACTAACTCGGCCGATCGTTGTTCGAAGAAAGGAACTCGCCTCGCAAGCCGAAGACTCCGATCATTTGAAGCAGCTGAAGCTTGGATCCTTGGCGTTGGAGGCTAGTTCGGGGGCTACTGAGGGAGTCCTGGTTTAAGGGGTCCTTGGGAGGTCGACCTATTGCTTATGGGCCGGACTATATGGGCCACTTGCCGAATACTAGATGGATTGAAGACCCTGTCTCCAGGAAGGAAGCTTCGAGGATCGTGCCTTGTCCTCCACGTTTTGAGTAGTGAATAGGCATGTTTATCCCTTCGACGTGTAACCGACCATGTGTAAACCCTAGGTACCCTCGGCGTCTATATAAGCAGAAGGGTTTTAGGTTGTAGGACGACATAACTCATCTAGGGTTTTAGCTACTTGATCTCGAGGTAGATCAACTCTGTAATCCTCATACTATCAATATAATCAAGCACGACGTAGGGTATTACCTCCATAGGAGGACCCGAACCTGGGTAAAACCTTGTCCCTTTCGTCTCCTGTTACCATGGTTCCTAGTCTCATAGCTCGGGACCCCCTACCCGAGATCCGCCGGTTTTGACACCGACAACCACCAAGTTTTGAGATTTGGACCAACCGAGTTTTGGACCAACTCTCTGGTTAGCCATTTTCAGGAATCGATACCATCGAGTTTTGAGAATCGGTCCAACCGAGTTTTTAGACCAACTCTCTGGTTAGCTATTTTCAAGAATCGGTACCACCGAGATTCATATATCGGTCTCACAGAAAGGCCAAAGTTGCCACATTTTGCACTAGTCGGTGCAACCGAGTTTTCACTTTGGTTTCACCGAGTTGGGAAATAATTTTGTAATGGTTAGATTTTTGGAGATGACTATATATACCCCTCCACCACCTCTCACTCACAAGAAAAGCACTCAGAACAGATCTACACTGCGAGAGAGCCACCTACTCATGTGTTGAGATCAAGATCATCCACTCCAACCATATGGATCTTGATTTCTAGCCTCCCCAAGTTGCTTTCCATCCAATCAATCTCTTCTACCCATGCCAAACCTGTGAGAGAGTGATTGAGTGTTGAGGAGACTATCTTTTGAAGCACAAGAGCAAGGAGTTCATCATACTACCACATCTATGAACTTTTGGAGGGTGGTGCCTCCTAGATTGGCTAGGTGTCGCTTGGGCCTCTTTCTTCGTGATTATGGAGTTGAACCAAGAAGTTTGTAAGGGCAAGGAGATCGCCTACTTCGTGAAGATCTACCCATAGTGAGGCTAGTCCTTCGTGGACGGAAGCCGTGATGGAATAGACGAGGTTGCTACTTTGTGGACCCTAACGGTGGAGACCTCCGTGGACTCTCGCAACCGCTACCCTCTGTGGGTTGAAGTCTCCATCAGCATGGACGTACGATAGCACCACCTATCGAAACCACGGGAAAAAAATTCGTGTCATCTATTGCGTTTGATCATCCTATCTCTACTCTCTTACTTATGCTTATCTTTACTTTCCGCTGCCATACTTGTTGACTAGCATGTGTAGGGTGCATTAGACTTGTTAGAATTGCTAAAATCTGCCAACAAATTAATTTGGGAAAAGGTTAGGTTTTAATTTTTGTCAAGTAGTCTATTCACCCCCCTCTAGACGCCTCTTCTAGTGATCCCACAAACATCCATGCATAGATATCCAGTTGAATGTAGGTGTTCATGAGTTATTATTGTTGACATTATCCCTGAGATAAGTAAGTTGGGAGGTGAAAACATTAAACCCTTATCTTCCTCTGTGTTTGACTGAAACATTTGCTCCAAGAATATGCCTTGAGTATTAGCAATCATAGAAGACTATATGATAGTTGAGTATGTGGAACTTGCTAAAACAAAAGCTTTTACATAGATTCTTCCTGGAAATATGATGAATTGTAATTGCTTCAATGACTAAGAACATAGTTTGTTTGTTTTCAATAAAGTTTTATACTTTATACTTCAACATTGCGGATGAATTGTTATTTGCTTGTGAGAACTTATATGATAAATAATTGATGCTATGATATGAATCATGATGCTTTCATGTCCGTATTTTGTTTTATCGACACCTCTCTCTCTCTAAGCATGTGGTCATGATTATCGAGTCCGGCTTTCGCTTGAGAACAAGCGAGATCTAAGCTTGGGGAGTTGATACGTCCATTTTGCATCATGTTTTCCTATAGATATTTATATTGTTTTTGGTCATTATTTCACTTTATGATGCGATTCTAATGCCTTTTCTCTTTTAATTTTTAATATTTAATGAAGAGAAAAAATACCGCCAGCTGAAATTCTGGACCTAAAAGAGCTACAACAGAGATAGCTATTCTACGAAGCTCCAAGTGACCTGAAACTTCACGGAGCTTTTGTATTGAATAAATAAAAAAAATACTAAAACAAAGAACCACCAAAGGGCGCCACCTGCTATCCACATGGTCCTCATTTATCCCGTTCTATCCGGGTCGCACGAGCAAACATAGCAAGCAAAATAATCATGGGTTTTATACATTGTTTGTGAACTGTTGCGGTCCAGAAAGAAAACGTTAAATAGTGCAGAGGGTTGTTCCTATTGCATGTACTAGAAGTTTGACACCATGTGACACTTTAATTACATGATTTTGATTTTGTTTACAAGCCATTGATCCACTGTAGAGCTTGTCCCTGGAATCGGAGTGCAAGGCGACCGTCAGAAACAAGCTTGCTTGTGCCACAAAAGCTTATTAATTTCCATTTAACATGTTCTGTATGTCTGATGTAGTTCTTGATTCCATAGTGGCTGGGACCTGCCACACGCTCAATGCGTCACGGTGGTCATTCAAGACTTTTTATCGGTAATGTTAAAAATCTGAGGTTAGATTTTTAGGGTTGACAAACTGAACTTTTTATGGCAATTTATGGTGTATCGAGGAAGGGAATTTCTTTTGGTAGACACGAGAAATCCTGGCAAAAAATTGAGCACGTCCGATTTTACCGTGCTTGCTAAAGGACATTGCCATCCTTACGATGACATAATTTGCCCTAAATAATGTTTGATTTGCCACCCCTAAAAATATGATGTTCGCTACATATTGAAGTCTTTTATTATCCTTGTGTAACAAGTCTATCTTTGCAATCTTAATCTAAGATTTCTGGCATGACTCCCACCAGATGCAATTTATGATACTATTGACCCGAAGAACAAAAGTGTTGGGGAACGTTGCATGGGAAACAAAAAAATTCCTTACGCACACGCAAGATCTATCCATGGTGATGAGTATCTACGAGAGGGAGAGTGGATCTACATACCCTTGTAGATCGCTAAGCGGGAAGCGTTAAGAAACGCGGTTGATGTAGTCGAACATCTTCGCGATCCAAATCGCTTGCCGTCCCGCGAACCAATCACGATCTAGCGCCGAACGGACGGCACCTCCGCGTTCAGCACACGTACAGCTCGATGACGATCTCCGCCTTCTTGATCCAGCAAGAGGGGGCGTAGAGGTAAATGAGTTCTCTGGCAGCGCGACGGCGCGGCGGCGGTGGTGGTGGAACTGTTCCGGCAGGGCTTCGCCTAAGCACCGTCGGAATCTATTTGGTGGAGAAACTAGGGAATAGAGAACTAGCACATGGACTTGTATCTTTGGGACCTCTATTCCTCTAGTATATATAGGAGGGAGGGGGAGGAGGCAGCCTCCCTAGGGTTCCCATTAGGAGTTCGGCCGAACCAGGAGGAGGTGGAGGATTCCACCTCCAATCCTACTCCTAGCAGGATTCCTTTCCTACTTGGAGTTTACCTTCCCCACTTTGGGTTTTTTCCTTTTCCACCTTCCTGGTCGCATGGGCCGTGTGGGGCTGGTTTGCCCAGCCCACTAAGGGCTGGTGCACCACCCCTCAGGCCCATGTGGCCTCCCGGCGTGGGTGGCCCCTCCCGATGGCCCTCCGGCACACTACCGGAAATACCCGAAACTTTTCCGGTTGCCAAAACGGGACTTCCTATATATCAATCTTTACCTCCGAACCATTTCGGAGCTCCTCGTGTCGTTCGGGATCTCATCCGGGACTCCGAACAACCTTCGGTCACCACCATACATAACTCAATACTACCGAAACATCAGCGAACGTTAAGTGTGCAGACCCTGTGGGTTCGAGAACTATGTAGACATGACCGAGACACCTCTACGGTCAATAACCAATAGCGGGACCTGGATGCCCATATTGGTTCCTACATATTCTACGAAGATCTTTATCGGTTGAACCTCTATGTCAAGGATTCAGTTAATCCCGTATGTTGTTCCCTTTGTTCTTCGGTATGTTACTTGCCCGAGATTCGATCGTCGGTATCTCTATACCTAGTTCAATCTCGTTACCGGCAAGTCTCTTTACTCGTTCCGTAATACAAGATCCCGTGGCTAACACTTTAGTCACATTGCTTGCAAGGCTTATTGTGATGTTGTATTACCGAGTGGGCCCTGAGATACCTCTCTGTCACACGGAGTAGAAAATCCCAATCTCGATCCATGCCAGCTCAACAGACACCTTCAGAGATACCTGTAGAGCATCTTTATAGTCACCCAGTTACGATGTGACGTTTGATACACACAAGGTATTCCTCCGGTGTCAGTGAGTTGCATGATCTCATGGTCATAGGAACAGATACTTGACATGCAGAAAACAATAGCAATAAACTGACACGATCATATGCTACGTTCATAGTTTGGGTCTTGTCCATCACATCATTCTCCTAATGATGTGATCCCGTTATCAAATGACATCTCATGTATGGCCAGGAAACCTTGACCATCTTTGATCAACGAGCTAGTCTACTAGAGGCATACTAGGGACACAATGTTGTCTATGTATCCACACATGCAATTGAGTTTCCAATCAATACAATTATAGCATGGATAATAAACGATTATCATGAACAAGGAAATATAATAATAATCACTTTATTATTGCCTCTAGGGCATATTTCCAACAAAAAGAAGAACGATATAAGTATTTTGAAAATATGAAATGGCTTGGTGGATTTTACGGGAATTTTTAATGCTTAATCTTTGTTATTAGTTATTCTGAAGTGATGACTCTTGAAAAACTTATGGTCGACTAATCATACACAATATTGTTTGTATGTCATCCTATAGACTAAAACAGGTAATTACCAGTCCTTGTTTTTGTTGAGCAGATCAAAAGAAATCACACTTAAAATACCATGAAGTTCAAACAAGGCGAAGTGGGTTTATTAAGAAGTTTTAAGGGTTACTGAAAATAAGGCCCATGTTTGTTGACAATAAACTATTCTAAATCTTGATTTATGCACATTGGAAGAATATTATTCATGTACAACGAGCTGAGGAACAATTGGATATGTCAGTTTTGTCGTGAGATATTTTAATGTTTGTAGTGTGTAAAATAAAATAATTCTCTACATATTCTTTCTTCCAGTGTACATTGTTTACTGCAATGCCTTTTTCATATTTTTTATCATGCCGCACGTGCTTCCTTGAGTGGCGAGATGAAGTTTACAATACTATGAAGACATATGCCTGTTTTAAAACTGTTTATGATCTATCTTCTTCCTACACCTTTTTGTTAGGTTGATTAAGGTCAATTTTCATCGTAACACGTTGTGATATGCATTGGAGTGAGATGTGTGTAGTGTTGCCTTTTTTCTAGTGAAGTCTATCATGGTTCTCTTTACTTATCTGAAATGATAATTACATTCTTTATGAGATCACATCAAAGAAAGCTAGGGATTCATCGACCCAACTTTAATGACTTCTTTATAATAAACATAAATTATAACTTACTATTGCATCATATCATTTGCTTTTCTTCGTTAGGTGCTTCAGTTTGACCTTCCCATTTGAATTGTAAAACTTATACATGCTTGGAAATCACAATGGTCTATAAAAATATGAGATGCATGAAGACAAAGTTTAGCGCTTGTTGTAGCGTGCCTGAGCTATTTTTTGCCTTCTACCCGTTGCACGAGCATTGTATGAGTGTCCTTAATGAGCCGATGCATGTTCGTGGAGACGCTGCCTGTCTAATGTGTGTCGCTCTAAGCCAACAATATTGATCGCGTCTTCCACGTGTCAGCACTACCTGGACCTATGAGCGCAATGCCTTTTTTATTTTGTCTTTTTAATTTTGCATTGAAAAATCAATTGAATTAAAACAAAGATGTTAATTAAAAAGGGTTTTTATCATTTATGCCACTAGTTGTGTTTCACTACTCAGTTTTGCCATTAGAAATTACAACTATTCAAAGTACCATCGTTTCGTTAGATGCTTACTCAAAAATGCAATTAGATATCTCAAATATGCCATCGTGCATTAGATGTTTCCTCAAAAATGATATTAGACATCGTTATTGTGAGGTCAAACTCATTGACCATGTTATATGACAAAAATACCCCTATACCCACATGTCAGCTATCTCTATCTCACAATGATAAGTGTGGACCCCACTTTTTAGGAGTGAGCAAGCGAATAATTTTAAAGGAAAATAAGAACGTTCATGGGATCAAGTGGGACCCAAATTTATTGTCGTGAGATAGAGGGAGAGTTGACATATTGGTCTATAAGTATTTTGGTCATTATAACATGTCAAATGAGATTTGAGCTCATACTAATGGTGTATAGTGGCATTTTAAGCATGCGCCTAATGAAGCGATGGCATTTTTCTGTAGTTGAAATTCTTAGTGGCAAAACTGAGCAGTGAGATACAACTAGCGGCATAAATGGTCAAACCCCAATTAAAAAAATACGAATTCATTTATTTTTGTCAATTTAAAATTCAAAAAATGTTCACAAAATAAAGAAAATCACAATCTAAAAAAGTTCACAAATTCAAAAAGTGTTCACAACTTAAAAATAACAAACATGAATTCTTTTTTTTTTGCCAATTTCAAAAATTATTTATGAATGTAAAAATGTTCACGAATTCAAAATAATATCAAGAGTTCCAAAAATTGTTCTCACGTTCAATGTTTTTTGATTTATTAAAAAATGTTAACAGATTAAAAAAATGTTCCTGAATGTTAAAAATTATTCATGAATTTTAAAAAGTATTTATGAATTTCGAATATTGTTTGTGAATATGTAAAATGTTCATGAATTTCAAAAAAAAATCACATATGTGAAAATTAATAAAAATGAAAAAGATGGAAAATAAAACCCAATATTTTTTCGAAAAAACCAGCGCAGAAAATAGAAGGAAAGGCCTTATGGAACCTTCAAAACCGGGCAAAAGGTTGGAGAAATTACCTAAAACCCACACCCAATTGTGCGCTACAGTATTTTTTAAATAAAGGCACCCAAAGGTATCTTAGATCTAATTAATATTAGGGGAAACAAAGACGAATACAATGGATAGACAATTAGACGCAGAACGACCAGTAAGAAATATTTACATTAAAATACATACTAGTTTTCTTCTTCCTCCATTTGTAACCGACTCTTATATTTCGACACAGTGCATGACAAGTCTAACAGGTCGACGCACACTCTCACGCAGTCAGCAATCGCCGCTCGCAACGAGCAATACATAGCATTCGAGCCCCACAGAAGGCACCTACTATGAAAACTGCCTGGCCATAGGCCCGTCCGTATGCATGACTGTTGAAAGGGAGAGAGGGATTTGGTGGAATAGTTGTTGGATGGTTGATGTATTGCTTGAGCCTCGTGGGCATATATATAGGAGTACATGATCATCTTGGAGTACAAGTCAAGGTAGAATAATATCCTACGCTATCCTATCTTTCCTAATAATCAATATACTCAACATCCCCTCGCAGTCACAACGGTAGCGACGCAGACGGTGAGACTGGAGAAGAATCCGAAGGTAAGCCGACGGTCATCCCCCCCACAGTCGTAACGGTCGATGCATCGCGGAAGTCGTGGCTGGAGTAGAAACCGACAAGGTTGCTCAAGCAAGGCGGTAGCCCTTTGTGCCGTTTGTCGAGGTAGCCGAGAGCGTAGGGTGGTGTAGCCGTGGTCGAGGTAGCCGTGCGAAGAATGCCGTGGTCGATGTCGAGTCGGGGTAGCCGGTGTCGAGGGAGTCGCCGAGGAGCCGCGGGCGCAAGGAGGCGCCGAGTTAGTCATGGGCGCAGTGGTGTCGAAGTAGTGGTGCGCCAGGAAGAAGACGAAGTTGAGACGCGTCGCGCCGGAATTGCCAAGTCCGGGGACACGTCGTGGATGAAGGCACGCATCGGTGTTGCCAGCACCGGGCATGCGTAGACGGATGAAGTCGATGTTGGCAATGCGTCGCTCCAGGCTTGCCAGACCTAGGAACACATCGCGGAAGAAGGCACGCGTCGGTGTTGCCAGCACCGGGCATGCGTAGACGGGGACCTGGACACAACTTGTACGCCATGTCGAGGAGGCTAGCAGAGAAGGACTCGACGACGGTTGCGGCGCAAATCAGCGAGAAGCCGATGTCGCCCGCGGTGGTCGGAGTAGATGAAGTGGTCAGGGTAGACGACGGCGACGCTGGCGATGAGCTGGTGCTGGACGAAGAAGAAGGGGGTGGACTGGCGTCGCGGCTCGGGTGAGCGAGCTGCAGCGGCGCCGATGAAGGGCGGCGGCCTGACGGCGGCGGCGGCGGCTGGTTAGGAGTGCGGTGGCGATGCTCGAAGTAGGCGAGAAAGAACCCGACAGCGTGACGAAGACCGGCGCGGACGATGGCGTTCCCGCGCCTAGGGAGGCGGCGCGGCACATGCCACGTAGAAGTCGACGTGCAGGAACGGCGGAGTGGACCGCGCACCGCGGCGCTAAGGCCCGAAGGGGCGACGAAGCGGCAACGCGCGGGTCGGGGCGACGACGGGAAGACCTCGGGACAGCGGCGTGGACCGCGCACCGCGGCGCTACGGCCCGAAGGGGCGACGAAGCGGCAACGCGCGGGTCGGGGCGACGACGGGAAGACCTCGGGACAGCGGCGTGGACTGCGTGCCGCGGCGCTACGGCCCGAAGGGGCGACGCAGCGGCGGTAACCACGGGAGGGCGGCGGTGCGGCCCGACGAGGCAACGCAGCGACAGCCCGTTGCTCGATCGGTGGAGGGGCGCGCTGTACTCGGGGACAGCCTTCATAGGACCTGCGTAGGCGCATGCAACCGACTGATCAGGTCAGTCGCATGGCGCGGATGGAGTCGATCGCGGCGAGCAGGTGATCAATCCGAGCGCACACGAGGTCGGGGGCGCTGCTCGGTGATGATGACGGCGTCGGGGACGATGAAGTGGGGTGTCGAGCAGACCAAGGCGACGGCGGCCGGCGGGGAACGGCGTGCCGAAGGAGGCCGGCGAAGGGCCGGTGAGCCCGAGGCAGCCGGCAAGCCCAGCAACCGGCAGGCCCGGCAAGCCCGGCCACCGGTGACCCGAGGCAACCGGCAGGCCCGGCAGGCCCGGCAAGCCCGGCTACCGGCGACCCGAGGCAGCCGGCAGGCCCGGCAAGCCCGGCAACCAGTGACCCGAGGCAGCCGGCGAGGCAGCCGGCAGGCCCGGCAACCGGCAGTCCCAGTGCAGCCGGTGAGGAGGCCGGCAACCGGCAGGCCTAAGGCAGCCGATGATCCCGAGGCGGCCGGCGAGTGACGACGGAGACGGTAGGTGGATGATGCAGGCGTCCTGTTCGGCGCGGGGCGGCGACGGCCGGCGTAGAGCAACGGGCGAGCAGGTGCGCGGACGACGGCCGTGACGGGCTGTCACGGCGCGCGAGGCCGCCGGGTCGAAGTAGAGGCCGGCTGGTCGCGCCGGTGTCGGAGTAGAGGCACGGGGTCGACGGCGGCGGCGGGCGACGCAAACCGATCTTAGATCGGAAAAACCAAAAAGAAAAACACCGATCAAGGTGACTGGCGGAAGAGAGAAAACCCCGGATCAAGAGATCGGGGAAAAGACTCTCTAGGGCAGCCGGTCAACACGACCGGCAGACGAACCCTAGGTACGGGCGGCACGGCCCCCGGCGGCGGTCATGGAGGCCGACCGCCCCGGGGGCGGCACGCGGTGCGGAAGCGGTGGGCGGCGGGTAGGTCTAGGAACTTGCGGCAGATACCATGTTGAAAGGGAGAGAGGGATTTGGTGGAATAGTTGTTGGATGGTTGATGTATTGCTTGAGCCTCGTGGGCATATATATAGGAGTACATGATCATCTTGAAGTACAAGTCAAGGTAGAATAATATCCTACGCTATCCTATCTTTCCTAATAATCAATATACTCAACAATGACAACTGGAGTATATCAAAATCATGCCAGATGGGCTACTTTTTTTTCCTATCATATGCCTGGTGGGCCACCTCCTTTTATCCGTTGTATGATATAATCAGCCATGGGCACCAGTATGTCTCGCTTGACGCGAGACGTAGGGAACTATCGCGTGAAGTCATGTGCAAGATGGGCTGGCCCAAACGCGCGGGAGACCACAGCATAATATTTTAGCATTATTTGTTTGTTTCTTCTTTCTTTTCTTTTTTTACTTTTATTTATATTTTTAATATTCTGTTAAATATATTACAAAATTCATTTTAAATAAACATCTGAATATGTTAAGCATTTGAGAAATGTTAAATGTGTTGGAAATATGCCCTAGAGGCAATAATAAATTGGTTATTATTATATTTCCTTGTTCATGATAATCGTTTATTATCCATGCTATAATTGTATTGATTGGAAACTCAAATACATGTGTGGGTACATAGACAACACTGTGTCCCTAGTAAGCCTCTAGTTGACTAGCTTGTTGATCAAAGATGGTTAAGGTTTCCTAGCCATGGACATGAGATGTCATTTGATAACGGGATCACATCATTAGGAGAATGATGTGATGGACAAGACCCAAACTGTAAACGTAGCATTTGATCGTGTCAGTTTATTGCTATTGTTTTCTGCATGTCAAGTATCTGTTCCTTTGACCATGAGATCATGCAACTCACTAACACCGGAGGAATACCTTGTGTGTATCAAACGTCGCAACGTAACTGGGTGACTATAAAGGTGCTCTACAGGTATCTCCGAGGGTGTCTGTTGGGTTGGCATGGATCAAGACTGGGATTTGTTACTCCGTATGACGGAGAGGTATCTCAGGGCCCACTCGGTAATACAACATCACAATGAGCCTTGCAAGCAATGTGACTAAAGTGTTAGCCACGAGATCTTGTATTACGGAACGAGTAAAGAGACTTGCCGGTAACGAGATTGAACTAGGTATAGTGATACCGACGATCGAATCTCGGGCAAGTAACATACCGAAGAACAAAGGGAACAGCATACGGGATTAACTGAATCCTTGACATAGAGGTTCGACCGATAAAGATCTTCGTAGAATATGTAGGAGCCAATATGGGCATCCAGGTCCCGCTATTGGTTATTGATCGTAGAGGTGTCTCGGTCATGTCTACATAGTTCTCGAACCCGCAGGGTCTACACACTTAACGTTTGGTGACGATTAGTATAGTTGAGTTATTATGTTGGTGACCGAAGGTTGTTCGGAGTCCCGGATAAGATCCCGGACATGACGAGGATCTCCGGAATAGTCCGGAGGTAAAGATTGATATATGTGATAATAGTGTTTTGATCTCCGGAAGAGTTCCGGAGTTCACCGGAATGGGTTCCGGATGTTTACCGAAGTGTTCGGGTGCGGCAACACTTTATATGGGCCAAAGGGATAAAGCCCACGAGGTATTGGAAAGTGCAAAAGTAGTTTTGCTGCCGCGTAAGCGGTACTACCGCTTGGTGAAGCGGTACTACCGCCCGAGCGGTACTACCGCTTGTGTGAAGCGGTACTACCGCCCAAGCGGTACTACCGCTTGTGTGAAGCGGTACTACCGCTTGTGCGCGGCTGTGCACGGTTCGGCAGGGATCCGAGTTGGACTCTTTCCCTGCGGGCCAAACCGACCTTGTGCGGGCAAAACCGACCCGGAGGAGGCTTTTACTCCAAGTTTAGACCCCAAGGCTCAACATATAAATAGAGGGGCAGGGCTAGCACACGGGACACATCAGGATTTCCCAAGCCGTGTGCCGGCAACCCTAGCCCTCTAGTTCCTCCGTCATAATCTCCGTAGTGCTTGGCGAAGCCCTGCAGAGATTGTTCCTCACCACCATCACCACGCCGTCGTGCTGCTGGAACTCAACCACTACTTCACCATCGCTCGCTGGATCGAGGAGGTGAAGGCGTCATCAAGCCGTACGTGTGTTGAACGCGGAGGTGCCGTCCGTTCGGCACTAGATCGGAAGGATCGTGATTGGATCGCGGGACGCTCGGCGATTTGGATCGCGAAGACGTTCGACTACATCAACCGCGTTTATTAACGCTTCCGCTTAGCGATCTACAAGGGTATGTAGATTCACTCTCCCTCTCGTAGATGCTCATCACCATGGATAGATCTTATGTGTGCGTAGGAAAATTTTTGTTTCCCATGCAACGTTCCCCAACAGTGGCATCATGAGCTAGGTCTATGCGTAGATGAGATCTCGAGTAGAACACAAACGAGTTGTGGGCGTGGGTGTATACATATTGCTTGCCGTTACTAGTTGATACTTGATTCAGCGGTATTGTGAGATGAAGCGGCCCGGACCGACATTACGCGTACGCTTACGCGAGACTGGTTTTACCGCTGCGTGCACTTGTTGCATAAAGGTGACTGGCGGGTGTCTGTCTCTCTCACTTTAGTTGAATCGGTTCAATGAAGAGGGTTCTTTTAGAAGATCAAAAAGCAATCACTACACCACGTTGTGGTTTTGCGTAGGTAAGAACGGTTCTTGCAAACCCGTAGCAGCCACGTAAAATTTGCAACAACAATTAGAGGACGTCTAACTTGTTTTTGCAGGGTATGTTGTGATGTGATATGGCCAATTACATGATGAGATATATGTGATGTATGAGATGATCATGTTTTGTATAGAATATCACGACTTGCATGTCGATGAGTACGGCAACTGGCAGGAGCCATAGAGTTGTCTTTAATTATTGTATGACCTGCGTGTCAATCATTAAGCGCTATGTAATGCTTTACTTTATCGCTAAACGTTAGCTATAGTCGTGGAAGCAACAGTCAGCGCGACAACCTTATGGCGACACGTTGATGGAGATCAAGATGATGGAGATCATGGTGTCATGCCGGTGACGATGGAGATCATGCCGGTGCTTTGGAGATGGAGATCAAAAGCACAAGTTCATGGCCATATCATGTCACTTATGATTTGCATGTGATGTTAATCCTTTTATGCATCTTATTTTGCTTAGGACGACGGTAGCATTATAAGGTGATCCCTCACTTAAATTTCAAGATAAATTGTGTTCTCCCCAAGTGTGCACCGTTGCGAAAGTTCGTCGTTTCGAGACACGCCGTGATGATCGGGTGTGATAGACTCTACGTTCGCATACAACGGGTGTAAGCCATGTTACACGTGCGGAACACTCGGGTTAAACTTGACGAGCCTAGCATGTACAGACATGGCCTCGGAACACAAGAGACCGAAAGGTCGAACATGAGTCATATAGTAGATATGATCAACATGAAGATGTTCACCATTGAAACCACCTCAACTCACGTGATGATCGGACTTGAGTTGGTGGATTTGGATCATGTTACACTCGAATGATCGGAGGGATGTCAATTTGAGTGGGAGTTTTTAAATATGATTAACTAAACTCATTATCTAAGAACAATAGTCTAAGTTGTCTTTGCTATATTTATGTTGTAGATCATGGCTCGCGCAGTAGCACCCCTGAATTTTAATACGTTCCTAGAGAAAGCTAAGTTGAAAGATGATGGAAGTAACTTTGTGGACTGGGCCCGTAATCTAAGGATTATCCTTACGGCTTCCCAGAAGGCTTATGTCCTTGATGCACCGCTTGGTGATCCACCCGCTCTAGTTGAGTCTCTAGACGTTGTGAACGCCTGGCAGGCTCGTTCTGATGATTACTCAATAGTTCAATGTGCAATGTTGTATGGCTTAGAACCGGGACTTCAAAGACGTTTTGAACGTCATGGAGCATATGAGATGTTCCAGGAGTTGAAGTTTATCTTTCAGAAGAATGCCCGGATCGAGAGATATGAGATCTCCGATAAGTTCTATGCTTGCAAGATGGAGGAGAACGGGTCTATCAGTGACCACGTGCTCAGAATGTCTGGGTACTCCACCCGTCTGGCTGAGTTAGGGATGCCCCTTCCGCCAGAGGCTATCACTGACAGAGTTCTTCAATCATTGCCACCTAGCTACAAGAGCTTCGTGTTGAACTATAACATGCACGGGATGAACAAGTCAGTCGCCGAGCTGTTTGCGATGCTGAAAGCCGCTGAGTCTGAAATTCAGAAGGAGCATCAAGTGTTGATGGTCAATAAAACCACTAGTTTCAAGAAAAATGGCAAGGGTAAGAAGGGTAACTCCAAGCAGAGTGGCAAAGCAGTTGCTCCTCTCGTGAAGAAACCCAAGGCTGGACCCAAACCAGAAACTGTGTGTTTTCATTACAAGGGAACTGGACACTGGAAGCGGAATTGCCCCAAGTATTTGGCTGACAAGAAGGCGGCCAACAACAAACAAGGTATATATGATATACATGTTATTGATGTGTACCTTACCAACTCTCGTTGTAGTGCCTGGGTATTTGATACCGGTGCGGTTGCTCATATTTGCAACTCAAAACAGGAACTGCGGAATAGACGGAGGCTGGCAAAGGACGAAGTGACGATGCGCGTGGGAAATGGTTCCAAGGTTGATGTGATCGCCGTCGGCACGCTCGCTCTTCGATTACCGTCGGGATTAGTGATGAACCTAAATAAGTGTTATTTGGTGCCTGCGTTAAGCATGAACATTATATCTGGATCTTGTTTATTGCGAGACGGTTACTCATTTAAATCAGAGAATAATGGTTGTTCTATTTATATGAGTAATATCTTTTATGGTCATGCACCCGATGTGAGGGGTTTATTCTTATTGAATCTCGATAGTAATGATACACATGTTCATAACATTGATGCCAAAAGATGTAGAATTGATAATGATAATACCACTTTCTTGTGGCACTGCCGTTTAGGTCATATTGGCGTAAAACGCATGAGGAAGCTCCATGCTGATGGACTTTTGGAGTCACTTGATTTTGAATCACTTGACACATGTGAGCCATGCCTCATGGGCAAGATGACTAAAACGCCGTTCTCTGGAACAATGGAACGGGCAAGTGACTTATTGGAAATCATACATACTGATGTGTGCGGTCCGATGAGTATTGAGGCGCGCGGTGGTTATCGTTACTTTCTCACCTTCACTGATGACTTAAGTAGATATGGGTATATTTACTTAATGAAACACAAGTCTGAAACATTTGAAAAGTTCAAACAATTTCAGAGTGAAGTTGAGAATCATCGTAACAAGAAGATTAAATTCCTACGATCTGATCGAGGAGGAGAATATCTGAGTTATGAGTTTGGCAGTCACTTAAGACAGTGTGGAATTGTTTCACAATTAACACCGCCTGGAACACCACAGCGTAATGGTGTGTCCGAACGTCGTAATCGAACTTTATTGGATATGGTGCGATCTATGATGTCTCTTGCCGATTTGCCACTATCGTTTTGGGGTTATGCATTAGAGACAGCTGCATTCACTTTAAATAGGGCACCATCGAAATCCGTTGAGACGACGCCTTATGAACTTTGGTTTGACAAGAAGCCAAAGCTGTCGTTTCTTAAAGTTTGGGGATGTGATGCTTATGTCAAAAAGCTTCAGCCTGAAAAGCTGGAACCCAAAGCGGAGAAATGCGTCTTCATAGGATACCCAAAAGAGACAATTGGGTATACCTTCTACCTCAGATCCGAGGGCAAAGTGTTTGTCGCTAAAAATGGAACATTTCTTGAGAAAGAGTTTCTCTCGAAAGAATTGAGTGGGAGGAAGATAGAACTTGATGAGGTTGTTGAACCTTTACTTCAACCTGAGAGTAGCGCAGCGCAGAAAATTGTTTCTGTGGAGCCTACATTAGCTGAAGAGGAAGTTAATGATGATGATCATGAAGCTTTGGATCAAGTTGCTATCGAACCTCGTAGGTCGACAAGGACGCGTACTGCTCCTGAGTGGTACGGCAACCCTGTCTTAGAGGTCATGTTGTTAAACAACGATGAACCTACGAGCTATGGAGAAGCGATGATGGGCCCGGATTCCGAGAAGTGGTTAGAGGCCATGAAATCCGAGATGGGATCCATGTATGAAAACAAAGTATGGACTTTGGAAGTATTACCTGAAGGGCGTAAGGCCATTCAGAACAAATGGATCTTTAAGAGGAAGACGGACGCGGACGGTAATGTCACCGTCTATAAAGCTCGACTTGTGGCAAAGGGTTTTTCACAAGTTCAAGGAGTTGACTACGATGAGACCTTCTCACCCGTAGCGATGCTTAAGTCCGTCAGAATCATGTTAGCAATAGCTGCCTTTTTCGATTATGAAATTTGGCAGATGGATGTCAAAACAGCGTTCCTTAACGGTTACCTTAAGGAAGAGTTGTATATGATGCAACCAGAAGGTTTTGTCGATCCAGAGAATGCTGACAAAGCTTGCAAACTCCAGCGATCCATTTATGGACTGGTGCAAGCATCTCGGAGTTGGAATCTTCGTTTTGATGAGGTGATCAAAGCGTTCGAGTTTATACAAGTTTACGGAGAAGCTTGTATTTACAAGAAAGTGAGTGGGAGCTCTATAGCGTTTCTAATATTATATGTGGATGACATATTGCTGATTGGAAACAATATAGAAATGCTGGAAAGCGTAAAGGAATATTTGAACAAGAGTTTTTCAATGAAGGACCTAGGAGAAGCTGCTTTCATATTAGGCATCAAGATCTATAGAGATAGATCAAGACGCTTAATAGGACTTTCACAAAGCACATACCTTGATAAGATTTTGAAGAAGTTCAAAATGGATCAGTCCAAGAAGGGGTTCTTGCCTGTTTTGCAAGGTGTGAAGTTGAGTAAGACTCAATGCCCAGTGACTGCAGAAGATAGAGAAAAGATGAGTGTCATCCCCTATGCTTCAGCCATAGGCTCTATCATGTATGCAATGCTGTGCACAAGACCCGATGTCAGCCTTGCCATAAGTATGGTCGGAAGGTTTCAAGGTGATCCAGGAATGGAACACTGGACGGCGGTCAAGAATATCCTGAAGTACCTGAAAAGGACTAAGGACATGTTTCTCGTTTATGGAGGTGATCAAGAGCTCGTCGTAAAGGGTTACGTCGATGCAAGCTTTGACACTGATCCGGATGACTCTAAGTCGCAAACCGGATACGTATTTATTCTTAATGGGGGTGCGGTTAGCTGGTGCAGTTCCAAGCAAAGCGTGGTAGCAGATTCTACATGCGAAGCGGAGTACATCGCTGCCTCGGAGGCGGCGAAGGAAGGTGTCTGGATGAAGGAGTTCATGACAGATCTTGGAGTAGTGCCTAGTGCGCTTAACCCAATGACTCTGTTTTGTGATAATACTGGTGCCATTGCTCTAGCCAAGGAACCAAGATTTCACAAGAGGACCAGACACATAAAGCGACGTTTCAATTCCATCCGCGATTACATCAAGGAGGACGACATAAATATTTGCAAAGTACACACGGATCTAAATGTTGCAGATCCGTTGACTAAACCTCTTCCAAGGGCTAAACATGAACAACACCAGAACTGCATGGGTGTTCGATTCATTACAATGTAAATCACATAGTGATGTGAACTAGATTATTGACTCTAGTGCAAGTGGGAGACTGTTGGAAATATGCCCTAGAGGCAATAATAAATTGGTTATTATTATATTTCCTTGTTCATGATAATCGTTTATTATCCATGCTATAATTGTATTGATTGGAAACTCAAATACATGTGTGGGTACATAGACAACACTGTGTCCCTAGTAAGCCTCTAGTTGACTAGCTTGTTGATCAAAGATGGTTAAGGTTTCCTAGCCATGGACATGAGATGTCATTTGATAACGGGATCACATCATTAGGAGAATGATGTGATGGACAAGACCCAAACTGTAAACGTAGCATTTGATCGTGTCAGTTTATTGCTATTGTTTTCTGCATGTCAAGTATCTGTTCCTTTGACCATGAGATCATGCAACTCACTAACACCGGAGGAATACCTTGTGTGTATCAAACGTCGCAACGTAACTGGGTGACTATAAAGGTGCTCTACAGGTATCTCCGAGGGTGTCTGTTGGGTTGGCATGGATCAAGACTGGGATTTGTTACTCCGTATGACGGAGAGGTATCTCAGGGCCCACTCGGTAATACAACATCACAATGAGCCTTGCAAGCAATGTGACTAAAGTGTTAGCCACGAGATCTTGTATTACGGAACGAGTAAAGAGACTTGCCGGTAACGAGATTGAACTAGGTATAGTGATACCGACGATCGAATCTCGGGCAAGTAACATACCGAAGAACAAAGGGAACAGCATACGGGATTAACTGAATCCTTGACATAGAGGTTCGACCGATAAAGATCTTCGTAGAATATGTAGGAGCCAATATGGGCATCCAGGTCCCGCTATTGGTTATTGATCGTAGAGGTGTCTCGGTCATGTCTACATAGTTCTCGAACCCGCAGGGTCTACACACTTAACGTTTGGTGACGATTAGTATAGTTGAGTTATTATGTTGGTGACCGAAGGTTGTTCGGAGTCCCGGATAAGATCCCGGACATGACGAGGATCTCCGGAATAGTCCGGAGGTAAAGATTGATATATGTGATAATAGTGTTTTGATCTCCGGAAGAGTTCCGGAGTTCACCGGAATGGGTTCCGGATGTTTACCGAAGTGTTCGGGTGCGGCAACACTTTATATGGGCCAAAGGGATAAAGCCCACGAGGTATTGGAAAGTGCAAAAGTAGTTTTGCTGCCGCGTAAGCGGTACTACCGCTTGGTGAAGCGGTACTACCGCCCGAGCGGTACTACCGCTTGTGTGAAGCGGTACTACCGCTTGTGCGCGGCTGTGCACGGTTCGGCAGGGATCCGAGTTGGACTCTTTCCCTGCGGGCCAAACCGACCTTGTGCGGGCAAAACCGACCCGGAGGAGGCTTTTACTCCAAGTTTAGACCCCAAGGCTCAACATATAAATAGAGGGGCAGGGCTAGCACACGGGACACATCAGGATTTCCCAAGCCGTGTGCCGGCAACCCTAGCCCTCTAGTTCCTCCGTCATAATCTCCGTAGTGCTTGGCGAAGCCCTGCAGAGATTGTTCCTCACCACCATCACCACGCCGTCGTGCTGCTGGAACTCAACCACTACTTCACCATCGCTCGCTGGATCGAGGAGGTGAAGGCGTCATCAAGCCGTACGTGTGTTGAACGCGGAGGTGCCGTCCGTTCGGCACTAGATCGGAAGGATCGTGATTGGATCGCGGGACGCTCGGCGATTTGGATCGCGAAGACGTTCGACTACATCAACCGCGTTTATTAACGCTTCCGCTTAGCGATCTACAAGGGTATGTAGATTCACTCTCCCTCTCGTAGATGCTCATCACCATGGATAGATCTTATGTGTGCGTAGGAAAATTTTTGTTTCCCATGCAACGTTCCCCAACAAAATGGGCATAGAGAAAATATTTCTCATGATATGAAAAATGTATTCCCTCCGTTCCTAAATATAAGTTTTTTCATAGGTTCCACAATAGACTACATACGAATGTATATAGACATACTTTAAAGTGTAGATTCACTCATTTTGCTCTGTATATGGACATATAGTCCATAGTGGAATCCCTAAAAAGACTTATATTTAGGAACGGAGGAGTATACATAAAATACACAATGTGCGTAAAAAAAGGTTATCATGTAATAAAAAATGTTAATCAAGCATATGAAAAAAAGTTAAACAATTATTTGAAAAATGTTAATCAAGTATTTTAAAATATTAATGGTTCATATAAAAATGTTGACCATGTATTAAAAAATGTTAAACAAGCATGTAAAAATATTAAATTTTATAGAAAAATATTTACCATGTATTAAAAATGTTAATTTTGTGTTTGGAAAATATTAATTAAGCATTTGAATAATGTTAAATGTGTATAGAAAAAATATTGACCATGTATTGAAAATGTTAATCTTGTATTTGGAAAATTTTAATCAAGCCTTTGAAAAAAATGTTTACGGAAAAAAGTTGACCATGTATTAAAAAATGTTAAACTTGTATTTGAGAAATATTAAATGTGTATTTAAAAATGTTTTAGGTATATAAAAAAACTTTACAATGTTTATGAGAAAAATAGACATAACAAATGTAAGTCTTCAAAAAAATATTAATCATGTATTTAAAAATGTTCAACGTGTATATAATTTTTTTTCTAATGTATATGTGAAATTTTGAATGTGTACTAAAAACCGTGAAATACCAAAAAAAAACAAAAATGAGAAAAAGAAACAAGAAAAACCAAAGAACACCGAGAGAAAGAAAATACGAAAGACAAGAAGAAATAAAAGAAAAACCCAATGAAAATCAAGAAATAAACGCAGAAAACCAATGAAAATATAAAGAAAGAACATGAAGAAACAAAAAAAAACTAGTAAGATCCATGAAAAAATAAAGAAAAATGACGAAAAACAGAAAACCGTAAAGAAAAACAAAACAAACGAAGGAACAAATGGCCAAACAAGTGCAGAGAGCTTGCGAGGAGTGACAGGTCGATCGATACTGAGCGAGCGACAAAGAAGAAGAAATGCGATGTCCCAATACCTACCTAAAAGAGAAAACCTTAAGGCGAGAGAAGCTATCGTCTTGCCATAATCGAGACATAGTTGTCACGGTCGGCCATATCCGAAATCCATCTGGTGTTGCCTTCTTGGACTGTATGAATTCTTCCGGGTTGAAATGAGAAGGATGTGTGCTAAAAAAGATAATTTCTAATTCTCATTTAGATGAGAATTAACAAGGGTGTGTCTAGCGCTCATCTGGATGAAACTTAACCAAGTCTAACTCCTATGCCATTCTATTTTCGTGAAGATTCATGCGGGTTTATTATTTTTATTTTTTGTTTCATTACTCAAATGACGTATATGAGTTAGATGAGACTTCGTTAACAAAGTCTCAGGGAGTATTTGATCAACCAAACAAAAAATAGAAGAGAAAAACCCCATGAATCTTTAAATTCCAACGGCGTAGGAGTTAGATGAGACATAGCGACAAATAAAAAAATGTCGGTGTTGATACGATTCTCACAACTCACGGACGGTGTTTCTCTCAGACTCACGCTCAAACAGACGTTACGTGTGTATTCTTTTCTTCTCTACAACAACAACAACAACAACAAAACTGTTACCAGAGGAATGCAAGCAATTTTTCACAGCTACCAGGACAGAGCTTTCAGGAACGACCGGGCACCGCCGAGACAGTGCAAAATCCGGGCCACAGATATGTGGTACGTACAAACAACCGTCCAAAACCCAGCACGACACTCAAGACCTCTTTTCTGACCGGAACAACGCTAAAAGTCAGACTCAACACGCGTTTATCCGAGTTGGTAGCCAGCGAGCGAGTGAGCCATGCAAAGCGCAGGCGTTAGTTCAGCTCAGGTCCACGACGCACGTCGCGCTCCCACGCATCACCCCGCACGCACCAACGCTGACTTGCGAACCATTCCCACTCGTCGGCGCCGGCGCGCGCACCTACGTGCCAACATTCCCTTCGTCCTCCTCGATCCATCACACACCTGTTGGACCGTGTCACCACACCACGTACCACTCCATCTCCTCCCGTGCAGCCTTTGCTTCCAACCGGTGCATCTCTCGTATCCTTCCAAATTCCAACCCGTTATTCCCCGGTCCATTCCGGCCTACGCGTCAGCCCCGGCCGGCGTTTGCTTGAGACGCACAGGAGCCGACCGAACCTCTGGATATCGGTGCGCATCGCGGTCTGTGGCATGGCACACTGGCATTGGCACTGCAGACGGGCAGGCCATGCCGTGTCGCCGTGTTGCCGTCGTGCCATGGCCGCGGCAGGGGAAGGCTGTAGATGGCTTGGATGGAAATGGATATGGAATGATAGTGGAGGAAAGGGGGGAGGATAAGCTAGTTAAAGAAACGGGGGCGGGGCAAGGGGGCAGATCCATGATCCGTCCACCGGAAACCACTAGCGATCCGCGCCATGATGGTGTTGGCCGGCGTTCGCTTTGCAGAGCAGAGCTGATCCATGTGTGATCACGGGCCATCGATCTCATGTCACGTCCGTCCGGCCCTAGCTATCTCTGGTGTTTTCGTTACCCAACTCAATCGCCCGCACTCACCACTCGCGCTCGCCTTTTCTTACCGTCACATCCGTCGACAACAGTAGCTACCTTTTTTACTATGGGTAGCTGTTTAGTGTTTACCATTCTGAGAGAATTTCTAGGAGAGCCGCCGTATCGGTGATCGGCATTCGTCATGGAGAGCATGATTCGTATGGATATATAGTACGAAGGCTGGACAGGCCACACGCAAACTCAGAGTCCGAGTATTTCAGTCATCATTTTTTTTTCACATTCAAGTCCTTGGGTTCCTTTCAAATTTAAACTTTTAACGCATCAATCAAACATGCATATAGTTTTCGATAAGTTGCGAACCAACTTGTGGTTGGATGGTTAAAGGGATTGTGATATCCCCAGCTCACCAGGGTTCAAGTCCTGGTGCTCGCATTTATTCCTGAATTTATTTCAGGATTTCCGGCGATGCGCATTCAGTAGGAAGAGACGTTCCCGTCGACGACGAGGCGTCTACAGTGACTTCGTAAATCTCAAGATGATATGCCGGCTCAGTCTCTCGGAGGTGCTCATACGAGTAGGGTGTGCGTGTGTACGTTCATAGGGGTGAGTGTATGCGCATGTATGTGAGCGCTTGCAAAAAAAAAGTTTTCAATAAGTTGCGTGAACAAAAACATTTCATCGGAGACAATGTATAGATCAAATGTTCCCGTCGTTCTCTCCTTCGAACTTCTTGAAAGTAAGATTAAATATCGTTGTAATGACCGAAAATCTCACGCCGCTTGATCCATTACATTCGGATCCAACATGTCGAATCGGTTATGCTCAGCTATGCGATCAACTTTCGCCCAATCCTCCTTACTTTGGAGCCTACGCGCCTCTATCTCTTCCTGATGTCGTCAACTCTATGACATTTCATTTCATCTCATCTCATCATTTTCTATTGTTTTTCTTCTCATGCATAGCTTTTCTTGTTTACTTTTACGCCGTACTCGTTTTTTTGTCCTCCTCAACTCGTCAATCTTTTTTTTGTCATCGCCTCCACATCTCCTTCTCTCTTTAACCGCCACTTTTCTTATTTCCTCCCGCCGGACCGATCCATGCTTGTCACCAGAGTGGTACTTGAAGGCACTTCTGTGATTCCTCTCCATCAACATCATATGTGTCATCATCTATCTCGAGTGACAAATTGAAGCACTTCCCGCTTTTGGACTGTCATCATAATTCCTCGTCTTCCACTTCTCATGATCTTCCAACAAGCCCCAACAATGTTGGAAGCCAAACGATTTGACTTTCGATTTGAGTGTTTGTTTGTACCTTCTTTGGGTTATCCATCCTAAAACAAATACATGCACAAATTGATAAGAATGCTCAAAGTAATGCAAATGTGGCAATTAAAAAAACAACAAGATTGCTTACATACTTATCAATGGCGACACCGCTAGAAGGAGCATGCTTCACTTTCTCCTTACAACTCATCTAATGGCTACACATCTCTTGAATCATACCCCATCTGTATGTGAGAGATGGGTACGATTCGTTCTTTGCCTAAGATGAAATCTTAAATTCTTCCCGACGCTTGATAATAGGTAGTTTTTACTAGGAGTTGATTGAATTGATTAACAATATGGCTATAGAAATTGAAAATTATTCAAAACCCTAAATTGTCATCTAGGGGTTATTTATAACACTAAAATTGAGCTCAAAATTGTTGTGATCTTCTGTTTAAATAATTTGGGTTGGAAACAAAATTCCATAAATCCCAACTAATATTGAAACCCTAAAATGAATTTTGGAATTAAATTGAACCCTAAAAGAATTTAGGGAATGAATTAATATCCCAAAATAGGGTGACAATTAAAATATTTAATTTGGGCATAAAATTATTTATCTTAAGCCCCAAATAATATTTTGAACCTCTATTATTTTTCCCAAAATGATTTGAGTGATTTGATTTTTTGAGTCAATTCAAACATCCAAAGGGAAATATTTCAAATAAGGCTATAAATTTTATTTAGGCAGGAAAACAATATCTACAAGTCCTAAACAATTATAGGACCTTCTATGAATTTCCCTAAAAATATTTAGAGCGAATTGGTTCTGAATCAATTTGAAATTCAAAAGGGAAATTGAAAACAGAGAAGAAAAAAAGATAGAAAAAAAATAAGGCTCAGCGAAGAAACTCGCTGAGGGAGTGAAGTGAGAGTAAGCTCGCCTTCTCTAGCAAGAAGATGAGGATATGGAAGCACACTCCACAAGGGCAACCTTTCTCTTGCGAAACATGCCAGAGCAACCATGTGAGGCGGTTTTATAGAGGACCCTCGGAGGTCAACCGAGTCCCATGCGCAACCGCCAAGCAGAACTAGCGAGAACCAGGGTCCTTATAGGCCAAGACTTTCTGCATCCGGGTAGCACAACCCCACTGTTAGAGAACATTTCTCCATGTGTGGTTTTGGTAATTGATGACATCCCTATGGACTAATGGTTGCCTTTATTTATATTTGAAGCATTTGTCCATAGGCATTTCTTGGAGTCCATTGGTTGGTTTCAAGGAATTTATGTGATGACCAAGGTGGTATTCAAGGATTTATTCAAAGATTGGTCATGTGAGTGTTGAGCTTATTGCAAGCATGTCTTGAAGAAGAAGATTGTGTGAACACCTTCTAGACATCATGTTTATGTAGAGAATATAAGAGTTACGTTGATCAATACTAAGTAAAAAGAGTGATTCAAGTTGATCAACACACAAAGCGTAGAAGATGGACCAAGTGGGATCAAGTGATCACATGGTATGGTAAGTATTGTCCATTACACTTTGTGTACTAACCCATGATCTTTGTGAGTATTCTTTGTGGGCTTAGGTATGTTTCCATGGGCATGCATCAAAAGGAAGATCACACACAACCCATGGAGGATGACATTAAGTGGTGATCGTCATCAAGGTTGCGGTGTGCAAGTTCAAGACAAGCATCATGAAGAGATCATGCTTGAAGCTTGCCGTCCATTGTGGTGTCAATGGACTTGTGAAGAGGTGTTGAAGAGTAGCTCACCCATAGTGGAGTATGGGGGAGCAATCAACTAGTCTTCATCGAGCCAACGCAATCAAGAAACGTGGTCCAACTTGAGGAAGTCAAGATCATCATCATCTAGCTCAAGTGGACTATGTGCAAGGTATAGGTTTGCCCTTGATAGGTTTTCTATTTTACCGGTCTCATGGTGGTAGTTGGGAGACCGGGTTATAGGATCGATTGCCGTACTATCAAGGAGGGCTCTCAAGTGAGTAGCTTGATCGTATCGTTCGTTGAGAGCTAAAACCATTTGCATCCTTGCATCATCTTTCTTGGTTCTTGTTTGGTGTTTCTCTTTGTGAGTTTTAGAGCTTATGGTCATCTTCATGACAAGCTCGAGTTCGTCGAAAACGGAGTTCATATGCATCTTCTATGATGTTTTCGATGCTGGAGTTTATGCCGGTGCTTCTCTGATGGAGGTTTCACTCCTCTATTTCATAGGCATACCCTTGCCTCTTCTTACTAAAAAATGCTTGAGTTTCCTAAATTCGGAGCTCATTTGCTGAAGTTATGGCAGTTCTGGTATTTCTGCATTCATCCGTTTCCAATGCATTGGTCCTGAAGGTCCCAGCGACAGTACCACGCTGGTAAGCGGTAGTACCACCTATAACTATAAGCCGTAGTACTGCTCTCGGCAAGCGGTAGTACTGCCTACAGGCGGTAGTACCACTGTCCAGTGTCGCGCGTTGTACCGCTACCTCTGGAGTCTCGACTTTTCGTGTCGGACTGCGTTGTAGTGGGACGGTAATGCGGCGTGGTAGTACTGTTGGAAATATGCCCTAGAGGCAATAATAAATTGGTTATTATTATATTTCCTTGTTCGTGATAATCGTTTATTATCCATGCTATAATTGTATTGATTGGAAACTCAAATACATGTGTGGGTACATAGACAACACTGTGTCCCTAGTATGCCTCTAGTTAACTAGTTCGTTGATCAAAGATGGTCAAGGTTTCCTGGCCATAGACATGAGATGTCATTTGATAACGGGATCACATCATTAGGAGAATGATGTGATGGACAAGACCCAAACTATAAACATAGCATATGATCGTGTCAGTTTATTGCTATAGTTTTCTGCATGTCAAGTATCTGTTCCTATGACCATGAGATCATGCAACCCACTGACACCGGAGGAATACCTTGTGTGTATCAAACGTCACAACGTAACTGGGTGACTATAAAGATGCTCTACAGGTATCTCCGAAGGTGTCTGTTGAGTGGGCATGGATCAAGACTGGGATTTGTTACTCCGTGTGACGGAGAGGTATCTCAGGGCCCACTCGGTAATACAACATCACAATAAGCCTTGCAAGCAATGTGACTAAGTGTTAGCCACGGGATCTTGTATTACAAAACGAGTAAAGAGACTTGCCGGTAACGAGATTGAACTAGGTATAGAGATACCGACGATCGAATCTCGGGCAAGTAACATACCGAAGAACAAAGGGAACAGCGTACGGGATTAACTGAATCCTTGACATAGAGGTTCAACCGATAAAGATCTTCGTAGAATATGTAGGAACCAATATGGGCATCCAGGTCCCGCTATTGGTTATTGACCGTAGAGGTGTCTTGGTCATGTCTACATAGTTCTCGAAGGTGACGTTTCGGTATAGTAGAGTTATGTATGGTGGTGACCGAAGGTTGTTCGGAGTCCCGGATGAGATCCTGGACATCACGAGGAGCTCCGGAATGGTCCGGAGGTAAAGATTGATATATAGGAAGTCCTGTTTTGGTCACCGGAAAAGTTTCGGGTATTTCGGTAGTGTACCGGGAGTGCCGGGAGGGGTACCGGGGACCATCGTGAGGGGTGTCTCGACCCAAAGGACCTCATGGGCTGTGGGAGGAGTCAAACCAGCCCCTAGTGGGCTGGACTAACCCCCCCCCCCCCACTAAGGCCCATGTGGCTTTGGGTGGAAAAAATCCAAAGGAGGAAAGGTGGAAAGGGTTTCCAAGTGGAGAGGAGGAATCCTACTCCTAATAGGATTGGAGTAGGACTCCTCCACCTCCAATTTCGGCCAAACCTTGAGGGTTTGAGGCTGCCTCCTCCCGTCCCTCCCTCCTATATATACTAGAGGATTTAGAGGGAAGCGCTAACCCTAATTGCCACGTGCTCCCTCTACTTCATCTAGATCGGTTTCTCCTCTAGTCTAGTTTCAGCGGTGCTTAGGCGAAGCCCTGCCGGAATTGTTCCACCACCATCGCCGCCGCGCCGTCGTGCTGCCGGAGAACTCTTATACCTCTCCGCTCCCTCTTGCTGGATCAAGAAGGCAGAGATCATCATCGAGCTGTACGTGTGCTGAACGCGGAGGTGCCTTCCGTTCGGCGCTAGATCGGAAGGACCGTGATCAGGATCGCGAGACGATTCGTGATTTGATCGCGGGATGGATCGTGATGGGATCGCAGGACGGATCGAGATTGGATCGCGAGATGGATCGTGATGGGATCGCGGGACGCTCGGCGATTTGGATCGCGAAGACGTTCGACTACATCAACCGCGTATCTTAATGCTTCCCGCTTAGCGATCTACAAGGGTATGTAGATCCACTCTCCCTCTCGTAGATGCTCATCACCATGGATAGATCTTGCGTGTGCGTAGGAAATTTTTTGTTTCCCATGCAACGTTCCCCAACAAGTACCGCCTACAAGCGGTAGTACCGCCCACCACTACCGGCCCAAGTACCGCCTACCCTTCTGGACCCTTCGCAATCTCAGTGGAGGTAGGGCGCTAGTGGGGCACGACACTATCGCTGTAGCGGTACTGCCTTCGTCCTAGTTTCTGCCATGCCTCTGTGTACCCCTAAGATGCAACCCCAGTGGTAGTACCGTTGGGGCGAGTGGTAGTACCGCTCCGGCGGCACTACCGCCTCGTGGCTTCGTGCCATTGTAGTGCTTAGCGGAGCACTACCGCCCGAGCGGTAGTACTGCTCTCCAGAGCGGTAGTACCGCTTATGTGCGGACTGAGGGGGTAACGGTTGGATTTTTTCCCCATCTATAAAGGGTGTCTTCTTCCCCAATGGATCTTATCCTTTGAACTCGTGTTCTTCCCCCATTGTTGACCTTCTTCGAGCTTGCTATCTCTCAATCCCTCCAATGATTCTTGCTAGTTCTTGAGGGAAAAGAGAGAGGAGATCCAGATCTATGTTTCCACCAATCACTTTCTCCTCTATGTGAGGGGAACCCCTTGGATCTAGATCTTGAAGTTCTTTGTGAGCTCCTTGTTCTTCCTCTCATATTTCTCCATAGTTTTTGTTGTTATGGTGGGATTTGGGAATGAGGGACTTGACCACTTCGTGTGTTCTTGCCATTGCATTAGTTGCATCAGTTTGAGTTCTCCACGGTGATACGTGGAAGTGAAGTTTGAGAAGCTTATTACTCTTGGGTGTTTGGGCACCCTAGAGCTTGTTCCTATTGGGTGCTTTGGCTCCCTAGATGGTTGGTGGTGTCTCGGAGCTCAATCATTGTGGTGTAAAGCTCCGGGCAGGCGTCGGGGTCTCCAATTAGGTTGTGGAGATTGCCCCGGGCAATTTGTACGGGTTCCGGTGACCGCCCCCAAGGGTTACCAAAGTGTACGGGTTCGGTGACCGCCCCCAGGGGTTGTCATTTGTACGGGTTCGGTGACCGCCCTCAAGGGTCCCTTAGTGGAATCACAACATCTTGCATTGTTCGAGGGCGTGAGGAGATTACGGTGGCCCTAGTGGCTTCTTGGGGAGCATTGTGCCTCCGCACTGCTCCAAACGGAGATTAGCATCCACAAGGGTGTGAACTTCGGGATACATCGTCGTCTCCGTGTGCCTCGGTTATCCTCTTACCCGAGTCCTTTACTTATGCACTTTACTTTGTGATAGCCATATTGTTTCTTGTTATATATCTTGCTATCACTTAGTTGTTCATATTGCTTAGCATAAGTTGTTGGTGCACATAGGTGAGCCTAGTTGTTTTAGGTTTTGTGCTTGACAAATTAAATGCTAGTTTTATTCCGCATTTGTTCAAGCCTAAACCGTAATTATTTTAAAGCGCCTATTCACCCCCTGACGGTGTCCTGGACTAGGGGGTACTCACCACGTCGTCTCCTGACCAGTGGGTCGGGCCGAGGACCCCCATGACGATTCGCTGATGGGCCACTTTGGGTAGCCCATGATGCGTGCAAGGGAGATTCCACAAGACTTGGCGCACAAGACAAGGACTCTTCTAAACCCTAGGCCTCCGGTGCATTATATAAACCGAGGCCAGGCTAGTCAATAGACAATCTCATATTCATTACAACAATCTCGTGGTAGATACATGTACTATGTACTATCCCCCATATGAATACAATCAAAAGCAGGACGTAGGGTGTTATCTCCTGGAGAGAGCCCGAACCAGGGTAAACTCCTGTGTCCATGTTACCATTGCTCCAAGATGCCTAGCTTAGGACCCCTACTACGAGATTTGTCGGATTCAGAACCGACACCCCCCTCTAGGCGACATCCACGTCCTTTCACCCACGTGTCCGGACAGGCCAACCCCTTCTGCACAGTCGACTGAACGCAATGTCGATGCACCGAGAGCCGCACCACATGTTTCACACGTGCGTACCTGGCACGTGCCAGCCAGGCGCGTGCCCGGGCCTGCTTGGCGCGACAGGACCAACCCGCCAGGGGCCAAAGGTAGCTGACAGGCGGGTCCGGATCAGCCATTGCGCTGGCACCAGAGGCCGTCGACAGGCGGGACCTGCTCGCTTGTCGCACGTGGGACAACATGCGACGGGGCCATCATGGGCGCACTCGATGCCCCCAATGATGGTGGCCCCGAGTGCGGGCCCATGGTCCACCCTCCTTGGACCGCCTAGCCGGGTTGCGGGGCCACCCCATGAGGCCTCCGCAATAAGCCACCCAGAAATAGACGGCTCGAAGGGCCTCTTCACCCGCAAGGCGCTCATGGAGGCGGGTACTCGAGCATCCTTTATAGGAGTAAGAGCATCTACAATTGGACTTGGCAAATCAGGCTTCCTATACGTCCACGGACGCGTCCGAGCAAACCCGCGGACGACGTCGGACAACCCCTCATATGTCTTGCCCAGGAGCCACACACCTTGTAACACCCCCAGTGATTAGCTACAGTAATCACCCTTTTGATAATGCCATGTCATCATGATTAGCAGTGCTTAATCATTATTTGGATCATATCTCATTTCAAATTCCAATTCAAATGGTAATTCAAACTTAAAGTGAAAATAAAAGTTGTTCAAATCCAGGAGCTAAAATGTTCATCATGTTGCAAATATTCCCAAAACAATTATAAAAATAGTCGCAACATTAAGTGGATTATTTAAATGACTCTATCATCCAAAAACAGTACCAAACAGCAATGCTTAATCCCATCTTATTTAAATAAAATTAAAATGAAATCACTATGGCTCCAAACCATTTTCTAACAGTGTTAAATAACGCACCGTAATTATTTGGGCAAGTTTCATAATTTACAAAAGTCATTTGGAGTAAAAAGAAAAGACAAAACAGAAAAGAAAAGAGAAAAGAGAAAAGAATAAAAGAAAAGGAAAAGGCCCACTGTACCTGGGCCTCGAGTGCACAGGGAGGCCCGGCCCGTCTAGCTCTTCCCCTAGCTCGCGCTGTTCACCGTCGCCGCTGTCGCCATGCGCGCGCGCGTGCCCGCACCCCCGCCCCCCTCTCTCCTGGTCGACAGTGAGTCGCCGCGCTCTGCCTCGCGAGGATAAGAACCTCCCCGACCGCCTTGGCAAACCCTAGCCGCCTCACCCTCTCCCTCTCTCGCTCTCCACCCTCATCCGAGCGGCGCCATGGCCGGCCCGTCGTAAATCTCGCGGCCACCGTGCCCCTCTCGTCGCCTCGCCGTGTCCAGCGCCTTCTCCGTCCTCGTCTACGTCGGCTACGCCGACTCGTTGGAGCTCGGAGCCACCACGACCCCATCCACGCTGTCGCCTTCCACCTACGGGCGCCGGTGATCGCCGACGTCGATCCGCCACCACCGAGCCTCCCCGAGCCCACTGCCACTCCCTACAGGCTCCCCGTGAGCAGCTCTACCTCTCCCCTCTCCTCTTCCCTTCTCGGTCGTCCCCTAGCCGTCGTCCCTGTCGAGGCCGAACGCTCCGTCGCCCGCGCTCGTCGCCGGCGAGCTTCCGGTGGCCTTTTGGTCACTCCGGCCTGTCCATCGTCTTCGCTAGATCGCGTAGGGCTCCGCGGCGTAGTTGATTTGTTCGCTTGCACGCCGAAACGCCGTAACCCCGCGCGCCCGAACTCGGCCGAAAGCAATCGCCGCCGGCGTCGAGGCCACGCCCTACTCCGGCCACCGAGCGACCTCGCACCGCCACCGTTCGACGTTGGCGAGCCCCCGCTTTCGAATGAGCCTAGCCGCGTTTCAAACGGGCCACCACAGCCGTTTTCCGGCCAGGTCCGGCGATGCACCGCCGCGGGACGGCTCGCCGGCGTGATTCCGGCGCCGTCCGCTGACGTGGCTGCCACCTGGCCCGCCTTGTGCCGCTGACGGGTGGGCCCAGTTGACCCGTTGACCGGGTCAACTGCTGACTGGGCAACCCGTGTCACTGACACGCGGGCCCCACCGCTAAAACGTTTTAAGAATAAATAGAAAATCTGTTAATTAATTAATTAATTAACTAAAACACTAATTACTCACTGACCAGTAGGCCCCACCCTTAATTAATCCTAATTAGTTTAAATAGAACCTAATTAAACTGCTGTGAGGCTGACCAGTGGGTCCCACATATCAGGTTTGACCCTGGTCAGCTGGGTTTGACCGCTGATGCAATGATGACGTCACGCTGATGTTGCAGAACACAGTTTTGGATAATTAGGATTAATAATTAAAAGAAATTCTAGAATATTATTAAAACTTTGAAATTTAGTATAAAACAATCTGTAACTCGGATGAAAATAATTTATACATGAAAGTTGATCAGAAAAATCCCACGAATCTGATTATGCCATCCGTTCATCTGTCACATGCTCCTAGCATGATGAACATGGAACTTTTCCCCTCCGGATCATTTGTCCGATAAATCCAAAGACCCGGGAAATATCGTCAGATATTCTCCCGCTCCGTCTGCAACGTGTAGTACTGCGCTAGTGCATACCTAGCTCTGCATATTGTCATGTCATGCATCGTGTTGCATCTGTGCTTTATATTTATTGTTTCTTCCCCCCTCTTCTCTCCGGTAGACCCCGAGACTGACGATGCTGCCGGGTATGACTACACCGTTGACGACCAGCCTTTTGCAGCAGAGCAGCAAGGCAAGCAACCCCCCTTGAGCATTCCGATATCGCCCATTCTTCCCTCTTATCCTTGCATTAGATTTTGCTACTGTATTAGTTAGCTCCTAATCTGATGCATAACCTGCTTTTGATAAACTGCTACTATACCTGCAACAATATCAACTGTTTAGTATAGGTTGATCAATGAATCCCCTGTGACCCCCCCTTAGTCCCAGTTGCCCCTGCTTCTTCATCGACGACTCGACGACCCGAAGACTCGAAGACTCGGTCAACCGACCGACGAGCCAGGCCCCTCACATCACCGCACCCCCCCTAGTTGTACGACTCTGCAGCGCTACTATCGAGTACCGAGGGTGACACCTCGTGAAGTACTCATGATGCTAGCTCTGTAGTGCAGCTAGTCGGTCGTGGTTATCGAGGGTGATTCCTCCTTCACCACTCCCGACGATGACTCTGTCGTGCAACCCCTCAAGTGTGGGACCCTCGAGGGTGATTCCTCTAGGTCCACCTTGACGGTTTCATCGAGCGGGGACCATTGAGGGTGATCCCTCAGTTCCCGCCTTGATGTTTTATACACACAGTTACTTTAACTTGACGTTGTTTACATGTGAAAGACGGGACTGGAGGGACAGGCGGTACCACCCTGGTTGAGGTGGACCTGAGTTCCCGATAGTCTTGAGATGGGTCGGCCCCAAGGGTACCCGTGTGTGAGATGTGGTGGGATGCGCCGGTAAGGCATCCAAAGGGTTATGTTGAGGCGTGGACGGGCAGGAGAGGCCCTTGCCACACATCCTCGAGTCGGGGTGACGGGACCGCACTTTATGGGTCGCGCTTGCCCCGCATTAATAAAATGCTAACGTGTTGGGTATTTGATCTGAGTTGGGTCGTTGGCCCTTTTACGCACCAAACCATCGCGTGGGAGAAGTTATGGGTACTCAGCGTCGTTGTATCAGCCGAAGCTCTTCGGACGTCAGCAATGGAGCGGCGCGCGCCGGATTGGACTAGACGGTACAGCTCTTGGACTGGAGTGTGCTAGGTCTGCTTCCGGCCGCGTTCGCATCGTGCAGGAGCGCGTAGGGCAAGTGGGCCCACGACCCCTGTGTGCTTAGGATTTAGACCGGCGGGCTGGCCTCTTCGTTGAGCCTAGGTGGGGCGACGACGTGCTGCTATCCCGAGGCCGGGCATGACCCAGGAAAGTGAGTCCGGACGGAGGTGATCAGGCGTGTTGGAAATGCGGTGCACCCCTGCAGGGATGAATAATCTATTCGAATAGCCGTGTCCACGGTAACAGGACGACTTGGAGTTGTACCTTGACCTTCTACAACTATAATTGTGACTTTAAATTGAAATGAATGTTGGCTCCGAGATTGCTTCCTCGCAGGGAGTCGAGGAAGAATCTCTGGGCGTGGTTACTTAATAAAATTGCTACAATAATATGACTATATATGAGATACCAGTCTACTCTCTTCTAATGCTGCAAGATGCTGAAGATGCTAGTCTTCGATAGGACTAGGGTCTTCCCCCTATTCTTGCTTTCTGCAGTCAGCCCAGATATAACCCCATTCCTTGATACTGATGCATACTTAGCATAGTTCTGATGTCAGTCATGCGAGTACTTTGGATGAGTACTCACCGCTGCTTTGCTTTCTCTTTCCCCCTCGATGCGATTCTGCGTTCAGACGATGGAGCCCAAGAGATGGAGTACCCCGGAGATGACTTCTACACCACCGCTGGAGCCTACTATTACGTGGAGAGTGCCGACGCTCAGGAGTAGTTAGGAGGTTCCCAGGCAGGAGGCCTCGCCTCTTTCGATCCGCTGCTTATGTTTGTGCTAGCCTTCTTAAGGCAAAACTTGTTTAACTTATGTCTGTACTCAAATATTATTGCTTCCGCTGACTCGTGCTTGTCGAGCTTTGTATTCGAGCCCTCGAGGCCCCTGGCTTGTAATATGAAGCTGTATGACTTTAATTTGTGTCTAGTGTTGTGTTGTGATATCAATCAGTGAGTCCCTAATCTTGGTCGTACGCATTGCGTGTATGTTTAGCGTACGGTCGAAATCGGAGCGTCACACACCTCAAATCCGAACTCTCAAATTCATGCAAATCCATGCACGTCCATCATACACATGAATGTTGCACGTAAAAAACATTTGTTGGTAGGGAAAATATATAGTGCGAACATAAAATTTATTTTAAGTGCGCAATTCAAACATTAGTTCTTAGGTTTCCATTGTGGATCCACAGATGCGCAAACCTTTGGGGCATTTCTTCCATTGACAATGCATGCAATCAATTGAACTGGGCATACCTGAAAGACCTCTTGCCTCTCCAATGGCGAGCAACTTTTCTGTATCCTGCACATTTGGTTCTCTCATATACTCTGGTCCAAACACCTGCACCACGGTGCGAACAAACTTGACAGTGGTCTTTAGGCATGTGCTCTCCGTCATCTGGACCACCTCACCAACGACATCGGCGACGGTACCATGTGCAAGTATCCTCAGAGCAATCGTGCATTTCTGCTTAGCAGAGAATGATAGTTGTCCGCAACAATCCTTGATGAGCTTGAAGTAGGGATCATGTGCCTCCACTCCCTCTACCACGCGCAAGAACAATGGTTTACAGATATGAAACCGTCGATGAAACCATGGTTCATCAGTGATAGTTGGGTTGTGAGCAAAGTAGTCATTGTAGAGTAGCCATGCTCTAGAGATTCTATCCCAGTTCAGAACTCATCTCCCTTTTATTGAGCCCTTGAAGTTGAGAATGTGCTCCACCTCTCGGTCCATTTCCTGTTGGATGCTCATGCTCATGATAATTTCGATTTCTTTGTCCGAATCCACCAAATCGAAGAACTCATTTTGAATCATTTATCAAGCTTTATTGGTGGGTAATCCTCGTCTGATGAACAATTTTCATCCATAACTTTCCTACGAAACAATCATAAAAAACTGGCTGGACAATGTCGAACACTTAGAGGGCAAGGTGCAGCCCGAGGGTTGCCAAACATATAGCGGCGACGGCCGTGCCGACGACGATGTCCATGGTGGCGAGAATGGATGGGAGGATTGTTGTGACAGTGCTGGCGGTGCTGAGGGCTATGTACAACGGCGAAGCTAGGGGAGCGAGGAGGGAGAAGAGAGGAGAGGAACAAGTCAAATCTGCTAGGTGGGAGGGGGAATTTAGTGCAATTTGGGATAGGGTCGGCCCGTCTGGTCTGACGTGGCGGACGCGTCCGAGCCTCCCAATATCCGCCCCAGATTTTGACTTGATATGAGGGGTGCTGGTCAACCCGCGCGTTAGGGACGGTATGAGAATCACTTCTATGTCCCTTTTTTTGACCAGTCAGTGACCCATCCCTCCGTCCGGGCATATAAGGAGGGTTTGAAGCTCCCGGTTGTAGATGCTCTAACAACATGCACATACACAGTGATGTTGTTTGGTTGAAATTACCACTGCTAGTTTGTTAGTAATTTTGTATTCCTTCTTCTTTTTCTGGCCTCGGTATTTCCTTCGTTTCTTTTTTACTTTGCATATTAGTATATCGTATTTGTCTTGAGTCAATTTTTTTGAACTTTGGTCAAGTTTATTGGACAAGATCAGCTTGCACAATACCATATCAATTTCATTATACTCAACATGAAATATGTTTTCATATTACATTTATTTAGTATTATTAGATGTGATTTTTTAACATATATTTAGTCAATCTTATTCTTAGAAGTCTGGTCAGGTTTATAGAGAAAATATCAACTTCTATGAAAATTTTACCACTGCTCTCAAAACAGACTTTAGCCTTGCTTAATATATACAGGAACTATCAAACGGAGTACACGGTCAAATGATACAAGGAGATGAGGTGTCCCTCAACTTATATATGAGGGTTTTGCCACTACTTTGTAGTTGTCCGGTCGTTTGAGCTTGCAAAAGCTTGTTTCAAGTATAAATTTAGTCAGATTTTAAAAAGCTTAACTCAAGATAAAACTAATATTCGAAGGAAAGGTAAAAGGAGGAAGAATATGCAGTTGACTGAGCTCGTCGGTGGTCACTTGGGTGCACTTTAATCATACCGGTGATTAGTTAACACTATCTAAGTTAGAGGAGGAGTCGTTGGGTGGGACGGAGCTACCCGCGGGCGGCACCGGTCGGACTGGCATGGCAAAATTAAGGATGAGCGAGCACCGCCCCATGAAAGACGGCAGCCAGCTTTGGGCGCAGGCAACAACAGCGCACGGTTCCAGCCAAAAAACCTTGCTCTCTCTCTTTCTTGTACCAATATAATCGAGCTTCTCCATTGATGCATGATCTTGCTAGTAGCAAACACAGTAGTAGAAAGAAACAAAAGGGAAAAGGGCAGGGAGGCCTGTGAATTGTGATGCGGTGTGGCCCAGGATCCCGGCCACGATTAGATCCGAGTTCGTTGTCGCATCATTGCGGCATTTGACACATGCCACCGCGGCGCTTTATTTTTTGCATGCCCGTAGAGAAAAGCCGGCCAGCGATCGGCCCTTTTCCGTCTGTGGTGTGCAGTGACAGTGTGCGCGTGAGCCCCCCGACCATGGGGATGAGAGAGAGAGAGAGAGCGCGCGCGGTCGCGGTGGAGGACCGCCGCTTCGGCCGCCGCCAGCCACCTGGTGCCATGCCGGCCGCTCGTCGCCGGCCTGCCGCCTGACACACACCATGATCGCGCTTGCCGCTCCCGCGTACGCATCGATGCGTGCATGTGTGGCGTATTTTCGAGCATCATAAGTTGTCGATCGATCAACATCATCCACATTCTGTCCGGCTGGCTGCATCGTGCCATCCTTTGCAGAGCGCTCGAGATGTGAATGATGTGGCCTGCTGCTTTTCTTTACAGATCATCGACATCGACGACATGCAAATGTACGGAGTATATCTCCAAGGAGTATGTGTATGTATGTCTAATTTGTGGCGCCGAGTTTAGAGGGCCATGCAATGCTTGAATTGTCAAGCTCCCATTGGTCGGTTAGTCTGAAGATGCACATATTCTGGTATAGGTGGGTTTGCTCAAAAGTGTACTAGTGCGCTTGTGTCATGTGTTGCCATCAGGCTCCACCGGGGGCTAAGCTGAGGCCCTCGACATGACACGTGTCTCGCCTCCGCGCCAAGCTGCGAGTTGGCAGGTGCATTGTCCTGCTCAAGAAAAGAAAAGCAGAGTGGTAGTACATAAACAGGGGGCTCACGGCCTCATCTCCTCACGTCACACATTATTTGCGATGTACTGCATAAATAAATGCAATGCATTCCATGATTTCAGCTGTCTGGAAAAAGCTCCCGGTCACGCAATATTACACGCTTATATATAAGCTCGAAGAAACTAAGTCAACAATAAGAAACAATTGGTTCTAAAAAGGAAAATGTATGCCTTTCACAAAAAAATTGTATGTGCCATGGAAAGGATATAATTTAGCAGACCACATGTCGTGATTGTACGCGTGGACACGGTCAGACTCGTTGACACGCGCCCAGCTTCCTACGCAAAATATATTATATGTGACATGATGATTACGCCATGCTGAGGTCATGGTGACGGACGACGCCGACGGGGAGAAAAACATTCGCGCGAGGCGGGTGCATGCAGATGCAGTGCTACTGCAACGATCAGCAGATGTGGGGGCAGCTAGCTAGCTAGCTTTGTGGAGAGGACTGAGACTGAGAGAGACCGACCGACGCCGATGGAACGGCGGCACGTCTGCTTTTTCCGAAGCCCGCCACTTCCGGCACATCGCCCTCCCGTCGGTCATGTCTGTCGGTCCGGCGCGCGCGTGCGTGCGTGCCAAGTGATCCGGGCAAGCCGGCGGGACGCCGATACGGTGGTGGTGTCCCTCCCCGGGCTCTGCACGGCGCCGGTGACCGGGCACCTACCGGCTGACTGCACCGGATCGGAAAAAGGTTGACACCGATATATCGGCCGGGGAACGACGCACTGCTGGTCGTAGCCTCGCTTGCATGGGACGATCATAACTGTTTGAGAATGAATCTATAATTGTATTGATGATTGCCTTGGGTATTTATATGTTCCCAAGAGTTGCCTATAAAGGTCGGTTTACAAGGTTCGCGTCTCTCGGAGGGACGCATCGTTTGGACAAAAGTAACTGCCTAGTTAGCTTAAGATCTAAGCTAATCTATTTCTAACACTCCCCTTGGACAACGCTTGTATAATCTTCAGGATCTTCCACGTAGTCTTGAGAGTGTTCTTGTGTATCCATGAGTATTTCCTTGTAAAAACAATATCCTTTGTAGATTCTATCATCTTGAAATTCTTCATCTTTATATCCCTCCTCCCAAAACCCTGTAGGAAAAATATGAGGAGAGTTGTATTTGATATGTTGCTAAAACTCCTTTAAACCTTCTGGGAAAAATAAGGAGAAAATGATACAACATATAATGATTAATGTCTCATGGATAACTCATATGAGTAAAACCTAGAGAGGAAAAATCTCATTAGTGAGTTTAGAGACCAATAAATATGCCTTATATACTTCCTTTAAAAACCCCGGTGGGGAAAATAGAAAGTATGACATATGATAATGAGAAGATATTGCCTCATTTAACACCTTAGATGAGAACCCTGAGAGTAAACTCATAAAGCGAAAAAGAGTACAATATGATGTGCCATGGAAAACTCCTTTAAAACCCGGTGGGAAAAAATATAATGAGAAAGCAAAATGGCATATCCGAACACTTGTATTAATATTGTCTCATTAAAAACCTTTTATGAGAAACCATTAGGGAAAACTCATCAAGGGAAAAAGAGTACAATATGTATGATCTTATGATCATTGACGGGTTATGAGAAGGGAGTTTACTCCCCCTGAACTTTGCAAATCTCAACAATTTTCTTTGCAATATTGTTCTCTATATAACCCATGTGCATTTGAGCAATACAAGTGATGTTATCTTGATAGATAATGGTAGGTGATTCTGTTGAATCTTCACCACATGATCTTGAATGTGGTCAATCATTTTGTGAAGCCATACATAGTTTATGACGCTTCGTATAAAGTAGTTATACCAAAATAATTAACAATACTAGATATTAAGGTCTATTTTGAATTGTTCCCTTAATAGGATATTCCACTAAATTCAGTCATTGATATGGCATTTTCGGGATCAGATAATTATAGCCAATATATGTATATCACACAACGGTCAATTCTTGATGTTCCTGAGGGAATTGATCAAGATCTTTTGTGCCTAGTACATATCGCAGGATATTATGTACACCAACCATTTAGTTGGGGTCAGCACTTTAAATAATTTGACAATACATTGCAACGATGATATTCAATATGGCACTAGAGGTACCGATACCATTTCATCATCGATACTATGTATGGATAAATTTGCATCCCTGTTAGGGATAGTGTAACCATATGTGTATTTAATATGGTCTATCCATATTTAATTTTGTAATATTTTACAGATATACTTAGACTGATAGATATGTATTCCTTGGGGAATAAGATCAAGTTCTGAACTTGAATAATATTTGGTTTCATCCAAATCTCCGTCTTGATATGATTGCGAGCACCTTTCATATCTTGTATGTACTTTTAAGATGAAATCATCGGTATATACTAGGGTCATGTAGCATCCAGTGAGGGATTTTATTATAACTACATGTAATCAAGCAATCATTATGTGAGTAATCCTTTTGAAGAAGGAACTCTCGTAGTCGATTGTACCACACGATTTTTCGACTATTTTAAGTCATGGAGTGACTTTTGATGTTTTACACAATATATGTTGCGATTTGTTCATAATTCAGATTTTCAAGCCTTTTAAGGACTTATATATAGATATCTGAATTGGGTGATCCATATGAGTATGTAATCACCGAGTCTATCAACTGCATGGATAGTTTATTTGTAACTGCCAATAATATGTGTATCGAAACGTAATTCCACTTATACCAAGAGGGTATGTCACATCATAATTGATGTCGGGTCTCTGCATGAACCCTAGTGCTACCATCATCGCTTTTCACCACCTCATTGTTTTCGTTATGATCGAAAAATCATTTGTCTCCCAAAAGGGAAGATAATTATGAGGAGAATGTATTACAGTGGTAAATACCTCTCTTATGTTGAGCGAGTGCTATTCTTATTTAATTGCTTCCTTCTAGTTGAACCAGTATATGAATGCATTAGGCATTCTGCCATGGACTTTGGTTCAGGGCCCTAAAGGTTTTAGCAATTTAAGAACAAATTTATGTCGACATATGTAGTCTTATGTTATATGATTCTGTTGAATCAATAGAATTTGTGGAAATAATATTTATATCTTTTAACTCCTCGTGATTTCCCATAAGAATGGAGTCAAGGTGTTTCGATGTCCCAACACTTCAAATTGTGTGCACGTTTATGTTGGGTTTGGATGATGAGTATCCATTATGTGTTATTCAACTTGACGTTGAACTACATTTACTAGTTGAGGATATAATTTCCTCTATTTCCGCGGATGCATATGAGAACTCATTTCTCATGTGACCATGATTCTCCCCCTTTTGCTCTCATTGGGGAGAATAGTGGTTGTATTATGTACTTCCACTTTGCATGGCACATTGCTTGCATGCATAATGTGATTTCATGACGTCTTTATCATAAGTAAATGTATTTGGCAGATTTGCAAAGTGTTGCAAATATATGATTGAACTTTAGCTTCAGATTTTGAAGTACGTGAATATGAGGACTGAATGTCTATGACATTTCTAATTTCTCGGCATTATTTGTGGTACAAATCTCCCCCTAATGCCGAAAATGTCCTTATTTTAAATGTAATCAGCGTATGGGCAATAACTAATTCTCCTGATGGGAGTTTAAAATATTTATGATTGACGGATAAATAAATAGTTATACCTCACATGAATCCCAAATTTATGTGAGGGCCCATGTACGATGGAGTGGTGATATCGGTATATAACCGAATTATTGCAGATGGGAAATACTTGTTTGATTTCCACGTACTTACTGCAAGGGGAAGCAGTATGATATGCAGTTGGTATGATCTAGAATAGATCTGCGGCGTGTAAGACCGCATGTTTCCAACAAGATGTTGGCATATTAAAATTCTGTAAAAGTGGTCCTATGATTAGTTTTATTCTTTTGATAAAGAATTTAGCTGCACCATTTTGGGTATGTACATGAGGTACTTAGTAAAAATCATAAATGCTCGTGAAAGCGGCATTAAAATGGGTTTAACCCATATGCTAGGATAATTTGCTCTTATTTTTATACTTTGAGCAATTAATTTAGAAATTCATGTGTTTATGGAGATTAGAAACTCACATAAGATTATTGATACCATGAATAAATGTCCCAGAAATGGTTGAGTAGTCCACATATATATTCTTGGATGTGTTCAAGAAATTTAAGTGTCTACTTTCTGAATTTTAAGATGAGAGTGTCCTAAAAATCAATTTTCTCATGGCATATGTGGTGCACATAAAATCTGATGACTTGAGAATTTTGCAGCTTTTAGGTTGTGACCAACAAAATTGTCACTAATTTTTCTTATCATCCCTATTTTAGGGTGACATAGGCAACAAAATTAGTTTCTACGCAACAAATAAGTAGTATGAATGTTATTTATACATTCAAATGTCATGTGAGTCGAACATGATATAATGGACAACACACCGCATGAAGTAGTATGCTTATAGGCTGATGGCATGTGGGGATAGTTATGAGACTAAACGAGGTCTCTGAAATATTTTGGGAATTTTATCCAGCAAGCAAATTGTTATTGCAAAAGGGATATATCTCCTCTGGACAAAGACTTACGTTCTTATCCTGATGAATATTATAAGTACCGTCCATACCCAGATTATTTTCTGGTACTTATCGAAGTGAGCTTCGAAATTATCCCATTGAACTCGCATTGATTACTGAATTTGAGGAATAACCAACCAAATGCTTGAGAGCATTTATACGTATGATGAAACTTGATAGTTATACTATCACTTTTGGTAGGTCTCCTATGATTCTTGTCATTTTACCTCCACTTTACATTAATTTCTCATGGTTCTTTTCGAGGCCATTGAGATTCTTAGTATATGAGTACTAATATGAATTTTAAGTAAGGGTGTATCACCTGTAGGGTGTATATGTTGATTCTTCATAAGAAGAAATTCTTATCCTGAAATGGAGATGATAATGTTATTGCATTATCATCAAAAGAGGATGTAAAGTGATTTATAGATTTGGATCAGATCTATTTCTCAGCTATCTGATCACAAAGTACCAAGTTGGAGTTGATTATATAGACAAACATAACTATAAGCTGCAATGGACTAGAGGCCCAACAAAATAAAGTGAATATTCATATTGTATTTATGCAGCATATATCTCCTTGAGGGAGGTTGAGGAAAATGAATGTTTATCCAATTTCCCCGCATCTAACGTGAGTTCATGAATTTATGTGTGGAAATGCCAGCTATGTCCTGCATGAGATAATCATGCAATTCATTTACTTTGATAGTAAATTAAGATAAAAAATGCTTCGAGTCAGCATATGTATGGTCAAGATGATTCCATAATGACCATAGTGTAGACATTCAATGTTGAGACATTAAATAGTTTATCTATCGATGCTTTGGACTTCATTCCTAGAGGGATGAGTGGTGTTACATTCACCGCCGAAACTGATATATGTAATTTTGACATTGGTTAGTCATGGTGAAGATCATTATCACCATATGATGTAGAACCTATAGTAGTTTGTGAAAAACTCAACCATTGCAATGTATGGACTCTATCTTGATAGATAAAAAATGCAACAATTTTATCAATGATATAGGCTCCACTACTTTTATGTTACATTTAACAATATAACAGAAGCATGAAATAGTCATACATGAATTGATTTTACTTTGATAGTAAAAATTATATTGGTAAATAACAAATAAGTTCTAGAGGAACAATTTAAGTTTTTTGCTTTTATACCATGTTCTCAAATTGTAAGTTAACAGATAATCTCCACATTTGTGGAGTACATCTCTCGGCAATAGGAAGCATAGACTTACGTATGTCAGTAGACATTTTTATCCTAATACCTTGTGTTATACTCTGCCCAAATATATTTGGAAGAGCACTTTGGAGATAAGTATATCTCTGAGAGACGATGGATAATTTTAGTGACATTCTTATAATTCTTTTCACTTAATATAAGAATTTGCAATTGAAAGAAAAATCAGTTGCAAAGTGGTATTGATGTACCAATATTGCATGTTATAGAGAATGCTAGAGGCAAACATATATCATATGCCATAAATTCTTTGAGGGCCGGAGGGTCTCAAATGCCACAAATAACAACTCTAAGGCTTGCAACAAAATACATATTTAGCCAGAGGGCTTAGGTGCAAGTTAGAGAAACACTTACGCAAAAATCTGTACAATCTGAGTGGGGCTTACTGTATATTGTAATAAGACAGAGGGTCTAACAGATAAATGCCAGAGCGTTTGCTTAAATTTAATAAAGGAAAGGGCTAAAATGAAGAAACTGCCAAATAGATAAGTCTCCCTGTCCCCATCGTTTCTCTGTACATGGTACACAGGCAGCAAGTTCTTCACCATTCACGAATCAATTGATTGGTAGCCAACCAAAAAGGGGTTCGAGCAAATTGAGAAGACGACGCCTTGGAGGGTACCATGCCCGCAGGGGCCAGAGGGGCTTCTCCCCTTCACGCGCCTGAGGGCGTCTCTATGCCGGGCACCGGTAGTGGCGGTGCACCGGCCTCGTGCTGCGGGGAGCGAGGCCGACGCTGTCTGTCTCCGCGGCGGGCCCGAGAGGAGCGGCGCCGGGGAGTGGCATGGAGGCTGGTCGTGGGCAGCGCCGCTTCGCGCCGAAGGTTTCGGGATGCTCCTCCATTGGAGTTCCTGGTGGCGCATGAGCCGGGGGCGCATCCGCGTGGTGCGCCGGCCGTCGGACGTAGCAGTCGCCGCGCTTAGGCGGACGCGCTGTCGCGAGGAGCCGGTCGACGGCCACGGCCGTCTCGGGAGGAGCAGCTTCGGGGCCAAGGACCGCCGCGCGTGCTGCGACCTGCCACCGTTTCGAGGCTGGGAGCCGAGCGCCGGGCTCGCCTTAAGGCCGCGCCGATGTGGAGTCCTGCCGGTCGCCGCCACTGTTTCCGGTTGATGGGGCTGCGCCGGCCGTGGCGTACCGTCGTTACTGACACTCCGGTGGGAGAAACGCCGGCCGTTTCCTCCACAACGGCCGCGGTTTGAGCACCAGAGCCGTGGGGCATCACGCGCACCGCCGCAGCCAGGAGGGCTCGGCCACGGTGGCGATTGAGGAGAAGGTCGAGTACGCCACGCATCGCCGGTGGGCGTGCCTTGTCGAGCGCGCCGCGCGTCGCCAGAGGGCTATGCCGCGCGCGCAGATGAGGGGCAACGATAGGGCGGAGGGCCGCTGGACTGGTATGCCGGCCGCTGCCGCGTTTCGCTTCTCTCTTTTCTTTGTGTCCGCTCTCGGTAGAGGCAGTGCTGATAACGTGTTTGAGAATGAATCTATAATTGTATTGATGATTGCCTTGGGTATTTATATGTCCCCAAGAGTTGCCTATAAAGGTCGGTTTACAAGGTTCGCGTCCTCTCGGAGGGACGCAGCGTTTGGACAATAGTAACTGCCTAGTTAGCTTAAGATCTAAGCTAATCTATTTCTAACAGTAACAACGCACTACTTGTTGGTTGCGTAGTACCCCGAGGAAATTGTTGAAGGGAGAGAGGGATTTGGTGGAATCGTTATTGTATTGTTTGAGCCTCATGGGCATATATATAGGAGTACAATAACCAATTTGGAGTACAAGACAATGCAGGACAAATCCTAATCTATCTCATATTTCCTAACTAATCAATATGCTTAACATCCCCCCGCAGTCACAACGGTAGCGACGCAGACGGTGAGACTAGAGAAGAATCCGAAGGTAAGCCGACGGTCATCCCCCGCACAGTCGTAACGGTCGATGCATCGCGGAAGTCGTGGCTGGAGTTGAAACCGACGAGGTTGCTCAAGTAAGGCGGTAGCCCTTTGTGCCGTTTGTCGAGGTAGCCGAGAGCGTAGGGTGGTGTAGCCGTGGTCGAGGTAGCCGTGCGAAGAATGCCGTGGTCGATGTCGAGTCGGGGTAGCCAGTGTCGAGGGAGTCGCCGAGGAGCCGCGGGCGCAAGGAGGCGCCGAGTTAGTCATGGGCGCAGTGGTGTCGAAGTAGTGGTGCGCCGGGAAGAAGACGAAGTTGAGACGCGTCGCGCCGGGATTGCCAAGTCCGGGGACACGTCGTGGACGAAGGCACACATCGGTGTTGCCAGCACCGGGCATGCGTAGACGGACGAAGTCGATGTTGACGATGCGTCGCTCCAGGCTTGCCAGACCTGGGAACACATCGAGGACGAAGGCACGCGTCGGTGTTGCCAGCACCAGGCATGCGTAGACGGGGACCTGCACACAACTTGTACGCCATGTCGAGGAGGCTAGCAGAGAAGGACTGGACGACGGTTGCGGCGCAAATCGGCGGGGGCCGATGTCGCCCGCGGTGGTCGGAGTAGATGAAGTGGTCGGGGTAGACGACGGCGACGCTGGAGATGAGCTGGTGCTGGACGAAGAAGAAGGGGGTGGACTGGCGGCGCGGCTCAGGTGAGCGAGCTGCAGCGACGCCGAAGAAGAGCGGCGGCGGCTGCTGGTTAGGAGCGCGGCGGCGAGGCTCGAAGTAGGCGAGGAAGAACCCAACAGCGTGACAAAGACCGGCGCGGACGGTGGCGTTCCTGCGCCGAGGGAGACGGCGTGGCGCATACCACGGGAAGTAGACACGTGGGGATGGCAGAGTGGACCGCGGGCCGCGGCGCTACGACCCGAAGGGGTGACGCAGCGGCAGCAAGCGGGTCGGGGTGACGGCGGGAAGACCTCGGGCGGCGGCGGTGACCGCGGGCCGCGGCGCTGCGGCCCGAAGGGGCGGCACGGCGGCGAAGCGCGGGTTGGTGCGACCGCGGGGACGGCCTCGGGCGGCGGCGGAGACCGCATGCCACGCTCGCTACGGCCCGATGGGGCGACGTAGCAGCAGCGCGAGGGTCGGTGCAGCCACGGGGACGACCTGAAGCGGACGGCCTCAAGGCGGCGGTGGACCGCGTGCCGCGACACTACGGCCCGAAGGGGCGACGCAGCGGCAGCACGCGGGTCGATGCGGCCGCGGGGAGAACCACGGGGCGGCGGCGCTGCGGCCCGAAGGGGCGACGCAATGGCAGCCCGGTGCTCGATCGGTGGAGGGGCGCGCTTTACTCGGGACAATCTTCGCGGGACCTGCGGAGGCGCGCGCAACCGACGTGCCAGGTTGGTCGCACGGCGTAGATGAGGCGGATTGCGGCGGCGGGCGGGTGATCAATCCGATCGCGCGCGAGGTCGGGGACACCGCTTGATGGAGGCGGGATGGCGGCGGAGTCCGAGATGAAGCCGGCGACGACGGTCGGCAGGGCGGCCGTACAGGCGCGGCGTAGATCGACGGGCGGGCCGGCGCGCGAACGACGGCTGTGATGGGCCGTCGCATGGTGCGAGGCCGCCGGGTTGGGGCGATGCAGGAATCCCGATCCGAGTAGGGCGGTGACGGCCGGCGTAGGGTGACGGGCGAGCAAACGCGCGGGCGACGGCCGTGAGGGGCCGCCGCGTCGCGCGAGGCTGCCGGGTCTGTGTAAAGGCCGGGTCGCGCCGATGTCGGAGTAGAGGCGCGGGGTCGACGGCGGCGGCGGGCGACGCAAACCGATCTTAGATCGGAAAACCAAAAAGGAATCGCCGATCAATGCGACCGGCGGAAGAGAGAAAACCCCGGATCAAGATATCGAAAAAAAGACTCTCTAGGGCAGCCGGTCAACATGAACGGCGAACGAACCCTAGGTACGGGCGGCGCGGCCCCCGGCGGCGGTCATGGAGGCCGACCGCCCCGGGGGCGGCGCGCGGTGCGGAAGCGGTGGGCGGCGGCTAGGTCTAGGAACTTGCGGCAGATACCATGTTGAAGGAAGAGAGGGATTTGGTGGAATCGTTGTTGTATTGCTTGAGCCTCATGGGCATATATATATAGGAGTACAATGACCAACTTGGAGTACAAGACAAGGCAGGACAAATCCTAGTCTATCTCATATTTCCTAACTAATCAATATACTCAACAGAAATAGCCAGATTGTAACCTTAGAGCATCTACAGCCGGACCCCCTATATGCTCCTTAAACGTCCGGAACGCCCTTCCGGTCACTGACCAGTCACAAAAATGCGACCCAACCGGACCCCTCATATCCGTCTCAAACGCCCGGACTGACCGGCACCCCTCATATCCATCTCAAATATGAGGACGATATGAGGGCTCGCGGACGCGCCCGGACACGCCCGGTCAGTCCGCCACGTAGGACGCGACCCCACTACGGACCACCTTTTCTCTTTTCTTATTCATTATTTTCTTTCTCTCTCTTCTTCTCCACCAATCACGTGCAAGTGACCGGACATATGGGAAGAAAAATGGGAAGTGTGGCTGCGCGGACCAAATTATAGGGGCTCAAAACGGACACGCCCGGTCACTGACCGGGCGCGTCCGCGGGCGTTTAAGGGGTCAGATTTGCTAGGTCCGGCTGTAGATGCTCTTATTCCTTCATGAGAGCATCTTCAACACGCGCCTAACCGCACGGCGCGCTAAAACCTTTTTACAACAAGCAAATAACGGTTTTTTACGGGCGACAGGGCGCTGGCTCCAGCGGCCGCTGCAAAATATGACGTGCGGGAGCAGCTCCAGCAGACGCGCTAACTTATAGCGTGCATGAGCAGCCGGCGCTTGCAAATAAGATTTTACATGTCCATTTTGACAATATGATGATGTTTCAAACATTAAACGAATGTGCAAAATAAAGACATAGCATAGTTCAATTGCACGGCACATCAACAATCATGCCACATCATCCTCGTCCATCTCAAACTCATGATCATCTAAATGCTCTTCATTGGTTTGAGACCAATGCGAATTGTTGGAGTCAACACCCATAGTTAGACATATATGTCTCATCACTGAAACTACAAAGTATGTACAAGAAAACTAAGCTATCCATATGTATCCATTCATGTAAAAAACAACAACGAAAAAAGGGGGACGAAATCATAATTATGGACATTTCATCAAACACCTTGTGCGCATCGGCCGTCGGCGCTTCGGTTGGCGCCGCATCCGCCACATGCCCTGCAAGCTTCTTCTTCGGCCGCCTAGAAGAGCCGCCCGCCGCTTTGTTCTTCTTCCCGGACACCTTGCCTGCCTTCGCCGCCGCATTTGGTCGCTTGGAGAGGGGGCCCCGTGGCTTCACGGCGGGCGCCGGCGCGACGCCACCCGCCGAGGTCGTCCGTAGCGCCATGAAAAGGCCGCACGCGAGACCGGTGCTTGGAGGAGGGCCGGCGGCGGCGAAGCCGAAGTTCAACCCCACCCTAGGGTTTGCGTTGCCGGCGGCGGCGACGGCGGCGGCGAGGGGGTCGCGGGTGTAGGGAGGGGTTGGGGGATGTCTGCACGGCCTTCCATCGGTCGAATTTCGCCGGCGGCGGCGCGGGGCGGGGCGATGGCGGGGCGGCCGGAGAGGGTGGCGACAGTGGGTCGCGGGCGCTCGAGTGTCCAGCGCTCGGGAGCGGGCGCACGAAATAAGCCGCGTGTGATGCCGTTTTGCTCCGCGCGCTGAACAAACTATACCGCGCGCGCATTTTTTGTGCGTCCGCTGGAGCGTCCGGAACGGCTGCGCGTGTGCAGAAAAGGCTATTTTTCCGGCGCGGCACTAAAATCGTGCTCATGTTGAAGATGCTCTCAATAAAATCCTTTTGTACCAAAAAAAAGATATATCGGCCGAGGAACTGGGTATCTATGTTTTTTTAGATACTCTATTTAACGAAAATGTTGGTTTTATATTTTCTAGATCAAGTTTATTTATCTTGATACCGTGTCGTATCAAGACGGTGTAACCAAACGCAAACATATTTCCGTGGCTTCGCATTAACGAGCGCACGTCTGAGACCAATTAATAGTTTCTCAAAAAGGCTAAAAATCTGATGACAGGTTTTTACACATGGCAAATTGAATGTTTATAGGCAATTTATATAGACGTAAGGATGATAAATTTAGTTTATAAGCACAACAGATTTTTTTGTAGAAAATGACCTGAGACGGATTTGTCACCAACTAAAATTGCTATCCTTGGCGAGAACAACTTGCGACGAAAAATGTTTGATTTCTTATGCCTAAAAATTTGACGTTTGCCAAATATCCCAGTCCTAGTTTTTTTAACATAGTACAAACATAGGTGTCCATATATATACCCATACACTCATACCTATAAATGCATGCACATCATATCCTTATGAGCACCTTCGAGATATTGCGTCGGCACAATATTTTAAGATTGACGAAGTCATCACCGGTGCCTTCGTAGTCGACAGGAACATCCCCTCCCGCTGAAGAACATCATTGAATAGTCTGAAATAAATCCAAAAAAATACAAGGACGAGTTTTAAGTCTATGACTTTAATCTTGATGGCTTGGTTTCATCACAAGAAATCTAACAATGCAGCTAGACTCGGTTCACAGAGTCAATTAAGTTGAATTGGTCACACCAAAGGATGTACTCATAGTTTACCATAAGTTACATCTCATTTTTTGTGTTTCGGGTGTTTCACTAGACTGAAAGTGAATAATTCTTTCGTTGGAACGTGATGCTTTTAACAACAGTGAAACGCCACATTGCATGAATATCACGTCTTATGGTTGCAAGTGTCTATGCGAAGGCACAACACGGCCACAGCCCCCCAAAACTTTAAGGAGACCGTGAGCCGATCTCGCCGTCAAGAAGGGAGCCACCGAAGTGCAAAACTTGACCTAGCCAAGAGCCTTCACGTCAAGGTCACGCCATGGAAGACCACCGGTCCTTGGTCGTACTCCTCCAGCCCCCAACAACCAGGGGTCGTCGAAGCTCCAAGAAACCAAATCCAAAGAAGGAATGTGCCATGGCTCATCGAAGAGCCCTCAAGGGAGTCATGCCCTATGACAAGCTCAGAGAGAACGGATGCCCACAAGGCCCAAGCTCCACTTGGTGCTCCATGCACGAATCATCAAGCCATTGAACGGGCGATTGTAGAAAGTTGAAGGTGACGAAGAAACCTCGGAAGGAGCGGTCATGCCGCCCTATGCAAGTCCATGCCACCCCTGAGATACCTTCGCGCTGGAAAAATGCAGGTGCATGGTTAGGATGGATAAAACGGCATGGACGCCCGCTATAGTCCCCTACAAACAAGGAGCTCATATGTTGCCTGTATACCTAGGCAAATGTCGGGTCGGGCCGGGCCGAAAAAAATACGGTGCTGAAAACCCAGGCCCGAGCCCGGCCCGGCCGTCGGGCCTAACAAATCGGGACCGAGCCCGAAAAAGCCCGATGCGGCCCGACCGGCCCGGCCCGACTACAGCTAAAATTGTGTTTTTCACAAGCCCGAGCCCGGCCTGCCGCCGGGCTCAATTTTCATGCCCGAGCCCGGCCCAATGGGACGATTAGGCCCGGCCCGGCCCGGGATTTTCAGGCCGGGTAGGGTCGGGCCGTCCGGGCCGGGCTGCCCATGGCCAGGTCTAATTGCTTGCCATGGATGATGACATCACCAGCTTATGGGTCGCCGCCTTCTCCTCCGACCTCGACTTCAACAAGCTCTGTTTCCTTCTTGACTCGCCTCAAGCCACTGCGACAAGCCCCAAAGTATCACCGAAAGGTCGGGATCGTCGATTCATAGGGATATGACGCTTTGTCCACCCCGACGCCATGTCGGACCTCCGCCATGGCTGCACCGTTGGCTTGAAGGATTGGTCACCGTTCGAGAATCTGCCTCGTCATACCATCATCAAGCTGACGAGGAGATATCGGCACGGAGCACGCCTGCGGAAGACATTCTCCTCCACACACCAAGGAAGACGATTCACCCCCAAAGGCAGACATAATCCAACACCACGACCCTTGTTGTTTGAAGAAGTTGCATTGGATGCTCGGGCAGCGTAATGAGGTGCCAAGGTCGCTTCAAACCGCTGAGATGAAGAAGGAATCAAGCCCAAGGCTATCCTACTACTGTTTTACACGCTACCTTCATTACGAGCAGAAGCTCAGGCCAACCAAGCAAACCCCGTGTAGTGAGGGTCAAGGAAATGCCCTTCCTGTGTGACATTGATTTGGCATGCAAAAGACTTTTGGAGGTTAACAAAAGTAAGTGTTGTATATATTCATAATGAAGACTCTAGAGTCCGTGGTGTTTCAATTACGATGGGTTTCTTAGGCTTACTAGCGATTTAGCAGTGCTGTGATACGTCTCCAACGTATCGATAATTTATGAAGTATTCATGCCATATTCACCTATGTTTACAATTATTTTATATGGTTTTGATGCACTTTATATGATTTATTTAGAACTAACCCGGACTGACGCTGTTTTCAGCAGAATTATCATGGTATTGTTTTTGTGTAGAAAATGAAAGTTCTCGGAATTGCCCGAAACTTTTTGATGATTTTTCTGGAGGAAATGAGCAATATTGGAGCGAAGAACCACCAGAGGGGAGCCACCTGTGGGCCACAAGCCATCAGGGTGCGGCCCCCCTAGGCCGCGCCCTGATATGTGGTGGGGCCCATGTGGCTCCGTTGCGTGTGATTCCAACGCTGAAAAATCCTATAAATCCCAGAAACCCCAGAAATAAACAAAGACTCTCCGTTCCGCCGCCGTAACTCTGTGTATTGACGAAAAACCAATCTGGAGACGTTCCAGTACCCTGCCGGAGAGGGGAAACCATCACCGGTGGCCATCTTCTTCATCCCGGTGGAGGCCATGATGAGGAGGGAGTAGTTCACCCTCGGGGTTGAGGGTATGTACCAGTAGCTATGTGTTCAATTTCTCTCTCTCTCTCTCTCTCTCTCTCTCTCTCGTGTTCTTGAGATGTCACGATCTTGATGTATCACGGGCTTTGTTAATATAGTCGGATCATATGATTTTATTCCCTGGCTACCTTGTTGTGATGAATTGAATCTTTACCTATGAGATCTCGTTATGTTGGATTGAATATTATGGTTTGAGAATACTTGATGTACGTCTTACGTGGGATACCCGTAGTGACATTGGGGTATTATATTGATTCACTTGATATATGTTGAGGCATCAACTTGCGGATTCCGGTGACCTTGGGGATCTATGCATAGGGGTTGATTGCACGTTTTGATACCACGTTCTCCGATAGAAATCTTGGGGTGCTCCTTGAAGTTGTTTGTGTTGGACTGAATATGATAGACCTGAAATTGTTTGATGCATGTTGCATAATTTACCCACGGATACTTGAGGTGACATTGGAGTATCTAGGTGACATTAGGGTTGATTGATATGTATCATTGGTGTTGTTCTAGTACGAACTCTAGGGATGTTTGTGATACTTATAGGAATAGCACAAAAGATTGATCGGAAAGAATAACTTTGAGGTGGTTCTACTACCTACACCAATTTCATCTTATGTTCTCCGCTAGATAGGAACTTTGGAGTGATTCTTTGTTGCACGTTGACGGATGATCATATGAATCAACTATGTTAGCATTGTTGGGAGATTGCGCTGGTGAAAGTATGAACCCTAGGCCTTGTTTCCAAGCATTAATATACCATTTTGCTTGCTGTTTGCTAGTTTGTTACCTTGCTGTTTTTATATTTTTAGATTACAAAAACCTATATCTACCCTCCATATTGCACTTGTATCACCATCTCTTCGCCGAACTAGTGCACCTATACAATTTGCCATTGTATTGGGTGTGTTGGGACAAAAAAGATTTCTTGTATTTGATTGCAGGGTTGTTTGAGAGAGACCATCTTCATCCTACACCTCCCACGGATTGATAATTCTTAGGTCATCCACTTGAGGGAAAATTGCTACTGTCCTACAAAACTCCGCGCTTGGAGGCCCAACAAAGTCTACAAGAATAAAGTTGCGTAGTAGACAACATGCTAATATTCAAGTTGGTTACAGAAGAAATATCTTGAATTGTGTGACCAATTCTAGTTACCTATATTACCCTTTGTGACCCCCCCGCCCCCAATCACCACATACACACACAATGAAAAATGCCACCCGCACTTTTCAACGCAAGGACCGCTCTACCCCCTCCTCTACCCTTATCCTCCCGCGGCTCCGCTGGCCGGAGTGGGGATGGGAGAGGAGGGTGGGATGTCGATGCACATAGTAGTGATATGGTTAGGTCTAGGGTTGTGCTTGCCCATGGGACGTTTGGCGCTATGTCAAAGATTGGCGTGATGATGAGTCAAAGTTGTTGTCCGATATGTGTGAACCACGTAGGAAGATGGTGGATTCCTTTGGCTTGTGGTTGTTCATGGTGGATGCTATTTGTGATAGGTGTTGGGATTTTCTTGAAGAGGAAGGCTGATGTAGTATAGTAGCAGAAAGTATTTCCCTCAATTAAGAACCATGGTTTGTTGAACCAATAGAAGATCATGCAAACGAACAATCGACAATACCTGTACACACACAAATAAATACACACACCCAACGCGGGCAAGATGGATGTTAATCCCTTTGTACTCGTTGATTGCAAGGATTAATTCTGATAGTGAAGGATTGATAAATATAGATAAAAATATAATAAATTGCATCAAGAATATTTTTAAGGATTTAGAAAATACATAAAGTGAATGGACCCAGGGGCCATAGCTTTCACTAGAGGCATCTTTCTCATGAACATAGCAACGGTAGGTAGACAAATTACTGTTGGGCAATTGATAGAAAAGCGAATAATTATGACAATATTCCTGGCATGATCAATATATAGGCATTACATCCATGAAAATTAGACCAAAACGATTATGCATCTACTACTATTACTCCGTCAATCGACCGCTACCAGCATGCATCTATGGTATAAGGTTCATAACAAACAGAGTAATGCTTGGAGCATGATGACATAATGTAGACAATGTATGACCAAATAATATGTTCGAACCCCATCGTTTTACCCTTAGTACCAACAATACAAATACGTGCCTCGCTACTCCTACTGTCATAGAGTGAGGACACTGCAAGATTGACCCTACTATTATACACCACTTTCTCTGAAGATCTAATCAACAACTTGACCAAAGAAAAATCATAGATTGGAAAGCATACATAGCTATAAAAACACACATAATAAATCTTGAGAAAAGACTCAATTACTTTCAATTAATAATCTGATCAAAAACCCATAATTCATCGGATCCCAACAGAACACTGCAAAGATTACATTGAATAGGTCTCCGAAGAGATCATTGTATTGAAGATCAAACGAGAGAGAGAGAGAGAGAGAGAGAGAGAGAGATCTAGCTACTGCTATGACCCATAGATCATGTGGGAACTACTCACACATCATTGGGGAGGCAACAAGGTTGATGAAGACGGCCTCCGTGATGGATTCCCCCTCCGATAGAGTACCAAAAAAGGCCTCCAAATGGTATCGCGGAAGACTGTAGGCTTACGGCGGTGAAAGAATTGTTTCGGGTCCTCACCTAGAGGTTTTTGAATATATGTGAATGTATAGGAGAAGAATTAGGGTGAAAAGGAGCCACAATGGACCCATAAGGGGGCAGGGCACTCCTACCCCCCAGGGTGCGCCTTGCGTCCTTGTCGTCTCCTCATGAGGCTTCTGGTTCCTCTCGAAGCTTCTCGTGTGTCTTCTGGTGAAGAAAAAATCGTCAATTTTTTTCCGCATTTGGACCCCGCTTGGTATAGTTTTTCTATAAACCAAAAAACAAGCAGAAAATAGTAATTGGCACTTGGCACTGGGTTAATAGGTTAGTCCCTAAAAATAATATAAAATGGTGTATAAGGCATGGAAGATTGGTGATATAATAGCATGAAACAATAAAAAGTTATAGATATGTTGGAGACGTGTCAACATCCTCAAGCTTAATTCATACTCGTCCTCCAGTAGGTAAATGATAACAATAAAAATATTGATGTTGAATGCTACCTAACATGTCTTAATCATGTAATCTTTTAGGTATGAATGTTAAGAACCAATGACTTAGTAAATATCAAAACAGTAATATAGATGAATACTAGCAAATAGCCATTACTTTTCAAAATAACAATGGTAAAGAACTTTATCCCTACTCATTTAATCATTTAAGCAATGGCATAACTCGGTCTTTCTTGCGTAAAGTATAAATCATGAACACCTCGGTACTAAACCAAGCATTTGTATCGTACTTTTTCAGGCGCTTTGGCAATTTCAACTTCACTCAATACATGAGCATGAGCCATGGAGTTAGCACTTAAGTTAGAATAGAATGATGGTATGGGTTCATAAGGAAAGACAGACAATAGAGAAAACTCGCATCAACTCGGCGGATCATTAGGCCATGGAGACGCCTTTCAATCGATATCGACGTGACCAGTAGGGATTGCCATGCAACATATGCACTACACCTATAAGTGTATGAAAGCTCTCTACTAAAACTAAGTGGATGTGCATCCAACTTACATTCTCATGAAGACCTCGCGGCATCTGAGGAACCCCGTAAATGGATGCAAGTCAAGTTCTAATAATATAAAAATTCCCACTGGTATATGAAAGTGACAAATCATGGAGACTCAAAAGATATAAGGGAAGCATAAAGAACATTCTAATAAATCTCAATCAATGTGTTATAGGGGAATGTTGCATGGGAAATAAAAATTTTCCTACAAACACCCAAGATCTATCTATGAAGATGCATAGCAATGAAACGGGAGAGTGTGTCTATGTACCCTCATAGACCGTAAAGCGGAAGCGTATATTACGCGGTTGATGTAGTCGTACTCTTCACGATCCAATCGAGATCCAATCCGATCCAGCGTCAAACGGACGGCACCTCTGCGTAAAGCACACGTGCAGCTGATGACCCACAAGTATAGGGGATCAATCGTAGTCCTTTCGATAAGTAAGAGTGTCAAACCCAAAGAGGAGTAGAAGGAAATGATAAGCAGTTTTCAGCAAGTGCTGTGAGTAGCAATAGTAGATAGTTTTGTAGCAAGATAATTCGTAGCAAGTGACAAGTAACAATAGTAACCACTGTGCAGGGTAGCCCAATCCTTTTTGTAGCAAAGGACATGTCAGAAAGTATTCTTATATGAAGCAAGCGCTCCCGAGGACACATGGGGATTTCGGCCAAGTCATGTTCATCATGTTGAGTTGATTCTCGTTCGCTACTTTGATAATTTGGTATGTGGGTGGACCGTAGCTAAGGTGTTGTTCTTACTTGAACAAGCAACCCACTTATGATTAGCCCCTCTCGCAAGCATCCGAACTACAAAAGAAGAATTAAGATAAATCTAACCATAGCATAAAACGTGTGGATCCAAATCAGCCCCTTATGAAGCAATGCATAAATTGGGGTTTAAGCTTCTGTCACTCTAGCAACCCATCATCTACTTGTTACTCCACAATGCCTTCCCTTAGGCCCATAAATGGTGAAGTGTTGTGTAGTCGACGTTCACACGACACCACTAAGAGAAGCAACAACATACATATTGATACGTCTCCAACGCATCTATCATTTTTGATTGTTCCATGCTGTTATATTATCATTCTTCGATGTTTTACAATCATTTTATAGCAAATTTATATCATTTTTTGGGACTAACCTATTGACATAGTGCCAAGTGCTAGTTGCTATTTTTGCTTGTTTTTTTACTTCGCAGAATATCAGTACCAATGGAGTCCAATCGCGATGAAACTTTTTGGAGATTTTTTTGGACTAGAAGACATCCAGGGAGCGAAAGAAGTACCTGGGAAGAGGCCCGTGGAGCCACTGTCGTGGGAACGAGCCTGACAGTAGAAGATAGGGGTACGAAAGGAGAGGGCAGAGTCCTAGCTACGGCGAGGATGTACACACAGATGTATGAGTTCGGGCCCCTCTCGTGGAGGTAAAAGCCCTACGTCTCAGTGCTCGGGAGCTTTCTGTCGTGTGGAATATGAGAGTTACAGGGGGTGCGAACCCTTGTGCTAGAGGGGAGGGGTGGCTTATATAGAGTGCGTTGCCCCTCATCAATACCCAGCAACCAAGGGTTCGATCGTGGTAATAAAGATATACGTTACTGGTAACGTATGTAATAAGTGCTACTAATGGCTCAGCCGAACGCCTGCCTCTTGGCCTCCCTGGAGTGGCTTCTGATCTTCTGATCTTCCGAGTGAAAAGTAACTGTCGAGTGGAGGAAGAAACCTCCGAGTGGATGTTGTCGAGTGACTCAAACGCCTTGATGATTTCAGTCAGAGACTTCCTTGTAGTCCTTAAGCTTTCTAAGGTAATGTCCTTGGGTAGGGTATGTAGGTCAGGCCTATGACCCTACCCTAGGTACATAACCCCATCATTAGCCCCCGAATGGATCAGGGTTCGAGTGAAAATGGGATCGATGCGGGTTCTGATAAGACATAAAAATTTCGAGTGCATTTTAGGGCTTCACAGGAGTCCGCGTCGATTGGAATCTTTGTCATTCACCCCGATCGATTCTGTCTTGAAACACGTCCGAGTGAACTTGAGCACGGAATCAGGTTCGAGCGGTCAGCAGGGTCTTCTTATGCGACGGGTCGCTTCGTCAGGCCCGGATTTCACGGGGTTCGAAAATTTGGGAAGCGCGCGCTGCGCGAAGATGACGCCACGACTGGGGCAAGTGGGAGCATAACGCCTCGATTTCCGCGCCGCCCATTACGCCACGTACAGCGCGTCTTCTGCGGCGGAGATACACAGAGATCTGGCTGGCCCGCAGGTCAGCGACTCACTCGGGCTGATACAAGATCAGACCACGCCGCGGACAACACAGTACATCTCCCCCAAATCCTCTCTTTTCCTCCGCCTCCCCTACTCCACGCGCGCTGCTCAGCTCCGCCTCGACGACCGCCGCCGCAATGACGAAAAGCAAGACGGAGAAGCTCGAGCGCGCCAAGAAGGGAGGGGCCAAGGCGAATAAGCCGTCGGGCACCCGATTCACGGCGCCGCCGGGGTGGATCCAGGGAGATTTTCTCCCGTCGACGGTCACGGCGGGGGGTGTCGAGAACCTCGTCGCCGACGGGCTCGTAGCCGAAGGTTCGTGGAGGCTGTCGGAAGGGGAGATCGAGCCGGAACTACGCGAAGGGGAGCGAGTCCTCCTCCTCACCCACGTCGAGCGAGGTTTTTCTATGCCCCCTCATCCATTCGTCCGCGGGTTTTTGAACTTTTTCGGAGCGCAACTCCACCACTTTCCTCCGAATACCGTTTCATACCTTGCCGCTTTCATCACCTTGTGCGAGTGCTTTTTGGGCTGTTCTCCTCATTGGGGTTTGTTCAAACATATATTCACCATCCGATCCCAATGCGTCAAAAAGGCCAATCCTAGTGATAGCAAGACCCATGTCATCCAGCTGTGCGGTGGTCTGGGAATCCAAAAGAGAGGTGGGTGTGCGTTTCCGTCGATGACCTTTCCTGAATCTGTTCGGGGCTGGCAGTCGACATGGTTTTACTGCAAAGATGTTGCCTCTCCCAATATGTCGACTGGACTTCCTCCCTTCACATTGGATCGACCCACTACTCCCAGAACCTTGTCCGTGACAGATGGAGAGAAAGTCCAGGTAGGAATCTTAGTGAATGCTATAATAGATCTGATCCGTGGTGGAGTGACTGGAATGGACCTTCTAGAGGCATTTCTCAGTCGGCGAATCCAGCCCCTTCAGGCGAGGGACCACACTATGTGGCATTATTCAGGACCCGAAGACACCACTCGGACACATCCAGAGGAAGTCTCTGAGGAGACTGTCGCACAGTGGCTCAGAAGCATCACTGGAGCGTGCGACAATCCTCTGGGAGCCAAGCGAATCTTGCCCTTCTCTGCTTTGAACCCACCGACGAACCTGGTGAGTTATATCTTTGTCGAATGTTTTCATGTTCTGTCGAGTGGTTGGGTCTTCAGTCGACTGACTTTACAGTTTGTATCTTGCAGGAGTTTACGAACATGTATTCGCCAGTGCCGAATGTAGCACAACCTGATGACGGAGAAGAGAGTGCAGGCGGCAGCGCAGATGTCGATTACGCCGATGACAGTGAAGGCAGCGATGACGACATGGAGGAAGGCGAGGTAGAAGTCCAAGCTCTTCCGCGCATCGAGCGTCGTACCAAGCAGCGAGAAGACCCAGAAGATGTCCCAAGCAAAACTTGGGCATCGAGCACCAGGAATCCGAAGCGTGACTGGGCTGCAACGTCCGAGTCGACTGAAAAGGCTGCGAAACAGCCCAGGTCTAACGCACCGAAACCTCGGAAGGCCCTGCCTCGCATGAAGATTGCCGTGCCCGTCGCCTCAACGTGAGTGTCCATTTTCTTTTCTCTGCTGTTGTAGTTCATGTCTTTGCTGACTGAGTGGAATTTGTTCGCCAGAGCTGCTACCTCGGTGATGTCGCCTCTGCGGGATGAGGGGGATCACATGGAAGTGGACACTCCCGACGCGGCCACCTCTCAACGAGGTATAGTAAATCTTCATTGTAGACTGATTTTTTGAAGGTAATTCGTCGAATGAATAAGCCAACGTTGTCGATTGACAGTTGACGACATCATTCATGTGGAGGACGACAAGGAGCTGCAGCAGGGTGCTGAGGGTGAAGTTGTGGCCTTGGCCACTCCACGCGTACGCACTCGGAGAACGTCATCAGGAGAGGCACCACGTAGGTCGACTGCTGCGTCTTCTCGAGAGCTTGGTGATTCTTCCCGAGCCAGAACTGATCCTGTGGTTCCGCTGTCGAGTGCCCCACCAGCGGCTTCAACTCTCGTGGTTTCAGCGCCGATTGGGCAACCTCAAGCACTTCTCGTGACCTCAAATGCAGCACCGACTCATCTGGCGCCTGCATACCCTCTGTACCACATCCTAGAAGACCAGACTAGAGCTGCCAAAGAAGCCGTGATCCAGGCTGGGCAAATGATGCTACGAACGAAGGAGGCGTATGAGGCCAGCAAGTTAGCCTATGATGCCAGCTCAGCGCTTCAAGCTAATGTCCGAGTAAGTGCGATTGTAAGTTCGTTTCCGATTGAATTCCTGTCCATCTTGACTTTACACCCACTGGGTGTTTTCTTCAGATGCATACTTGCTTGCTTTCTTCTCGAATAGATCAGGTCTTAATCGAGTAGGTTCTGGTCCAGTGGGGGCACACTGAGTGCACCCACTGGGTGTAGTCCCCGAGACCGCTGTCGAATGACGAAGACATCGACAGGGGTCTTAGATTCGTTTTGAAAGTTGCTTGTCACTCGACAAGACGGACCTGGTCAAGTGATAGTAGGTCCAGTGGGGGCACGCTGAGTGCACCCACTGGGTCTAGTCCCCAAGACCGCCGTCGAGTGCTTGCATCGGCGGGGGTCTGATAGAGACAATGTTCGCTTGTTTGCTTTTTTTTAATACTCGGATAGGTCGGACCTAGTCGAGTGGTTTCTGGTCCAGTGGGGGCACGCTGAGTGCACCCATTGGGTGTAGTCCCCGAGACTACTGTCGATCGTTTACGATGGGCAGTAGTCTTAAGAACTATCCTGTAGGTTTCATGGACATCATTTCCATCAACCATGATATGACGCTGTATAGGGGTGTGGGGTGGGGCGGCGGGCCGCCTTCCAGTCGACTGAACTTGTACCTTTCCACTCGGGAGTAGAGAAATATTCATGTCGACTGAACCACTTCTTTGCTGATTTCAGAAAGCCTGTGAGCTCGGGACCAAGTATGTCGACCTGGAGAAGGAGAAGAATCAGCTTGAACTGGATCTGGAAGTGTCCAAGAACAATCTGGACCGTGCGCAGACTGAGCTGAGGACCCTGGGAGATAATTTTTGTCGACCAGCTGTACTATCACTTTCATTTTCCATCCTTTGAACCGAGTGTATCCACTCGAACAGACGTACGTGATGAGAACCGCCGACTCCAAGCGCGACTCAACAGTGCTATTTCTTTAGATACCATGAAGAAGGCGCTTGAAGACAAGGACCAAGCACTCGCTGATGCTCAAAGGGTGGCAAGAGAGAAAACCGAGGCTACTGAGAAGAAGCTTACCGCAGCCAAAAAGTTGGAAGAGGAGAACACCAAACTCAAGCAGGAACGGGCCGATTGGATCCAGAAGGTTGAACAGCTGACCATGACAAGGAGCACTCTGGAGAAACACTTGGGAGACTTCGCGAAGAAGACGTTCGGCATGCTTGAAGGTAACTTTCTTCCGTCGAGTGAATTTCTTTAATTCCTTCAGAATAGCACTGTGACCACCTTTTCATTCTCTCTTCATGCAGAATTCTGCCAAGATTTTGAAAAGGAAACTGAGGAGATCGAGCCAAATCTGGATCCCACCAAGTCACCCGTCGGGGACGCCGTGGCCATGGACATGTTTCGACTTGAAGCTCGTCTCAGGAGTGTCCAAGGATATGTCACTCGACTGAAGGCTGCGCTGGAGAAGGTCGACAAAGAACTGTGGCCAGAAGACTCCCTCCAGACTGACCTCGAGTCGATGATGACCCGCCTCAATGAGATTCCTGGTCGAGTGCAGGCATGGAAGAAATCTGCCGCTCGCTGCGGTGCTGATGTGGCACTTTCACTCGTCCGGGTTCATTGCAAGGAGGCCAAGGAAGACAAACTGAAAGCTCTCCGAGTGATCAACACAAAGAAACTTCAATTTGAAGACTTCATGGAGACCTTCATCGAAGCAGCCACTCGGATCGCTGACGGGATTGATCTAGACACCTTCGTCGAGCCCGCGAGCCCCACTGGTGCTTGAAAAATACTTTGCTCACAGTTAAAACTTTATTTGCCTCGGTATGCCGAGTGATGGTGTAACCGATTAAAACTTCGTTCATGCCTTGGGCCTGAGTACTTCCCTTTGCGCGAACAAGTTTTTGCTGCGCTAGAGATTCTGGTCTTACTTGCATTTTGCTTTCCGACCTTTTGCTTGGCTAAACTTGTTTGATTTCCGAGTGAGTTGAATGTTCATTACCCGGAAGAATTTTAAACTTAGGCGAAAACTGGTTCGCTGCTAAGTCCCCGAGTGAGAATAATGCTGGTCACTAGGGAAAGTTTTTAAACTTAGGCAAAAACTGGTTCGCAGCTAAGCCCCCGAGTGAGAGGATCGCTCGCCACTCGGAGAAGTTTTGAACTTAGACGAAGACTAGTTCATAGCTAAGTTTCCGAATGAGTGGAATGCTATCCACTCGGAAGGGTTTTTTAACTTAGGCGAAAGCTGGTTCGCAGCTAAGCCCCCGAGTGAAAGGATCGCTCGTCACTCGAAGAAGTTTTGAACTTAGACGAAAACTGGTTCGCATCTAAGTTTCCGAGTGAGTGGAATACTATACACTCGGAAGAGTTTTTAACTTAGGCGAAAGCTGGTTCGCAGCTAAGCCTCCGAGTGAGAGGATCGCTCGTCACTCGGAGAAGTTTTATAACTTAGGCAAAAACTGGTTCGCAGCTAAGCCCCCCGAGTGAGAGGATCGCTCGTCACTCGGAGTAGTTTTGAACTTAGACGAAGACTGGTTCGCATCTAAGTTTCCGAGTGAGTGGAATACTATACACTCGGAAGAGTTTTTAACTTAGGCGAAAGCTGGTTTGCAGCTAAGCCTCCGAGTGAGAGGATCGCTCGTCACTCGGAGAAGTTTTATAACTTAGGCGAAAACTGGTTCGCAGCTAAGCCCCCGAGTGAGAGGATCGCTTGTCACTCGGAGTAGTTTTGAACTTAGACGAAGACTGGTTCGCAGCTAAGCCCCCAAGTGAGAGGATCGCTCGTCACTCGGAGTAGTTTTATAACTTAGGCGAAAACTCGTTCGCAGCTAAGCCCCCGAGTGAGAGGATCGCTCGTCACTCGGAGTAGTTTTGAACTTAGGCGAAGACTGGTTCGCAGCTAAGCCCCCGAGTGAGAGGATCGCTCGTCACTCGGAGTAGTTTTGAACTTAGACGAAGACTGGTTCGCATCTAAGTTTCCGAGTGAGTGGAATACTATACACTCGGAAGAGTTTTTAACTTAGGCGAAAGCTGGTTCGCAGCTAAGCCTCCGAGTGAGAGGATCGCTCGTCACTCGGAGAAGTTTTATAACTTAGGCGAAAACTGGTTCGCAGCTAAGCCCCCGAGTGAGAGGATCGCTCGTCACTCGGAGTAGTTTTGAACTTAGACGAAGACTGGTTCGCAGCTAAGCCCCCGAGTGAGAGGATCGCTCGTCACTCGGAGTAGTTTTATAACTTAGGCGAAAACTCGTTCGAAACTAAGCCCCCGAGTGAGAGGATCGCTCGTCACTCGGAGTAGTTTTGAACTTAGGCGAAGACTGGTTCGCAGCTAAGCCCCCGAGTGAGAGGATCGCTCATCACTCGGAGTAGTTTTTTGAACACGAAATTGTGCGATCGGAATCGACAATGGACTGCGGGAGTCATAACTTTAACAAACGAGACTGTCTGGAGTACTCTTATTACATCAAAACAACTCAGTCGTCAAGTATAAAAACGTCGAAGCAAATCCGCGTTCCAGGCGCGCGGCTCGTCGATATTCTTCTTGAGGTTGAAGAGGTGGTAGGCTCCGTTGTTCAGTACCTTGGTGACGACAAAAGGGCCTTCCCACGCTGGGGCCAGCTTGTGAGGTCGCTGCTGATCCACTCGGAGGACAAGATCACCCTCATGGAACGACCGACTCTTGACGTGCCTCGCATGGAAGCGGCGCAGATCTTGCTGATACACAGTCGACCGAATCAGAGTCATCTCGCGTTCTTCTTCCAGGAGGTCTACACCATCTTGACGTGCTTGCTCAGCCTCAGCCTCGGAGTAATGGTCTACTCGGGGAGAATTGTGAAGGACATCACTTGGCAAAACGGCTTCAGCTCCATACACCATGAAGAAAGGAGTGCATCCAATCGACCGGTTAGGAGTCGTCCTCAAGCCCCACAGAACAGACGGCAATTCAGTGACCCAAGCTCCAGCTGCATGATCAAGATCTCGCATGAGTTGAGGCTTCAGCCCCTGAAGGATAAGGCCATTTGCTCGCTCAGCTTGACTATTAGTCTGGGGGTGCGCAACAGATGCGTAATCCACCCGAGTGCCTTGAGAGGAGCAAAAGTGTCTGAACTCTTCCGAGTCAAAGTTTGAGCCATTGTCTGTAATGATACTGTGGGGAACTCCATATCTGAATGTTATCTCTTTCATGAATTTTATAGCAGTGCGGGGGTTCAGCTTCTTTATGGGTTTAGCTTCAATCCACTTAGTGAACTTGTCGACTGCTACAAGCAAGTGAGTAAATCCACTCTGGCCCGTTCGAAGGGGTCCGACCATATCCAAACCCCATACAGCAAACGGCCAAACGAGTGGAATAGTCTTCAAGGCGGATGCAGGCTTGTGCGACAAGTTTGAATAGAACTAGCACCCTTCACAGTGATCAACAATCTCCTTAGCCATCTCGTTGACGCCCGGCCAGAAGAAACCAGCTCGGTATGCCTTGGCAACAATCGTCCTAGAGGACGCATGATGACCACAGGTTCCCGAGTGAATCTCCTCCAAAATCAGTCGACCTTCTTCAGGAGAAATACACCGCTGAGTCACGCCAGTTACGCTTTCTCTATAGAGTTGTCCATCCATGACAGTAAAGGCTTTGGATCTGCGGACTATCAGTCGAGCTTCATCTTCGTCATCTGGGAGTTCTTGCCTCAGAATGTATGCAATATAAGGTACTGTCCAGTCGGGCGTGATCACTAAAATCTCCATGACCAGATCTATGACCGCTGGGACATCAACTTCAGTCGGATCAGAGGCGCTCTTTGCTTGCGGGGGCTCTTCAGTGAAGGGATCTTCCCGCAGTGAAGGAGAATGTAAGTGCTCGAGAAACACATTGCTGGGGACAGGCTTCCGAGTGGATCCCATCTTTGCTAGCTCATCAGCTGCCTGATTCTTCACTCGGGGAACATGATGGAGTTCCAAACCTTCAAACTTCTTCTCAAGCTTTCTTACTGCATTGCAATATCCGGTCATAGCAGGGTTCCTGACATCCCACTCTTTCATCACCTGATTGACCACCAAATCAGAGTCACCGTATACCATCAGGCGCCGGACGCCGAGTGAGATGGCCATACGCAACCCGTATAGGAGTGCTTCATACTCAGCTTCGTTATTGGAAGAATCAAAGTGAATCTGGAGGACATAACTGAGTTTGTCGCCTTTTGGGGATACCAATACTACGCCAGCACCAGACCCATTCAGCATCTTTGAGTCGTCAAAGAACATGGTCCAGTGTGCCGAGTGAATTTGGATTGGCTGCTGCTGTTCTATCCACTCGGCCAGGAAATCAGCAATTGCTTGAGACTTGATTGCCTTTTTTGCTTCAAACTTGATATCAAAGTAAAGGAGCTCAATAGCCCATTTGGCCACTCGACCAGTCGCATCTCGATTGTTGAGGATCTCAGACAATGGAGCATCACTGACGACTGAAATTGAGTGATCTTGAAAGTAGTGCGCCACCTTCTTCGCTGACAGATATATACCATATACAAGCTTCTGGTAATGTGGGTACCTTTGCTTTGAAGGAGTCAACACTTCAGAAATGTAATAAACAGGGCGTTGGACTTTGTAAGCTTTGCCTTCCTCTTCCCGCTCGACAGTGAGAACTGTACTAACGACCTGATTAGTGGCCGCGATGTACAGGAGCAAGGGCTCTTTGCTGTGCGGAGCAGCAAGCACCGGCTGGGTGGAAAGCAGGGCTTTGAGCTCGACAAACGCTGCTTCAGCTTCTGGATTCCACTTGAACGTATCAGACTTCTTCATCAGTCGGTATAAAGGCAATGCCTTCTCACCGAGACGAGAAATGAATCGACTCAACGCCGCCAGGCAACCTGTGAGCTTCTGGACATCGTGCACACGCTCAGGGCTTTTCATTCGGGTAATGGCGCTGATCTTTTCAGGATTGACGTCGATTCCTCGTTCAGAAACGAGAAAACCGAGCAACTTGCCACCAGGAACACCGAAAGTGCACTTAGTCGGATTTAACTTGATATCCTACCTTCTCAAGTTGGCGAATGTTTCAGCCAAGTCAGTCAGCAGGTCAGAACCTTTGCGAGACTTGACAACTATATCATTCATGTATGCTTCAACATTCCAAGGGATCTGATCAAGGAAGCATTTTTGAATCATGCGCATAAAAGTAGCGCCAGCATTTTTCAAACCAAAAGGCATGGTGATATAATAGAAACACCCGAATGGGGTGATGAAGGTTGTCTTTATTTCATCCGGACCAAACAGACGGATCTGACGGTAACCGGAGTATGCATCAAGAAAAGATAAACGCTCGCACCCCGCAGTCGAATCGACAATCTGATCGATGCGGGGGAGCGGAAAATGATCTTTTGGGCAGACCCGATAGATATGTTTGAAGTCAATACACATGCGGAGTGACTTATCTTTCTTGGGGACCATAACGACGTTCGAGAGCCACTCGGAGTGGTAAATCTCGCGTATGAACTTAGCCGCCAAGAGACGAGCCACCTCCTCGCTGATTGCCTTCCGCTTCTCTGCTGCCGATCGACGCAAGTGCTCCTTCACAGGCTTGGCCTTCGGGTCGACTCTCAGTCGGTGCTCAGCCAGTTCCCTGGGTACACCAGGCATGTCAGCAGGCTTCCATGCGAAGATGTCCCAGTTCTCACGGAGGAACTGGATGAGCTCGGCTTCCTATTTGCTGTCGAGTGTCGTTGAGATGTTGGTCGGGGCAGCATTGGGATCTATCGGGTGAATGTGCACCTGCTTCACTTCGCCTGCCGACTGGAAAGCTGACTCAGAGGCGGGCTTCTTGGCACGCAGCAGATCGGCAGGATCAGCACTCTTCTTGTACTCCTCCAACTCGACCACAGCCATATGATGATCGGCAATTTTGGAGCCCTACTGAAGGCACTCCTCAGCCCTCTGTCGATTGCCAGTGACTGTGATCACACCCTTGGGCCCGGGCATCTTCAGCTTTAGATACACATAGCATGGACGGGCCATGAAACGGGCATAAGCCGGACGGCCAAGGATGGCGTGGTATGCGCTCTGGAAGTCCACCACTTCAAACGTCAATTTATCTTTGCGAAAATTCTTGTCAGTGCCGAATACCACATCTAATGCTATCTGGCCGAGTGATTTGGCCTTCTTCCTAGGGATGACTCCGTGGAACTGCATGTTACTTTCGCTAAGTCGGGACATCGGAATGCCCATCCCCTTTAGGGTATCCGCATACAAGATGTTCAGACCGCTCCCACCATCCATCAGGACTTTGCGGAGTCGAGTGCCTCCCACAACCGGGTCCACCACCAGCGCTTGCCGGCCGGGGGTAGCGATATGAGCTGGGTGATCTGACTGGTCGAATGTGATAGCAGTCTGAGACCACTTGAGGTATGTGGGGGTAGCAGGAACAGCCATGTTGACTTCTCTGTTGATAACTTTCAGTCGACTCTTGCTTTCAATATCAGCAAAAATCAACAGAGTGGCATTGACCTCAGGAAACTCTTCTTTGTCTTCATCATCCTCCTTTTCAGGAGCTTTCTCACTCGACTGGCCTTCCTTGAACTGTTGGATCAGTAAACGGCACTGTCGAGTGGTATGCTTAGGCAATATCAAATTGCCTTCTTCATCTTTCTTCGTGTGGATCGCACACGGTAAATCCAAAACGTCTGTTCCTGACTGATTCTTTCCTTTCTTGGGGGTAAACTGCCCGTTGGACTTCCCCTTATTTTTTCCTTGTGCCGCCAGAGCGGCCGCCTCTGCCTGAACAGGGCCATCAGCTTTGCGTTTCTGCTTCCGACTGGAATTGCCACCGCCGGCATCGTTGTCGACTGCTTTTCCTTTGCCGCTACGGAGGCGGTCTTCCTCTTCGCCATTGGCGTACCGAGTGGCAATCTCCATCATCTTGCTCAGGGAAATATCACATGTCCGCCCAAACTTCAGGTAAAGCTCTCTGTACTTCACACCGGCCTTGAAAGCACAAACAGCTTGATGCTCGGAAACATTCTCCACTGTGTGATCCAAGGTGGAACAACGCTGAATGTAATCTCTCAAGGACTCATTGGGCTTCTGAACACAATGCTGCTAATCGATCAAACCCGCGGGACGCTTGCAAGTGCCTTCGAACGTACTGATGAACACTCGGGCAAGATCCTCCCAGCAATAGATGCTAGAAGGAGCCAAACGATTCAACCATGCTCGGGCCGAACCATCCAACATCAAGGATAAATGCTTCATGGCTACATTGTCATTTCCTCCACCAATCTGCACAGCCACTCGGTAATCATCTAACCATGTTTCCGGCTTTGACTCGCCGGAGAACTTGCTTATTCCAGCCGCCAGCCTGAAGTTGGGGGGAATCTCTGCAGAGCGAATGGCCCTGCTAAAACATTCGGGACCAGAAACAACGGTACCACTTCCACTCGGATAGTCTCTGTCATTACCATCTCTGTGGGCTCTGCCTCTGTCGATCCGCCTTTGTGCGAGGACATTCCTTGCATCGAACCCAGGATTCTGCTCATCGCCGAACGAGCGCCTATCGTCATAGTGCCGGGGCACATATGAACCACTCCGCGGAGGAGTAAGCACTCGACGGCGGTCATCACGGTGATAACGAGGAGCAAAATGATCTCGCCCCTGATCTTGGTACTGATCCTCACGGTAACCTCCGCCCTTGCGACGCAGAGGTGACCCCGGACTGTGCGCCGACTGAACTGTGTCTGCTCTGGGAGAGTTACTATGTAATCTGTTGTGCGACTGAGAAACAACCGAATTCTGCTGTTGCGCTACATCAAGCAACGCTTGGATCTGCTGCAAACCTCTGCCAGCCTTCGAACGGGACGGCTGATTGTAATCTGCAATCTTAGCAGCTCCTGCAACATTCAGAATTGGAGTATGGAATACCTTGACGTTGTTATGAGATCCACTCGGAAACAACTGTCGTTGATGTCGACTGGAAATGGGTGGACGCTGGCGGGCACGCTCATCGAGTGCCTCCTGCATCTCTTTGAGCCGAAGGCACGTGGCCTCCAGGGCCTGGGCCTCAGCAGTCACACCGACGATGGGAGTATGGAGAATCTCCTCATCCCGGCGCTGCTGCTCATCCGACGGACCTCCAACCTCGTGTCTGCCGCGACCAAAGCCAAGCGGCAGACTCTGATGCGAACCAGCCATGAGAACCTCAGCCGCAGGATCGCAACTCTCACACTCGGAGGGAACGTCAGACGGATCCGACGCCGAGTCGAACACGCCGTGCAGTGATTCGGCGGGCTCGATAGCTGCAATCTGCGGAGACGAAGTTTGGCGAGCCGCCGCATGTCTCACCCAATGCTGGAGCCGCGAACGATCGGATCGCTTGCGGCGATGAACAGCGGGGAGAGCCGACAAGTACGGAGTCGACGGCTGTAGTAGAAGAACGCCACAGGAGCTTGCGCAGAAGTGCGTCGCCCCGCGGATCGGGAGTGCCTCAACATCTAGAGGCGCTTCCTGGAGCCATGCCGAATCGTCGGCGATGAAGGTGAGCGCTCCGAGACGGATCTCGTGGCCCAGGAACAAATCGCCGCCGGAAGACATGACGAAGGAGAAAAAACACAACCTCGCCAGAAGCCGCTTAGACGCCTGCCCCACGGTGGGCGCCAACTGTCGTGGGAACGAGCCTGACAGTAGAAGGTAGGGGTACGAAGGGAGAGGGCAGAGTCTTAGCTACGGCGAGGGTGTACACACAGATGTATGATTTCAGGCCCCTCTAGTGGAGGTAACAGCCCTACGTTTCAGGTGCTCAGGAGCTTTCTGTCGTGTGGAATATGAGAGTTACAAGGGGTGCGAATCCTTGTGCTAGAGGGGAGGGGTGGCTTATATAGAGTGCGCTGCCCCTCATCAATACCCAGCAACCAAGGGTTTGATCGTGGTAATAAAGATATACGTTACTGGTAACGTATGTAATAAGTGCTACTAATGGCTCAGCCGAACGCCTGCCTATTGGCCTCCCTGGAGTGGCTTCTGATCTTCTGATCTTCCGAGTGAAAAGTAACCGTCGAGTGGAGGAAGAAACCTCCGAGTGGATGTTGTCGAGTGACTCAAACGCCTTGATGATTTCAGTCGGAGACTTCCTTGTAGTCCTTAAGCTTTCTAAGGTAATGTCCTTGGGTAGGGTATGTAGGTCAGGTCTATGACCCTACCCTAGGTACATAATGTTGGAAATATTCCCTAGAGGCAATAATAAATTGGTTATTATTATATTTCCTAGTTCGTGATAATCGTTTATTATCCATGCTATAATTGTATTGATTGGAAACTCAAATACATGTGTGGGTACATAGACAACACTGTGTCCCTAGTATGCCTCTAGTTAACTAGTTCGTTGATCAAAGATGGTCAAGGTTTCCTGACCATAGACATGAGATGTCATTTGATAACGGGATCACATCATTAGGAGAATGATGTGATGGACAAGACCCAAACTATAAACATAGCATATGATCGTGTCAGTTTATTGCTATAGTTTTCTACATGTCAAGTATCTGTTCCTATGATCATGAGATCATGCAACTCACTGACACCGGAGGAATACCTTGTGTGTATCAAATGTCACAACGTAACTGGGTGACTATAAAGATGATCTACAGGTATCTCCGAGGGTGTCTGTTGAGTGGGCATGGATCAAGACTGGGATTTGTTACTCCGTGTGACGGAGAGGTATCTCAGGGCCCACTCGGTAATACAACATCACAATAAGCCTTGCAAGCAATGTGACTAAGTGTTAGCCATGGGATCTTGGATTACAGAACGAGTAAAGAGACTTGCCGGTAACGAGATTGAACTAGGTATAGAGATACCGACGATCGAATCTCGGGCAAGTAACATACCGAAGAACAAAGGGAACAGCGTACGGGATTAACTGAATCCTTGACATAGAGGTTCAACCGATAAAGATCTTTGTAGAATATGTAGGAACCAATATGGGCATCCAGGTCCCGCTATTGGTTATTGACCGTAGAGGTGTCTTGGTCATGTCTACATAGTTCTCGAACCCGCAGGGTCTGCACACTTAAGGTTCGGTGACGTTTCGGTATAGTAGAGTTATGTATGGTGGTGACCGAAGGTTGTTCGGAGTCCCGGATGAGATCCTGGATGTCATGAGGAGCTCCGGAATGGTCCGGAGGTAAAGATTGATATATAGGAAGTCCTGTTTTGGTCACCGGAAAAGTTTCGGGTATTTCGGTAGTGTACCGGGAGTGCCGGGAGGTGTACCGGGGACCATCGGGAGGGGTGTCTCGACCCAAAGGACCTCATGGGCTGTGGGAGGAGTCAAACCAGCCCCTAATAGGCTGGCCTAACCCCCCCCCCCCCCCCACTAAGGCCCGTGTGACTTTGGGTGGAAAAAATCCAAAGGAGGAAAGGTGGAAAGGGTTTCCATGTGGAGAGGAGGAATCCTACTCCTAATAGGATTGGAGTAGTACTCCTCCACCTCCAATTTCGGCCAAACCTTGAGGGTTTGAGGCTGCCTCCTCCCCTCCCTCCCTCCTATATATACTAGAGGATTTAGAGGGAAGAGCTAACCCTAATTGCCACGTGCTCCCTCTACTTCCTCTAGATCGTTTTCTCCTCTAGTCTAGTTTCGGCAGTGTTTAGGCGAAGCCCTGCCGGAATAGTTCCACCACCATCGCCGCCACGCCGTCGCGCTGCCGGAGAACTCATCGACTTCTCCGTTCCCTCTTGCTGGATCAAGAAGGCGGAGATCGTCATCGAGCTGTACGTGTGCTGAACGCGAAGGTGCCGTCCGTTCGGCGCTAGATCGGAAGGACCATGATCAGGATCGCAAGACGGTCCGTGATTTGATCGCGGGACGGATCGTGATGGGATCGCGGGACGGATCGTGATGGGATCGCGAGATGGATCGTGATTGGATCGCGGGATGCTCGGCGATTTGGATCGCGAAGACGTTCGACTACATCAACCGCGTTTCTTATCGCTTCCCGCTTAGTGATCTACAAGGGTATGTAGATCCACTCTCCCTCTCGTAGATGCTCATCACCATGGATAGATCTTGCGTGTGCGTAGGAAAATTTTTGTTTCCCATGCAACGTTCCCCAACAGTGGCATCATGAGCTAGGTCTATGTGTAGATGAGATCTCGAGTAGAACACAAAGGAGTTTGTGGGCGTTGATATTCAGATTGCTTCCTCCCTTGGTCTTTTCTTGATTCGGCGGTATTGTGGGATGAAGCGGCCCGGACCAACTTTACTCGTACGCTTACGAGAGACCGGTTCCATCAACTGACATGTAACTTTGTTGCATAAAGATGGCTGGCGGGTGTCTGTATCTCCCACTTTAGTCGGATCGGATTTGACAAAGGCGGTCCTTGAGAAGGTTGAATAGCAATTTTTGTATCACCGTTGTGGTTTTTGCGTAGGTAAGAATTGTTCTTGCTAGATACCCGTAGCAGCCACGTAAAACTTGCAACAACAATTAGAGGACGTCTAACTTGTTTTTGCAGGGTATGTTGTGATGTGATATGGCCAATTACATGATGAGATATATGTGATGTATGAGATGATCATGTATTGTATAGAATATCACGACTTGCATGTCGATGAGTACGGCAACCGGCAGGAGCCATAGGGTTGTCTTTAATTATTTTTGCCATTTTTGCTTTACTTTATCGCTATGAGTTAGCAATAGTCGTGGAAGCAACAGTCGACGCGACAACCTCATGGCGACACATTGATGGAGATCAAGATGATGGAGATCATGGTGTTATGCCGGTGACGATGGAGATCATGCCGGTGCTTTGAAGATGGAGATCAAAAGCACAAGTTCATGGCCATATCATGTCACTTATGATTTGCATGTGATGTTAATCCTTTTATGCATCTTATTTTGCTTAGGACGACGGTAGCATTATAAGGTGATCCCTCACTAAAATTTCAAGATAAAATTGTGTTCTCCCCGAGTGTGCACCGTTGCGAAAGTTCGTCGTTTTGAGACACCACGTGATGATCGGGTGTGATAGACTCTACGTTCACATACAACGGGTGCAAGCCAGTGTTGCACGTGCGGAACACTCGGGTTAAACTTGACGAGCCTAGCATGTACAGACATGGCCTCGGAACACAAGAGACCGAAAGGTCGAACATGAGTCATATAGTAGATATGATCAACATGAAGATGTTCACCATTGAAACCAGCTCAACTCACGTGATGATCGGACTTGAGTTGGTGGATTTGGATCATGTGACACTCGAATGACCGGAGGGATGTCAATTTGAGTGGGAGTTTTTAAGTAATATGATTAACTAAACTCATTATCATGAACATAGTCAAAATGTCTTTGCAAATTATGTTGTAGATTACTAGCTCGCGCTGTAGCTCCCTTGAATTTTTTATATGTTCCTAGAGAAATAGAGTTGAAAGATGATGGTAGCAATAATGCGGACTGGGTCCGTGATCTGAGGATTGTCCTCATTGCCGCACAGAAGGCTTATGTCCTTAATGCACCGCTCGGTGCGCCACCCCCTCAAACGTCGTCTGTAGATGTTGTGAACATCTGACAGGCACGTTCTGATGACTACTTGATAGTTCAGTGCGTCATGCATTACGGCTTAGAATTGAGGCTCCAAAACGTTTTGAACGTCACGGATCATATTTGATGTTCTAAGAGCTGAAATTGGGATCTCAGGCTCGTGCCCGTGTTGAGAGGTATGAGACCTCCAACAAGATTCTTTGCCTGCAAGATGAAGGAGAATAGCTCAATCGGTGAGCATGTGCTCAGATTGTCTGGGTGCTACAATCGCTTGAATCGAGTGGGAGTTGATCTTCCAGATAAGATAGTGATTGATATAGTTCTCCAAGTCACTGTCACTAAGCTACTAGAGCCTCGTGATGAACTATAAAATGCCAGGGATAGAAATAATGATCACTGAGCTATTCGCGATGTTTGACACCGCAAAGGTAGAAATCAAGAAGGAGCATCAAGTGTTGATGGTTAGTGAAACTAGTAGTTTCGAGAAGGGCAAGGGCTAGGAGGGAAACTCCATGGATGGCAAGTCAGTTGCTGCTCCAGTGAAGAAACCCAAGGTTGAACCCAAACCCGAGACTAAGTGCTTCTATTATGAGGAGAACGGTCGCTGAAGCGGAACAACCCTAGATACTTGGTAGATAAGAAGGCTGGCAACGTCGACAGAAGTGTATTTGATATACGTGTTATTGATGTGTACCTTGCTAGTACTCCTAGTAGCACCTGGGTATTGGATACCGGTTCGGTTGCTAAATGTTAGTAACTCGAAATAAAAGCTACGGAATAAACGGAGGCTAGCTAAGGGTGAGGTGACGATGAGTGTTGGAAGTGTTTCCAAGGTTGATGTGATCACCATCGCACGCTCTCTCTACCTTCGGGATTAGTGATGAACCTAAATAAATGTTATTTGGTGTTTGCGTTGAGCATGAACATGATTAGATCATGTTTATTGCAATACGGTTATTCATTTAAGTTAGAGAATAATGGTTATTCTGTTTACATGAATAATACCTTCAATGGTCATGCTCCCAATGAGAATGGTTTATTGAATCTTGATCTTAGTGATACACATGTTCATAATATTGATGCCAAAAGATACAAAGTTAATAATGATAGTACCACATACTTGTGGCACTGCCGCTAAATGTCATATTGGTGTAAAACGCATGAAGAAACTCCATGCTGATGGATCTTTGGACTCATTCGATTTCGAATCGGTTGAGACATGCGGACCATGCCTCATGGGCAAGATGACTAAGACCCCGTTTTCCGGTATGATGGAGCGGGCAAGTAACTTATTGGAAATAATACATGTTGATGTATTCGGTCCAATGAGTGTTGTAGCGTGCGGTGGATATCGTTATTTTCCTACCTTCACTGACGATTTGAGTAGATATGGGGATATTTACTTAATGAAACACAAGTCTGAAACGTTTGAGTTCAAACAAAATCAGAGTGAAGTTTGAGATCATCGTGACAAGAAGATAAAATGTCTACGATATGATCGTGGAGGTAAATATCTGAGTTATGAGTTTGGTATACAACTTAAGACAATGTGGAACACCATAGTGTGATGGTGTGTCCGAACGCCGTAGTCGTGCTCTATTGGATATGGTGCGAACTATGATGTCTCTTATCGATTTGCCACTATCGTTTTGGGGTTATGCATTAGAGACAACTACATTCACTTTAAAAGGGGCACCATCTAAGTCCGTTGAGATGACACCGTATGAATTTTGGTTTGGCGGAAACCTAAGCTGTCATTTCTTAATGTTTGGGGCAGCGACGCTTATGTGAAAAAGGGTTTTCACCTAATGAGCTCGAACCCAAAGCGGACAAATGCATCTTCATAGAATACCCTAACGTAACAGTTGGGTAAACCTTCTATCTTAGATCCAAGCACAAAGTGTTTGTTGCTAAATGGGTCCTTTCTCGAGAAAGAGTTTCTCTCAAAAGAATTGAGTGAGAGGAAGATAGAACTTGATGAGGTTGTTGAACCTTTGTTTCAAACAGAGAGTAGCGCAGCGCAGAAAGTTGTTTCTGTGGAGCCTACGTTAGTTGAAGAGGAAGTTAATGATGATGATCATGAAGCTTCGGATCAAGTTACTATCGAACCTCGTAGGTCGACAAGGACGCGTACTGCTCCTGAGTGGTACGGCAACCCTGTCTTAGAGGTCATGTTGTTGGACAACGATGAACCTACAAGCTATGGAGAAGCGATGATGGGCCCGGATTCCGAGAAATGGTTAGAGGCCATGAAATCCGAGATGGGATCCATGTATGAAAACAAAGTATGGGCTTTGGAAGTATTACCTGAAGGGCGAAAGGCCATTCAGAACAAATGGATCTTTAAAAGGAAGACGGACGCGGACGGTAATGTCACCGTCTATAAAGCTCGACTTGTGGCAAAGGGTTTTTCACAAGTTCAAGGAGTTGACTACGATGAGACTTTCTCACCCGTAGCGATGCTAAAGTCTGTTGGAATTATGTTAGCAGTTGCTGCATTTTTTGATTATGAAATCTGGCAGATGGATGTCAAAACATCGTTTCCTTAATGGTATCCGTGAGGAAAGGTTGTATGTGATACAACCGGAAGGTTTTGCCAGTCCTAAGGATGCTAAAATGTATGCAAACTCCAGCGATCCTTCTATGGACTGGAGCAAGCATCTCGGAGTTGGAATATACGCTTTGATGAGGTGATCAAAGTTTTTGAGTCTATACAAAGTTTATGAGAAACTTGTATTTACAATAAAGTGAGTGGGAGCACTGTAGAATTTCTGATAAGTTTATATGGATGACATATTGTTGATCGGAAATGATGTAGAATTTCTGGAAAGCATAAAGGGTTGTTTGAAAAGGAGTTTTTCAAAGGAAAACCTGGAATGAAGCTACTTGAATATTGGGCATCAGGATCTATAAAGATAGATCAAGACGTCTGATAAAACTTTCAATGAGTACATACCTTGACAAGATTTTGAAAGAGTTCAAAATGGATCAGTCAAAGAAAGAGTTCTTGCCTGATTTGTAAGGTGTGGAGTTGAGTGAGACTCAAAACTCGACCACGGCAGAAGAAAGAGAAAGGACGAAGGTCGTCCCCTATGCCTTATCCATAGGCTCTGTATAGTATGCCATGCTATGTACCGCACCTGTGTGTGCCTTGCCATGAGTCTGTCAAGGGGTACAAGAGTGATCCAGGAGTGGACCACTGGACAACGGTCAAGATTATCCTTAGTAACTAGAGGACTAAGGAAATATTTCTCGATTATGGAGGTGATAAAGAGTTCGTCGTAAAGGGTTACGTCGATGCAAGCTTTAACACCAATCCGGATGACTCTGAGTAGCAATCCGGATACGTATAGTGGAGCAGCCATTTGGAATAGCTCCAAGTGGAGTGTGGTAGCAGTGTCTACAGTATGACATAGAGATTTGCAAAGTACACACGGATCTGAATGTCGCAGACCCGTTGACTAAAGACCTCTCTCACATGCAAAGCATGATCAAACCCCAGAACTCATTGGGTGTTAGATTCATAACAATGTAAAACACATGGTGATGTGAACTAGATTATTGACTCTAGTGAAAGTGGAAACTGTTGGAAATATGCCCTAGAGGCAATAATAAATTGGTTATTATTATATTTCCTTGTTCGTGATAATCGTTTATTATCCATGCTATAATTGTATTGATTGGAAACTCAAATACATGTGTGGGTACATAGACAACACTGTGTCCCTAGTATGCCTCTAGTTAACTAGTTCGTTGATCAAAGATGGTCAAGGTTTCCTGGCCATAGACATGAGATGTCATTTGATAATGGGATCACATCATTAGGAGAATGATGTGATGGACAAGACCCAAACTATAAACATAGCATATGATCGTGTCAATTTATTGCTATAGTTTTCTACATGTCAAGTATCTGTTCCTATGACCATGAGATCATGCAACTCACTGACACCGGAGGAATACCTTGTGTGTATCAAACGTCACAACGTAAATGGGTGACTATAAAGATGCTCTACAGGTATCTCCGAGGGTGTCTGTTGAGTGGGCATGGATCAAGACTGGGATTTGTTACTCCGTGTGACGGAGAGGTATCTCAGGGCCCACTCGGTAATACAACATCACAATAAGCCTTGCAAGCAATGTGACTAAGTGTTAGCCACGGGATCTTGTATTACAGAACGAGTAAAGAGACTTGCCGGTAACGAGATTGAACTAGGTATAGAGATACCGACGATCGAATCTCGGGAAAGTAACATACCGAAGAACAAAGGGAACAGCGTACGGGGTTAACTGAATCCTTGACATAGAGGTTCAACCGATAAAGATCTTCGTAGAATATGTAGGAACCAATATGGGCATCCAGGTCCCGCTATTGGTTATTGACCGTAGAGGTGTCTTGGTCATGTCTACATAGTTCTCGAACCCGCAGGGTCTGCACACTTAAGGTTCCAAGTGGAGAGGAGGAATCCTACTCCTAATAGGATTGGAGTAGGACTCCTCCACCTCCAATTTCGGCCAAACCTTGAGGGTTTGAGGCTGCCTCCTCCCCTCCCTCCCTCCTATATATACTAGAGGATTTAGAGGGAAGAGCTAACCCTAATTGCCACATGCTCCCTCTACTTCCTCTAGATCGTTTTCTCCTCTAGTCTAGTTTCGGCAGTGTTTAGGCGAAGCCCTGCCAGAATAGTTCCACCACCATCGCCGCCACGCCGTCGCGCTGCCGAAGAACTCATCTACTTCTCCGTTCCCTCTTGCTGGATCAAGATGGCGGAGATCGTCATCGAGCTGTACGTGTGCTGAACGTGGAGGCGCCGTCCGTTCGGCGCTAGATCGGAAGGACCGTGATCAGGATCGCAAGACGGTCCGTGATTTGATCGCAGGATGGATCGTGATGGGATCGCGGGACGGATCGTGATGGTATCGCGAGATGGATCGTGATTGGATCGCGGGACGCTCGGCGATTTGGATCGCGAAGACGTTCGACTACATCAACCGCGTTTCTTAACGCTTCCCGCTTAGCGATCTACAAGGGTATGTAGATCCACTCTCCCTCTCGTACATGCTCATCACCATGGATAGATCTTGCGTGTGCGTAGGAAATTTTTTGTTTCCCATGCAACGTTCCCCAACACATAACCCCATCACCCACAAGACACCAGGGCGCGCCAGAGGCCCCCGACGCGCCCTGGTGGGTTGTAGTGGCCTCGGGACCCCGCCTCCACCGCCTCTGAGCTCTATAAATACCCAAATATTCCAGAAATCCTAGAGGAGTCGACGAAAAATACTTCCAGCCGCCGCAAGTTCCAGAACCGTGAGATCCAATCTAACACCATCACGGAGGGGTTCATCATCCTCACTGGTGCCTCTCCGATGATGCGTGAGTAGTCCACCATAGACCTACGGGTCCGTAGGCAGTAGCTAGATGGCTTTCTCTCTCTCTTTTGATTCTCAATACAATGGTCTCTTGGAGATCTATTTGATGTAATGACTTTTTGCGGTGTGTTTGTTGGGATCCGACGAATTTTGAGTTCATGATCAGTTTCTATCCATGCATATTATTTGAGTCTTCTTTGATCTCTTATATGCATGATTACTTGTAGCCTCGTATTTCTTCTTCGAATCTTTGGTTTAGTTAGGCCAACTAGATTGATTTTTCTTGCCATGGGAAGAGGTGCTTTGTGATGGGTTCGATCTTGCGGTGTCCTCTCCCAGTGACAGAAGGGGCAGCAAGGCACGCACGTATCGTTGCTATTAAGGATAACAAGATGGGGTCTATTCCTACATGAATAGGTCTTGTCTACATCATGTCTCCGTTCTTATTGTATTACTCCGTTTTTCCATGAACTTAATACACTAGATGCATGCTGGATAGCGGTCGATGTGTGGAGTAATAGTAGTAGTTGCAGAATCGTGTCGGTCTACTAATCTTGGACGTGATGCCTATATAATGATCATCGCCTTGGATATCGTCATGATTATTTGATATTCTATCACTTGCCCAACAGTAATTTGTTCACCCACCGTGTGCTATACTCATGAGAGAAGCCACTAGTGAAACCTACGGCCCTCGGGTTTACTTTTCCAACGTATTGCTTTTCGATCTATCTTTTGCCGCTTTTTGTTTTCAGATCTATTATTCCAAAAACCCAAAAATACCTTGCTGCACTTTTTTTTTGCCTCTTTTATTTTGTGTTCTTGTGCGATCTATCTATCCAATCCATTACAATCTAATCTATCTTTTTACCATGGAGAGATTGACAACCTCTCTTACGCGTCGGGTTGCAAGTATTTGATCTTTGTGTGCAGGTACCGTTTACATAGTGTTGCGTGGTTCTCCTACTGGTTCGATAACCTTGGTTTCATAACTGAGGGAAATACTTACCGTAGCCGTGCTGCATCATCCCTTCCTCTTTGGGGAAATACCGACGCAGTCTCAAGCCACGTCAAAGGAATTTCTGGCGCCGTTGCCGGGGACACATCATCAACATCTATCAGGTTCCTATTCACAAATATCATCTCCTTGCAATTTACATTATTTGCCATTTGCCTCTTGTTTTCCTCTCCCCCATTTCTAAAAAGGTTTTACAAAAGTACAAAAAATATTTTCCATTTGCCTTCTTGCTTATTTGCTATCTTTGCTTGTGTTGCCATGTTCCTTCTATTTGCTTGCATCTTTGCTTGCTAAAAATCTATTGATATGGATCCTCATCCACTTGCTAATCTTTTCAAAAGGCCAAATTATGATGAACCAATTGCTAGTGAGTTGAGTGCACTTGATTATCTCTATGAAGTTTTGTTTAAAAATCATGAATCTGAAATTTTTGGTGAAGTGTTGAAAAAAGAAATTTATAAGGTGATTCATGATAGCTCCTTGATTGAAAATCATGATTGCAATGATGTTACAGTAAATTCTATTAATCTCAATTATGTTAATGATATGCAAAACTACAAGCTTGGGGATGATAATTTTGTCATGTCCAATTCTTATTGCAATGATCATGATTGGGGTGATTGCTCATTATGATCTTGAAAATTTATTTAAGCCTCATGTTGAATATGTTATTGATAATAATGTTTGCAATAGTATCGAAAGAGGGTTTGGAAGGGCGTCAACTTTAGGTAAAAAGAATCCCACATATTTGGAGCGTGTTCAATCTTATGAATTTTTTGATAAAAGTGGGTTTGGAGAGGTCATAACTTTAGTTGATGATAATCCCACTATTTTGGAAGATGATAAAAACTTTATGCATGTTAATCATAAAGAGAGTATGGTTTATGATAGATATATTGTTGAATTTGATTATGATCCTACATGTAATTATTATGAGAGAGGAAATTATGGTTGTAGAAATTTTCATGATACTAAATTACCTCTCTTCATGTTGAGATTGCTATTGTCTCTTTCTTCTTCCTTCCATATGCTAGTTTTTGCTTGCTTTGATAATTTGTTTGCTTATAAAATGCCTATGCATAGGAAGTATGTTAGACTTAAGTGTGTTTTCCATATGCTTCATGATGCTCTCTTTGTGTTGCTATTATTATCTTTCATGAGGGCATCATTGAAATCTCAAGCCTATCTTAATGGCAATATAGAAAGAGCTTGTTGCGAGGCAACCCAATGAATAAAATTTATTTTTGCATTTTTATTTCTGTTCTTGAGTGTTTACACAATTATGCTACAGTTATGATTGTGTTTTTTATGTTTTAATTAGTGTTTGTGTTAAGTAAATCCTTTAGGATGATTCATAAGATGAGTAGAAACAATGCTGAATCTGAAATAGAAACTTTGACTCCAGTGCAGGAATTTTCATGGACTGTGATAATGAGCTGAAATTTTAACACAGTATTTCTATACAAATTCTTTACATTGTCCTAAGTTTTCAGAATTTTTAGAGTTACAGAAGTATGGTTAGAGTACAGATTACTACAGACTGTTCTGTTTTCGACAGATTTTGTTTTCGTTGCATTATGTGCTTGTTTTGATGGATCTATGGTTTGTACTGAAGGGTATAAGACATGGTAAATTTATAATACAGTAGATATAATTCTATAATAAAATACGAATGGGTTTGCAACAGTACTTAGAGTGGTGATTTGCTTTATTATACTAACGGATCTCACGAAGGTTTTGTTGAGTTTTGTGTGATTGAAGTTTTCATGTTTTGGGTGAGATCACGATGGATGAACGAATAAGGAGTGAAAAGAGCCTAAGCTTGGGGATGATACAACACCCCCAAGATAATATCCAAAGAGAAACAAGCAACTAATCTTGGGGATGCCTCGAGTGGCATCCCCTCTTTCTTCTAACGACCATCGGTATTTTACTTGGAGCTATATTTTTATTCGTCACATATCATGAGTTTTGCTTGGAGCGTCTTGTATTATTTGAGTCTTTACTTGATTTGCTTTTTAGTTTGTCACAAGTACCCTTGCTAGACACACCTATTTGAGGGAGCCAAAATTATGCTATGATTTGTTAGAATTGCTCTATATGCTTCACTTAAATTTTTTGAGCGAATTGCTCTAGTGCTTCACTTATACCTTTATGAGCATGGTGTGCTTTAAATTTTTGAAGAAATACTCTCATGCTTCACTTAGATAAATTTGAGAGATAGTAAACTTTGAACAAATTCTCTCATGCTTCACTTATACTATTTTGAGAGATGAAATTTTTATGCTCATGTTCCTCACTTCAATTTATTTGAGCTTGTCAAAAGCAATGGCAATATATGAAACTAGTACCAAAGTGATAGATATTCAAGAGGGATATAATAAAAACTTTCATGAAGATCATTGGATAAATTAAACTTGATTCCTTGTAATAGTTTTGACACATGATGATAGTGATATGTGAGTCATGTTGGTGAGTAATTATGCTTTAGTAAGAATATTGGTGTTAAGGTTTGTGATTCCCTATGCAAGCACGAAAGTCAATAGTTATGCAATGAAATTACATCCTACTTATGGTGCATTATTCGGTGTTAGTTATGCTTAATGCCCGTTTATGTGAATTTTCGTTTCTTGGTTAGTTGCTTCTCAATCTATTTGCTAGCCTCCACTTGTACTAAGTAGAAATACTACTTGTGCATCCAAAATCCTTAAACCCGGTTTTTGCCTTATGAGTCCACTATACCTACCTATATGCGGTATTTCCATGCCGTTCTAAGCAAACTTGTATGTGTCATCTCTAATTTTCAAAATGAATTTCCTTTTTGTGTGCTCGTACCGCTCATGAAACGGTAGGGGGTGTCCAATATTTTTTCATGCTAGATGTGTTATTCTCAAGATGAGTGTTTACTCACTTGTCATTGCACGAGAGTACGGCGGTAATAGGGATGCCCAGTCCCGAAATGAAAAAGAAATTTACTTTATGTTGTCAAATAATAAATTCCTTGGAAAGTGTTGGTATGGAAGGCAACCGTGGATACGGCTAGCCATGGATTGTGAAAGAATGGTGGAAAAAGGAATAAACTTTATTTTCTATTTGGAAACGGCCTATGATGTATCTAGCATGGAAAGTATTGAGAACTACTCGTCCGTTTTCGTTGACAGGAAAGGCATGCCACCCAAAATATGTTTTTCTCTCAATTTAAGCTTTGAGCTCTGGCACCTCTACAAATCCCTACTTCCCTCTGTGAAGGGCCTATCTATTTACTTTATGCAATTTTTACTTCTATTTGAGTCTCTATATTCTCCTATAAAGCACCAAATATGGGGCACTATGATCATACTTGTGCATTGGGTGTAGTTAATATTTGAGTGTGTTTCATGAATGGATCAATGATTGAGCATGACTGGCTAGGGATAACTTTCTTTAGTGTTGATATTTTGAAAGACATGGTTGCTTGTTGGCATGCTTGAGTATTAAAGTCTTTGTGTCAAAACTAGACTATTGCTTTGAACCATCTAAAAGTCCAAATGTCCATGCTACAAAAGAAAAGAATATGTGATGAACATGTTAGGCAGCATTCCACAACAAAAAATTTGTTTTTATCTTTTACCTACTCGAGGACGAGTAGGAATTAAGCTTGGGGATGCTGATACGTCTCCAACGTATCTATAATTTTTGATTGTTCCATGTTGTTATATTATCATTCATGGATGTTTTACAATCAATTTATAGCAACTTTATATCATTTTTTGGGACTAACCTATTGACACGGTGCCAAGTGCCAGTTGCTATTTTTGCTTGTTTTTTTATTTTGTAGAATATCAGTACCAAACGGAGTCCAATCGCGACGAAACTTTTGGGAGATTCTTTTGGACCAGAAGACATCCAGGGAGCGAAAGAAGTACCTGGGAGGAGGCCCGTGGAGCCCACAAGACACCAGGGCGCACCAGAGGCCCTCGGCGCGCCCAGGTGGGTTGTGGTGGCCTCGGGACCCCCTCCATCGCCTCTAAGCTCTATAAATACCCAAATATTCCAGAAACCCTAGAGGAGTCGACGAAATACACTTCCAGCCGCCGCAAGTTCCAGAACCGCGAGATCCAACCTAACACCATCACGGAGGGGTTCATCATCCTCATTGGTGCCTCTCCGATGATGTGTGAGTAGTCCACCATAGACCTACGGGTCCGTAGGCAGTAGCTAGATGGCTTTCTCTCTCTTTTGATTCTCAATACAATGGTCTCTTGGAGATCTATTTGATGTAATGACTTTTTGTGGTGTGTTTGTTGGGATCCGATGAATTTGAGTTCATGATGAGTTTCTATCCATGAATATTATTTGAGTCTTCTTTGATCTCTTATATGCATGATTACTTATAGCCTCGTATTTCTTGTTCGAATCATTGGTTTAGTTAGGCCAACTAGATCGATTTTTCTTGCCATGGGAAGAGGTGCTTTATGATGGGTTTGATCTTGCGGTGTCCTCTGCCAGTGACAGAAGGGGTAGCGAGGCACGCATGTATCGTTGCTATTACGAATAACAAGATGGGGTCTATTCCTACATGAATAGATCTTGTCTACGTCATGTCACCGTTCTTATTGCATTACTCCGTTTTTCCATGAACTTAATACACTAGATGCATGCTGGATAGCGGTCGATGTGTGGAGTAATAGTAGTAGATGCAGAATCGTTTCGGTCTACTAATCTTGGACGTGATGCCTATAGAATGATCATCGCCTTGGATATCGTCATGATTATTTGATCTTCTATCAATTGACCAAGAGTAACTTGTTCACCCACCGTGTGCTATACTCATGAGAGAAGCCACTAGTGAAACCTACGGCCCCGGGGTCTACTTTTCCAACATATTGCTTTCCGATCTATCTTTTGCCGCTTTTTGTTTTCAGATCTATTATTCCAAAAACCCAAAAATACCTTACTACACTTTTTATTTGCCTCTTTTATTTTGTGTTCTTGTGTGATCTATCTATCCAATCTATTACAATCTAATCTATCTTTTTACCGTGGAGAGATTGACAACCTTTGTTACGTGTCGGGTTGCAAGTATTTGTTCTTTGTGTGCAGGTACCGTTTACATAGTGTTGCGTGGTTCTCCTACTGGTTAGATAACCTTGGTTTCATAACTGAGGGAAATACTTACCGTAGCGGTGCTGCATCATCCCTTCCTCTTTGGGGAAATACCGACGCAGTCTCAAGCCACATCACATATCATCAAAATATCGAACGAATACCAACTTCACATGATTACTTATAACAAGACCTATCCCATGTCCTCAGGAACAATAGTAACTACTCATACCTCATCAACATGTCCAAGATCAGAAGTGTAATGATGATGATCAAGGATCTGAACATAATATCTTTCACCAATTAATCCAACAAGCATCAACTACAAGATGCAATCAACACTCCTAGTAACCCACAGGTACCAATCTGAGGTTTTGAGACAAAGATTGAATACAAGAGATGAACTAGGGTTGGAGATGAGATGGTGTTGGTGAAGATGTTGATGAAGATTGGTCCTCCCATGAAGGAGGAAGTGTTGGTGATGATGATGGCTTCGATCTCCCCCTCCCGGAGAGAAGTTTCCCCGGCAGAATCTCCCTGCCGGAGAGAAAAAGGGCCTCTGCCTTGGTTTCCGCCTCGAGACGGTTGTATTTTGTCCCGAAAGTAATCTTATGATTTTTTTCTAGGTCAAAACACACCATATAGGAGAAGAAGGGGGCTAGGGGACCTACTGGGCCACCACGACCCAACAGGGCGCAGCCAGGGGCTGGGCTGCGCCCTGTTGGCTCGTGGCCAGCAGGGGCCCCCCTTCTGGTATATTTTGGACCAAAAATTCTTATATATTCCATAAAAATTCTCCGTGAAATGTCAGGTTATTTGGAGTCCAAGGAATTTTCTGCCATTTTCTTGGTTTTCAGGTCCAGAATTCCAGTGTCCAGAGATTTCCCTCCTTGTGATGTACCTTGCATATTCAGATAGAAAAGGCATAAGAATTGCATCATAATAAGGAATAATGAACAAGAATAACATAAATATCAATAGGAATTCATGATGCATAATGGACGTATCAACTCCCCCAAGCTTAGACCTCGCTTGCCCTCAAGCGAAAGACGAGCTCGATAATAATGACCGCATAATTTGAGAGAGAGGTGTCGATAAAAATAAAATACAGACATGAGTGCACCATGAATGGCAATATAGCAGCAATATTTTCATCATATTGCTTCTCATAGGTAAGTAACAATCCATTCACAAAATTGAAGTATGAAGCATAAACACTATTGACAATCAACAAACTATGCTCTTAGTCATTGAGGCAATCACAATTCATCATAATCCAGAGACGAGTCTATGTAAGAGCTTTCATTCTAGCAAGTTCACATACTCAACTATCATTTAGTCTTTTATGATTGTTGACACTCATTGCATATTTTTTAAGCTAGTGTTTCCGGTGGACACATAGGAAGATGGGGGCTTCATTGTTTTTGCCACCCAACTTATCTACCTCAAGGATAATGTCAACAGTAATGGTTCATGATCTCCTACATTCAACTGGATATATTTATTTGGATCTGTCCTCAACACATGATGCTTGATACTATAGAGTTGATAGGTTGAAGTAAGAATAAACTTTATTGACTCTTGCACGAAACTAATTTCATGATGATAAAAGATAAGGCCTTCGTAGAGGGACACAGAGGTTGTCATGCGCTTTTAAGTCGGATGTGCAAGCTCTTAATGCAAAGGAACGTCACTTTACATTGCCCCTTATGATGACAAACTTTATTACGCACTCTGTCACTTTTATTTCTTTGCCAGCACAAGATCGTACAAAGCTTATTTTCCTTTACAATAAAAGATCATACATATTTAAGAGCAATTTTATTGCTTGATGCATCGATGACAACTTACTTGAAGGATCTTACTCAATCCATAGGTAGGTATGGTGGACTATGATGGAAACAAACTAGGTTTAAGGGGTTATGGATGCATAAGTAGTATCTCTACTTGGTGTAGAAAATTATTGGATAGCAAAAGATCTAAAGCAAGCACCACATGTTAAAGGATCCATGACCATATAACTTCTATGTGAATGTAAACTATCATGATCATTACGTTGTCTTCCATGTCCAACATCAACACTTGATCACTATATAATATTTGATGGGGGCTCACAATCATAAAAGATGTCCAAGATAGTGTATTTATATGTGAATCTCATCTCCTCCATCATAATCTTGCATAGATTGTATCAATGACTAATGCTATGTTTGTTTATTCCCAACAACTTTTATCACTTATACTTTTTCTATGTGAAGTTACTACTCCCCATGGGATTAGCATATGATCTTTTCTTTTACTTCAATGCTATGATGATAGATGCATGAGAGTAGAGCACACAAACTAATCTTTATTATATAACTCTCACACTCGATTACAAGGATAGATAGATCTCAAAGCAAAAATTCTAAGAAAAGCAAATCTGAAATTTTATTTCCCTAAATCACAAAATAACTAAGGATCGAACTAAAATAGATGGTAATGATAGAGGTGATGGTGATACGATACCGGGGCACCTCCCCCAAGCTTGGAACAAGCTAAGGGTGGTGCCCATACCCATCTCCTCAAGTATCCTTCTTGGGTGATGATGTAGTAGGCTTGTCTCTCGTAATAGTTAGCAGGAGGGCCTTCAACTCCCTCATCTCATTGAGTAACTGCTGAATCATTGCAGTGTTCTTCTGTACTTCCACCATAATGTGCTTATTCTCTGGCCACCAAGAGACTTTTTCTGCATCAATTTCACTTGGACGAGAGATGTCCCAATTGGATGGTATATGCGAGCGAGCAATATTCTCAACTCCGTAATTGTGAATCAATTTGTGGAAGTTGTTTGTATGTAACCTGCCGAGGGGCCTCCTCGGAGTAGATTCACCTTGCGCTTCCTGAGCTAGCTGGGATCTCCTCCCCATTGGTGGGCAAGGTTTTGAAGAAGTGGAGATGCCCGCTAGCGTACCTCGCTCTGAGGCCGGGGGATGCACCTCCATAGAGTCCATAGGTTCTTCACCCGAGATAACTTCCTCAGTTCCTTCTCGCTCAAGCTCCATCGGCATCAACAAGGCCTGGTCCTCAATGTTGTTGGAAGAGGACGAGGACATAACTTCCACACCTTTGGCAGCCTATCAGAAAAACAGCCCGAAACAAGAACAGAGGAGAAACTTGCGATGCGGTGATCAAAACATATGGGAGTATATATAATGATTTTTTCTAGGTTAGAATACGTGTCCAGGAAGAAAATGGAGTCCGGGGGGCACACGAGGGCACCACGAGCTAACATGGCGCGACCAGGGGCTGGGTCGCGCCCTGTTGGGTCGTGGCTCCCTCGTGGGTCCCCCTGACTCCTTTTTATTTTTGGAATTTTTCTAAAATACCAAAACCAACAGAAAATATTTTTTGGAATTTTTGGAGTCGGTTTACTTATTGTATCACGTACCTACCCCTTTTCAGCTTTCTGGAGTGTTCCGGAGGGTCTCCCTTATGTATTCTTCCGGAGTCATAACTTGAATAATGTTAGTTTCAACATTAAGGGGCGTACCTCAGATATAGTGCTTAATTCTTTGCCCATTTACCACTCTCGGGTTTTTGCCTTCAAAGTTGTTAATCTTTATAGCACCAGAGCGATATACCACCTCAACGACATATGGGCCTTCCCATTTGGAGAGAAGCTTACCTGCAAAAAATCTGAAACGAGAATTGTACAAAAGAACTAGGTCTCCTACATTAAATTCCCGTTTTTGGATTCTCTTGTCACGCCATCTTTTAATTTTTTCCTTAAACAACTTGGCATTCTCATTAGCTTGTGTCCTCCACTCATCTAATGAGCTAATATCAAATAACCTCTTTTCACCGGCAAGTTTAAAATCATAGTTAAGTTATTTAATTGCCCAATAAGCTTTATGTTCTAACTCAAGAGGTAAATGGCAAGCTTTTCCATAGACCATTTTATAAGGGGACATTCCCATGGGATTTTTGTAAGCAGTTCTATAGACCCATAAGGCATCATCAAGTTTCTTAGACCAATTCTTTCTAGATCTATTAATAGTCTTTTGTGAAATTAACTCTATTTCTCGGTTGCTCAATTCAACTTGGCCACTAGACTGAGGATGATAAGGTGATGCAATTATATGGTTAACATCATATTTAGCTAGAAGTTCACGGAAAGCACCATGAATAAAATGAGAACCACCATCAGTCATTAAATATCTAGGGACTCCAAACCTCGGGAAAATAACATCTTTAAGCATTTTAATAGAAGTGTTATGATCAACACTACTAGTAGGGATAGCTTCTACCCACCTGGTAACGTAATCAACAGCAACTAAAATATGTGTATACCCATTAGAAGAAGGAAAAGTCCCATATAATCAAATCCCCAAACATCAAATGGTTCTATAGCGAGTGAATAATTCATAGGCATTTCCTGACGTCTACCAGTGTTACCAGTTCTTTGGCATTCATCACAAGAAAGGACATACTTACGGGCATCATTCAAAAGAGTAGGCCAATAAAAACCAGATTGTAATACCTTGTGTGCAGTTCTGTTGCCAGCATGGTGTCCTCCGTAAGCCTCAGAGTGATACTTCCGTAGGATCTATCCCTGTTCATGCTCAGGTACACAACATATAATAACACCATCCACTCCTTCTTTATAAAGATGTTGGTCATCCCAAAAGTAATGTCGTAAATCATAAAAGAATTTCTTCTTTTGTTGATAGGTGAAGTTAGGTGGTATATATTTAGTGACAATATAGTTAGCATAATCAACATACCAAGGAGTACTATGTGAAGTATTTATAGCAGCAAGTTGTTCATCGGGAAAATTATCATCAATAGGCAGTGGGTCATCAAGAACATTTTCCATTCTAGACAAGTTATCTGCTACCGAGTTTTCATCTCCCTTCCTATCAACGATATGCAAGTCAAACTCTTGTAGTAAAAGCACCCACCTAATAAGTCTAGGTTTAGCATCTTTCTTTTCCATAAGGTATTTAATAGCAACATGATTGGTGTGAATAGTAACTTTGGAATCAACAATGTAAGGTCTAAATTTATCACATGCAAACACAACTGCTAAAAATTCCTTCTCAGTACTAGCATAATTTCTTTGAGCATTGTCTAGGGTCTTACTAGCATAGTGAATAAAATTCAATTTCTTGTCTACTCTTTGCCCTAGAACTGCACCAACAGCATAATCACTAGCATCACACATGATTTCAAATGGTAAATTCCGATCAGGTGGTTGGACAATATGTGCAGTGATACGTCTCCAACGTATCTATAATTTTTGCTTGTTCCATGCTGTTATATTATCATTCTTGGATGTTTTACAATCATTTTATAACAACTTTATATCATTTTTTGGGACTAACCTATTGACACAGTGCCAAAGTGCCAGTTGCTGTTTTTGCTTGTTTTTTACTTCGCAGAATATCAGTACCAAACGGAGTCCAATCGCGACGAAACTTTTTGGAGATTTTTTCTGGACCAGAAGACACCCAGTGGGCCAAAGAAGTGCCGAATAGGTGGGCCGTAGAGACCAAAACCCACCAGGGCGCGCCAGGGGGGCCCGGCGCGCTCTGATGGGTTGTGACCTCCTCGGGGGCCCTCTCCACCGCCTCTAATGCTTATAAATTCCCAAATATTCCAAAAACCCTAGGGGAGTCGACGAAACACAATTCCAGCCGCCGCAAGTTCCAGAACCTCGAGATCCAATCTAAACACCATCACGGAGGGGTTCATCTTCTTCATAGGAGCCTCTCCGATGATGCGTGAGTAGTCCACCATAGACCTACGGGTCCGTAGGCAGTAGCTAGATGGCTTCCTCTCTCTCTCTCTCTCTTATGATTCTCAATACAATGGTCTCTTGGAGATCTATTTGATGTAAACTTTTGCGGTGTGTTTGTTGGGATCCGATGAATTTTGAGTTCATGATCAGTTTCTATCCATGAATATTATTTGAGTCTTCTTTGATCTCTTATATGCATGATTACTTATAGCCTCGTATTTCTTCTTTGAATCTTTGGTTTAATTAGGCCGACTAGATCGATTTTTCTTGCCATGGGAAGAGGTGCTTTGTGATTGGTTCGATCTTGCGGTGTCCTTTCCCAGTGACAGAAGGGGCAGCAAGGCACGCATGTATCGTTGCCATTAAGGATAACAAGATGGAGTCTATTCCTACATGAATAGATCTTTTCTACATCATGTATTCGTTCTTATTGCATTACTCCATTTTTCCATGAACTTAATACACTAGATGCATGCTGGATAGCGGTCGGTGTGTGGAGTAATTGTGGTAGATGCAGGCAGGAGTTGATCTACTTATCTTGGACATGATGCCTATATAATGATCATCGCCTTGGATATCATCATGACTATTCGATTTTCTATCAATTGCCCAACAGTAATTTGTTCACCCACCATGCGCTATACTCATGAGAGAAGCCACTAGTGAACCCTACGACCCTCGGGTCTACTTTTCCAACATATTGCTTTCTGATCTTTCTTTTTGCATCATTGTTTTCAGATCTACAAAACCAAAAACCCAAAAACATATTGCTGCATATTTTATTTGCCCTTTTTATTTTGTGGTCTTGAGATAACTATCTCTCCTATCTATCACTACCTAATCTATCTGTTTACCGTAGAGAGATTGACAACCTCTCTTTCGCGTCGGGTTGCAAGTATTTGTTATTTGTGTGCAGGTGCTGCTTATTGGGTGGTGGTGATCCTCCTACTGGTTCGATAACCTTGGTTTCATAACTAAGGGAAATACTTACCGTTGTTGTGCTGCATCATCCCTTCCTCTTTGGGGAAATACCGACGCAGTCTCAAGCCACGTCATGCAGAAATCAAGGCTTTCTTAAGTATTTCAAAGGCTTCTACACAATCATCATCAAAAACAAAAGGAATATCTTTTTGCAGAAGATTAGTTAGTGGCCTAGAAATCTTTAAAGAAACGCCTATAAAAACAAGCATGACCAAGGAAACTTCTCATACTTTTGATGTCTTTAGGACATGGCATTTTCTCTATTGCGTCAACTTTAGCTTTGTCTACTTCAATACCTCATTCAGAAATTTTATGACCAAGTACTATACCTTCATTCGCCATAAAGTGTCACTTCTCCCAATTCAAGACAAGATTAGTTTCTTCAATCTCTGCAAAACTCGATCAAGGTTGCTCAAGCAACCATCAAAAGAAGTTCCATAGACGGAAAAATCATCCATGAAAACCTCAACAATCTTTTCACAAAAGTCAGAGAATATAGCAGTCATACATCTTTGAAAGGTAGCGGGTGCATTGCATAAACCAAAAGGCATACGTCTATAAGCACAGGTTCCAAAAGGGCATGTGAAAGGAGTTTCCTCTTGGTCCTCTTTTGACACATGTATTTGAGATAACCCAGAATATCCATCATGAAAGCAAAAGTGTGTGTACTTAGATAGTCTTTATAACATTTGATCAATAAAAGGCAAGGGGTAATGATCTTTCCTAGTAGCTTTATTTAATTTTCTGAAATCAATTACCATCCTGTAACTAGTTACTATTCTTTGTGGAATAAGTTCATTTTTATCATTAGGGACTACAGTTATACCTCCTTTCTTAGGAACACAATGAGCAGGACTTACCCATCTACTATCAGCAATATGATATATTACACCTGCTTCCAAAAGCTTTAGTATTTCAGTTCTTACCAGTTCCTTCATCTTGGGATTTAAGTGACGTTGATGATTAACGACAGGTTTAGCATCCTGTTCCATATTAATCTCATGCTGACATAGAGTGGGGCTTATGCCCTTAAGATCATCAAGAGTATATCAAATAGCATCCATGTGCTTCTTCAGAGTTTTAAGTAATCTCTTTTCTTCATGGTCTGATAGGTTAGCATTGCTAATAACAGGGTACATGTTCTTTTCATCAAGATAAGCATATTTCAAGGTATCAGGTAAAGTCTTAGCTCAAACTCGAGATCTCCCTTGGGTGGAGGAGGATCCCCTAAAATATCAACTGGTAAGTTGTCCTTAAGAATAGGTGTTTGTCTAAGAAATATACCATCTATCTCATTCCTTTCATTCATATGCATATCATTCTCATGGTCTAGCAAATATTGTTCTAGTGGATCTGTAGGGGGCACGGCAATAGAAGCAAGACCAATTATTTCATCCTTGCTAGGCAATTCTTTCTCATGTGGTTGTCTACCAAACTTGGAAAAATTAAACTCATGAGACACATCACCAAAACCTACTTTGACCTTCTCAATGACACAATTAATCTCAGCATTAACACTATTCAAGAAAGGTCTGCCAAATATAATGGGACAAAAGTTGTCTTGTTTTGAAACAAGTACTAAAAAGTCAGTTAGGTACTTCATTTTTCCACACAAGACTTCTACATCTCTAGCGATCCCAAGTGGTGTAATAGTATCTTTGTTTGCAAGTTTAATAGTAACATCAATGTCTTCAAGCTCAGAGGGTGCTATGTCATTCATAATTTCTTGATACAAGGTAAAAGGTATAGCACTTGCACTAGAACCAATGTCACACAAGCCATGATAACAATGATCTCCAATTTTAACTGAAACCACATGCATTCCAACAACTGGTTTATTTTTATCCAGCTCATCCTGCGTGTTTCTAGCAGGTTTTGCAATTCTAGCGGCTTCACCACAGAAGTACATAACCTGACCCTCAATGTTATCAACTAGAAGATCTTTAATAATAGCAACATTAGGCTCAATGCTTATTTGTTCGGAAGGTTTAGGTGTTCTAACGTGACTTTTATTAACCATAGTTGAAGCTTTAGCATGTTCCTTAATTCTAACAGGGAAAGGTGGCTTCTCAATGTAAGCAGTAGGAACAATTGGATCAACATGGATAACAGTTATCTCTTCCTTCTTAATTTTAACAGGTACCTCTAATTGTTTTTCAATGGGTGGATGGTATTTAAACCACTTCTCCTTAGGGAGATCACCATGAGTAGCAAATGATTCATAGAAAGAAGCTGCTATCTCAGAGTCAAGGCCATATTTATTGCTAATTAAGCTCATAGAAAGCATTGGTTTCCATAAAAGATTTAACACAATCAAACTTAAGCTTTATACCTGGCTCTTTACCTTTGTCGAGTTCCTAATCTTCAAAGTTTCATTTAATAGTTCTCTTCATAAAGGAACCAGTAGAAGAAGAATCGAGTAGTACTTGATCATCATGAGAAAGCCGAGCATAAAAGTATAATCATTTCTCTTGAGAGCTCATGATTGAGGCAGGTGTGCATCATAGATTTAAGCCTCCTCCAAGCTTGAGCGATACTTTCTCCTTCACGAGGCCAGCAATTATAAATAAAGTTCCGATCACGATGGACTAGATGCACAAGATAAAACTTCTGATGAAATTCCAGCTTCAGGCGATTCCAGTCCCATGATCCTATATCATCCAATAGCTTGTACCTCATCAACGCATTTCCATCCAAAGATAAAGGGAAAACCTTCTTCTTAACTTTGTCTCCAGTAAAACCTGCAAGCTTAAACAATCCACAAACCTCATCGACAAATATTAAATGATAATCAGGATGAGTCGTACCATCATAAGGACTAGCTAGCAGTTTCTCCAACATACCAGAAGGAATTTCATAAAAAACATTTTCAGTAGGTTCAGTTGGTTGAGGAGCAACCTTTTACACTTCCGCTCGGGACGAAGATGCCCCGAACAAGCCACTCAAAGGGTGACCGTCCATATCAACAAGTAACAGTAAATTTCAGCACGTAGTGAAAATGTTTCCTTACCAATTTCCACTTACCAAAGGCGCTTCACTCCCCGGCAAGGGCGCCAGAAAAGAGTCTTGATGACCCATAAGTATAGGGGATCAATCATAGTCCTTTCGATAAGTAAGAGTGTCGAACCCAACGAGGAGCACAAGGAAATGATAAGCAGTTTTCAGCAAGGTATTTTCTGCAAGTGCTGTGAGTAGCAATAGTAGATAGTTTTGTAGCCAGATAATTCGTAACAAGTGACAAGTAATAATAATAACCAAGGTGCAACAAGGTATACCAATCCTTTTTGTTGCAAAGGACAGGCCGGAAAGTATTCTTATATGAAGCAAGCGCTCCAGAGGACACATGGGGATTTCTACCAAGTCATGTTCATCATGTTGAGTTGATTCGCGTTCGCTACTTTGATAATTTGGTATGTGGGTGGGCCGGTGCTAAGGTGGTGTTATTACTTGAACAAGCAACCCACTTATGATTACCCCCTATCGCAAGCATCCGCAACTACGAAAGAAGAATTAAGATAAATCTAACCATAGCATGAAACGTGTGGATCCAAATCACTCCCTTATGAAGCAACACATAAAATGGGGTTTAAGCTTCTGTCACTCTAGCAACCCATCATCTACTTGTTACTCCACAATGCCTTCCCTTAGGCCCATAAATGGTGAAGTGTCGTGTAGTCGACGTTCACACGACACCACTAAGGGAAGCAACAACATACATATCATCAAAATATCGAACGAATACCAACTTCACATGATTACTTATAACAAGACCTATCCCATGTCCTCAGGAACAATAGTAACTACTCATACCTCATGAACATGTTCAAGATCAGAGGTGTAATGATGATGATCAAGTATCTGAACATAATGTCTTTCACCAATTAATCCAACAAGCATCAACTACAAGATGTAATCAACACTACTAGTAACGCACAAGTACCAATCTAAGATTTTGAGACGAAGATTGAATACAAGAGATGAACGAGGGTTGGAGATGAAATGGTGCTGGTGAAGATGTTGATGATGATTGGTCCTCCCATGAAGGAGGAAGCATTGGTGATGACGATGGCTTCGATCTCCTCCTCCCGGAGAGTAGTTTCCCCAGCAGAATCTCTCTACCAGAGAGAAATTTCCCCAGCAGAATCTCTCTGCCAGAGAGAAAAAGGGCCTCTGCCCTAGTTTCCGCCTCGAGACGGAGGAGCTTCATCCCTAATGTAATCTTATGATTTTTTTCTAGGTCATAACACACCATATAGGAGAAGAGGGGGGGGGGGCAGGGGACCTGCTGGGCCACCACGACCCAACAGGGCGTGGCCAGGGGCTGGGCCGCGCCCTGTTGGCTCGTGGCCATCAGGGTCCCCCTCTGGTATATATTTGGACCAAAAATTCGTATATATTCCATAAAAATTCTCCGTGAAATTTCAGGTCATTTGGAGTCCAGTGAATTTTCTGCCATTTTCTTGGTTTTCAGGTCCAGAATTCCAGTTTCCAGAGATTTCCCTCCTTGTGATGTACCTTGCATATTCAGAGAGAAAAGGCATAAGAATTGCATCATAATAAGGAATAATGAACAAGAATAACATAAATATCAATAGGAATTCATGATGCATAATGGACGTATCAGCAGCTCGGTGACGTCTCCTCCTTCTTGATCCAGCAAGCAAGAGAGGAGAAGTAGATGGGATCTCGACCAGCATGATGGCGTGGTGGAGATATTGGTGAAGTAGTGTCGACAGGGCTTCGTTGCGCGCTGCGGGAACTAGGAACGAAGGAGCAACGAAGCAACGGGAAAGAGGGAGGCGCCAAGGGGCTGGTGTGTCCTCTTGGGGCCCCCCTCCCCTCTATATATAGGTGGAGGGGCGTGGTGGAAAGCCCTAGGATTGGCGTGCCAAGGGGGAGGAGTTGGACACATAGTCCAATTCCCTCCTTTCCATACACAGGTGGAATTTCCACCTTTCCCAGCCGCATGGGCGTTGAGGGACTTATGAGTCTGGCCCAATAAGGCTAGGGAACCTACCCTCGGCCCATGTTGACCCTTGGGATGTGGTGGAACCCTTGGTGGACTTTCGAACTCCTCTGGAAGTCTCCGGAACCTTCTGGAATCTTCTTGGTACAATACCGGAAAAACGCGAAAAATTTCCGGTAGCCAAAATATGACTTTCCATATATAAATCTTTACCTACGGACCATTTCGGAGCTCCTCGTGACGTCCGGGGTCACATCCGGGACTCCGAACAACATTCAGTCACCAACGTACATATCCCAATACTACTCTAGCGTCACCGAACGTTAAGCGTGCGGACCCTACGGGTTCGAGAATCATGTAGACATGACCGAGACACCTCTCCGGTCAATAACCAATAGCGGCACCTGGATGCCCATATTGATTCCTACATATTCCACGAATTTTTTTATCGGTCGAACCACAATGTCAAGGATTCAGTCAATCTTGTATGCAGTTCCCTTTGTTTATCGGTATGTTACTTGCCCAAGATTCGATCATCGGTATCTCATACCTAGTTCAAGCTCGTTACCAGCAAGTCTCTTTACTCGTTCCTTAATATAAGATCCTGTAACTAACTCCTTAGTCACATTGCTTGCAAGCTTCATGTGATGTTGCTTTATCGAGAGGGACCAGAGATACCTCTCTGTCATACCGAGTGACAAATCCCAGTCTCGGTCCACGCCAACCCAACAGACACCCTCGGAGATACGTGTAGAGCATGTTTATGATCACCCAGTTATGAAGTGACGTTTTATGCACACAAGGCCTTCCTCCGGTGTCAGGGAGTTGCATGATCTCATTGTCTTAGGAACAAATACTTGACATGAAGAAAGCAGTAGCAATAAACTAAGTGATATGATCAAGTGCTATGCTTACGCTTGGGTCTTGTCCATCACATTATGTGATATGATCAAGTGCTATGCTTACGGTTGGGTCTTGTCCATCATTCTCCTAATGATGTGATCCCGTTATCAAATGACAACTCGTGTCTATTAGGAAACCTTAAACATCTCAAGGAGCTAGTCTAGTAGAGGCTCACTAGGGACATGGTGTTATTTATGTATCCACACATGTATCTGAGTTTTCGGTTAATACAATTCTAGCATGGATAATAAACAATTATCATGAACAAGGAAATATGATAACAACCACTTTATTATTGCCTCTAGGGCATATTTCCAACATGTGTGTCTCTCATAATAGTGTGTCTAACAAACAATGATTGTGGTAAACTAATAAGAAAAGAAAATAAAACTATGGCACATGACGCTCCAAGCAAAACACATATCATGTGATGAATAAAAATATAGCTCCAACTAAAATTACCGATAGATTGGAGAAGAAAGAAGGGATGCCTTCCGGGGCATCCCCAAGCTTAGACGCTTGGGTCTTCCTTGAATATTACCTTGGGGCACCTTGGGAATGCCCAAGATTAGGGTCTTGTTGCTCCTTATTCCTTCGTCCATCGTGATCGCACCCAAAACATGAAAACTTCAGCACACAAAACTCAATAGAAACTTTGTGAGATCTGTTAGTATAACCAAATCATCATTCACCTTAGGTACTTGCTACTTATGAGTTGCGTTGGGTTTTTCCCCGAAGAGGAAGGGTGAAGCAATATGGTAGCGATAAGTATTTCCCGCAGTAAGAACCAAGGTTATCGAACCAGTAGGAGAACCAAGACAACTTGGGTCAACAATTCCTGCAAACACAAAACCAAACACTTGTACCCAATGTGGGCAAGAGGGTTGTTGTCATGCCCATTGAACTCGTTACTTGTAAGGATTAGTTTTGAAAGTGATAGATAGATAAATATAAAAGTAACATAAAAAAGAAAGTAAATAAGTTGCAACAAGGTTTTTAGGTTTTTGTAATATGATTTGAATAGACCCCGGGGCCATAGTTTTCACTAGAGGCTTCTCTCTCGAACGCATAGCATACGGTGGGTAGACAAATTACTGTTGGACAATTGATAGAAAAGCGCATAGTTATGATGTTATTCATGGCAATGATCATGTATATAGGCATCACATCCATGACAAGTAGACCGAAATGATTCTACATCTACTACTATCACTCCACCAATCGACTGTTATCCAGCATGCATCTATGGTATTAAGTTCATGACAAACAGAGTAATGCTTTAAGCAAGATGACATGACGTAGACAAAGTAAGACCAAGAAATATGTTTAAACCCCGTCATTTTACCCTTAGTAGTGACAATACAATACAATGCAATACAATACAACACAGTACAATACAATACAATACAATACAATACAATACAATACAATACAATATAATACAATACAATACAATACAATAAAATACAATACAATACAATACAATACAATACAATACGTGTCTTGTCCCCTTTTTGTCACTGGGATATAGAGCACCACAAGATTGAACCCACTACAATGCACTCCTCTCACCGAAGATAAATCAATCTAGTTGGCCAAACCAAACCGATAGATCAGAGAGACTTACAAAGCTATAACAATCATGCATAATAAAATTCAGAGAAGACTCAATTACTTTTCATGAATAATCTGGTCATAAACTCACAATTCATCGGATCCCAACAATCGCAACAAATGCACCGCAAAAGAAGATTACATCGGATAGATCATCGCGAGAATCACGAAGAACTTTGTATTAAAGATCAAAGAGAGAGAAGAAGCCATCTAGCTACTAACTATGGACATGTAGGTCTGTCATGAACTACTCACACATCATCATGGAGGCAGCAAGGTTGATGTAGATGGCCTTCGTGATGGATTCCCCCACCGCCAGAGTACATGAAAAGGCCTCCAGATGGGATCGCGGAAGAACAAAGAGTTGCGGCGGCGGAAAAATTGTTTCGTTTGGCTCTATGATATTTTTGGGATATTTGGGACCAAAGTGGAATTAGGACAGGAGGTGCAACGAGGGGCCCACGAATTAAGGGGGCGCTCAACCCTCCAGGGCATGCCGGCCTAGGTCGTGGCCACCTCGTGGGTCTTCTGGCCACCTCCCGAAGCTTCCTGAGTCTCTTCTTGTCCAAAAATAACTCCCGTAAATTTTTATCCATTTGGACTCCGTTTGGTATTGATTTTTGGAAAAGTCTAAAAACATGCAAAAAACAGATGCTGGCACTAGGCACTTACTTAATATGTTAGTCCCAAAAATGATATAAAATAGCATATAATTGCATATAAAGTATTCAAGATTGATAATATATTAGCATGAAACAATAAAAAACTATAGATACATCGGAGACGTATCAGTACTGTTATAAATAGATTCATATAATTGCCCTTGCATAATACCTAATGTATTCTAACTTATCCATGACTTATACCCCCCCCCCCAATATAATCCATAGCATCATCAAAATAAGCACATTGTGCAACAAAAACAAAATCTGTCTAAAACAGAACAGTACGTAATAATCTGGACTAAACCATACTTCTATAGCTCAGAAAATTCTAAAAAATTAGTACTATGTACAAAATTTGTATCCTAATATTGTGTAAAAATTTCAAGAATTCATCATATTCCAGTAAAAAAATGTAAATTCAAATACTGGGCATAAAATTTTATGTTTCTGCACAACATCAATTCAGCTATCGTCCACGTCATCCTAAAGGATTTACTTGGCACAACACTCAACAGAAAAGACACAAACACAATCGTTATAGTAGCAATAATAATGTTGACTCACTAAAATGTAAAGGATAACTATTGGGTTGTCTCCCAACAAGCTCTTTCTTTATAGCCGTTAAGAGGGGCTTCAAGATTTTAAGGATGCTCACATAAAAGATAAGAATTGAAGCACAAAGAGAGCATCATATAACATGTAACAAACACATTTAAGTCTAACCCTCTTCATATGCATAGCCATTTTATTGGAAAACAAATTATCAAGACAAGAAATATCTACAATATGCAAATAGGAAGACTGAAGCATTAATAATTTCAACACAAAGAGAGGCAATTTAGTGACATGAAGATTTTTATAACCACATTTGCCTCTCTCAAAATAATTACATGTATGATCATGTTCAAATTCAACAACATAGCTATCATATAAATAATCTCTCCATGATCCACATGCACAAAAAAATTACAATCTTCCAAGATGGTGGGATTAACATCAATCGACCTCTCCAAACCCACTTTTATCAAAAAAAAGCATAAGATTGAACACTCTCCGAATATGTGGGCTTTTAACCTAAAGTTGACACTCTTCCAAACCCACTGACGAGGTCACCTACCCTAGGTAGGGTCATGTCCCTCTGTTCTAGGACACTCTTGGGGTCCTACAAGGTCATGAAAGTCTTTGGCTTACCTCGACACTCGGACGAATGTACAAGAGGCAGTCGGCTCTTCTCAAGTCACTCGGACGTTGTTAACCACTCGGCTAGAAGGAAGCAGGAACGTCCTGAGAGCTGCAACGTTTGATGGACTTAATACACCGTAAGTATTGTAAAGACCACGTTACCTGTAACGTCTGTAGTTAACTTAGCAGTTTCTAGTAACCCCCACAGTTACTATCATTAATGACCCTAGTGATGGCGTTCAGCCGGTGGTGACACACTCTATATAAGCCATCCCCAGGCGCCGGAACAAGGGTTACGAACTCTCTGTATTCAGAACACATATCAAGCAACACCTTGCCCCAGGGCTCGAGACGTAGGACTGTTACCACTTCCGAGTGGGGTCCGAACTCGTAAACACCGAGTGTTACACTTGCTCCGTAGCTAGGCTTTGCCCTACTCATTCATACCCCTAGTACTATTGTCAGGATTACTCCCACGACAGTTGGCGCCCACCGTGGGGCGGTAGTTCTAGCAAACACCGGTGCAAGTAAGATTATTTCCTTTTTCCGGCCATCATGTTGGCACTCGGCGGTGAGATCCTCTTCGGTAGCCTTCGCTTCGTCATCGACGGTTCAGCCTGGTTGCACGACGCACCACTAGACCCGGATGCGTTCCCCACCCGCGGGGCCATGCATTTCAGCATGGCGGCGCAAGGGGTTCTCCTGCGACAATCTTCGGAGCCATACGGCTCGGGGTCGATCCGCTCGACCTCCGGCCGTCGCAAGCATTCCGGACGTTCGCGGCTACAGCGGCGGCTCAAGCATGTCATGGCGCGGCAGCCTACCTGCGAGCAGGTTGCGATGATCGACTCCGACGAGCCCACCCTCAGCTTGTCTCCCTCATCGGGCGACGAGTTGTCCGACGAATCCGAGTGTGAAAGCAGCGGAAATGCTGCTGAAATACTGATGGCGCACTCCATCGATCATGGTGCCCCTGGGTACTCGGTGGGTGGTTCTCGTGACCGAGGAGGAGGTCGTCTCGGCGATGGTCCTTCCGATGGATATTTCCCGCAGCCTCTCTCTCGAGAGCAGCGGGAAGAGAGGAGAAGGAGGGACGACGAAGTCCTTCTTATCCCTATCACAGGAACATCGCCCGAGGAGATAGCCTTGGAGGCCACGCGTCAGGCCACCTTGGCTGAACGTGAACGTTTGGAGAAGCTCCAGCGAGCACTCGACGAACGAGTAGCGAAGGAGCAACCGAGCTCCAGTTACGCCAGACGGCGGCCGATCCCGAGTGAAAGGCCGCCCAAGATCCCAATAATGCATACTCCTATAAAGAATCTAGCTGCAGCCACTCGGATAGATGAATCCATTCAGCCATCCGGTTCTGCAGCTGGAGAAGGCGTTCGGCAGATCTAGACTCTGCTGAAGACGGCGATGAGGCAGAATGCAGAAGTGTCCCAATCGAATCAGCGCGTCTCCAGCAGGTCCTTTCAGGCCGACACTGTCCAGTCTGCGCACAGTCCACATGCCTATGGGAAACACCGGTACTCTCCTCCTCCTCCGATAGGCCGGCACAGAGGGTATTGACATGATGATCGTGATGTCAGTCGGACGCCCCCTCCGAGGGGTGGTTCACACGGCAAACGCCCCTTTGACGACGGTCGTCCTCACAGAGAAGACCACAATCGGACTCCCCCTCACCCCAGAGGTCATGAGGAAGCAGGCCGACGCCCCCCGTTGCTCAACGCCAGGTCTACCATCACTCATAGATTGGTGGATAAAAGCCGAGTGCTCAGGGACCGAGTGAGCGGATGGGGGACGTCAGGGCTCGAATGCTTCTGCAGATACATCCGAGAGGCTGAGATTCCTCCCAACTACAGGTTGGCGACGGGGATCGGGAAGTTCGACGGCGAATCCAAGCCTGAAACTTGGCTTGAAGACTATCGAGTGGCAGTTCAGACTGGAGGTGGTGATGACTTCATGGCAATGAAGCATCTTCCCCTCATGCTGGAAGGATCTGCTCGGGCATGGTTGAACCAGTTACCTTCCAGCAACATCTATTGCTGGGAGGACCTGGCGCAGGTATTCATCAAGATGTTTGAGGGCACTTACAAGCGTTCGGGTGGTTTGACAAAGCTGCAGTATTGCATCCAAAAGAGCAATGAAACTCTCCGAGAGTACATACAGAGATGGACCACTCTGCACAACACTGTCGAGAATGTCACCGAGCACCAGGCCGTGTGCGCCTTCAAGGCAGGCACTCGGTATCGGGAGCTCATCCTGAAGTTTGGCCGATCGGGAGATCTGTCCCTCAGTCGGGCCATGGAGATTGCCAATAAATACGCTAACGGCGAAGAGGAAGACCGCCTCCGCAGCGGCAAAGGGCGAGCGGGCGACGCCCCTCAATCGGCAGGGAATGTAGGTAAGAAGCAGAAAAGGAAAGCCGACCCTCCGGGAAAGGCTGAAGTGGTTGCAATTCCTGGCCAGGGGAAGCCGAAGCCCAAAAAGAACAAGAAGAAAGACTGTGCTAACAAAAAGAAGCCCGAGTACAATTCTGAAGTGCTGGATCAGCCCTGTGTTATTCACACTAAAAAGGATGAGGAGGGCAACCTCATTTACCTAAAGCACACCACTCGGGAGTGCCGAATGCTTAAGCATGAGATGGGTAAGGAGACCTCCGCAGAAAAGGACGATGATGAAGAGGGCGACCGCGATTCCGAGTACCCTCACGTCGACAAGGTCCTGAACATGATTTCCGCGGACGTCGAAAGTAAGAGCCGATTAAAGGTCATCAATCGGGAGGTGAACTTGGAGGCTCCGGCAATCGTCAAGCACCTCAATTGGACAAAAACTCCTATTACTCTCGATCAGTCTGATTACCCAGCCCACATAGCCACCCCCGGGAGGCAGGAGCTGGTTGTCGATCCGGCTGTCAATGGAGTCCGACAGCGCAAAGTTCTGATGGACGGCGGCAGTGGGCTCAACATAATTTACGCAGATACACTCAGCGCCATGGGCATTCTGATGTCCCGCCTGAGCAAGAGTAATATGCATTTCCATGGGGTCATTCCTGGAAAGAAGGCTGAATCACTCGGTCAGATCGCTCTGGACGTCGTCTCTCGGTGGAGAGATGAATTTTCGGAAGGAACGCCTGACGATCGAAGTGGTTGATTTCCAGAGTGCATATCATGCTATCCTGGGTAGGCCTGCCTACGCGCGTTTCATGGCCCGACCATGTTACGTGTATCTCAAGCTTAAGATGCCAGGGGCGAATGGCATGATCACAGTTACCGGCGATCGGAAAGTTGCTGAAGAGTGCCTCCAGCAGGGCTCAAAAATCGCAAACGAGCAGATACTCATCGTCGAACTCGACGGGTACAAAAAGGCAGTGGACGCTGCAGACTTGTTAAAGTCTAAGCGACCGGCGACGGAATCCGCTTTCCAGTCGGCCGGCGAAACTAAGCAGGTTCATGTTCATCCCACCGATCCGAGTGCGGCTCCGACCAACATCTCGACGACACTCGGTGAAAAATAGGAAGCCGAGCTCATCCGGTTCCTCCGTGAGAACTGGGATATCTTTGCATGGAAGCCGTCTGACATGCCGGGGGTTCCCAGGGGACTGGCTGAGCACTGACTGCGAGTGGATCCTAAAATCAAACCAGTCAAGGAGAAGTTGCGTCGATCCTTCGTAGAGAAACGCAAGGCGATTGGTGAAGAGATCGCTCGGCTCCTAGCTGCTGAATTCATTCGCTAAGTCTTCCATTCCGAGTGGCTAGCCAACCCAGTGTTGGTGCCAAGAAGGACAAGTCCCTCCGGATGTGCATCGACTTCAAGCACCTTAATCGGGCCTGCCCGAGAGATCATTTTCCCCTTCCCCGCATAGATCAAATAGTAGATTCCACTGCCGGATGTGAACGCCTGTCGTTCTTAGATGCGTACTCCGGGTACCATCAGATCCATTTCGACTCATTAAACAACGAGGCCGAGTACGAAGCCCTCCTGTATGGGCTTCGAATGGCTATCTCGCTCGGTATCCGACGATTGATGATATTCGGTGACTCGGACCTTGTGGTCAATCAGGTGATGAAAGAATGGGACATCCGGAGTCTGTCCATGACTAGGTACTGTAACGCAGTCCAGAAGTTGGAAAAGAACTTTGAAGGCTTAGAACTGCATCACATACCCCGAGTAAAGAACCAGGCTGCTGACGACCTGGCTAAGATCGCATCTACTCAGCGGGTAGTCCCAAAGGGCATATTCCTTGAACATCTGCACTCTCCTTCAGTTAAGGAAGATCATTTTACTGAAGAGCCCCCCAAGCAGTCGGACCCTCTGATCCGACTGAAGTTGACATTCCAGCTGTGGTAGATCTCGTTCAAGAGATGTTGGTGATCACTCCCGAGTGGACCCAGCCTTATCTAGCTTACTTGCTCCAGCAAGAGCTCCCTGAGGGCAAAGAAGAAGCTAAATGAATCGTCCGACGATCCAAATCCTTTGAAGTGATGGGAGAACAGCTATACAAGAAAAGCACTACAGGTGTGGCGCAGAAGTGCATATCCCCAGAAGAAGGGCTGCAGGTTTTGCATGAAATCCATTCGGGAACTTGTGGCCATCATGCGTCCTCTAGGACGTTGGTCGCAAAAGAGTTTCGTGCAGGATTTTATTGGACCCGAGCCAATGCAGCTGCTAAAGACATGGTAGACCTCTGTGTTGGGTGTCAGTTTTTCAAGAATCAGACGCACAAGCCTGCATTTGCACTCAAGACCATCCCGCTCACCTGGCCATTCACCGCGTGGGGCCTCGACATGGTCGGTCCCTTGCATACAGGGTCGAGTGGGTTTACCCATCTGTTGGTTGCAGTGGATAAGTTCACCAAGTTGGTCGAAGGGAAGCCCATCAAAAGCTTGGATGCAGGTACCGCAGTTAGTTTCATTCGGCAGATCATCTTTAGATTCGGAGTTCCCCACGACATCATCACTAATAACGGGAAGAATTTTGATTCGGATGAATTCCGTGAGTTTTGCTACACTCAAGGGACTCGGGTCAATTATGCTTCCGTAGCTCACCCGCAGTCGAATGGGCAAGCAGAACGGGCTAATGGAATGATTCTTCAAGGATTGAAGCCCCGATTGGCGAGAGATCTGAAAGTTGCTGCCGGTGCTTGGGTAGAAGAGTTACCCTCTGTCCTTTGGGGCATTCGGACGACTCCGAATCGTTCAACCAATCGTACTCCTTTCTTTATGGTATACGGGTATGAGGCGGTTCTGCCGAGTGACGTTCGTCACAATGCTCCCCGAGTGGAGCTTTACAATGAAGATGAAGAAGAAGTGGCACGCCAGGACGGTCTAGACCTCTTGGAGGAAGCGAGAGAGTTAGCATTGGTCAGGTCGACGCTGTATCAGCAAGAACTGAGGCGCCTTTACGACAGACAAGTCAGAATGCACGCTTTTAAAGAAGGTGATCTCGTTCTCCGATTGGATCAGAAGAAGCCTCACAAGCTAGCGCCTCCGTGGCAAGGGCCTTACGCAATCTCCAAGGTCCTGAACAATGGAGCTTACCGGTTGTAAAATTTTGATACCGATGCTAAAGAGCCCCGAGCGTGGAATGCGGATCCGCTCCGCAAGTTCTACACTTAGTTTAGGAACACTCTGTCATTCCTGTAATGAGCTTCCGAGTGAATTCGATGAATAAAAGTCTTTGCTTTCTATACTCTTTGTCGAGAATTTTTCATTTTCTTCGTTTTCCTCGCCCCCAGTGTGTGTGTGGGATAAACTTAGCAGTGAACCTGATTTCGCCTAACTTGGAAACTACTCTGAGTGAGGACAACATCCACACTCAGGTGGTTAGCCGCGAACCTGATTTCGCCTAAGTTAAAAATTACTCCGAGTGAGGACATCATCCACACTCGGGGGCTTAGCCACGAACCTGACTTTGCCTAAGTTAAAAACTACTCCGAGTGAGGACATCATCCACACTCGGGGGCTTAGCCGCGAACCTGATTTCACCTAAGTTAAAAATTACTCCGAGTGAGGACATCATCCACACTCGGGGACTTAGCTGCGAACCTTATTTCTCCTAAGTTAAAAACTACTTCGAGTGAGGACATCATCCACACTCGGGGGCTTAGCCGCGAACCTGATTTCGCCTAAGTTAAAAACTACTCCGAGTGAGGACATCATCCACACTCGGGGGCTTAGCCGCGAACCTGATTTCGCCTAACTTAAAAAATACTCCGAGTGAGGACATCATCCGCACTCGGGGACTTAGCTGTGAACCCGATTTCGCCTAAGTTAAAAACTACTCCGAGTGAGGACATCATCCACACTCGGGGGCTTAGCCGCGAACCTGATTTCGCCTAAGTTAAAAATTACTCCGAGTGAGGACATCATCCACACTCGGGGGCTTAGCTGCGAACTTGATTTCGCCTAAGTTAAAAACTACTCCGAGTGAGGACATCATCCACGCTCGGGGACTTAGCTGCGAACCTGATTTCGCCTAAGTTAAAAACTACTCCGAGTGAGGACATCATCCACACTCAGGGGCTTAGCCGCGAACCTGACTTCGCCTAAGTTAAAATACTCCGAGTGAGGACATCATCCACACTCGGGGGCTTAGCCATGAACCTGATTTCTCCTAAGTTAAAAACTACTCCTAGTGAGGACATTATCCACACTCGGGGGCTTAGCCGCGAACCTGATTTCGCCTAACTTAAAAAATACTCCGAGTGAGGACATCATCCGCACTCGGGGACTTAGCTGTGAACCCGATTTCGCCTAAGTTAAAAACTACTCCGAGTGAGGACATCATCCACACTCGGGGGCTTAGCCGCGAACCTGACTTCGCCTAAGTTAAAAACTACTCCGAGTGAGGACATCATCCACACTCGGGGGCTTAGCCGCGAACCTGATTTCGCCTAAGTTAAAAATTAGTCTGAGTGAGGACATCATCCGCACTCGGGGACTTAGCTGCGAACCCGATTTCGCCTAAGTTAAAAACTACTCCGAGTGAGGACATCATCCATTCTCAGGGACTTAACCGCGAACCTGATTTCGCCTAAGTTAAAAACTACTCTGAGTGAGGACATCATCCACACTCTTGGGCTTAGCCGCGAACCTGATTTCGCCTAAGTTAAAAACTACTCCGAGTGAGGACATCATCCACACTCGGGGACTTAGCCGCGAACCTGATTTCGCCTAAGTTAAAAACTACTCCGAGTGAGGACATCATCGACACTCGGGCTTAGCTGCGAACCTAATTTCGCCTAAGTTAAAAACTACTCCGAGTGAGGACATCATCCACACTCGGGGGCTTAGCTGCGAACCTGATTTCACCTAAGTTAAAAACTACTACGAGTGCGGACATCATCCACTCTCGGGGACTTAGCCACGAACCTGATTTCGCCTAAGTTAAAAACTACTCCGAGTGAGGACATTATCCACACTCGGGGACTTAGCCGCGAACCTGATTTCGCCTAAGTTAAAAGCTACTCCGAGTGAGGACATCATCCACACTCGGCGGCTTAGTTGCGAACCTGATTTCGCCTAAGTTAAAAACTATTCCGAGTGAGGACATCATCCGCACTCGGGGACTTCGCCGCAAACCCGATTTCGCTTAAGTTCAAAATCAAGACGAACGTTCCAAACGATCAAGTAAAGACATTCGAATGTCAAGCAGTTCAAAGCAAAAGTGCAGATAGTTGTGACCACACGGTCACTACAAATGTACTGATACAGAAATCACTCGGCATTCCGAGGCAAATATGGCTTAAAAGTTTTTTTCCGAGATTCACTCGGCCGATGACGGAGAAGCTGCGTCTGTGAAGTTGTCAAGGTCGATAACCTCTGCAATCTGAGTGGCCACCGGCAGGAAAGTCTCCATGAAATCTTCGATCTTGGCATTCTTGCGGTTTACGACCTTCAGCGCCTTCAGCTTCTCCTCATCTACGCCCTTGCAATGCACACGGACGAGGGAGAGCGCGATGTCTGCCCTAGCTCGGGCTACAAACTTGTTCCATGATTGCACTCGGCGCGGAATGTCCCGCAGATGATTGATGAGGACTTCCAAGTCACTCAGAGGCTCTTCGTCTGGGGCAACTTCCTTGTCGATCTCCTTGGCCGCTTCGCGTAAACGTTTGAGGAAGATAGCCACCTCCGAAGTGCGCTCATCGAGTCGAAGCAGTGCAAGAGCTGAGCTGTCACGAAGAAGACCAGCACTCGGATCTAGCTCCTTCTCAATTTTGGAGGTTTCCTCCTCGACATCCAGCATAGATCTGATAATCATTCGGGAGGAAAGAGTTGAGAGAGGAGAAGAATTGAGATGAAATGGCTCGGAACTCGGTCATGTCTGATGCATACCTTTGAGCTTGTCGTTCATTTCGTTGCAGTGGTCCTCAATGAGCTTCTCCAGCTCGTGCCTCTTCGACTTGACCTGCTTCAGTTTCGCCTCAGCCTCAACTGCATCCGCAGTGCTCCTCCTCACAACTTCCTCCAAGGCTTTCTTGTCCTCCTCCCACTTCTCAAAGGATTTCAGCTTGTCTTCAGCCTCCTTTGCCTTCCGACTGGCTTCCTTCTGAGCCATTGCCAGCTCCTGGTCCTTCTTCTCCAAAGCCTCCTTCATGGTCTCTATAGAAATAGAAGTCCGAAGCCTCTTAGTAAGTTGAAGGTTCTCACTACATACATCTGATGAAATACTTTCAGTCGGATAGGGAAAAGGTTCAAGTCCAAAGGTACTCGGTCAAGATTTGATTACCTCCGAGTGATCGTTTTTCTTGTTCCAGGCGGGTACTCTTGGTCTTCTCAGCCTCCAAGCTGCGACGCAGCTCCTGCACTTCCTTCTCAAGGGTGTTGTAACGGGTCCTGAGCTCACACACACCCTGTTAAAAAAAGAAAACAAAGAAAAATCAGTGATGACAGTTAAATATCAACACAAGTAGATAGCATTCGGATTTTGAGACTGTCGCCGACTGCTTCAGTCGATAGCAGCCTCGGGGACTACACCCAGTGGGTGCGCTCAGCGCGCCCCCACCGGAGAACTACAGGTTCTACACATCGACGGTCAACGTCGAGAGGCTCTGGTCCATGGACCATCACCGCATCTTATTCGGCAAATATCTCATCATTCGGATTCTACTTCATTCGGATTCTACTTCATTCGGATTCTACTTCATTCGGATTTTGAGACTGTCGCCGACTGCTTCAGTCGACGGCAGCCTCGGGGACTACACCCAGTGGGTCATCGCGCCCCCACCGGAGAACTACAAGTTCTACACCCCGACGGTCAACGTCGAGAGGCTCTGGTCCATGGACCATCACCGCATCCTCTTCGACAAGTATCTCACCATTCGGATTCTACTTCATTCGGATTTTGAGACTGTCGCCGACTCTTCAGTCGATGGCAGCCTCGGGGACTACACCCAGTGGGTGCGCTCAGCGCGCCCCCACCGGAGAACTACATGTTCTACACCCCGACGGTCAATGTCGAGAGGCTCTGGTCCATGGACCATCACTGCATCCTCTTCGACAAGTATCTCATCCTTCGGATTCTACTTCATTCGGATTTTGAGACTGTCGTCGACTGCTTCAGTTGACGGCAGCCTCGGAGACTACACCCAGTGGGTGCGCTCAACGCGCCCCCACCGGAGAACTACAGGTTCTACACCCCGACGGTCAACGTCGAGAGGCTCTGGTCCATGGACCATCACCGCATCCTCTTCGACAAGTATCTCACCATTCGGATTCTACTTCATTCGGATTTTGAGACTGTCGCCGACTGCTTCAGTCGACGGCAGCCTCGGGGACTACACGCAGTGGGTGCGCTAAGCGCGCTCCCACTGGAAAACTACGTGCTCTATGATACGTCTCCAACGTATCTATAATTTTTGCTTGTTCCATGCTGTTATATTATGATTCTTGGATGTTTTACAATCATTTTATAACAACTTTATATCATTTTTTGGGACTAACCTATTGACATAGTGCCAAAGTGCCAGTTGCTATTTTTGCTTGTTTTTTTTTACTTCGCGGAATATCAGTACGAAATGGAGTCCAATCGCGACGAAACTTTTTGGAGATTTTTTCTGGACCACAAGACACCCAGTGGGCCAAAGAAGAGCCTGGAAGGTGGGTTGTGGAGAGCACAACCCACCGGGGCATGCCAGGGGGGCCCCCGGCGCGCCCTGATGGGTTGTGCCCTCCACGGAGCCCCTCTGCACCGCCTCTGATGTCTATAAATTCCCAAATATCCGGAAAACCCTAGGGGAGTCAACGAAACACAATTCCAGCCGCCGCAAGTTCCAGAACCGCGAGATCCAATCTAAACACCATCACGGAGGGGTTCATCTTCCTCGATGATGCGTGAGTAGTCCACCATAGACCTACGGGTCCGTAGGCAGTAGCTAGCTGGCTTCTTCTCTCTCTCTCTTCTGATTCTCAATACAATGGTCTCTTGGAGATCTATTTGATGTAAACTTTTGCGGTGTGTTTGTTGGGATCCGATGAATTTTGAGTTCATGATCAGTTTCTATCCATGAATATTATTGGAGTCTTCTTTGATCTCTTATATGCATGATTGCTTATAGCATCATATTTCTTCTTCGAATCTTTGGTTTAGTTAGGCCGAGTAGATCGATTTTTCTTGCCATGGGAAGAGGTGCTTTGTGATGGGTTCGATCTTGCGGTGTTCTTTCCCAGTGACAGAAGGGGCAGCAAGACACGCATGTATCATTGCTATTAAGGATAACAAGATGGGGTCTATTCCAACATGAATAGATCTTGTCTACATCATGTCACCGTTCTTATTGCATTACTCCGTTTTTCCATGAACTTAGTACACTAGATGCATGCTGGATAGCGGTCGATGTGTGGAGTAATAGAGGTAGATGCAGGCAGGAGTCGGTCTACCTATCTTGGACGTGATGCCTATATAATGATCATCGCCTTGGATATCGTCATGACTATTCGATTTTCTATCAATTGCCCAACAGTATTTTTTTCACCCACCGTGCGCTATACTCATGAGACAAGCCACTAGTGAACCCTACGGCCCCCGGGTCTACTTTTCCATCATATTGCTTTCCGATCTACGTTATTTTTAATCTTTGTTTTCAGATCTACAAAACCAAAAACCCAAAAATATATTGCTGCATATTTACTCTTTTTATTTGTGTTCTTGAGAGATCTATCTCTCCTATCTATCACTACCTAATCTATCTTATTACCGTAGAGAGATTGACAACCTCTCTTTCGCGTCGGGTTGCAAGTATGTGTTGTTTGTGTGCAGGTGCTGCTTATGGGGAGGTGGTGATCCTCCTACTGGTTCGATAACCTTGGTTTCATAACTGAGGGAAATACTTACCGTCGCTGTGCTGCATCATGCCTTTCTCTTTGGGGAAATACCGACGCAGTCCAAGCACGTCAAAGGAATTTCTGGCGCCATTGCCGGGGAGGAAGCGGTCTCTTCTATGTGCCTATCGTAGGCACCGAGGGGACTCCACCATCATCTACCAGGTTCCTAATCACAAATCTCATCTCCTTGCAATTACATTATTTGCCATTTGCCTCTCGTTTTCCTCTCCCCCACTTCACCAATTTGTCGTTTTATTTGCCCTCTTTTTCGTTTGCCCTTTTTACTTGCTGGATCTCTTCCTTGCTTGCAATCTTGTTTGCTTGTCACCATGAGTGATTTTGGAATGGCAGAAACGGATGATGGAAGAACTCCTAAGATTGGACGTTCTGCCAACCTTGATTCTAAAACTTTTGTTTTGGGGCAAGGGAACATTATAGGAAAAGAAACTATTCAAGAATTTTTCAACTGCGTTGGGAATTTGACTCTCGATGATACCCCTATTCTGAAAAGAACTAAATCTTATGCGGAAGCTATCTCGGCGCTAGTTCTAAAACTTGAAAATATATTTATTTGTACCCATCCTACCTTGCAAAGATTGTTTTATGAGCTACCCGTCATTGAGAATCCTAAGGCTAAGAAGTTGGCAACCCTTGTTCTCATGCATGAATTTGATCATATAGTACGAGAAGCTAGGGAGATCTTTGACTTTTATGGTATGAGCCGTGAAAAAACGGTAATAGGAGAAATCCTTTACAATAGTGATTACATGATGAGATATTTGCTTGGAAATAATCAAATATTTGATGAGAATCTTAAAAAGGAAGTTCTCGTTTTAGACATGATCCAACAAGTTTTGAACGATGTGAACCAACAATATTCTTGGATCGTGGCCGGTAATCAAAGGGGTTATGTAGAGGGACAACTTGATATTTCTAAGGTTTATATGGATGATGTGTTCAAAGTTTTATTTGCAAAACCTCCTAACAAAAATCCTTCATCCAAAACCAAGGATGACAATACTTGAATCTATGCGTTATGCCTAGCTAGGGGCGTAAAACGATAGCGCTTGTTGGGAGGCAACCCAATGAATAAATAATTTTTGCTTTTTCCTTTCTGTTTTTGAGTGTTTACACAAATATGCCTCTGTTATGATTGTGTTTTTATGGTTTATTTAGTGTTTGTGCCAAGTAAAGCCTTTTGGATGATTCATAGGATAAGTAGAAGCGATGCTGAATCTGAAACAGAAACTTTGCGTCCAGTATATGAATTTTCATTTTTTTCTGGAACGTGATCTTGAGCTGAAATTTTAACACAGTGTTTGTATACAAATTCCTTACGTTTTCCTAATTTTTAAGAATTTGTAGAGTTATATAAGTATGGGTAGAGTACAGATTACTACAGACTGTTTTGTTTAAGACAGATTCTGTTTTCGTTGCATTGTGTGCTTATTTTGATGAATCTATGGTTTGTATTGGTGGGCATAAGCTATGGTAAAGTTAAAATACAGTAGGTATAATGCAATAAAAAAATATGAATGGGTTTGCAACAGTACCTAAAGTAGTAATTTTCTTTCTTATACTAACGGATATCACGAAGATTTTGTTGAGTTTTGTGTGATTGAAGTTTTCAAGTTTTGGGTGAGATCACGATGGATGAAGGAATAAGGAGTTATAAAAGCCTAAGCTTGGGGATGCTACCGCACCCCCAAGATATATCCAAAGAGAAACAAGCAACTAAGTTTGGGGATGCCCCCGAGTGGCATCCCCTCTTTCTTCTAACGACCATAGGTATTTTACTTGGAGCTATATTTTTATTCGTCACAAATCATGAGTTTTGCTTGGAGCGTCTTCTATCTTTGCTTGCTTTGTTTGTTAGTTTTCCTTTGTATCCTTGCTGGACACACTTATTTGAGAGAGCCACAATCATGCTATGATTTGTTCGAATTGCTCTATGTGCCTCACTTAAACTTTTTGAGCTATAGAATTGCTCTAGTGCTTCACTTATATCTTTTTGAGCACGGGGTGCTTGGAAATTTTTGTAGAAATACTCTCATGCTTCACTTAGATTAATTTGAGAGTAGGTAAATTTTGAAGAAATCCTCTCATGCTTCACTTATACCTTTTTGAGAGATGAAATCTTTATGCTCTTGTGCTTCACTTAAATTTGTTTGAGCTTGCCAAAAAGCAATGGGAATATATGAAACTAGTCCCAAAGTGATAGATATCCAAGGAGGATATAATAAAAACTTTCATGAAGATCATTGGACAAATTAAACTTGATTCCTTGTAATAGTTTTGAAACATTATGATAGTAATATGTGAGTCATGTTAGTGAGTAATTATGCTTAGTAGGAATATTGGTGTTAAGGTTTGTGATTCCCTATGCATGCACGAAAGTCAATAGTTATGCAATGAAGTTACATCCTACTTGTGGTGCATTATTCGGTGTTAGTTATATTCAATGCTCACTTATGTGAATTTTCGTTTCTTGGTTTGGTTGCTTCTCAATCTATTTGCTAGCCTCCATTTGTACTAAGTAGAAATACTACTTGTGTATCCAAAATCCTTAAACCAAGTTTTGCCTTATGAGTCCACCATACCTACCTATATGCGGTATTTCCATGCCGTTCCAAGAAAATTTGTATGTGCCATCTCTAAATTTTCAAAATGAATTTTCTCTTTTATGTGCCCGTACCGCTCATGAAACGGTGGGGAGTGTCCAATATTTTTCCATGCTAGATGTGTTATTCTCAAGATGAGTGTTTATTCACTTGTCATTGCACGAGAGTGCGGCGGTAATAGGGATGCCCATTCCCTAAATGAAAAAGAAAAAAAATATTTACTTTATGTTGTCAAATAATAAATTCCTAGGAAAGTGTTGGTATGGAAGGCAACCGTGGATACGGCCCTTCATGGAAAGTGAAAGTTTGGTGGAAAAAGGAATAAACTTTATTTTCTGTTTGGGAACCGCCTATGATATATCTAGCATGGAAAGTATTGTGAACTACTTTGTCGTTTTCGTTGACAGGAAAAGCATGCCACCCAAAATATTTTTTTCTCTCAATTTAAACCTTGAGCTCTGGCACCTCTACAAATCCGTACTTCCCTCTGTGAAGGGCCTATCTTTTACTTTATGCAATTTTTATTTTTACTTTGAGTCTCCATCTTCTCTTATAAGCACAAACTAGGGGGCACTATGACATGCTTGAGTATTGAAGTCATTATGTTAAAACTAGACTATTGCTTTGAATCATTTACAAGTCCAAATGTCCATACTATACAAAAGAAAAGAATATGATGAACATGTTAGGCAGCATTCCACATCAAAAATTCTGTTTTTATCATTTACCTACTCGAGGACGAGTAGGAATTAAGCTTGGGGATGCTGATACGTCTCCAACATATCTATGATTTTTGCTTGTTCCATGCTGTTATATTATCATTCTTGGATGTTTTACAATCATTTTATAACAACTTTATATCATTTTTTGGGACTAACCTATTGACATAGTGCCAAAGTGCCAGTTGCTGTTTTTGCTTGTTTTTTTACTTCGCAGAATATCAGTACCAAACGGAGTCCAATCGCGACAAAACTTTTTGGAGATTTTTTCAGGACCAGAAGACACCTAGTGGGCCAAAGAAGAGCCTAGAAGGTGGGTTGTGGAGAGCACAACCCACCAGGGCGTGCCAGGGGGGCCCCGGCGCGCCCTGATGGGTTGTGCCCTCCACGGAGCCCCTCTGCACCGCCTCTGATGCCTATAAATTTCCAAATATTCGGAAAACCCTAGGGGAGTCGGCGAAACACAATTCCAGCCGCCGCAAGTTCCAGAACCGCGAGATCCAATCTAAACGCCATCACGGAGGGGTTCATCTTCCTCATAGGTGCCTCTCCAATGATGCGTGAGTAGTCCACCATAGACCTATGGGTCCGTAGGCAGTAGCTAGATGGCTTCTTCTCTCTCTCTTATGATTCTCAATACAATGATCTCTTGGAGATCTATTTGATGTAAACTTTTGCGGTGTGTTTCTTGGGATCCGATGAATTTTGAGTTCATGATCAGTTTCTATCCATGAATATTATTTGAGTCTTCTTTGATCTCTTATATGCATGATTGCTTATAGCATCGTATTTCTTCTTCGAATCTTTGGTTTAGTTAGGCTGACTAGATTGATTTTTCTTGCATGGGAAGAGGTGCTTTGTGATGGGTTCGATCTTGTGGTGTTCTTTCCCAGTGACAGAAGGGGCAGCAAGACACGCATGTATCATTGCTATTAAGGATAACAAGATGGGGTCTATTCCAACATGAATAGATCTTTTCTACATCATGTCACCGTTCTTATTGCATTACTCCGTTTTTCCATGAACTTAGTACACTAGATGCATGCTGGATAGCGGTCGATGTGTGGAGTAATAGAGGTAGATGCAGGCAGGAGTCGGTCTACCTATCTTGGACGTGATGCCTATATAATTATCATCGCCTTGGATATCGTCATGACTATTCGATTTTCTATCAATTGCCCAACAGTAATTTGTTCACCCACCGTGCGCTATATTCATGAGAGAAGCCACTAGTGAACCCTACGGCCCCCGGGTCTACTTTTCCATCATATTGCTTTCCGATCTACGTTTTTTGCAATCTTTGTTTTCAGATCTACAAAACCAAAAACCCAAAATATATTGCTGCATATTTACTCTTTTTATTTCTGTTCTTGAGAGATTTATCTCTCCTATCTATCACTTCCTAATCTGTCTTATTACCGTAGAGAGATTGACAACCTCTCTTTCGCGTCAGGTTGCAAGTATTTGTTGTTTCTGTGCAGGTGCTGCTTATGGGGTGGTGGTGATCCTCCTACTTGTTCGATAACCTTGGTTTCATAACTAAGGTAAGTACTTACCGTTGCTGTGCTGCATCATCCCTTCCTCTTTGGGAAATACCGACGCAGTCCAAGCACGTCACTCTACACCCCGACGGTCAACGTCGAGAGGCTCTGGTCCATGGACCATCACCGCATCATTTTCGACAAGTATGACTACAAGATATCCTATGAATAACATTCGGAAGTCTCTAAGACTCCACCCACTGGGTGTGCTCCAGACACAAGCCTACTCGGAACTTCAAAAAAATCTACGATGCGCAAAAACTTTGTCTAACGAAGCTACTTACAAGAGTACTTACTCGGACACTCCTCTCCAACGCTTCGCCAGCATCACGTGCCTCCTTCAGCTTTTCATTCATCAGTCTCAGCTGGATCAAAGCCTCCTTACTTGCTCTCACTTGGTCCTCCGGGACACGCTGCAGCCCGATTGCGCCGGTCGCAGGTGGGATGATTGGAGACATCCCGATTGCTAACCCAGCTCCCAAAGGGGTCCCCAAGCTGTGGCTGGCACTTGAACAGGTGAAACATCCCGCATGACAATATCCACACTGGAGGTGGGATTGGGTGGTGCGGCCCGGTCGTCCACGTCGATCTCAATCACCTCGCGTGGTTCTGCAAGCATTCGAAAGTCATTCGGAAATAAGTTCAAAAATGAATTGAGGTATTCAAAGATTATAAACGACCTGGTCCGAGTGATACCTTTTGAAGATGCAGCGTCGACCTCGACCTTGTTCTTCTCTAGGGAAGCAGTCGATGTGTCGGTTCTGTAGAAGAGTCATTCGGAAAATTATACACTTGATCAGTCATTCGGACGGATGTGCGGAGTGAAAACACTTACACAGAGTCCACCGGCACGTTCATCTTGGTTTTAGGCAGAACCGCCTTCCGGGGTTTGCTGGACGTAATCTTCGGCTGCTTGGAGCTCTTCTCTGGAGATGGGACGGGCTCGGCACGCCCTCACTTCGAAGTCCGAGTAGGAGGGATGACCACTGAGGACTTGGTGATGATTGATCCCCCCGCGTTGCCACCGTGGACCCCCAGGGTCTTGGCGCGTCCTCTTGCGGGGCTCGAGAAGCCCCTCCTCCGAAGGAGAAGATTCTACCTCATCCCCTGGTTCCGACTCCGTCTCGCCACCTCCGTCCTCGCTGTCGTCCACGTAATCCTCCTCTTCATCCGAGTCGTCTAGACGCTCATTGTCGCTGGCTACGTCAGCAGGAGCGTGGTTGCCAGCGGGTATCAAGCTCACCATGCTTGTGAAGGCCTGTCAAAACAAATTGTATTCCGATCAAGATTTAGTAATTGAAAGCTGCATCACTCGGGAACTACAACGGCACTAGGAATTTTACCTCGTTCGCCGGATTCTCCGCCGAGTACGGAGGCACGCGCCTAGTACCCCTGGGGTTATCTCGAGCCGGAGTGATGGCCTTAAGCTTGTTAGCTACGGCCTCCTCCTTGAGCTCCTCCGGGTGCGTTCGTGTAAGGTCATCCGGACCCATGTACAACCACATGGGGTGGGCCCTAGCCTGCAGTGGCTGGATCCTCCTCTAGAAGAAGACCTCCAGCAGGTCCATCCCATTGATCCCATGGTTTACCAAAGATACCAGCGCAATCACGAGAATGTCTACATCAACCTTCTCCTCCTTGGACACGGTCAACTTGGGGAGTCGCCGAATGCGCTCAGCCGAGTATGGGGGGAGACCCGACTGACCCTCTCCGACTGGAATGTCCTCACAATAAAACCAAGACGACTGCCAACCCTTAACAGTGTCTGGAAAAGTAATAGATGGGAAACTACTCTTGCCTCTCAGCTGAATACCCAAGCCCCCGCACAACTGAACTACATTTGTCTTCTCCTCCATCAGATTGGTTTTCTTTACACTCATCACTCGGCACGTGAATAAGTGTTTGAACAAGCCCCAGTGGGGGTGACAACCAAGGAAGTTTTCGCAAAGTGAAACGAAAGCAGCCAGATAAGTGATGGAATTGGGGGGAAGATGATGAAGTTGAGCTCCGAAAAAATCCAAAAAAGTGTGGAAAAAGGGATGCGGAGGCAAAGAGAAACCTATGTCGAGGTGAGTGGTGAGAAGGACCCTCTCATTCCCGCGCGGTGCGGGCTCTGTCTCCCCCTTCTCCGGCAGCCTCCAGCTTCCGGCGACCAGGAGACCCTGACTCTCCAGGTCCTCCAACCGACTGGCTGTGACCTGAGAGGCCAGCCAATCGCCTTGGACAAAGCCGGTTGAAGCGCCCGCGCTCGAGGAGGACTCACACGAGGTCTTCTTCGCCCTCTCGGCCCTCACGGTGGCGCTCTTCGTCATCTCCGGTGAGGAGTGGCAGCTAATTGGTGGGAGGTGGGGTTCTCGGTGGAGTGGTGGAGTGAATCGGGAGAATGGAGGTGTTTTCCAACCTCCCTCCCGGCCTGCTTTTATACTCTAGATCAGCGGGATTTCTGTCATCGGATCGACAGCGGCCGCGCAATCAACGGACGCGGGTAGATCCGCGATATCTCTGGGACAGAGAAGCGGGGACGCGTGGCGAAATTTATGGCGCGGTAATAGAGGCGCCGTGGCCACTTTCCCCACTTGCCTGACACAACCGTCACGATCATTCGCGCGCGCTTCCCCATGATGTGGCTTGAGACTGCGTCGGTATTTCCCCAAAGAGGAAGGGATGATGCAGCACAGCAACGGTAAGTATTTCCCTCAGTTATGAAACCAAGGTTATCGAACCAGTAGGAGGATCACCACCACCCAATAAGCAGCACCTGCACACAAATAACAAATACTTGCAACCCGACGCGAAAGAGAGGTTGTCAATCTCTCTACGGTAGAAAGATAGATTAGGTAATGATAGATAGGAGAGATAGATCTCTCAAGAACACAAAATAAGAAGAGCAAATGAAAAGTGCAGCAATATGTTTTTGGGTTTTTGGTTTTGTAGATCTGAAAACAAAGATGCAAAAAGATAGATCGGAAAGCAATATGTTGGAAAAGTAGACCCGGGGGCCATAGGATTCACTAGTGGCTTCTCTCATGAGTATAGCACACGGTGGGTGAACAAATTACTGTTGGGCAATTGATAGAAGATCAAATAATCATGACGATATCCAAGGCGATGATCATTATAGAGGCATCACGTCCAAGATAAGTAGACCGACTCCTGCCTACATCTACCACTATTACTCCACACATCGACCGCTATCCAGCATGCATCTAGTGTATTAAGTTCATGGAAAACGGAGTAATGCAATAAGAACGATGACATGATATAGACAAGATCTATTCATGTAGGAATAGACCCCATCTTGTTATCCTTAATGACAACGATACATGCGTGCCTTGCTGCCCCTTCTGTCACTGGGAAAGGACACTGCAAGATCGAACCCATCACAAAGCACCTCTTCCCATGGCAAGAAAAATCGATCTAGTTGGCCTAACTAAACCAAAGATTCGAAGAAGAAATACGAGACTATAAGAAATCATGCATATAAGAGATCAAAGAAAACTCAAATAATATGCATGGATAGAAACTGATCAAGAACTCAAAATTCATCGGATCCCAACAAACACACCGCAAAAGTTTACATCAAATAGATCTCCAAGAGACCATTGTATTGAGAATCATAAGAGAGAGAGAGAGAGAGAGAGAGAGAGAGGAAGCCATCTAGCTACTGCCTACGGACCCGTAGGTCTATGGTGGACTACTCACGCATCATCAGAGAGGCATCTATGAAGAAGATGAACCCCTCCGTGATGGTGTTTAGATTGGATCTCGCGGTTCTGGAGCTTGCGGCGGCTAGAATTGTGTGTCGTCGACTCCCCTAGGGTTTTTGGAATATTTGGGAATTTATAGGCATCAGAGGCGGTGGAGGGGGCTCCCGTGGAGGGCACAACCCATCAGGGCGCGCTGGGGCCCCCCTGGCGCGCCCTTGTGGGTTGTGGCCTCCACAGCCCACCTCTCCGACACTTCTTTGGCCCACTGGGTGTCTTCTGGCCCAAACAAAATCTCCAAAAAGTTTCGTCGCGATTGGACTCCGTTTGGTACTGATATTCTGCGAAGTAAAAAACAAGCAAAAACAACAACTGGCACTTTGGCACTATGTCAATAGGTTAGTCCCAAAAATGATATAAAGTTGTTATAAAATGATTGTAAAACATCCAAGAATGATAATATAACAGGATGGAACAAGCAACAATTATAGATACGCTGGAGACATATCAGCATCCCCAAGCTTAATTCCTACTCGTCGTCGAGTAGGTAAATGATAAAAACAGAATTTTTGATGTGGAATGTTGCCTAACATGTTCATCATATTCTTTTCCTTTGTATAGCATGGACATTTGGACTTGTAGATGATTCAAAGCAATAGTCTAGTTTTAACATAATGACTTCAATACTCAAGCATGCTAACAAGCAACCGTGTCTTTCGAAATATCAACACTAAAGAAAGTTCTCCCTAGCCCATCGTGCTCAATCATTGATCCATTCATGAAACACACTCAAATATTAGCTATACCCAATGCTCAAGTACGATCATAGTGCCCCCTAGTTGGTGCTTTATAAGAGAAGATGGAGACTCAAAGTAAAAAAACAAAAATTGCAAAAAGTAAATAGATAGGCCCTTCGCAGAGGGAAGTAGGGATTTGTAGAGGTGCTAGAGCTCAAACTTTTAAATTGAGAGAGAAAAAAAATTGGGTGGCATGATTTTCCTGTCAACGAAAACGACAAAGTAGCTCACAATACTTTCCATGCTAGATATATCGTAGGTGGTTACCAAACAGAAAATAAAGTTTATTCCTTTTTCCACCAAACTTTCAGTTTCCATGGCGGGCCGTATCCACGGTTGCCTTCCATACCAACACTTTCCAAGGAATTTATTATTTGACAACATAAAGTAAATATTTTTTTCTTTTTTCATTTCGGGAATGGGCATCCCTATTACCGCCGCACTCTCGTGCAATGACAAGTGAATAAACACTCATCTTGAGAATAACACATCTAGCATGGAAAAATATTGGACACTCCCCACCGTTTCATGAGCGGTACGAGCACATAAAAGAGAAAATTTATTTTGAAAATTTAGAGATGGCACATACAAATTTTCTTGGAACGGCATGGAAATACCGCATATTGGTAGGTATGGTGTACTCATAAGGCAAAACTTGGTTTAAGGATTTTTGATGCACAAGTAGTATTTCTACTTAGTGCAAATGGAGGCTAGCAAATAGATTGGGAAGCAACCAAACCAAGAAACGAAAATTCACATAAGTGAGCATTGAGCATAACTAACACCGAATAATGCACCACAAGTAGGATGTAATCTCATTGCATAACTATTGACTTTCGTACTTGCATAGGGAATCACAAACCTTAACACCAATATTCCTACTCAAGCATAATTACTCACTAACATGACTCACATATTACTATCATCATGTTTCAAAACTATTACAAGGAATCAAGTTTAATTTGCCCAATGATCTTCATGAAAGTTTTTATTATATCCTCCTTGGATATCTATCACTTTGGGACTAGTTTCATATATTGCCATTGCTTTTTTGACAAGCTCAAACAAATTTAAGTGAAGCACATGAGCATAAAGATTTCATCTCTCAAAAAGGTATAATTGAAGCATGAGAGGATTTCTTCAAAAAATTCCAAGCACACTGTGCTCAAAAAGATATAAGTGAAGCACTAGAGCAATTCTATAGCTCAAAAAGTTTAAGTGAAGCATAGAGAGCAATTCTAACAAATCATAGCATAATTTTGGCTCTCCCAAATAGGTGTGTACAGCAAGGATACAAATGAAAAACAAACAAGCAAAGTAAGCAAAGATACAAGACACTCCAAGCAAAACTCATGATATGTGACGAATAAAAATATAGCTCCAAGTAAAATACCGATGGTCGTTAGAAAAAAGAGGGGATGCCACTCGGGGGCGTCCCCAAGCTTAGTTTCTTGTTACTCTTTGGATATATCTTGGGGGTGTGGTAGCATCCCCAAGCATAGGATCTTATCACTCCTTATTCCTTCATCCATCGTGATCTCACCAAAAACTTGAAAACTTCAATCACACAAAACTCAACAAAATCTTCGTGAGATCCGTTAGTATAATAAAGCAAATCACTACTTTAGGTGTTGTTGCAAACCCATTCATATTTTGTTATTGCATTATACGTACTGTATTTTAACTTTACCATGGCTCAAACCCTTCAATATAACCCATAGATTCATCAAAACAAGCACACAATGCAACGAAAACAGAATCTGTCTTAAACAGAACAGTCTGTAGTAATCTGTTCTCTAACCATACTTTTGTAACTCTAAAAATTCTGAAAAATTAGGACAACGTAAAGAATTTGTATAGCAACACTGTGTTAAAATTTCAGCTCAAGATCACGTTCTAGCAAAAAATGAAATTCAAATATTGGACGCAGAGTTTCTGTTTCAGAATCACCATCGCTTCTACTCATCTTATGAATCTTCGTAAAGGCTCTACTTGGCACAAACACTAAATAAGCCATAAAACACAATTATAACAGAGGCATAATTGTGTCAACACTCAAAAACAGAAAGGAAAAAGCAAAAATAAATTTATTCATTGGGTTGTCTCCCAACAAGCGCTATCGTTTTACGCCCCTAGCTAGGCATAACGCATAGATTCAAGTATTGTCATCTTTGGTTTTGAACACTTTTGTGAGGGCCTTCTCGAATCCGGGGGGCTCTTTACGCTTCCCCAAATTTTAAGGAGAAGAAACCATCTTGAGATCCAAAATATCCAAACGCTTGTTGCAAAGGGTAATCAAAGTATTCAAGCGATTGAGGTTCCCACTAATATGTTTAAGGGGTTCGTGATATTTTTGTAACTCGACCAAGTGCTTGTGTAAGTCACCCAATTTGTCGAGAATTTGAACCCCCTCTTGTAAAAAATCAAGCCCCTTTTTTGATGGAGGAACCCCCAAAATCCCTTCCAAAACTTCATAAGCGGCGTTTGCATCAAGTTCAATAAAATTCCCTTTAGAGGCAAAGTCCAAAAGCTCTCTATGATGCAAAGCCAAACCAATGTAAAAATGTCTAAGCAAAAATTTTGCATCTCCTTTTAGATTAGAAATATGATAGGATTCCATTAGCCTATACCAGGCATCTTTCAAATATTCCCCTTGTTTTTGTTTGAAGTATAGTACTTCAAAATCTGGTGACAAAGGGGGAGTAGTAGCGCTAGCCATAGCAACAAGATTGACGAACAAGAGATCTGACGAGAAAAAGGCAAACGAAAAAGAGGGCGAATAAAACGGCAAATTGGTGAAGTGGGGGAGAGGAAAACGAGAGGCAAATAGCAAATAATGTAATTGCAAGGAGATGAGATTTGTGATTAGGAACCTGGTAGATGATGATGGAGTCTCCTAGGCGCCTGAGATAGGCACGTAGAAGAGACCGCTTCCTTCCCGGCAACGGCGCCAGAAATTCCTTTGACGTGTCTTGAGACTGCGTCGGTATTTCCCTAAAGAGGAAGGGATGATGCAGCACAGCGACGGTAAGTATTTCCCTCAGTTATGAAACCAAGGTTATCGAACCAGTAGGAGGATCACCACCACCCAATAAGCAGCACTTGCACACAAATAACAAATACTTGCAACCCGACGCGGAAGAGAGGTTGTCAATCTCTCTACGGTAGAAAGATAGATTAGGTAATGATAGATAGGAGAGATAGATCTCTCAAGAACACAAAATAAAAAGAACAAATAAAAAGTGCAGCAATATGTTTTTGGGTTTTTGGTTTTGTAGATCTGAAAACAAAGATGCAAAAAGATAGATCGGAAAGCAATATGTTGGAAAAGTAGACCCGGGGGGCATAGGATTCACTAGTGGCTTCTCTCATGAGTATAGCACACGGTGGGTGAACAAATTACTGTTGGGCAATTGATAGAAGATCAAATAATCATGACGATATCCAAGGCGAGGATCATTATATAGGCATCACGTCCAAGATAAGTTGACCAACTCCTGCCTGCATCTACCTCTATTACTCCACACATCGACCGCTATCCAGCAAGCATATAGTGTATTAAGTTCATGGAAAAACGGAGTAATGCAATAAGAACAATGACATGATGCAGACAAGATCTATTCATGTAGGAATAGACCCCATCTTGTTATCCTTAATGGCAACGATTCATGTGTGCCTTGTTGCCCCTTCTGTCACTGGGAAAGGACACTGCAAGATCGAACCCATCACAAAGCACCTCTTCCCATGGCAAGAAAAATCGATCTAGTTGGCCTAACTAAACCAAAGATTCGAAGAAGAAATACGAGGCTATAAGTAATCATGCATATAAGAGATCAAAGAAGACTCAAATAATATTCATGGATAGAAATTGATCATGAACTCATAATTCATCGGATCCCAACAAACACACCGCAAAAGTTTACATCAAATAGATCTCCAAGAGACCATTGTATTGAGAATCATAAGAGAGAGAGAGAGAGAGAGAGAGAGAGAGAGAGAGAGAGGAAGCCATCTAGCTACTGCCTACGGACCCGTAGGTCTATGCTGGACTACTCACGCATCATCGGAGAGGCACCTATGAAGAAGATGAACCCATCCGTGATGGTGTTTAGATTGGATCTCGCGGTTCTGGAACTTGCAGCGGCTGGAATTGTGTTTCGTTGACTCCCCTAGGTTTTTTGGAATATTTGGGAATTTATAGGTATCAGAGGTGGTGGAGGGGGCTCCCGTGGAGGGCACAACCCATCAGGGCGCGTCGGGGCCCCCCTGGCGCGCCCTGGTGGGTTGTGGCCTCCACAGCCCACCTCTCCGGCACTTCTTTGGCCCACTGGGTGTCTTCTGGTCCAAAAAAATCTCCAAAAAGTTTCGTCGCGCTTGGAATCCGTTTGGTACTGATATTCTGCAAAGTAAAAAACAAGCAAAAACAGCAACTGGCACTTTGGCACTATGTCAATGGGTTAGTCCCAAAAAATGATATAAAGTTGTTATAAAATGATTGTAAAACATCCAAGAATGATAATATAACAGCATGGAACAAGCAAAAATTATAGATACGTTGGAGACGTATCACCCCACGATTTTGAAATCGCCGGAGATTTCATGCAACAGCCGTCCGAATGAACTCTGTGACCTCTAAAGCATTCCTATGCAACGAAGCTGTTCGAGTGAACTTTGCGTTCACCGGTACGCCAAAATCGATCGAGTGAGCTCCGTGCTCACCGGTACGCCCTGATGCACCAAATTTTACCGAGTGAGCCCCGTGCTCTCTGGTGCATTCTGATGCACTAAAATCGACCGAATGAGCTCTGAGCTCGCTGACGTGATCTGACACGTCAGGACTCACCAAACGGACCATAGAGGCCCGTTGAGTATTCGGTTGAATCTAACACTGGTTCGAGAGCCCCCGAGTGAAAGACAATCAGAGGGCTCAATAATATCATCTCTAGGATATAAGGCCACTGCTCCCGGGAACTGATCTGCACCAGATCGAATAACTTGAACAGTCGGACTGTTCGAGTCGTTCAGAATTTACTTGACCTGAATCGGTCGCGGCTTCGATGACAAGTGAGGAGCAATCCATCTTGCTCCTTAGCGTTCCCAAAGGCGCTACCAACAGCTCAGTACGTTGATCACTCGGCTCTCTCAAACCTCAACCGATTCGGGGGCTACTAACGAGGTCACCTACCCTAGGTGGGTCATGTCCCTCTGTTCTAGGACACTCTTGGGGTCCTACAAGGTTATTAAAGTCCTTGGCTTACCTCGACACTCGGACGAATGTACAAGAGGCACTCGGCTCTTCCCAAGTCACTCGGACGTTGTTAACCACTCGGCTAGAAGGAAGCAGGAACGTCATGAGAGTTGCAACGTTCGAGGGACTTAATACACCTTAAGTACTGTAAAGACCACGTTACCTGTAACCGCTGTAGTTAACTTAGCAGTTTCTAGTAACCCCCGCAGTTACTATCATTAATGACCCTAGTGATGGTGTTCAGCCGGTGGTGGCGCACTCTATATAAGCCATCCTCGGGCGCCGGAACAAGGGTTACGAACTCTCTGTAATCAGAACACATATCAAGCAACACCCAGCCCCAGGGCTCGAGACGTAGGACTGTTACCACTTCCGAGTGGGGTCCGAACTCGTAAACATCGAGTGTTACACTTGCTCCGTAGCTAGGCTTCGCCCTACTCATTCGTACCCCTAGTACTATTGTCAGGATTACTCCCACGACACCCACTTTCGGTACTATTGCAAATTTCATTATCAATAGTAGATTCATTATGAGGCTTAAATAAATTTTCAAGATCAAAACAAACATCATTACCCCAATCATGATCGTTAGCACAATTGACTTTCATGGAATTCATATTAACATCATTACAATCATGCTTTTTATTCAATAAATGTATCCCAATAGCATTTACTTTTATCACTTCTTCATTATTAGCTATTAGTTTACGATATGCAGCAAGTTTGAAAAGATTAGCAAGTGGATGAAGATCCATATGTCTTTCTTTTTATTTTATTGAGTCAACATGAAATATAGAAAATTAAAGCAAGCAAATAAGGTGTGTGTGTGTGTGTGTGCAGGTACCTTGCGTTTGTTTGATGAATCTCCCTGGCAACTACGCCAGAAATTCTTCTGCTACTTGTGATAGGCGTTGGGATTTCCGTGAAGAGAAAGGGTGATGTAGTATAGTAGCAGAAAGTATTTCCCTCAGTTAAGAACCAAGGTTTATCGAACCAATAGGAGATCACGCAAATGAACGGTTAACAGTACCTACACACGCAGAGACACAAATAAATACTTGCACCCAACACGGGCAAGAGGGTTGTAAATCCCCCTTTACTCGTTAATTGCAAGGATTAATTCTGATAGTGAAGGA